>JBBMOI010000001.1:34650000-34900000 GCA_038088405.1 Porites divaricata | reverse complement strand
TATAGGGGTCAAATATAGCCTGAGGCCACGCCCAGATTGGTCTACAGGGGTTAAATCCTAACGTTCCGACTGGCAGCCACATCATCTTTACATGGGGGTACCCCCGAGGGGTTAGATACAACCTCGGACTAAACCTGTTGAGATATCACAAAAATACCTATTTTTCCTGCAGTCCTGGTAAAAATGGAAACCGTCACCAAATGAATGTCTATTCCAGCCCACTCACCCAGAATTGTCACACAACGTTCCCCTTAATAGTTACAGGAGTTCAAAAGAAGGGCATTGCTGATAGAGAACCACTAAATTTAAGTATAAAATTAACAATTTAAATTTTTATTCTAACAATACGATTCCATGTGGACACTACCTTCATAGAATTCACTCATATTTCAAAAAACTTTGCCAGTGTAATTTTTCTTTGTGCTCATAAAATATGTAATAAAATTCCTCTCTTGAAATGACCATTTAAAAAATTTCAATTTCCTTAGTTTCTTGTATAACTCTTAATTAATTCTGGTCAATAATAATACTATTTTCAAGGGTACTGCTAACTTAAAAAATTGTATCTGCAAGGTATTTTAACAATTCATTGAATCGATTGATTCCACTGTGACATTAAGGGTTATCTCCCAGGGGGTACTCCGAATTTCAGGTGACAGGGATGAAAACCCAAAAATATCCCTAGGGTTTCTTACAAAACCCACAAATATCCCTGAACCAAAAATTAACTTCAAAAAACCCCATGAAGAATTTCAGAGCATCATAGCATCTGAAGTTATCATAGGCAGGCACTACCACAAATCTTCAGATTGTTTTGAAAACCCCCGAAAAAACTACTTAAATCAAGCCTGCCAAAAATTAATTGCCAAATTTTCCTACCCCCACCCCTACCAAAAAAAATCCCAGAATCGAAAATTTGAAACCACCAGAAGATCCTTCGATCATCCTCATTACTTGAAACACAAGAATGCAAAGTCTTCATCTGGTTGAGGTGCATCCCTCAAATCATTGTTTTGGTCTAACCTCTGCAATATTAGAAATTTGGACAAATCTTTAAGTAAAACTTTGGTAAAGCTGTGTTTGCAACTATCAAAAATTCTGACAGAAAAATTGAGCTGAATGCTCTGCATTTCACTCCATCAATAAACAAACAACTGGAAAAATATTCCATCTCTTGGTTTTCTGACTTTTAAAACAAGCTGTACTAAAATAATATTATAAAAATTTATAATGACTGATAAGTTTTTATTTATTTCTGATACCTAGGTCAGTGTCTTATTAAACTAAAATAATTTAATGAAAATCAATATCAGGTCAACTTAGGTTTCTAGGAAACTGCCCACCTACCCCTCTCCTAAGCCAACATTATCACTTACTTCTCACTTAGGGCAAAATGTTGGCTTAGGGGAGGGGTAGGTGGACAGTTTCCCAGAAACCTAAATTGCTCCTAAGTATCAATAAAAGATAATTTGCAATGTGAAAAACACACCAACACACAGATAAAATGAGAAATTATTAAGCATTAAACTTCTTTATAGAGAGCATAACTTTGATTCTAGGTTTTAGATTTAGCTACAAACCCTATCAAACACTGTAATCAGTGCACCAATGAAAAATTCCTGAATACATAAAAAGTTAACAAATTTCAAGTCCCATTATGATAAGACTGAAAAACCAAAAAGCACCATGATAAATTGTAGTTGGTGCAAACTTACTTAGCTAAATTAAAGTGCCTATGGAATAAGTTAATGAAGTAGACACACTATATCAAAATTACACAAAAGCTACTATAGTGATAAAAAAAACTCAACTTATTTAGAAGGACCAGGTTTGCTATTCATGCCAACAATAAATTCACTGATGTTGGCCCACAGACTTTGTAATGGTGCTCAACAAGGTATTATTGTTATTGCTGATGGGCTGTTAGGCTGACGACAATTAACTCTGCATACCCTGACGTCAAATTTAACGTTAATGCTATGCTATTTTTCTACATTTTACAGACTCTTTGTAAAGCAAATGCTTTCATACCTTGCTACAAGCTATTAAAATGAAATATTTTATCTAAATCCTTAATCAAACTTTAACAAAGTCTAATGAAACTAAAATTGTGCCTGGAAAAAAATTACTAAGCAGAATTTCAGTTGAGATCAAGCCTCAAGAGTCATTATTTCCATGCACCTCTTATCATTCAAACCTTCATATAGCCTTAATTATTGTGAACAGCATGCAAATTCTACAGTTTCCTTAGAAGCATAACAAATATAATGGGGAACCATTTGAGGAATAATTTTTATGCATTTGAGATCATAGGTTTAGTGTTGCATTGACTCAAAAAGGATACTAATAACAGTGGTCTCATTACGAGAAGTTCATAATGGATTCCATACATGTTGTCAATATTTTGCCAGGAGTGAAGGGTCTATGCCTTCTTTTGCTGTTGCTGTTTCTCATTAAAGTGTTGATAAATAAAATGGACATAGGTGATAAGACTCTTCGGTTCTGGATTCTCTACTGCCATAACATCTTCCAATTCCAGTAATGGCTCAATCCCCTCTTCACTAAAACAGCAAATTAAACTGACTTAATTTCACATGCATCAAAACAACTTAAAAAATTAAAATCTTTAGGCACCTATCAAAACTTCACTTAAAAAACAACACTAACCTCAGAACACAAAATGTAGGGGGTAGGGAAAGGGAAAAACAAGGAAGCAAACTAAAAACCAAGGGCATACAGCATTCCCCTGGACCCCATCCCCAATGAATAGCTGTTACCACTGACCCAAACTGGTTTGGTTATCTTTGCATACCTTTCATTTCAAAAATGACAAATTACAAAGGCTAGGTTACCACTACAGGAGAAATTTCTGGATTCATAGAGGTTTCTGGGTTTATTACATGTACATGTAGGGTATTTAAATTCACAACCGTTTTTACAAATCAGTTTTTCTGGGAATATTTATTTACCAGTAGATACAATGTTGTCACTTTAGATTCCAGATTTAAATCTCCCAAAAAACACAAGTGAACTGGTATGTTCTTATTTCAGATTCATGCACTGGAACAAATACCACCAAAATACTAAAAAAAAAAAAGAGAAAACAAACTCTGTTTGAGTGTCAATGTATTAAGCTCGAAAACTCCAATCAAAAACAATATTTTTAAGTTCTGGAGACAGGACTGCCATTATGTGGTCATTTGAGCCTTGCATAGGTTGAGCCCTTTGCTAAAATACAGTTGAGCCATTTACCAAAATACCAATACTGAATTTTTGGACAAATGTATATGAAGCAAATCATAGATAAAAGTTTAAATCTTTTTGTCAAGAATATGTGAAAATCTCCTCTAGTGTTAACCTAGCCAAAGAGAGGTTCATTCAAATGGCAGCATTATAAAATTTCACTTACAGGCTAATAAATGGAGACTTTTTAAGGTCTTTTTCAAGAATTCAAGACTCTGTACAAACCCTGTACATCAGAGCAACAGCAGGGCCAAAAATAATCTTTCTATAGTGAAATAAATACCGAAGAAATAAATAATAAAATACTCACTTTGCCACTTTAAAGGCAAGAGCCCAGTTTGCTTTCTTGTCGCTACGATTGAGAGTTTCATAAGGTATCTTATCTGGTAGAAAGTAATTCAACAGAGCACACATAGCAAGTCCATTGGCCCAGCTTGAGGAAAAGTTCTGAATTTCCACTCCCTAAAATGAACATTTCAACATTGTAAAGTAAATTTACTTTTAATTATATCCTGCAGAAAGGAATCCACTATATCTATAGAGTATCACTGGTATAAACTCATGTGCAGCAAACTATAATATACAAATATATAAAGACCTGCAACAATCTGAAGTTAAGAAAATGCACATCTAGAATAAGGACCTACTGAAATCAATGTTAATTTTGCAAGGGCATGCCTTCACTTAACAAGTTGTAAAAGACATAGAGACTGATTAAGTTATGGATGAGAGATAGGATAAAAATATTAGTCAGAGAGGTCACTTTATGTCACCATAATGACAATGGCAACAAGGACATAAAAAAAATTGGTTTTGCACGCAAAACAACAGCTCTGCATGTGCATTACATTTTTGGTTCACTTCATTGACCTTTACTAAACTTCCCTATATGGAGAATGTGAACACATGACATAATGGAAAACTGTGCCTACATATGACATGTTAAAAGAGGCTAAACAAAGGCGGTAAAAACGGAGGATACCAAATATCACTAATATATGGTGATCACCACATGAGTATGTAAATCTTGCAAATATTTAAAGTAAATCAAAGCAGCACTAGTTACATCGTGGTGTACATACAGTAATATTGACTAACCTCATGATATTTGGTTCTTCTGCGACACCATTCCTGCAGAGAGTTTATGGCAGCATTTCCAGTTTGGAAGCTCCGTCCACTTCCTTCACTAAAATAATATTTTTTATTATGTCATATTAAAAATGTCACGGGCAAGCAAAATGGACATACTAAAAAATCAAAAAATGTAGCCTAGGTTGCAATGATTTCAAAATTATTGTTGCATCTTAGAATAAACTCGAGACAGGTAATTCTTCTTTACCCCCACACACTTTGCTCAGAAACTGCCAACCTACCCCTCCCCTAAGCCAACATTTTGCCCTAAGTGAGAAGTAAAAGATACTATTGGCTTAGGGGACACATATTCAAGGAAATATAATGATAACTATGCCATATGCAACACTGTGCTGTAATGCTGCATTTGAGCTCTGAGATGGAGTTTCAACACATACACTTTTGGTGACTGAGCCTCCAGTTGTTCCTTAAAAGCCATCCTTTTGCTCCTTGTATCTGCTTGTTGCTGTTTCTTTGCCATCATTCTTTCTTTTTTCTTCTGCGCTAGCATTGCTTCAATTGACATTCCACTCCCTAATAAGTAAAAGAAGGAAAGATAGCTGAGTGGTTAGAGTGCTGGCCCGGGTTGTTCAAACGTTGGATAGCCCAATCCACCAGATAAATCACTATCCAGCGGATAACTATTAGAGAAACCAACTGCGCTATCCATTGGATAGATTTTTATCCTGTGGACAGCGCTATCCAACGTTTGAACAACCACGGCCTGGTCTTGGTTGTTCAAAGGCTGGATAGCCCTATCCACCAGGCCCGGGTTGTTCAAATGTTGGATAGCGCTATCCACCGGATAAATCACTATCCACCGGATAAGTGTTAAAGAAACCGATTATGCTATCCACTATCACAAGCTTAGCGGTCAAGCGGTTCACAAGCTTAGCAGTCTAGCAGTTCACAAGCTTAGCGGTCAAGCAGCCCACGAGCTTAGCAGGGATCCAGCGGTCAGTCCCATAAGTGCAGGCTCACATGGTTCGTGGTAGCTTTGTACACGGCTAGGATCTGCGAGTTCTTTGTTGAGCGTTTGTGCACTGGTCTGTTGAGCGGTTTATTTAGCGTCTTCCCCCCTCCCATCCCTATTTTTCTTCCTTCCACTGTTTCATCAGTGTGATGGGTGCCTGGAATGGGGGCTCATGGCTGGGTTGCGGGGATTTGCCAGCTATGGGGGCAGTTTTTCTACCTAGGGGCTGGCTGGCCACAGTGAAAGCCCCTGGGTATCCCAGGCACCCACCTTCCACTTAAGTGAGGCAGTTGGTTATTATTATTCTTATCATTATCATTATCAGTAACATATAACACTGTGAAAGTAAAGAGTGATCATCACAGTAAATTTTCCAATTTAAGCAATTGGAAAGAAGAAGCCTGAAAAAAAAAATCAGGGCTTCAACGGGATTCGAACCCATGACCTCCACATTGCCGGTGCGTTGCTCTACCAACTGAGCTATGAAGCCACACATTGGGAGCGAGGTCAATTTATTGAGTTCATGTCTCCCGTGAGGAGTGAAATGATGTGAAGTATATAAAATAATTCATATTTGAACTGCGGTTGTAGATGAAAGTAAAGAGTGATCATCGCAGTACATTTTCCAATTTAAGCAGTTCAAATATGAATTATTTCATATACTTCACATCATTTCACTCCTCACGGGAGACATGAACTCAATAAATTGACCTCGCCCCCAATGTGTGGCTTCATAGCTCAGTTGGTAGAGCAACGCACCGGCAACGTGGAGGTCATGGGTTCGAATCCTGTTGAAGCCCTGATTTTTTTTTCAGGCTTCTTCTTTCCAATTGCTTAAATTGGAAAATTTACTGCGATGATCACTCTTTACTTTCATCTACAACCGCAGTTCAAATATGAATTATTTCATATACTTCACATCATATGACACTGTCTTAACTTCAACCCATTTCGGGGGGTGGGGGGGGGGGAGGTACTCTACAACTGATTGGGCATTTCAACCGTGGGCTGCTGGGACCCTAAAACTCCAAGCTTACATCACTACCACATCTCAGACTATCTTCTACTAGAAGGTCCAAGTCGTCACCATTGATCAATCTACCACAAACTAATAATACCCTATTTACGACAAAAATTCTCTTATTTCTACACTGGAGTGGGACATACATATGCCCATGAACAATAATTATGTAAGGCATTAGTACCCCACACCCTTCTCCTGAGTTTAATCCAAGATAAAAATGAAAAAAAATTATTGATCCTTTCATCTCACTGTTAGCCAACATACTAACAGTTTGCTGACAGTTTTTTACTTTCCAGAGGAATAAAAAAATACAAAATGTACTCATATTTCAAGGAGTAGCAAACACTGCTTTGCGTGAAGGTACAATTATTGCACTTTTGATCAATAATCTAACAGAAAAAGATTATAGTTAATGTAAAACCTTAACTTTGATAACAAAACAAAACATGGCTTATTATCACTGCTACCACTAACTCTCCATTAACACCTTCACTATCCAAGGGAAAAATCATAGTGTTACCATACTTGAAAAATTAAAAACTACTACCATAACACATTTTGTTTGTCTAGACAGAGCAGGGAAATTCTACTCCCCCGATACATGTAATGAAACCTACTTCCAGTACATAACCTTCTGAGGAAAAATAAGTTTCATCAATATGGCACTGTAGGCAATCTTTGAAAGTACTACATGGGGTATGTTTAAAAGATTGTAGCTCAGTCATCGCCTGTATAAATAAATTGACTGCAAGATATATAGCTTTGGGAGGGATTCTTGTGAAAGGAAACTTCTTATTAAAATTAAAATGATGTCAGGATTTAAACAATTAATTTTGATTAAAATCCCCAGAAAATAAAATCTTGAAAGCATTATCCAGTCATATATTTATCCTCAAGGTAATACAAAATATTTAAGGTTTTAAGCAAAGTAACTCACTTACCAGCCTAGGGGCTTATGAACTTTGTAGTAAAAGAATTACAACCGCTGTTAAAAATTAGCCTCTAATTTCCTTTCAAAGAAACTGTTGGCCTTATGAACATAGGTGCCAATTCTCTAAACAGAGATGTTCTGACAACATTAGTTAACTGGTATCAGCTGGAAACAGTCATTTCTACTAACAGGGATACTTTCTCTCAGCAAAGACTTACTTAATAATTTATTCACCCCCACAGAAAGAAGATTAAAGAACAAAAGAAAATTGTCAAGAATTTTTTTTTAGTCTTTGATGAACATTGTTATCAAAATGATTTTCACTGGAGCACCATTAAACAAATGTAAAATATTAATGTGCTAGGATACTGCCAATCAATGCTAGAAAATGTTATGAACTTATATGAAGAGATTATGCACTGTTAATTACTTAAGAGGTAAAAATGAAAACTGAAACAGCTGTGGTTTTAAAATTCTGGGTAAAGTGCCTTAAAAATCTGACACTTTAGCTCTTAATTTGACAAAAAACATTAGAAAATAAAAATATAACACAAAAAGAAAATGACATACTCATCAGGAGGGCAGAAAACAGGAATAACTAATAATATGATTTCTGTTCACCCACGACATTAATAATTAATTTGCTATTAATCCTAGGTCATGTACAAGAGGATAAAAAAAAATTCAAATTTTAAACTCTACTAATAATTTTAATTTTCCTATCTTTAGTGGCCACTATTATCAGAAGGGCTATATACTTTCAGTAACTTACTGCTAACAAACAAAACTCAGTTACAATGAAGCATATGTAGAGATAAGTCTGACACCTGCTATTGCACCCTAACAACTTGAATTGCAAACTGCAACTAAGGAAACATGTACTTCAAAGCACAAGACTAATAATATTATTATCTGCTATCACTTCTGTTAGTAACTACATGTACACATGAATACTTCCCAAAGAAAGTTAAGGCAAACAAATATGGCATGGCTCACATACAGTGAATCTAGAACCTTTCAAGGACTACTAAATTCATTTTTCTAACTATTTAAGCTCCTTTGTTTGGTCAACTTATCTAGCCCAAAAGAAGCAAAACTATCCAAAACATTTTACATGTCAGGCACTATGCTGGCTTTAATTCCTTATTAAGGCATTATTTTGTGTTACTTTTTTGGATAAAAGAGTTAAACTACCTCCTGCCCCCTCCCCCCTTAACATCTTCCTGTTAACTTCTCTCCCCTCTCCTCTCTTCCTTTTCTAGTAAAACCTAAAAGGATCCTTGCATCATTTTGCATTGTATGCACGTGTGTATGTTACAGGTCAAAATTAATTTCAGGTTGAAATTTTTAACCTGAAGAAGATTGATTCTTAATTCCATCCTAGCCCTAATTATTCACGAATTAGGACTTGCTACACAGGTTAATGATAGTATAATAATAATAATAATAATAATAATAATAATAGTTTATTGACACTTCTAGCAGATAATATAACTGAATAAACAGTGAAATTTACAAAAATTTACAAGATAATACTAATAACCATTTACAAGCCCAATGATCAATAATACAGTAATTGTATAATTTATCCAAATCTAAATGTAAACAAGAACGCTCTTAGTAGCGTTGAGTCTCGCCGGCTTGGAGTAAAGCAACCAGGGCTGTTATACTACTTTTTCGTTTGGAATATAAAACAAGTGTTGTATGTCATAATGTATATACTCAAAAAGTAGAAAAAATTGCAAGGAGAGACAGGCCGCACATCTTAGCTTCAAAACGGTGTGAAGCCTTTGAAAACCTTCTACATATTGATATTGCTCCATTGAGGAGTACTCTTTCAGGGATTTTACACTCGAAAAATTGAATGATGATTTTTATCGGTATCAGGGGCCAATGACTCTGTCAGTATAAATATACATAGCTTCTTTGTACCGGACCAAGAAACGGCTCGGTGCAGTATATGTTCAGCACAGGAAAAAGTGTAAGTTTAACAGAACCTTATACAACACACAGTTAATTCAGTTCATGTGTATTCCTGCTGAATTTGTTGTCCGTTTTATAAAATATCAATATCGCGTGAAAGTAATGGCATTTTCCATAGCTGTTTAGTATCTACTTTTAATGTCTCCGTACAGTCTCAGAGTACATTGTTTAGAGTTGTACACAGCATTCATTTTAGATAGATAGATAGACAGACAGATAGATAGATAGATAGATAGATAGGCAGATAGACAGATAGATAGACAGACAGATAGATAGATAGATAGGCAGATAGACAGATAGATAGACAGACAGACAGACAGACAGATAGACAGATAGATAGACAGACAGACAGACAGACAGATAGATAGGTAGATAGATAGACAGATGGATAGATAGGTAGGTGGGTAGCTAAGAACCGTAGTTTACGGCACGATAAAAAGATCAGCATTGTTGGTGGGGTCGTGCATACAACAGTTACAAGAAAAATAAGGAGTACTGAAAGCAAATGTACACTTAAAAATTAAAAACTGTTAAAGTTTTTTCTTGTATTACAGTATCACCGGGATAAAGCGTTTCATTTTCGAGGAAAATTTCTCTTTCTCGTCAAAACAATCACTGACTCAGACAGACTCGGATTAGTTTACTTGAATTTAGTGTTCAGTACAAAGAACGAGGTTATGTTCTGTGAAATTTATCTACAGTCTGTGGCCCACATCACCACTGATCCACGATTTATTTATTTATTTTATTTTCAAGTTCTTTTTAACCAATCCTCCATCCCTGATTTCTCGATCCTCGATCCTGATTTTCCAGTAAACCTTGAAGTTTTGCTCATTAAGATTATTCTTTTTTTTTTCGACCACTGAAGTGATCAGTTGTTCCAAAATAATCAACACTTTCAAGCTATAGAATTCTTGGACCAACCCGTTCCGAAAAAGCTCGATATGGGATTTCTATTCTGTGGACATGAAGTGCTGCAAGACCCGTATAAACACATCCGTGACACGTTAGGGTGGATTTCCGCTGATGCGTTTTTGGCTCCGCAAGTTAACGCACGTTAATTTTAATCACGTAAATCAAACAGAGGTATGACATAAAGTACTGAGATTAAACGTCAAATTAAGCGAGATTCTACTTTTAAGCTTACATAATTGTACGTGCGGCCTTTCATACATTGCCTTTATTTTATTTGCGAACGCACTACGCACGTGCACACGTAAAAATTACGTGACAGTGGATACTTGATATCTCAAGAATTTATGAAGTGCAGCGCGACTTAACATCTTAACAACTGCGAAAATCTATCAATTAAATACATAAAACAAAGTGAATCTATTTAACTGTACATTTCCTGTAATTGCGACAATATTCTGAGAAACGTAACGCCTTAAAAAGCCACAAAATCCTGAGGATTTCCCAGCTATTATATTTTCTCATCCTGCTTGGGGATATTTCCTTTTTAAAGTGCCTGCATGTCGTGCATAATTACACGAAAATCAAGGACCTCCATTTGAGGATAATTACATCATTGCCAAACTTGTACGCGTCATTTCAGTCATCGCCGAAAATAAACCGCATTCTCATCACGAGATCATTTCCATACAATGAAAGTCGTCACGATTCTTATCCCCAGTTTCCACGGTCTTCGCTAGGAACGCGAGGCCTACAAACTAGGTCCGACAAAAAAAAAAAAACGACTGCATTTTAAGAGTCTCGCGTTGCTCAAGAACGCTCGACTAAAAAGTCATTCGCTCTCTTAGTCTTTTTCATTGTTCTTGTTGGTATTGTATTCCCTGATCTTAATTGATATGGTATTGTCTCTTGCAGAGCCAGGAAAGATATTGGGTGGCTCACATCCCTCATATCAGTCAGCCATTAGCTTTTGACATAAGAGTTCCCTACGACTAGCTAAAGATGTAAGATTAGCCTGATACAGCGGTTGCTGGTAGCTAGAGTTAGGAAATATTATTCCCAAGGCTCTTCTTTGTATTGATTCAATAGCGTCAGACAAGTATGCAGGGACATCTGGCCACACCTGCACAGTGTATTCTAATACTGACCTAACATTACATAGGTATACTTTTAGTATGTCTTTTGGCATTACTCCTGCGCGCTTCAATAATCTAAGTGCATACAATCTCTTAGCTGCTTTCGCAATTACGTATTCAGCATGTGCATTCCATTTAAGGTCATCACTAATTATAACTCCTAAAAGCTTATATGTTCGTACACATTCTACTTCTTTGTTTCCAATAGATATAGGACTAGGACTGTATAGGACTGACCTCTTCCTTGGATCTCTGTTGTTTTAGTTGTCTTAGTCACTGTTGTTATGACCCCGCCTTGCTTGTGAACCTCAGTGGTTTTTGTGACTCCTTTGGTCACCTTTTCACCATCTATCTCTTCAACTTCAGTGCTTTTCTCTGTTGACATGGTAACGGCACCCTTGTCTTTCTGTTCCTTTTCGCGAAGAAGGTCAGCACGCAACTTGTGAAGTTCATTTTTGTCTTGAATGTCCACAGAAAATCTTTCACTCCTGTTGCAAAAGAAAAGCTGAATGAGCCATAGACAAAACAAAACAGTTCTGACCGCATATAAATATCAATTATCAACAATCAAACATTTTCAAAAACTAAAAGGATTGGCCAATGGCAAAAATTATTTAAGAAATAATCCATGCATCACACCAGTTCTTCAAAAATTCAAAAAGATTATGCTCTTTTTATATAGAAAAGACTTTTTGGAAAAGGTTAAGTTCAAGGAAACTGAATAATCTGTGTAACCATTCCAGTAGTATATTGAGCTAATTAATTTTCTCTCAATACTAGAAGAATTTTATTTGCTTCAATCCAGCTGTATGCTGATTTGCTTGAATAAGGAAGGTAAGAGATGACTTTCATTTTTTAATTCATTTCCTTATTTTGTGGAGAAGGGTATGACCTAGTGTAATGAACTGAAATTTCTAATGGGTTGTTAAAAAGAAATAAAAGTTAAAATTAAATTGACTTTGATACAAAATGGATTCAAACACAATAGCTACAATAACATCCAAAAATGGACAACATTCTTAACACATTCTAACACACATCATAACATTGAGAATGCCTGTTAAGCACATTTTGATTAAAACACTCACAAAGAACATGACAAATACTATAAATGCTTTGGTTAGGCTGTTAGCAGAGCAAAGATATGAAAGACTGGAGAAATGAGTGACCATTGTACATAAAGAAATAAAACAGACAAGACATTAAACCAAAACAAATTAGTAAAGACATCAGTTTGAAATTGAAGATTTTATCTCTGATGCTCATTAAAACTTTCAATAACAATCAAAAGGTCATGAATGCAACAAAGCTTCTCTTCAAACTGTTCTTCACAGGACACAGTACATTTTACGGAAAGTTTATTTTTTTCCCAAGAAAATAGATGGAGTTGTAGTGTGTAGCCCTATTATTACACGTTGTCTTATGGTGTGCTGTGCATTACGGCACGATTTTTTTCTTTCTTAACAAAAGTTTATCATTTAAATTGAAAGTTTGGACTTGTGACTCAATTAGTGACTAAATCACTTAATATTTTCAGTTAGGATTGATCTCCAATGAAGCATTTTTGGAATAGTTTTCATTTGTTTTTAATTCATTTTTCATTACATGTCTGGAATAGTTTCTGTTTAATTTTCTGTTACATTTCTGGAATAGTTTCTATTTTGGTGTCATTTTCTGTTATCTTAACGAAATCTGCATGCATGTACAATGTATGAATAAACACTCAAGACACCTGTTTTGGTTTTTTGTTCTATTTATTCAGCTGTTGCTCATTTCCTTTCACAATAAATTAATTATTACACCACAATAATAGTGGTTGTAAATTTTGCTTAACTTATAATTGATGTTAAAGCTTTAAATCATTAGGTAAATGTTTGTCTTCTCCACTCATCAAGTGTCTAAAAAAGTTTGCCAGATGTTTTAATTTCAGCCCCAGAAATATTTCTCTCTCAGTCACTGATCAATGGCTACATAATTGAAAACTCAATTTTATAGTGATTGATATCCTAAATGTGTCACCACAAAGTGACATCAAAATTTAATACAAAACTATGCAAATGATTTGCATTAGAAGATCAAACTTGCTTTACCAGTAATTACCCTAAATCACAAAAGGAGAAAAAAGATTGCAACCTTTAAAATCCCACTAAGTAATTTCTCCTGGTAATGTCTAAGACCTCATCATTAAAGACAAAACACTGGGACAAAATGAGAATTTACATCTTAATATGAAAGGGTTGTACCATGAGAGGCGAAAGAAACATAACTGAGTTACTGTTGTTCCAACAGATGCTGTCAGCCTTCCAAAATTGACAAATCTTTACTCTCAAAAGAAGTCTTTCATGCAAACTGACAAGAAGAGCTTGTCTCCAGGCGAAGGTCCTCTCCTACCCATTCCTAGGGAGCGAGAGATAGGGTAGGACAGAGAACCAGGTTGCCTGACAAGATTGACAAAACTGAGACTTTGCTTTCTGGTCTCTATCACTGAACTAAGACATAGTCCCACAGTTCTTAGTTGAACTTGAAGTGTGGAAGTTTCTGAATCTTCCATTTCACAGAGGACTATTTAAATTTACTTAAATCCAGCTCAATACATGTAATTTGGTTTCTTTAAGGATATTGTAGCCTACACAGAAAAGACCCTAAATTTCTGTTTTGATACAGTATTTTTCACAGTTTTGAAAATTTACAAAATTTGTACAGATTAATGCATAAAAGCACAGAGAAGTCTTGATGCCAGACAAACTTGAAGACACTGAGGTTCTCTAGAGTTTAGATAAAGAAAGAAAAGAGGAAATCAATAGGAGAGAAATTGAAGGTGAAGTCAGTAGCATTGTGCAGAAAGAATCGCAAAAGATATAAATTGAAAAAAAAAATTGCAAACAATAGCAAAACTCACCCTTTACTTGGCCGTCTCTCTGAGTCAGCACCTGCGCTTTCATCAGCAACTTTTGGCTTCTGAACACCAGCTCTTTTTAGAATGGATTGAAAATCTTTGGTTTCCACACCTGCGGACATCTTCCTGTCAGTTTTGGAGCCCTTACCAGGAGGAAAATGCTTCTCCGATCTTTCTTTTCTTTGAGCCATTCTCGCCTTAAATTTCTCATCCTCCTTAGAAGCATCTACTGCTGGTGCGACAAACTTTTGTGATACAGTTTTTGGCCCCTCTGCCTTTTTAAGACCTCGTTGCACAAGGTAGCCTTCTTTTGAACTCTCTACTGGTTTGTGTAGCATGTTAAACAAGTCTGTGCTGGAAATTCTTCTTTCAGAACTTCCAGTTCGCGTGCCTTCTTCTTCAGAAGTGGAGTCTTTGGTTGCTTGACTCTTTGCGGCTTCAGCTTTTTTTGTCAAGTATGTCGGAGGAGGCCGTGGAGGTGGTACCTTTTTTCCATCAACACTTTCACTTTGTTTTAAATTTCCTCTAAAGTCAACCTTTACAGGACCTTCTTTTTTCTTACCAACAACTCTTGCTGCTGAAAGATTTCTTGATGGATCAGCACCTGTCGCCTTAAGTTTTCCACGTATGTCTCCTCCTAGGAATTGCTGCTGCTTTTTACCTTGTGCAGTCAAGTCCTTATCAGCTCTCAAACCAGTCTTCTTCAGCTGACTTCGGAAATCTACCTGCACTGGGCTGGATGGTTTTCCTTTCTTAGAGAGATCCCTCGACGCAGGTCCTGAAGGGTTGCCAAGAATTCTACTTTTAAAGTCTCCCGTGAGCTCTGATGCCGAGCTGGCACTTGATGTCTTTACTGGCCGTGGTGGCCTAGGAGGTGGTTTGCCAGGGTTATCTGATTCAGAAGGGCTTTCTGATGTTATGCTGGATTTTGTGGATGAAGAATCATCTACATCACAGTCACTTTCCACCGTGTCAATATTTTGATTGTCAGTACCTGTCAAAGTCTTATCTTGTACTTCAAATTTTTCAGGTGGTTCCTCTCTGTAGGGCATGTTGCCACGAAACTGATCTTCTCCTGGTTGATTATCTTGTTTAGTTTGTTTCACATTTGCGAGATCTGATACATTTTCGCTTTCTTTGCTTTTCTCTGTGAATGTAAAAGTTTGCAAGACAAGAAATGCATTAGTCATAATAAACTATTGTTCTCAACCCATACTAACCTCATTCCCTTAGGTGCAGAGGCCTCAGCATTGAACTTGGGTGTTGTTCGAGACTTTTTTTGGGTTGCTGCAGTTTAAACACATTTATATGTAATATATATCACTGATCAGCAACATGTATAGACAGAAATATTTATGAAACTTGAGACCTCCAGGAAAGAAGGCGCAGAGTGCAGGCCGGAACTATGGGGGCCACTCAGACGCGTCACAGACACGTGTCAGCATGGAGACATTTAAACCTCAGTGTTGACATGCCCCTGTATGAGCTCAGATGCATAATTCACTTTGACAGTTTTGCTTTGAGGGCCCTACTATAAAGCAAATCTAAATCTGTCAGTCAAATTCTCCCCCCCCCGCCCCCTTCTAAAAAGCAAACATTGAAAGGAGACATATTCTAGCACTTATCACTTGGGTAAGTCATTGTCACTGGGGATTTCTTTACATGTACATACAAAATCTGGAAGTATAATGATCAATACTGGAACCAACCTTTCTTGACTCTTATTTGTCTTATCTGAAGTCTTATTGCCTTCCGTAACTCATATTCATTGAGAGGAACTTCTTTTAGCTTTTAGAATCAAACAAAAAACACCATTAGATAAATATTTTTGGAACAAAAATTACTGTATTTTCTAACAAACATCCATCCCAAAAAAGATAACCAAATTATTTGCTTTGTAATTAAAGACATGGAAAAACTCACAGGAAAACAAACATAAAAATTTGTTGTTGTGTACATGAGGCAAGTAATGTTTAGGAAAAGAATGCAATCCATCATTGCCTCACCGTATTCATACAGGTGCCTGTACCATGCACCAATAATTATTTTTCTTTCTAACAATGCATACATGTACATGTATGTTACACAGGGTTTGTACACTTATATCCTCATAAAATTAACCATTTAAACCCTAAGAACAAAATATGAATTCTCATTAATTTGTTACCCCTATTCATTTTCTTCAGAGGTGGTGGGGAGAAGCTGATAAAATATCCAGCAAATTCATCTTGTGTGATTACCGGTATGTCCAATTAATTCTCATGACCACTCCGTTTTATGAAGCATTGATATTACAGGGAGAAATTTGATGCTGATAACACTTAGGGCTTAAAGAGTTGAAGGACTTTTCAAGGACTTGAAAGGACCACACTTTTATATTTCAAGGACCTAATTTATTACGTTCCAAATAATAAAACTACAAATATGTCTGGGTAATAACACTATTTTGATGAAAATTTTTTTGTGAGCCCATACCTGACTTCCATTTTCTTAATGCTGATTTTATTCTGTTTGCTTCAAAAATGGTACATATGTATCTGCCAAAGTTTTTTGGAGGTTTGAAATTCAAGGACCAAAATGAATGAAGACAAATTTCAAGGACTTTTGAGGCCTTTAAAAAGGACTCTAAAATTCACGGGTTTTCAATATGCCTACAAACCCTGTTTACAGGTCAAGATTACATTCAAGCTAAATTTTTTTCAACCTTGGCTGATTTCTCAGTTTTCTTTGTCTCCTATCCCTAATTCAGGAATAATTAGGGCTAGGACACAAAAGGAAATTGAGAATCAGCCTAAGTTAAAAAAGTTACTGTAACTTGAATTTAATTTCGACCTACAGCTGTATAACACATACATTAAGACCAAACCAGTGACTAAATTCAAAGATAACCAACACAGTAAAAGCCTACTACACCCCCTTTTATCAACCACATACATTTAACAACTGTACCACTGGATAGAGAATGGGTGTCTGGAGTAAATGTATGCTGGGGCTTCCACTTTTGGCAGACAGACCCTAGATTGAATAACACCCCCATGGATGGCATGACTGCACAACCAAACCATGATGCCCACATTACAGTGGAACGCTACTTTACGGTCACGTCGGTAATATGGTGACCTTGGCCCCTTTTTTTGGCCCCCGGCAAAACAGCAACACATTTTCATGTGAAAAAACCCTCGTTAATATGGTGACCCATTAAAATGGCCAAATTTTTTGGGCCCATTAGTGACTGTACTAACAGGGTTCCATTGTAATAATTCAGTGTCAGAGTTCTTTTTGCACACTAACTGTGTCATTTAACCCATTCACCCCTGAGCCGCCCGTGCGGATCCACGTCCTTTCTAACCCTGTGACGTCAACAGTTTTAACGGTCAAGGCCAACTTTGTCCACTATCTTGTGCAGTCTGAAGAGATCTTTCAAACTATAGCAGAATGAGCACAATTCAGTCAAAGACACCGGAGAAAAAGGAAAAAAACCATGTAACATTGACCTGAAAATCTCCATGAAAATCTTGTTCCATAGCCCACCTACCTTTCCCTTCAGCTAATCCTAAGATCCTAAAACCTTTCCTAAAAACTCTTCCCACCAAAATGAAGCCTACTAAATGCCCAGCAAGAAAAAACAATGGGGCAAGAAAAGTGAAAAAAGAGGGGAGGAGAGAAAGTGAAAAGTAAAAGCCAAGAATGCTGTGTCAATTTTAAACCCAAAAGCTATCTCAAAATTTTGCTTTCTGTGCATGCCCGAACTTCGTAAGCTAAAGTTTTGCATCTGGATCAGAAAGCCGTGAAGTGTACAACCTGTAAACGGGTTTGTGGTAAGTTTTACCTCTATATTGCACGACAGTGACCAGAAAACAATTTTAACGGTCAAGGACAACTTTGTCCACTATCTTGTGCAGACTGAAGAGATCTTTCAAACTATAGCAGAATGAGCACAATTCAGTCAAAGTCAAGACTGCTGTGTCACTTTTAAATCCAAAAACTATGTCGAAATTTTGCTTCCTGTGCATGCCCGAACTTCGCAAGCTGATATTTTGCATCTGCATCAGAAGGCCGTGAAGTGTACGACCGGTAAATGGGTTTGTGGTAAGTTTTAGCTCTTTATAGCATGACAGTGACCAGAAAACCACTCGACTAGCTTCAAAAGACGTTTTTCGGCAAAATCTCCAGGAGCGAATGGGTTAAACATGACCAAAAAGTTAGTTGACCCAAACTAAAAAACACTTAGTCACTTTATCAGATTCAAGACCCATTGATACAAACATTTCATTATTACCACCAGGATTTTATGGCCTGATGTTCGTCACATTATTAACTGCATTCAACTGTACAGTATTTGGCCTCTCTTAAAAAGCACTTCCTAGTACAGCAATAATAGCAACAATGAGCTGTGCAGGAATTAGTGGTTGCAATCTTACCAATTTTTCCAGCATATCAACATCTTCCATTTTCCCTACAACTTCTGGGGTTAATTCAACTTCTTCCATTTCATCCTCTGAAGGATCTTTCTCAGCTTCTTCAGGAGTTTCCTTGGTTTCAGGTTCAGCATCAGCTGATTCAGAAGTTTCAACCATCTCAGTTTGTGTTGATGGCTCTTGAGGGCTAGAGTCTACTTGTTCAGACTCTTCCTCTTTGGGATTCTTTTCGCCATTTACTTGCACATTAAAGTGAGTCCCATTTTCCATCTGCTCTGGTTGTTCCTCCACAGAATTTTCATTTTCAACAGAAACAGACTCTTCCTCCACAGTTTTTTCACTCTCGTTAGCTTCACTTTCAACACCATTTTTAGAAGGTCCATTACTAATAACAGCTGTACATGAATAATTAACTTCTATCTTGGTTTGGATTCCTGGCTGTGATGAATCCTGGGTGGATTTTGTCTCTGTTATGACCGTTGTTTGCTCTTCCTTTTTCACCCTTTCCTTTCTTCTTGTTCTGTCATTTGCAGTTGTGCTGGATTCTAATGCGTCAAGCTTCTTCTTTCTTAAGTCCCTCAGCTGTTGCCTGATTGCCCGTCTTTCATCAAAGTCTGTGGTATCTTCCAACTAGCAAAAATAAAAACATGTTGTAGGAAGGGAGCAAGTGACATTAATTGAGTATAATAGAGGAAATTAAACCTTGCTATTCCTGTTTGTAGGGCAAAGAATAAAGTGGGGTGGAGGGGGGGAGGGGTTGATGTGTACCTAGTCTTAATGTTAAAACCTGCAAGTTTGTGCGTTAAAGAGAAAGTTACACTACTTAAATTTATTATTGAAACTGCAATTCTTTCAACTCAGCTTTGTGTTGTTTGCCATTTCAACTGTCTTGCATTGCTTTTTCAAGCCATGTAACTGGTCAGAAGGTTTTTCTACCATCGCCTCAATAATGGCAGGACCCAATGTAATATCAGTAACAGTCACAACTTATAGATATTTCCAGCAACAACAGTATTATTTATAGCTTGTCCTCTTTGAAATGTATTACAACACTTAATGCAACAAGAATGGTAAAGACAAGAATCAAGTTCAACTTTCTCTGCAGTAACAAAATTGATTTGTTCATATAAGGAAAGTTACAGCAGAGAGTGTCTTAACTTGTTCTGTATTGATACAACAAAAATGCAGTATGAGATGAAAGGAAAATGGCCTGATAGATGTTTACAACAGGGTTTAATGCCCTCTGTCTATTATTTTTTTAATTCTTAGTAATGAATATAAATTTTGGTTTTATTGCTTTCAAAAAATGTACAATAACGAAAAATAATTTTGGCTAACAGTGCAATAATATTATTGTTTTCAAAAAATGTAATGATGCGATTTCAGCTGGCTCATGGGCAGAAAATTCTTAGGAGAAAATGTTTTCAAAATTTACATAAGGTATCATGTTGTTAGTCGAGCGTGCTTTGAGCATGGCGAGACTCTTAAAATGCAGTCGTTTTTTTTTTTTTGTCGGACCTAGTTTGTAGGCCCCGCGTTCCTAGCGAAGACGGTGGAAACTGGGGATAAGAATCGTGACAACTTTCATTGTATGGAAATGAGTCTCGTGATGAGCATGTGGTTTATTTTGGGGAATGACTGGAATAACGCACAATGTTTATCACGTTTAAGAGCTTTACTTCCATGTAAGAAATAAGAGTTTATATTTTTCGTTAAAGCAGGTTACGTTTCATGCTTATATGACATAGTAAGCCGATAAAATCGTAAGTGCAAAACAGACATAATAAAAAGTAAAACTGTAAACACGTGCTCTTTCTGATCTTATGGTAATTTGGTTCTGACCTTCATGTGCGAAAAAACGTGACAGAAAGAATGGTTTTGTAGATACGTGTTCCAGGTCATGGTCGCGCAGAATCTGGGGATGAAAATCGACAGGATGCTTTCAATCTCTATGAGCACTTCGAAAAACAACGTACCATTGTCCGAATGTTATGTTTTTTGAGACGAAAAATTTGCAAAGATTAATGGATTATACGGTGATCTCGCTTACAAATCCACACACCATTCGTGGTAGACCCACACGGAATGGGTCGTTCCACGAATTCTGTCGTTTGAAAGCGTTGATAACTTTGAAAGAAGTGAATACATCGGATGTTGAAACAAGGAAGAATGTTCATGAGCAGAACTTCGATGATGAGGTAAAAAACAACAAGCAAATCGTCGTTAATTTATCTCTCCCGTTCAACGGAGAGGAAATGTACGAGCAGACGGTGATTTAAATAAAAGAAGGATTTACGATTTAAGCGAGATATTTTGTGCCCCACAAGTTCGGTACAATAATGAGCGTACACTTTATTTTAGACAATGATTCAAATGACGCACCATACACAGAATCCAGAGGAGATGTGTTTATTAGAATATCAAAACCCGTCGAAAACCTCTGATAAAATGGATTATTTTAATCGCGTTACAGTTTCATTACACATTCTATCAACCGACTAACCTGTACACTGCAACAGATGATGACGGAAATGACGTAGTAAAGAAAATGTGTTCAAGATGAGAGCAATAAAAGGAGATGGTAAGCCAACACGACTTTTACCTCATGCCAAAAAGCTGCTCGTTTCAATAAAGTTTTTTTCGTTCGCTGAATAGATTATGCTCTGGAACGTTCTACATTTTCACTGAGTAAATGTGATTTTACCTGCTTGTTTCACACTGAGAGATCATGACACACATATCGATTTACTGTGGTTATAAGCAGGAAGGAGCGTTGCGTGACGACACTAAAAAACGACTGTGTAGCACACTCTTTTGAAGCGTGATCGTGAAGCTTTTTATTACGCCTAAATAAGGGTTCCAATTTTCTCCAAAGTGCCTTCTAGATCTGAATAACTTAAGCGACTTTCTTTAGTCCATGAATGTAATGTTTTTGTGCTGTATCACGTTAAGCCCAACTCATTAGTTTTGTTTGGAGAATCTTAAATTATTACGGGTACTGATTTACAGGTAGTGTGTACTGTTGCAATAAAACGTAATACTGAGTAGAGCGGAGGTACAAGGCAACTGTGATATCATCACGACTGAGCCATTCTTCGGTGGTCCCAACAATGTTACTTCTTGCGTCTTTGCCTGTGCGTTTTGCGACACAGTACTGGGAAGCCTTTACACAAGCGAAACCTCCTTAAGACATCGAAGACTGTTGACATGTGCACAACAAATCTCCAGTCTTGGAAGATCTTAACGTCACTTAAGACTCTGTTGCCTTCGCATAGATCTCTAAGATCTTTAAAACTCCCTCCGCAGCTGATGTTTTGATTCTCGAAGAGCAGCGGTCTGTTGCTTTTGCGTTTCCGGTCTCATTCACTTCCGTCACCGAGAAATGTGGTTCACAACGAACTAAGTCACGTGGTACAAGCATCCTCCCTGGGCGACGGTCTTCCGTCACCCTTGGACGACCTGCTGTGCACCAACGAGGATATAGCTTCCGGTTATTGATTTTCAAAATACCGAACAACAAAGTCGATCTGGATTAGTTACAAAGTAAAGAAATCCTTTACAGTATATTCATAAAGATCCCACTGGGCTAATTAATCGCGCTAAGCGACAGCTATAAACATTTTTCGAGGTGAGACTTTAAATAAGTAATTCATTTATTCACACTCAACTCCTCTGGACCCTGTGCAGTAGGTCGAAAGCATAATTCAACGTTTTCATTTGCTGTAGCCCAAGCTTTTTTGACCCCTAAAAGAGACTGTGTTACTGAAAACACAGACAATACACATATTTTTATATTTTTGCACGTGCAACCCTAAACGAGATCGTCACAGCTAAATATAATAGCGTTTTGCCCAGAACACCGTAAGTGAGACCAAAATCCGAAATTTGCACCCCTAAGCAAGACGACGAGCATCCTCAGCCCTTTTATATGCGGAGCCCCCCCCCCCCCCTGAATGACGAACGCTCGCGCTCTATTCGCCTCATCACTGCTTATCGTATCTACAAACACGCGAGACTCAACGCTACTTAGAGCGTTCTTGTTCTTCTTAGAGAGTTAACTAACTTCAGAAAAAAATGGGTAAATAGTTTGGATCAGAAAATTAGAAAAAATACACAGTTATGGAACACGCACCTCCTGATGGATGGGTAGCGAATAGTAATTAAAATGTTCCTATTTCATACTTAAAAACAGCTGGCACAAACAATTTAACTGATTTTCACCCAAAAACCAAACCTTGGTCACTTGGGTCACTCAATGTTTCATTTGTCAAAAAAGATTAAACCCGGGAGGTGATTTATCCATTTTGTTTTCTTGTGCAACTTATGTCATAACAAAATTTGCCATGCTGGGAATCTCCATTCAATTTAATTTCACTTGAAACAAAGACAATGAAACATGTTTCCCCTCAGTAACTTTTTTATAAAATAATGTAGTACCACTTTATCCCTGTAATTAAATTTGAAACAACTGAAGCGAAACACTACCTAATAAGCAAATTAATAGCCATCTCACTTTTCAAAAAGATTATTAGCTGCGGCAGATTTTGGAAGCTGTTGGTCAGAAACTGCTCTTGCTGGTGCATTTGGGATGAGAAGAAACCTCAATGCCCAACAGATTTGCATTTCAAATGAATGTCAGTAAAACATTTCTCTGAACTGCAATACAGTCTTGATCTTTCCCATAACATGCAAAAACTATATCACATTCCAGCTTAACATTCCAAACTGTAAATATTTACAAGAGCATCCTTTTAGCAGAAAATTGTTGATTTTGGATCAAGGAAAACGATACACTGCTCCTTAATAATACATTTTCTGTGAGAATGTGATTAAAAAGGCTTTGTGAAAAAGGAAGAAATTGTAAACTTTAACAACACAGCGGGTATGAGATAAATAATTTCAAGCTTAATCATAGCAAAGACCGTTTTGTTTTGAATTAAATTTATCATTTACGGTAATATATAGTGAATAGCCTCGTCGTTTATTACCGACATCAAATATTTTCAATTCATAACTGGTTGCCCAGACGAAGTTAATTTTCGAATTAAAGGTCCCTGTAAAACTTTCATGGAGCGCTATGAATTCTTTGCACTGTTTACCTCAACAAGTCTTTTTTAAAAATAGATACTTGTTACAGAACGTTTACTAACAAGGCATTTTTAACAAGAGGAAAAACAGCTGAAACAAAACATAAGAATTAAGCCAATTACAAAACAGGATCAAGGATCCAGGAAAAAAATACATGAAAAGGTAAAGTAGGACAAAATTAAGCTGATTTCGTTAGACAAAACAGTAGAAAGCAAATGCACCCTTCACGCAATTGCAAGCGTCAATCCTCATTATCATTAATTTTTGCCGTTTTAAATTGTGCAAAACCTTTCTTGATTGAAACAACAACAAAAAAATATGTGCATGTACTTCGCTTGCGAGCGTGTTTACGTACATCTGCCACGATCTTGACAAGTCAAGGTGACAGGATGAACAAACAGTTCAACCGAGCTGTTGGAGAATTAAACGACAAAACCTTTCAAGATTGACGGTCCATGTAGCTCTCCAGCATAGCACATTATTATCTTCAAAAGGCTAAAGTTTAAAAGAAAGTAAACAAGCAGAGCTTTCAAAGCAACAGGAAACAGTCTCTTGTAGTTCGAGCAACATGTGTCCATTTACTTGTTTACAAGGGGGGCGACCAAAACGTCTCGCACGGTTTACACATACCAGCTTAAATTAAAAGACTTATCTTTACCTTTTTCTTGAGCACAGCTTCTTCGTCAGCCATTATAAGGTTATTTTTCAGTAAAAACAAGCTCTGTGTACTTCCTCACGTACGAACAAGACTCTGTCCCACTGTCTCTCAAACTGGTTCACGTGATTAAAATATTTAGAATTTTGCACTTTTCCCTTCAGCCAATCACAGCGCGAGTTGAACAATAGGCGCGGGAAATTGTGCCTTTCCGGTTTTCGTTCCTGGGCGAAACAGGACATAACCCAAAGTTTCCGAATATTTCTACAAAAATATAGAATTAATGATTGAAAATCAAACTAAATAACATCATCTTCAGCCTTAAGATCAGAGCAAGTTACAAGGCGTTATTTTTTTCCACTTCATAAAGCTCTAAAATGGCACAGAACTTTCGATGGGGATAAGGTTAGTGTCTTTTAATACTAAATACCGTCGAAATTAACCAAATAGCGGCAAAAACAAGTTTTCTAATTAGACTTACTTCAAAGGGAGATATCTCACAAATCTATTTAAGTTATAAACTTTTACAGCCAGTTAAATCAAGTATCAATCATAACTGGGAATTCTTTACAAAATGTTGTGAAAGTGTATCGGCAAAAATAGAAAACTTCGTAGATGTCAGTAAGAATGGCTGTGAACTTTCATGATTTGATTTAAATTTTTTTTTCTTTCTTTTAACACAATTGCTTTTAGCCAGTTGAACGATACATGCACATATTACCTTGTCATCTGAACTTTCATGAAAAGCTTAGACCGGTTCAGGAATTTGGATACCCGCTGCTTAGGTAAAAAATTTTCACCTAAATCACAGTAGTAGCTGAAACTGGAACCACACTGAAAAGAAGACAAGCGTTATGAGGGTGATATAAGCAGGATTAATCCTGACACGTTTTAGCGGCAAATTTTACTCATTAATTAAGGTATGCGAGTTTTTTGAACGCCTGATATGTAATCAGACAAATAAAAACACAGGCAAATTATACGAGCCCCAGTGTATTTGTTAGACACAGACAAAAGAGAATCAATTCTTCGCTTGAAATATCACTCAGCATGCCTATAGATTTAATGCTCTAGTTTGCAGATATTTCCTGACGAAAGTTCCAAATTTTTTGTGGGCCGGCTTATATTTAAATTTACGTGTAAAATTTGTCCTGATCAGAGCCCCTCGGCTTTATTAATAGTAACACCATAATGTTTCATTAACACCGACTGAAAATAAACACACCGACTGAGCTTATCCTCATAAGTAACCACTTCTGAGCTTCAGCAAAACTAAGATCAAGCTCGATTAGCATCTTTAAAGCGCCACGTCTTGGACATAACAGTCCGCTCGCATTTATAGCTAAAACGTTTATTTTATTTAAAGATTTATAATTACTCACCTTGTGGCCATGATAGTAATTATTTACCTGCTTCAGTGAAGATCACAAGATAGCCAGAATGCGCACAAACAAAAATTAAACGAAAAAAAATCGTTTGGAGCGCAATTGCATTTTAGCGCGCAGTCGAGCGAGATTAAGGACCTTACGCCGACAACGGCGACGTCCATGAAAACGTCGCTGAAAAATAGACTTCGCATCATTTTAAACTTTTTCGCGATTATCCCAATTCGCCCTGCTACTTAAAAGAAGGCGATTTTTGCTGGAGCTGAAGAGAGGGGAACGCGCTCAAGTTCGGACAGAGATCGTAGAATTTATCGCCTTGCCTTTCCCGTTCCCGAGTAAACTTAAAACTTGGGCATTTCACGTCGTAGTTGTGCAGTGAAGGCAAAGAAATGTACAAAAAGGCGTGATGCACGTGCAGAATTGTTGTTTTGCTCATTAAACCTGACGTTCCCGTTGCCGTCGTCGTCGTGGTTTCGTAAGGTCCGTAATACTTCATTTTTCCCGCTAAAATTAACCCCAATAAGTAACGCAGCATCTTTCTTGTGTTCTTTGTTCCGTCGCTTTTTATAAAGTCACCGTCAACAGATCCAAATGTTCTCTGATTCTGTTTTAACTGTTCCAAACGAAGGAATTTTTAGAGAGAATTTTTTCAAAATTGCAAATCGCAGACGCAACATGACTGATTGCTTGTGACCGGATATGTAATACATCAACTATTTTACCGCAGATTGTCATATGCCTAACCGCAAGGAAGGCATATGGCCGCCGGATTTTAACGCCTTGGGCAAATGCATGCTGAGAATTCCTGAACCGGCCTGAACCTCTCATGGAACCCAGCTTGCTATCCTCCTAGAGAAACCGCGAAAAACCTTCGACTTCCGCCGTTACATGCATTCAGGAGGACGTGACAAATTGTCACGGATATCTGTGTCACGCTATTTGCCCAACGTCACGCTATTTAAAAAAGGAAATACCAATGAAGGATTCGAATTAAGTGATAACGGATGATAGCAAGTAATCGCAATTTAACAGGGCATGAAACTGCAGACTTGCATTCAGAATTAACACTAATTCAACGTATCGGCTGAGCATGTGTCGACTACTTGGTTTTTCGAGTAGGTCCTCTCTGTGTACTCTGATTACCCCTCTCTCCTTCGCAGAGGCCTCTGGGATATCAAGCGGGATCCTGTGCGGAGGAGAGAGCCGATTACCTGCTAAAAAATAACATCTGATCTAGTAAAACGTTTTTCCTTTTTTTTCTATGTTTAATTCTGGAAACTAACTTCGCGGAATTGGCCACCATTTAAGTATCCAAGTGGTTCCAACGAAAAAAGTTAATTTTATGCCCTGGTTTGCATTGATAGATTTTAAAATGTAGCTTGGAAAAAATTGTTCTTTACTTGAAATCGACCTAAATACGAGCCTTGCTCTGCAATCATGTATTTTGCCGCAATAAAATGTCATTGTTTTAACAGTGTTAAAAGACACACTTAGCGAAACAGACTGAACAGACTTCAAGAACTTTCAGCTGAAAAAGTCGCCAAGTTTTCTACTAAAAATGTCAGTGTCCACTGCGACCTTTGCACTAGATAAAAGCTGATCACTGGCTCTTAAGTGCACTTAAGTCAGACCCGCAGAGAGAAAACGTCTCTATTGACTTTGAGCAATATACAAGAGCATTTCAATTAGATTTCTTTATAAAGGATCAAAAACTCTTGCCACGGTCAGATGTTCTCCTAGATGTTGATTATGAACTGACACAAGGGCACCCAACGACCGAATATTTCCAAATACGCCATAAGTGTCTCAGACGGTTTACTCTAGTATGTTTTAGAAGCCCGCTTGGTTAATTTGGAGTTGCCCTAAAAACTATTATCTGTTCGGATGTCTTAGGGGAACTTTGGTTGTCACGAAAGTCTTAGGTGGCTTTTTCATCTCATCCAAAAGTTTTAGCTATCGTTATGGGTCCGGTCGAAAGTTTGAGGACATGAAGTAGCCTTGCTTTCATTAAAACGTTATAGGGGACGTTTCATCTTTATACCGAAATGTTTTAGGATACCTTTTTATCGCAATATCTTGTTATTAAAATGTGAATAACAGACTCCGAAAATCGTAGTTAAGCTATTAATGGTTGTCCAGAAATTTTTAGCTTTTCTCAAGCTTTAGAAATTTCTAGGCAATGTTTTCCCCTTCGAACAGTTATTTTACAGAAAAAAGTCGCTGTAATTGTTTATAGGCCAGCGTTAATTTAGCTTGCTGCTATTTTACAACTCGGGCTTGAAAGCCGATGTTAAAAACTCAAAAAAGAGCTTCAGCCTGAATCTCAGCACTTTCCTCGAGTCGCAAACTCCCAAAAAGGACCGGTGCGACTGGAGACGTCTGAAAATCAGGATACAGGGAGCCAGATCTTTCTCTCTTGATCTTTCCGAAATAGCGATTGCAAGATTTCTTAGTGAGCCATTTCTCGAAAGTCCCGTTAACTAGGTAGTCGATGTCTTGACCCTGTGTGAGGGCCCCATGCAGTCTGCCCTAAAATGAGGGGAACCCAGGCCTCTCCCTTAGATCTGCCCCTGTTCTTAGCCCAGATACAGTTCTCTTTTTTGCCCTAGATACCCTTTCCAAATACTCTAGGTACATTATTTATGAAGAAGGCTATGATTAAACTACGAAATGAGAGATAACACACTACGTTTTAGAACTTCATAAACCTCAATGAACAGTATGATCTTTATACTTTCTTAATTGATTGTGTTTTAATAAAATCAAACGTATTCCATACGTGCGCCTTTTAGTACCGCCTAGCTATCTAAACTAAAATCAATTTCTTAACACTACATATTACTTTATCACTTTGAGGAAAAATAGGCAGGTTAAAAATGATCTCATAAACAGGTTCTATAAAAAATCAAGAGATCTTAATCCTCTATTGTAAAAAAAAATCTTATTATTTCTTAAAATTTAAAAATCATGGCAAGGGTTTAACTAGAGGAGATTTGTTCGGATCTTTTTTGCCGTTTACGTGCAAATACGTGAATCTTGAATGAAAAGATTTTAAATCCGGAATCTAAGGAGAATACCTGGTTACTTTTATTCTAAACCAATTAATAACCAGACCCCAACTGTTAAGAGCGCTGCACCAGTATCACAGAGATCAGGGTTCAAGTCCCGGCAAGCCTGAATTTTTTCAAGCTTTCTTTCCGCAACTGCATAAGTTGTGTATTCAACTGTGATGATCTATTTCGTCTGCGTTTATTTCTTCATCCCGCAGTTCAAATATATGAAGTTCATATATTCATCATTTCAGAATACTTCGTAAACGCCTGCGAATTCGAATACCCTAAATGTGATAAACCCGGAAACATTTATGAATCTGGAAAAATCTCTTCTAGTGAAAACCTGGCCCACAAAAATCGATCTGTTTAGGCGAGAAAGCAATGACCACAATACAGCTAACACGTAGTGGTCATTGGAAACTGTAATGCTCATCGACAGGAGATGTCGTTACGTCACGTTGCCACGGTAGGAACATTTTTGGTTGAAACGTCACTTAAAGAGTGAATTCGCACTGTTCACAGTTCACAGTTCAGTTTCAATTAATTTGTTAAATGTTGGCAAAATTGTCTAGGGTTGAATCCGAAAGGACCGTATCTGAGTTTAGAAAAAGGAAAAGAAAGTTTTTGTCCTGTGTTCACCAACTCCATAGAGCGAACGCGTGAAATTAGAAAGTTCCATGTCGCAGTCGTGCAACATGGAACTTGTACAAAAAAGCTTGATGCACGTGCAAAGTTGTTGTTTTGCTAATATAAACCTATCCCTTTTTGCCGTTCTCCATGGCAAAGTGACGTCACACTTCTCCTCTTTATTACTCATTTGGTTTCTTTATTTTTGGCTGCACAGAAAAGAGTCATTGGGAGATAAAAGGAATAAGGTGAGATATTGACTGCAGTAATCCATTCAAAGTGAGACGACCCCCTTATAACAAAGTTGAAAATGGACATTTCTTACTACACTTCAAGCTCTCGTGGGTGGACACCCCAGAAAACAGAAAAATCTAGTATAGCTTTCATCCAGCCAGCGAACAAGCTCTCCTTCTCGAGTAGCTTCTCAAGATATCCACCAAAGGCTGCCAGGCGCTTCGTTTTCCCGTTTTTCGCAGAGGCGAGCGCGAAACGCGAGAGACTGGTGACGAAGCGCAATGGACCATGGGAAGGAGAAAGACTTGAAGCCTCGCCAGTTTTCTCCTTCCCGCCTTCCTTTGCGCGCGCAAAATTTTCATCGAGAGAGAGAGTCGTTTGGGTAAAAGGCAGCCCCAAAGGGATAGCTTGCTCGCACGCTGGCCGGAGCTTAAAAATACCTGCTAGTTATACAACCTAGATTTCATGTTATTCTAGGGAATGAGTCAAAAGTGTCTTTCAACTAACAGAGAGCGTCAGATTTGAGGACGAGAAGGAGTACGAGATTTAACTTAAAGATTTCTATGCGTGTTTAAAAGAAAGCTTAATTTTACTTTTTTCACAAAAAAGGTTAGTACGGTTATTGATACTGAAGCAGGTTAAGCCCTCTCCCAGTAGCAAAATGATAAAACTTGTTTCCGCCACTACGACATTCTCGCTAAAACCCGTAGTAGAATGACGACGGCTACCACGTTTTCCCGCCAAAATGAAGCTGGTTCACCCGTCAGCATATACTCAGTGTTGAGAAAATCTCCTACTCGTAGTCGTCCTCGTTTCAGAATCTAAAGCTCTCTCTCTATTGGGGGTTTTATGTTACTACGAATGCGTACCTTGCATAACAGTACGTTATATTTTTGTGTATAAAGGACCTATTTCGAGGAAAGCACAGAAGAATTTTTAGTGTATTAGTTTTTACATCGCTAAATTTCCAAGTAGACTGGTCTCAGTTGCTCAAGAGGTTGCCAACGCTATCCACTGGATAAATCTCTATCCAATGGTCACGCTAATTAGTTTGCCTAACACTTATCCCAGGAGAGCGATTTATCTTGTGGATAGCGTCATCCATCGTTAACGACAACCGGGGCCTGCAGCCAAAAAGAGACCTAAGAGACAGAGCTCAGCGTTGGGTTTTAAAAATCAGCTTCTCCAGTTGCATCATGGGAAACTCAACACACACTGATACGATGAAGGCTACAGCATATGACATGACCACCGAACCAGTAAAGAAAAAAGACTGTGGAAAAAAAAAGAGAAAACACAAATAATTCCTTAAAATAAAGCCTCCAAAATCACTGTTGTATACAGCCTCGTTCCCGGGATTCCCCTCCGGAAACTTGACCTGCTCATGCGTAAATGAAACCGACGCTTTCTCCTTCTTGCGATCGCTCTTACGTGAAAAAATTAATGGCAGATTGCTTCGCTTTCCAAGGATATTCATTAAAAAACAAACTTGGTGATCGAATGATAAAACAATTATTGAACTCGGTTATCGCAAAATATCGTGATTTATCAGTGTCTCGCGGATCGATTATTTGCCTCAGCCCCCGTCTTCGGTAAATAATTGATCTGCTCGGCACTGAGTAATCACGACATTTTGCTCAACCTCGTCCAATAATTGTTAATTATTGTTGTTGTTGTATTCTCACATGGTACTATATTTTATGTATGTGGTCTTTGAATCTGTGGGAGTGACCGTTTAAATGAAATCCTTTTGCAGTTCTTTCCCAAAGAGCTGTATGTTTTTCAGAATTTTACTTAAGAACTTTGGGAGTTTTTGTCGAATTGGGATCCAAGTCAAGGTTTAATGGTTAGTTCGAGTAGAAGGTTTTACTAAAGACATCAGAATTGTCACTCACAATAAGGACATCAGAGTAATCGTGATTAGTCTCCAGGGAACCAAGATATGTGATCAGGACGATAGGATGAACCAGATAGGCACAGTAAGTCAGTCGACTTAATGGGATCCAGAAATGAGCTGACAGAATTTTGTCCACCAAACCTACAAAATAGAAAACAACAAAATTACATGAAGTGAGCTCAAAAATGATTTAAAGTCAGCTGATATGTCACAATTTACTCCTCAAAGTCCACCAAATGATTCTAACTTCTGTTTTACAAAATAACAAAAATTTCTGGTACCACTGGAAAGCTGCTAAGGGGAAAAGTACATTTCCGGGGAGGAGTACTGAACAAACTTTTATACGGGAAGGCACCGCCCCGAGGTCCAATCCTTTTAAGAAATCATTTTTGACTGAAAAGGTTCCCCTTTCGTATACCTTCTATTGACAAATGGTACACCTTTCACATACTTAGTTTGGAACTTTACATCCGTTTTAACTGGTGTCAAATGCAGCTGTCTCTTAAATATGAATAAATCACAAAACCAGAACGTTTTCCCGACTTTTTCACGGATTAAAATGCACCTGTTAGCCCTTTTGCGACTTTTATAAACCGAAATGACAGATTTCCCTACCCTTTGTATAGACTTCACCTGAGGCCTTAAAAAGGTACCCCCCTTGGGCAGGGCCTCCCCGTAAAAGAAATAGGCTGATTTAGCACCAGAATGGGGACTTCAGTTGACGACGGGAAAGCGCGCGAAAAGGACAAAACGCGACTTCCGGGGCCCATTTTGCCGCTCTGCCATTGGTCGAACCAGTTGTTTGATTTGCGCGCCGTCGTAAACTGACGTTCCCGTTCTGTTGCTAAATCAGCCTATAGTATATTTTGAGTGACGCATGTCAACCAGAAGTGGTCTTTTTTTCATTTTTGGACGGTAGTTTGGCCCAAATTTATGGACAAATCGTCTCTCTAATAGTAAAGACACTTAAAACTGAATACAAATTTTGGTACCGCGTCAAGGTGCTTTAAAAAGGAAAAAGACCTCAGTTCTGGTTGAAGTGCGTCGCTCAAAAACGTCTTTGCTCAAGCTCCCTAATTATAGGGAGTAAACCTTCCCCTCCACCCGAGAGTGTTTGGCACTTTTTCATCATTCACTGCACACTCCTCTAGTGCAGTCAAATAGGTAGCACCTACATTGGGTAAATAATCAACGCGCGTTACTGCAGTAAATCTACAGATAAATTTAAGGTACTTATGAGATGCCGATGTGCATAAGAAGAATCTACCTCCACTAGCGAACGAAACTCTAGACAACCTCTAGGTGTTTCTGTAACACTAACAATGTTAAGGAAATTTTCGACCGCAACCAACTCAAGTCTGACTAACAAATCGACACCTACCTCCGAGCCCGCGATGACATGCAAAAATCACCCAAGCTAGTGCCAAGCCCCACGCGCAACGTGAGAAGGTCCCGTATATGATATTTTCGGCGCGAGTGAAGGGCTTTGGATTGTCCTTTCTCACAGCACTGTATTCACCGTAGAGTGTGGATAAAGCGAGAACGATAGCAACACACCACCCAGCAACATTGAACATATATGTACGCACCTTGGAAAAGTCAGAACGTCAGCTTATTAGTTTCGGGATTCTAGTTGTATTTTAAGAAGATCAATTTGAAGTTATATTTGCAAATCATTACCAAACGGGACACTTTCAGTCTTGCTGGTCAAAGAAGTTATAAAGGATGTGCGTGAAATATAAACACAACAATGAAAAACAATTGACTCCAGGAAAGGATTCGAGCTAAAAGCTGGGCGCTAAGGGGTTCTAATAACTGAACTAAGGAAAGAGTATTACGGAAAGTATAATTTGGCCCGCATTAATTGTCCCCCTTGGGCGCCTTTACACAAGGCAGACCAGCTCTAGCTACTAGAGTGGAGCACAGTCAATAGGGAGCTTAAGTAACGACGACGGCTACGAAAACGTCACATAATTTTCACTATCTACACGCGCAAACTGTTTCAGATCGTTGAACGCCACCTCCCACAAGTTCACTGCTACGCGGACGATACACAGTTGTATGTATCATTCAGCCCCAATCGATCTGCGGATGCTGATTTTGCCATCAAGTCCATGACTGACTGTATCAGTGACATTATGAGTTGGATGATTTCAGATAATCTTATGTTAAACGATGATAAAACAGAATTTTTAATTATAGGTACTACGCAGCAGCTGGCCAAGGTTAACATCAATTGCATTAGGGTTGGGTCGACTGATGTTTGTCCTGTAACAGTAGCTAGAAACCTAGGCTCATGGTTTGATGAGCAGGTCACTATGTCAACTCATATTAGCAAGTTATGTAATGTTGCCTTTTACCATTTGCATAATATCAAACGCATTCGCAAGTATTTGTCTCGAGAATCAACGGAAATGCTTGTCCATGCATTTATTACATCTCGAGTTGATTATTGGAACAGTCTTTTGTATGGGCTGCCCAACTACCAGCTTAACAAATTGCAGAGAGTTTTGAATGCCTCAGTCAGGCTAGTTTGTAATGCCCCTAGGTTCTGCCACATCTCACCCCTTCTTCGTGGTTTGCATTGGCTTCCTGTTAAAGCCCGGATAGAATTTAAGATACTGCTTATTACGTTCAAAGCAATTCACGGCCTTGCTCCTAAATATCTACGCGATTTACTAACATTCAAATCGTCCTTATATAACCTTAGATCTTCAGATAGTATTTTACTTTCTATGCCAGTTGCTCGATCGAAGACGTTAGGTGATAGAGCTTTTATGGTGGCAGCACCAAGGCTCTGGAACTCTCTTCCAAAAGAACTTTGTGCGATTACTAATGTGAACAGTTTTAAGGCGCATATTAAGACTTACCTTTTTAAAACTTTATATTGATGAGCAATTTTATATTCAGTTCTTTTTTTTTTATTTTTTTTTATTTTTTTTATTTATTTATTTTTTTTATTTTAATCTCTATGAACACTTACACAAACAAAACCAAAAAAAAAAAAGAAATATTAGTAATAGTAATAAAATAAAATTACAAGAACACTTTACAATGAATTACAGTCATTTGTTACGTATTACAGGGTTGCTACTTACTGGTTAAATATAGATATAGCTAGCCTACAAACTTCTTCTCAATTAAAGACTTCCATTTATTATAATAATATTCGGGTGAATTACCGCTTACTGCAATTTGTTTTTCTATCTCAGCTTTGTTTACCACTATAGTTAGATACACACTTAATAACAAAGGCTCTTCTGTGATACTGCAGCAGTAGATATAATATTTCGCAAGTAATAAGAGATGATTAGCTAACTTATTGAGGTGATTATTGCCAATAATACCGTACAAGATATTGATGGTTGATAATTCTAGCCCTACTGAAATGTGAGACTTGTACCAATACAGGAAAGCTTCCCAGAACTCTGAGACAAATTGACACGTTACAAGCATGTGTTTAAGATCTTGTTTTGTCTCCAAGCAGAGATAACAGAGATCGCTATTGGCGATCTTAGCTCTGAACAATTTTTCCTTAGTGAAAACTATGTCGTGTAAAATCTTGTATTGGAACATAATTAACTTTGTTTCTTTCGTGCTAGAGAAAGCCAAATTAAAGTAATCATTTATGCGGTCTGGTGGTAACCCATTATCAATAAGGCGTTGTGTGGCTGTAGGTACCTCAAATAAGTGATTAACAAAAATCCTACGTATAGCCTTAGTTGTTAATGCCTTCAAGCTCTGACCTTGCTGTGAAGGTTGTTCTTGTTGTGCCTTCGTTTGTTTGATAGATTTTTTATATTCATTTGGAATAGCGTTTATTACTCCGTAATACGTCAAAAAATTTGTATTTATTTGGTAGCGGGTTTTAAATTCTTCGTAAGTAATGAAATCAAGATTATGATCTAGAAGGTTTTCTATAGTGGAAACTCCTCTACTAAACCAGGTTCGAAAGAAGATTGTATTCTTATCGATTTTGATATCTCTGTTGTTCCATATGATCATGTTTTTTATATCTGGTTTAGTAGTATCTTGCATATCCTTAAACTCAAACCAGTATTGCAGTGTTCTTGTATAAAAGAGCGGTAACTCCTTAATGCTGATATCCTTGCTGCTGCAGTAGCACTTAGAGAGGAAGGAAAAACCTCCCAAGTGTGAAGTGGCTTCATTAGGAATAACCGTCCATGCTGAATTCTCATTCAGTCTAAAACGCTTTATCCAAATGCATTTTAAGGCTTTGTTCATTAAGGAAAAATCAATCATGTTCAATCCCCCCTTCTCGCGTTCACCAATAATCGTGTTCCTCTTTATTTTGGCTATTTTGTTGTCCCAGATAAAGTTAAAGGTGATCTTGTTTACCTGGTCACAGAATTTTTCAGGGACTGGAAGAACAGATGCAATGAAAATGAGTTTTGAGAGGCCTAGAGATTTTACGATATTTATTTTTCCAAGTAGAGTTAATTTTCGTCTCTTCCAGTTATTCAGTGTGTTTTCCAAAGCATCTAATTTGTCATAAAAATTTAAGTTATCACTTGTTCTCTTGCAGTTCGAAAAATGTACTCCTAATACAAAGACAGATTCCTTTGGCCACTTGAAGTTGAAAGGGGTATCTTCTCTATTCTTCCATTTTCCGAGCCATATAGCTTCTGACTTCGTGGGGTTAATTTTAAGCCCTGAACATCTTTCAAACTTTTCCAGAAGCTGCAACAATACGTTCATCGATTCTTGGTTCCTCAGAAAAACCGTTGTGTCATCCGCATACTGCGTTATTTTTATTTCACGGGAACCCACTGCGATGCCTTCGATTTTAGGATTTTGTATTATCGCAAGTGCTAGTATTTCGATACCTAAAACAAAAAGCATACCTGACAAAGGGCAACCCTGTCGGACTCCTCGCTCCAGATTGAAAAAATCAGAAGCAAAACCGTTGTTTGTAACACAGCTTGTTATGTTGCAGTAAAACGTTTGTACCCAGTTTTTAAAATCAGGACCAAAGTTAAATAAGTTAAGGACCTTAAAAAGGAAATTCCACTCTATAGAATCAAAGGCTTTTTCAAAGTCTAGGAAAGCAGCGAGACCAGAGAGATTTTTTGTTGCGGTATAGTTGATAATATCACTAATAAGTCTAACATTTTCTCCAATGAAGCGCCCTTTGATATAGCCGGTTTGATTAGCGTTTATCACATTTGGCAAAACAGCTTCGAGTCGTTTTGCAATTGCTTTCGTGGCAATTTTGTAGTCTGTATTTAAAAGTGAAATAGGTCTCAGATTTCCGAGAAGATTGGTCGGTTTGTCTTTTTTAGGTACGAGTGTAATAATACCTCTTTTCTGGCAAATTGACATTTGACGTTTTTCAAAGCTATAGTTGAGGCTTGCAACAACATCTAAATTGATATCATCCCAGAAAACTTTGTAAAATTCACTTGAAAGACCATCGGAGCCAGGCGATTTGCAGTTCTCCATATCCTTTAGAGCTAGGTGACACTCTTTTTCAGAAAGCATACCTTCGCACTTCTTAGAAAGTTCTTCAGTTAGTGGCGTTAACAAGTTGTTATTGAAGAATATATCAAACTCAGAGTTTTCGGGATCAACATTTTTGGAGGTATACAATTTTTTATAGAAAGATTTCTCTTCTTCAAGAATTTCTTTTGGATCTTCGGTTTCCTCACCGTTAGATAGTTTTAGCTTCGAAATTTTTTTCCTTAGGAAATTTCGTTTTTCTAGATTGAGAAAGTAGTTGGTGTTTTTTTCCCCGTTTTCATACCATCGAGCTTTGCTACGTAAAATAGTCCCCTTGATTTTTTTGTTTAAGATTTTATCTAATTGGACTTTTACAGCGTTATATTCATTCAACAATTTGTGGTCATTTTTTGAGGTAGAAAGTTTTTCCTGCAGGTTGTTCATTTTTATTTGCAAATCCTTTTCCTTATCTCTTTCTATTCTTGCTTTTTTCTTGGAGTATTGGAGAGTGAAGCTTCTAATCTCCATCTTAATAACATCCCATTTCAAACCAAGATCAGTGACAGCATTGTACTTTTCTCTGAAACATGAAATATTTTTTCGCATCTCTTTAACATACTTTTCATCTTCCAAAAGGTTTGCATTAAATTTCCAGAAACCAGGACCAAATCTCTTGCGCTGGTCGAGTGATTGCAGGTTTAACATTACGGAAGAGTGATCTGAGAATGGAGTATGCACGATATTACACTCTTTTGCAGTATTTACTAAATCTGGTGTAATTAAGAAAAAATCTAGTCGGCTCTGAGTCTTGAATGCTTTGTCATGCCATGTAAAAGACGAAGTTTGTGGATTTAGTTGGCGCCAAATGTCAGTAAGGTCGAAGTGTGAGCAGAGATTTCCGATTTCTTTTATGACCATATGTTTGTTGGTGGCACGCTTGACGCTTTTTCTATCTTTAGGCGTTAGCGCGCAGTTAAAATCTCCACCGATTATCAAATTGTTATCTGCATAATTTGTCAGAGTTTTGTTTAGTTCTTGAAAAAACTTGATTTGCTGTGAAGTGTCGTTTGGGGCATAAATATTGACAAGCACAAGATGTTGATTGTCTAATTTGGTCTCCAGAATTATAAATCTTCCATTTTTGTCTTTACAACTTTTTATCACCTCTAATTTATACCGGGGGTTTACAAGAATCATCACACCTTTACTGTGATTGGATCCATGACTGTAGAAAATTTTCCCGCCCCATTCCGATTCCCATATGTCTATAGTTTGTTTGGTACTGAAGGATTCCTGGAGAGAAAAGCAGTGAGCGGTTTGCTTATGAAGCCACTTAAAGATTTTTCTGCGTTTAATGGAGCTGTTCAAACCTCTTACGTTGAACGAAATAATCTTAAGGTTAATAGAAGAAATGTTATCCATCTTCATACCTTGTGACGAATTAATTCAATGTTAGCTAAATGATATGAAGCTGATTGAAAAGTTTTGGCGAGTTTGTTTAATATTTTAATATCTAAGAAGCAAGACGCTGAACTTATGTAACGCGAACTGACAAAGCATGCTCCCTGTATAGACAGAACAATAATTAAGTAGGAAAGAAAACAAAAAAACACACACAAAACAAAACAAAAAAACACAAACATCTATTATGTAAAACCTAATTCCTGGGGGAAAGTTGTTGCCAGCTAGGTGCGCAAAGCTAAACACAACTACAATTAATATGTAAAAAAAAAAAAAAAATGCTCCCCAGCCGGGATGTTAGAGTTCTGCTGTGCGGAGTTCGATAAACCTCGCGCGGGAATAAACTTTCAGTCAAAGGCTCCTTTTACCTCTTATTTTTTTCCATTTCGCTTTTCGTCCTCTTGAATTCTTCGTTCCGTACTACATTCTCTTTACCATTCTCGTCCAGGTACTTCAGGGTGGCGGGGTAAGCAATGAAAACTTTTTCCTGTCCTAACTTCTTCTGTAGATGCCTTTTATATGGAACGAGCTCCTTTCGTCGTTCTTGTGTTTTCCTTGCGAAATCAGCACCGATACCAATTAAGTTTCCTTGGAAGGGATTATCCTTAAGTCTAGCAGCGGCGTTAGAGAGGACCTTAGCTTTATCGGTGTATCGAAGAAACGCCACATGAATGGGTCTTGGTTTTTTCTTATCGGAGCTTTTCGCTCGCCTTGCTGGTGTACGGTGAGCACGTTCTATTTCAACATGACCGCATAAGGTCTCTAGACCCATGTGGGCGGCTATAAAGTCTTGAATGAATTCTGCACAATCTTTTCCTTCTGCTTTTTCCGGTACGTTGTAGAATACAGTTCTTACTTGCATGCATATATATTCTTTTTATTTTTTAATGCATTATCTTTTATTTGTTTCTTTTAAAGTAATGTAGTTGTAATGCGCAGCTGATCATTTTCATGTTAAGCTGCGCACAATAAGTTTAAAAATTATTATTATTAATATTATTATTATAAAAATTGAATTCGCGCTGCCTCAAATTTTATCGCGCTTATTCCGTCTCGTTTAATTCATATCAAACTTCAAACTCTTTACTTCATGCACCAATTCTTCAACGGCAAATTACCGAAGATTTTCGACTCCTTTTTTATTACAACTTCAGATAAGCACAATGTTAACACTCGTTTTGCAACTAGGTCAACCTTCTATGTACCGAAAATTCGAACAAACTATGGCAAATTCAACATTCGTTACAATGGACCTATTCTATGGAATGAGACTGATGAGAGATTTAAGATTCTAACTCCTTACTCATTTAAAAGAGAATTATCATTGCATTTCATTAATTTCTATTAACTTTTCTACTAATTGCTATATTCTGGTATTTCTGGTATTTTTTTTTTCTCCTGCTATCTTTTTTATTGTACTTAAATGCTTAAGAATTATTTGTTCTGTAATCTACTTCCTTAATTAAGTGAGTAAAATGTAAATGCCTCTTTTCTGACCAGTTATTTACTTTATGAGTAATTTCTTAGATATTGATTTTGTTATAAAACTTAACGCTAAAAGGTCACGACGTTTCGACCTCTCCGAGGCCATTTTCAAGTGCAAGTAAAATATGAAATTAGCATAAATATATTAAAATGGTAAAAACAGGAAAAAATGTCACGAACGCTAAAATGCGATAGAATATGTAAATATGTAAAAATAAGTAACAAAATATTCTACGGAAACATTTAAAACAATTGAAGTAATTAAAACCGACCTAAACAAATAATTTTGCGCGGATGGAATCGCAACGTTTGTTTAGAGTTGGTTTCAGTTCCTTGATAAAAAAACATTTCAAAAATAAGGCAATCAAACTTGCTCTGACACTTTTTTAAAATTTTAAAAAACTGCACAATGTCATCTGGGGCTATATCATGTTCCTCCTTGAGGTGATTTCCAATGGCCGATCCCTTGTGTTCTTCAAAAAGTGTCAGCAAGTTTGATTGCCTTATTTTTGAAATGTTTTTTTATCAAAGAACTGAAACCAACTCTAAGCAAACAATGCGATTCCATCCGCGCAAAATTATTTGTTTAGGTCGGTTTTAATTACTTCAATTGTTTTAATTGTTTCCGTAGAATATTTTGTTACTTATTTTTACATATTTACATACTTTATCCCATTCTAGCGTTCGTGACATTTTTTCCTGTTTTTACCATTTTTATATAATATTATTTTTGCTAATTTCATATTTTACTCGCACTTGAAAATGGCCTCGGAGAGGTCGAAACGTCGTGACCTTTTAGCGTTAAGTTTTATTTACTTTAAATTAATAAATGTGGTCACCCAACTAGTTTAGCTTTTTAGTTATTTTGGGTGACAAGTAACTGTATGTATTTTTAATTTATTTATTGTTTAAATATTATTAGCAATTTTGCAGTTCAAATAAACCTTGCTGTTGTTGTTGTTGTTGTCACATGTTTTTGGAATTGAATTCTGAAGGACTGCATCAAAGTTCAGGAAAAGAAAAAGAAAGTTGTTGTCTTGTGTTCCCTACCTCGACAAAACGTGAAATGAGGCACTTTCACGTTGTAGTCGCGCAGTAGTGACGGCAAAGAAATGTACAAAAAAGCGTGATGCACGTGCAAAGTTGTTGTTTTGCTTATCTAAACCTATTGCTTTTTTGCCGTTCTAGTTGCCGTCGCCGTCGTCGTTGCCTAAGCTCCCTAATATGGACACTAAGAGGACATGCCATAGTGTCCGTATTATCCGTTTGTCCAAATTACAGAACCTATGAGAAGGCATTCGCCGTTTGGGTCCGGTTTTTACTGGTAAGATATCGATATTCAGTCATAGATAAATAAACAGTGTCCGTAAAGCGGGGTTGACTATATATTAGACTTTGTGACTCGGAACACAGGAGTAAGTGTCCGTATTAAGCAGGTTAATTTTAGAAATAATATACGAGCTTTTCGCCGGGACATACTGACGAAACTGTCCATTATATACGGATGTGGAACTGCAACTGGAGTCCGCCACATCACGACATTTGTCTTATCTAAGTAATCTTATCTGCAATAACAAATGGGTCAAGTATGTACGTATGTATTAACTTGTTACCTTGGGCATCTTCCAGTCCTTAAAGTGTAAAATGATGTATCCCAACAGCATACCAACAAGGTAGGGTGCAATGCGACAGTAAGGTTTCACGTATGTCAGAGACATAGAATCTATACCTTTAGCCCTGCAACAACAAAATCACTCACACATTACCTGGTCAACCTCGTTCCCAGGGTTCTCTCCAGCGCTTCTGAGTGGCTGAAGCAAATTTCCCTCGTGTCACGACCAATCAGAAGCATGACCAGATCTGGGTAATGACAGGTCATCAGTATACTTCTGCAGTCGTTTCTCAGACGTGATTTCGGGGGGAAACCAGTAGTGGTGTGGTGCGAGATCGGCTGTTTTCTTATTTTGGGGGGTGGGGGAGGGGTGCTCTCGTCTATGGGCTAGATAGGTATGTACCGTCCGATAGGGTATGGTGGTATGGTTTTTAAAGGTCTCCTTCCATAAATAGGGTATCATTTTTGCCCTTTGCCCAACTTCATCACAATCCTTTCACGGGTTTAATACGAACCAATTCAACAACCTGCTCCCAGTTGGCTTGTTAGCTCAATTGGTAAAGCACTGCACCGGTATCGCAGAGGTCAAAGGGTTCGAATCCTCTTACAAGACTGATTTTTTTTCAGGGTTTCTTTCCGCAACTGCGTCTATAACTGCGATGATCTTCTTTCACATGATTTTTGCACTTGTTGGCATTGTGTCCCCAGTGTGATCCTTAGATAGGATACCGTTTTTATATCAGCTAAAATTCAAGTGCATTACTACCCAGTTACAAGAGAAACAAATCGGTTACAACTGAACTTCGCCTAAGAGTATTAGGAAAGTGCGCAAAGGATGGTTTGTGTTTTTTCATTAAATTGTTAGTTTTTGTGTCATTTTTCAGGTTCGAGCCTTAAATAGGGTATAACTTTTCGTTTGTCTCGTCCTAAAGTAAGGTCAAGGTTCAAAGTTTATGGGAGTAACCTTCCCCCCCCCCCCCCCCCCCCCAGCCCTAAGGGCGGCTTTTACACTGAAAACAACTCTTACGTCTCAGCTTGTGCTGCAGCTCCCAGCATCACGGCTGCAAGGTCATAGTGAGCGTATATAATGGCTGTTGTAATAAAACTGGCACCCATAAGCAAACCAACAATTATCAGCATTCCCACAAGACGAAACCTAAAGAACAAAAAGCAATTGATCATTATATTAGAATCTTTCCCTCACCATAAATCTTACGATATGTTCACACTATACCGGATTGCTCTTTCGCAAACATGAATTATGCCGTTGCGGGCTTTTGTTCAAACACGAGAACGGTGATTTTTGGTGCCGCGGGAAGCTTAAAACTGGATCGTCAAATATCGGATAAATTTCTGGCACAATTCGTAGCGGTTAGACTTGCTGACAAGTCGAACTCAAATTTTTTAACCCTTTAAGCCCCAGTATCCACATACAAATTCTCCAAACTGATCTCCATACATTTCCTTAAAGAATTAGTTGAGAGACTTTGTCCAAAGATAAGGTATTTTCTCTTGGGTGATCATTTTATTGATTCTCAAACCTTATCTCTTTACAGTGTATGGATAATTGTAAGGAGAAAATTGATATTGGACACTATTGGGACTTGAAAGGTTAACGAGCGCGAAGTGCGAGCGGTAGATTTTTGTTTTCCGCGGCAAAAAGCGAGCGAGAGAGCAGTACCGGAACAAGAAATGAGAAGCGAAGGACTTTGAGAAAGTCTACGTGGCAGTGTAAACTGGCACTCTGACCGCAGCGGAGGTAACAAAACGGGAACGTCAGTTGACGACTGCGCGCGCAAATCAAACAACTGGCTTGACCAATGGCAGAGCGCAAACTGGGAACCGGGAGTTGAGTTTAGTCCTTTCCGCTCGCTTTCCTGTCATCAAATGACGTTCTTGTTCTGTTGCTAAATCAGCCCGATGAGTAGAAGCGAGGACTGGTACCCACTGAGACAGAGTTAAATATATAGAAGTAAGGATTGGAATTTAGTGCGCCAAACTCTCTAAGGCAACCGTTCCGGTACAATCTTTATTTATTTATTTATTTACCAATTAAGTCTTCACTCTCAACAGAGTATTGCAGACTGCTTTAAATAATAATAATAATAATAATAATAAAAATGCCAACAATGAATACAATAATAACATAAAATTACTAATCAATATGTAAGATTACACAGGGATTGCCGAAATGAACATGGCGAAGTAGATGCTACAATTTCTGGTGGGAGATTGTTCCACTGTGCAATTGTCCTAGGGTAAAAAGAGTTCTTATAATAGTCACATGTACAATGTGGCTCTTTAAATCGATGCCAGAGAGACGATTGCCTGGTGTTCATTCCGCTCTTATGTTTTCTCGGAAGCTTGTCGCGTTCGTAAGTGGCTAGTCCATTACACTGCTTGTACAACATACAAAGACGTACGTCAGATCGCCTGAGCTCCAGAGATCTCCATTTAAGAGAAGATAATATATCAGTTATACTGTCTAATCTATCGTAGCGCCCGAGTACCCAGCGAGCTGCTCGGCGTTGAACCATTTCAACCTGTTGTATGTTCTTAGCTACGTGAGGGTCCCAGACAGTGGCACTGTATTCAACAATCAGTCTCACAAGGGCTTTATATGCTTGTTCTTTGGATTTGGCCGAACACGTGCGGAGATTGCGGCGTAGAAAGTTCAGAGTCTTGTTTGCTTTGGTGGTAATTGCATTTACATGATCATTCCAGCGTAAGTCATGCGAGAGGTTGATCCCTAAATATTAAGTAGTATCAACAGTTCCCAGGACCTTGCCATGAAGTTTGTACTGAAATTTGAAAGGTGTATGTCTGCGTGTTACCCGTATAACGTTGCACTTGCTTGGGTTAAATTCCATACACCAGTCGGATTCCCATTTCTCCAAGCTTTGAAGATCATCTTGTAATTGCCGGCAATCGCTCTCAGATTTTATTGTAAGATAAATGACGGTGTCATCGGCAAAAAGACGGACCCTTGACTTAACATAACATGGGAGATCATTAATAAAAATAAGAAACATTAACGGCCCCAGCACTGATCCTTGGGGTACACCTGATGTTACTGGAACAGAATGTGAATGCTCTCCTTCTAGAACTACACTTTGTCTTCTTTTCTCAAGAAAACTTTTCAACCACTGCAATGTAATATCATCAATGCCACACTTAAACAATTTGTATAGCAAGCCATTGTGTGGAACCTTGTCAAATGCCTTGCTAAAGTCCATAACGATGACATCCGTTTGGCCTCCCCCCTGCATTTCTTTTGCAAGGTCATCTATGAAGGCAATTAATTGGGTTTCACATGATCGTGCTCGCCTGAAACCGTGTTGAGAATCGTTTAAAATACCGTAGCGATCCAAGTGCTTTGAAATACATGAGACCAGAATGTGTTCCATTAATTTACAGCATATACATGTAAGGGAAACAGGTCTGTAATTTTCAGGTAGTTGTCTAGGTCCTTTTTTGTGTATTGGAGTTACATAAGCTAACTTCCAGTCATCAGGAACAGTACCTGTTCTAAGGGAAACCTTGAATATATTGCAAAGGACTCAGTGGAGCAATCTGGCAACTTAATTCCCTTAGGACTCGGGGCTGTAGGTTGTCTGGACCAGGTGCCTTATAGGGATTCAACTTGTTCAATAACTTTTCAACACCTGCAACAGTGATGTTTATTGGTGGCATACTAGGGTAGCCCCCAGATGCTTGTCCATTGGTTGCTTGCTCAGCAATATGTTTAAGTTTCATTGGTACGCTTTTGGAAAAGGCCCTCTGAAACTGGTCATTAAGTAACTTGGCTTTAGTAGTCGAATCTGTTACTATGTCGCACCCAGCCATTAGCGAAGAAATTCCTGATTTATCGCTGCGTGCATGTTTGATAAATGACCAAAAGCGTTTAGAAGTAGGAGGGTTATTTTCAGCATCTCTAGGTTCTAAAATCTCTTCAACATGACTCCAATAACTTTTCCTGACCCTCCTTTGTACTTCTCGCTTGAGAGATTTATAATGATTGATATCTCTTGGATTGTTTGTTCTGTTTTTTATTTTAAAATATCTGTTTCTTTTCCTGATCAATCTTCTAAGATCTGCATCTATCCATGGATACAAATTTTTCTTTTTGGCAATTTTAGATGGAATGAATTTGTTGATTCCAAGGTGCAGTTGGCTTTTAAAGGCTTGCCAGAGTGATTCAGCATCATTTTCATTTTCTTCCCCGGAAAGAGGTGTGCGATCACAAATTTCATCGCTGAAGCCTTGCATAAATTCTTTGAAACCCTCCCAATCTGCTTTCTTGTATAAGTGAATTTTCCTGGGCTTTTGTTTGTTAACAATCGGTGATATGTCTCCTTCAATTGTAACAGCATCATGGTCTGCTAGGCCAGGTATCACCTTGATTTCAGAGATGAGTGTTGGATTGTTAGTCATAAATAGGTCAAATGTATTGCTGAGTCGAGTTGGCTTGTCAACCATCTGTGTGAGACCATAGTCATCCAGACTTTTTACAAATAATTCGTGCAAGTCTGAAGAAGGACAGTTATGTTTCAAGGTTTTACTTGTCCAGTTAATACCAGGGAAGTTAAAATCACCAGCAAGCCAAATGTGGCAGTTCTTGGAATTACAGATCCTATCAAGTGAACTAAACAAGAGGTCCAGGCTGTCTCTATCATCGGCTTTCGGTCTGTAGTATGAACAGACATAGAGGCCTTTGCAGCCAACTATGCTGATCTTTGCCCAAGCCATTTCACATGATGTTTCCAGATGCTGTTGGCGTGTTGACAATATTTCGTCAGTAACTGCTATAAATACACCGCCGCCACTTGTATCCCTATCACGACGACAAACTGTGTAGTTGGAAGGGAATATTTCACTATTCATAATATCGGGTCGAAGCCAAGATTCTGTACCAACAATGATATCAGGTTTAACGCTGTCAACTATAGCATGGAATTGGTCTATTCTGTTAACGACAGATCGAAAGTTAACATTAAGCAGCCTCTCAATCAATCCAATTTATCTTAAAACGTATTAACAATTGCATCGCTTAATGGAGGTTGGGTGTCTGGAGTGTCCAGAGGCTTCCACCAGGGGCACCCAACGTCAATTTTCGGAAAATATCTGTTCGGAAGACGATTTGAGATCTAGAATTTTCGGAACATTTGTTGTAAAATTTGTTGCTTGCCTGCCTCTCCTAAGACTTTCGAACATCTAAAAAATGGTATAATTGCCCGTTGGGTTTTTACCCTAAAAAGGTTACCTAGAATTTTCGGGAGCCTTTTTTCTGGCTGAAATTTTCGAAAAGGTAAGTTTTGATCCCTATAATTTTCGGATCCCTAGACTTTCAGCTAGGAAATCCGAACAGATGAAAAATTTGTAGGGGATTAAAATATGCCTATAACTACCATTTAAATACTAAAATATGCTTAACAATGCTATGTTTAAGTGGTTTTGAACTATATTCTCGTTGGGTGCCCCTGTTCCACCTTGGCAGCAAGCCCGTGGATTCAATAACGCCCCCATGGCTGGCACAACAGCGCAACCCTGTCATGAGCCCCCACACAAAAGGAAACAAACAGGCACCCATCACACTGAAAAATATCACTGGAGAAAGAACACTTGGGAGCAAGGATGTGCTTGTTAAAACGTGTACGAATTTCGATGTGTGTGAACAAAATAATAGTTCCAGTTCGGTGCAGTGCCGTTTATAGTGTATCAGATAGCGTTTCATATCTGCATGAAAAACTGTCCGCTGTATAGCGTAGACATGGCCTTACGCAAAACATAACAAATGAAGAAAAGATATAAGAAGATATGACGAAATTACGAACTAAATTTACATTTATGGCAGACTTCTTAATTTATGTATTAAATTGGGTATGTCAATGTAAGTATCCTCCAATTTCAAAAAAAGGAAAAACTGAAGCTCATGCTAGGAGGCCTTAAATTTGTGTCTAGGAATACTTTGGGGAATACTAGTTCACTTTCTTACACGGAATCTAGAAAATGAGTCGTCACATAACTTCACGTGCAAACCAATAAGGAAATAAAACTTTCTTGCAGTGAATACCTGAGCAAACGGTAAAAAGGAAATTGTAATCACTTCAATTTAGATGTAGTCTTTTTCTCACTTAAATTAAACGTTAAAAAGTAAAAGTTGTCTTGCTTTTTGACAATATAAAAAAGTGCAATAGCATTTAAGCTGTCACGACACGTCACCTGTATGCCATAAAAAGGATGGCAGGAGCAATTATGTAGAACTGCATGTCATTAGCGAGATACCAAGCCCATCCCATACACTGAAAAGAGAGATCAAAATCATTTAATTTTGAGATGCTGTACTAAAAAAGGCAATAAGGTGTGACAATCCCTTAGAAGCTTTAAGATGATTTAATTCTTGCTCATAACTACACTGCTTAATCATAACTATAACAACATTGTCAAATCTGATTGGCTATCAACTGCCCTGATTTCAGCCTTAATTGGACAGTTTAATAGGACAGTACGCGTCATGCCTAAGTAATTGGACAGTATGCGCCATCACGCGCGCGCTTAAATGGCTTTTTTTTTCACTGCTAGCAAAACAAAATTTCGAATTTCTTGTGTTTTGATTTAAAAAATAGCCTAATTGTATCACAAATTTTGTTAAAGTTATCATTAATTGGTAACAGAACTTCGTGTCGTCCAATTCGGTCTGTAATCATACTCGTGATTAAACAAATCGGACGACCGCTACGCGGTCGTCCGATTTTGTTAATCACTCGTATGATTACAGACCGAATTGGACTCCACTCAGTCCTGTTACCATTACTTATCAAACGTAAATGTCAGAAAAATACCCAAAATTAACATTAGTAACCATAAAGGTTGTGATTATTAACAATATATTCTAATCAGCACAAAAAAAAAAAGAATGCACAAAAACATGTGTGGGAAAAGCACATTGATGTTTGGTTTTGAAAGATACTACCGCCCGGCAGTATAAGTACCAGTATGAGTGGAAGAGCAGTGTTCAAACAGTTGTGACTAGAATGGACACTACAAAGTCAGATTGTCATCTTCGCTCAAAATATATGATAGCTGTCTTAAAACTCAAAGTAGTAAATAAGAGAATAAAGAAAATGGAAGAAAGCAGTAGATAGTATGTAGGCATTGAATCCACATCATTTGATGGAAATTCCACATCTGTATCCACTAAACCATCAAGGACTAACTGCTGACACCAGTTAATTTTAACGTACTTTACATGGCATTGATCATTACATTATTGAAAGCTAACCGTTTTTAAAACAGTGCTTAACCCTAATTCGGTGCTAAACCCTGCATTGAACTCTTTTCCTTGCACAACTGTTCCTTTTTTTACTCTGATTTCCCACTTTTCTCAAAAACGTGCCCAATAAATTCACATAAATATAGTATAGGGTGGTATAGAGTATAGCGTTGTGTGTTTCACATAAGGTGTTGGGTCTTTAAAAAAAACTGGTTGGATTATTCTGGCTGTCATGGACAGTGATGTTAAGCCATTGATTATTCTGGCTGCGATTAGGTATAACAACATTGGACAGTGATGTTAAGCCATTGGCATTGCCTCCTTCCTCATCCTTTCATTAGATAATTTAAAGGAAATGTTATAGAACCCATACTAGTGAAACAGGGGGTTGGAAGCCTGGGAGAATAGGGGCAGGGGGTTGGAGGGGGGGGGGGCAAGGGAGAGTTTAAAATGGTGGGAAGAAGGGGAAATGAGGGAAATTACATAACAATACTTAAGGGGTAAAGGGAGGAGGGAGGAAGCCAAGAGAAAAGGGGTGGGAGCCACAAGCCAAATGAAAGTTACATGTAACATGTACATTGAGTGCAAGGTTTTGAGTCCCTCTCCCCCCAACCCCCCCCCCCCCCCCCCAAACATTCACCACAATTTTGAAAAGGGTCAGGGAAGTTTTTATCACCTATCACACATATCATACAGTAGGCTCATAAAATTAAATGGACCAATAGCTCTAGCCAGTGGTGCCATTGTATGCTTACATCAAAGCTTACTGACATAGAGGATATTACAGCTAGTGAGTTAAATATTATTTTTGCCACGAGAAAATAAAATTCATAGCTTCAAGCAGCTGTGTAATGTTCTTTTTATTATATGGACACAAAAATATCGATAAAGTAATAGAAGGAAATTACCGAAATTATGTCATCGATAAACTCACGTGTGAGATTATGGAAAATAAACCACTCGGGTCCCAGATGTAGTTTTTTATGAATTTTACGAGTGGTACATTTTCCAATAATTAAAATATAATTATTAGCATAAATTATAATAAAATATAATAATAATGCAAAGAGGACATATACTGCTTTCCTCTCATCCTTGACATTACTATAACAACTACAGTCACCCCTGCAGACACCTCTATAAGATGGAAACTTTGCTAGAACAGACACCCAAAGTGGGTCCCTCCCTCTTTACAGGGTTGTCACTAAGATTTCAAGTTGCAGTGTAAATACAACAAGTAGGTGGGGAATCAAACAGCTAGGGATTTCTTTTGCTTCTATTTTCTTCTATTTTACGATGAAAGTAGCCAGGGACCACATTTATAGTAGCCGGGGGAAATCCCTGGCCCCTGCCTGTTAATGACAGTCCTGTCTCTAAGATGGAAACATTAAGTGCTTCTCCCAAAGGTGTCTGTCTTAAAAAGAGTCAACTGTACTTTGATATGTATGTTTTCAGCTGCTAGCAACAAAAAGAATACACAAAACTACTGTCTTAAAATACTGACCCACCAAAATATATCATTATTAGCCCTAAATAAAAAGAAAATTAATTATAATAATGATAATATCAACAACTTACTGAAGCACCAAATTTTGTAGGATAAAAATTGTTGATGTAGAGCAGATTTGTCCACCAATATTTGTTACAAGCTTCATCTGACTGATAACTGGGCCAATAAGGGCCTTCACCAAGAAATACTGTCAGTTTGTCAAAAAACAGCAAAACAAACATGTATGTTGGAGTCAATCTGCAGAGTATTAGCAATAAAAGAAATATAAATCACATGGCTTATTCTTCACAACCAGCTTATTCAGACCAAATTAATATGGAACACCTTTGCAATATCTGAAAAATGATGTCAAAAGAACAGAAGGGACTGCAACCAAGAAGCCCTGGTTAGGAGATTGTGTTGATTAGGTACTAGGGCAGGCTACACTCACCTGGCCAATCATATTCCCCACAGTTTTAAAAGACATGACTTCGAATTTATAACCTCAAACCAAAGCTGGTTTGCAGTTGTCCCCACTACAATTGCATGGTGTCTTGTTTTTACACAGTTGCTTGCTTCCAGTTCTTCACAAGGTGTCTTCTCCTATAGCATTGTTACTTGCATGCCATTTTAGTGCTGTGTTTCTCCCCCAGTAAAGAGTTTTTGGTAAGAATTGATGGTTAAGTATTCTGCTAAATGGTTGAGTGTGACAGTGCCTTGTGGTGGTTGCTTCCAGGGTTCACTGCCCGGCCTTACTAACCCTGTAGACACCAGCACCCAATCTCATCTATTAGTGACGAGTTTAAGTGTTCATTACAAGGCAATTTCAAAAGAAAGAGAGTATGTGTGCTGTTGACTCACCTCCAAAAGCGATGAAAATAGTAATTGAAGAGTGGAAGCTGCCCATTATTTTTCTGCATGTGCCGAAGAGACAAATATGCAACTAAGAAGCCACTGTTGAGTACAAAGGAATAGAATCGAGGTAAGTCTTCAATTGACTATCTCTTAACAGATGCCTCTCCAGAAAAGACATTTCGGGTGCTTTCGATTGACTGTATTCCAGAATAAAAAAACAAGTGTTTTAGTCTGCATGCATGCTAAAATCCAGATATTTTGTGGGCATTAATAATAAGATACATGCATGTCTCACTCTAATGGTTGAAACATTTACAGTTGAAGAAAATTGCCACAAATTTCTGTTTTCTCATTCCAGAATACAATCAATTCAATGCACCCTGAAACCTAATGTTCTTCTTTAGTCATTTTATTTGATCCTCTATGGGCGATTTAGGGGTTGAACATGTGACAGGGTCAGTGATGTGTCAAATTACCTATTGCCTGTTTTGTGAAAGCTATCACTGGGGGACTTATAGAAGCACAAGTGTTACAGTGGTGAGAGCATTCACCTCCCACCAATGTGGACAGGTTCAAATCCATGCCATAAGTGGTTTGAGTTTGTTAATGGTTCACTCCCTTGCTCTGAGAGGTTTTTCCCCTCTCTTCAGGCACCAAAACTTCCAAATTCCAATTCAACCTTTACTGTCTGATCACATTTGATAAATACCTTAACTTCGCAGTTTTTCCACAACGAGGTCTTCTATATATTAATGTAAAAATTAATGTCTAGAACTATACAAAATCTGTTTTATTGCCATCATGCAAACAAAACCAGCTTTTGGAGACTTTAACCATGTAAAGGAACATGTAAATCTCCCCTGCATGGTATGTTATTGTGGAGGCTGTGTGGCCCACACTGGTTACAGCACTGGACTTGTAATCCAGAGGCCCTGCCCTGACCACTAATTTTGAGGTCCTGACCACTAGTTTGAGTTCAAATCCTTGGCTAAGCTTGCAAAAAGTCAACTGGTTTGCCTTCTACCAGTCTGGTTTGTTAATTACCATCGATGTTATTTCCATTGAAATTATTTATATTATTATCCCTGAAAAGCCTTATAACGAGAGAGGACAATTGAGTATTTATCATTACTTATTATAATTATTTTTAGTATAATTACATTGATGATTATCAAAAATAGAGCGCTGTGATTGGCTAGGAGCTTCGCTTTATCCCGCTATAATCACCACGCGGTGATTATAACATTGAAGGCTACAATCTTGGACAAAAATGTTAAGAAAAATACACCTCCTATGTTTCATTTTAGAATACTTCACTCCAAAGACCGGTGCAGTCAAGATACTTCCCCCTCCCCCCCAAAAAACAATGTTGAAGGGTCACCGGAACATTGCTACATTCACTGGGTGTGTCCCCCGTGTACAACAAAGTGTAAAATTCTTAACACTTTTTGTCCAAGATTGTAGCAGTTTTGAAAATGGCAGCCACATTTTTTGATGTTACGGAATTGGAAATTCATCAATACTTTTATTTTCTCAAATAATCATCAATGCAATTATACTAAAACAATTAGTCGCCTCAGGCGACCTGAATATCAGCGAATAATTGCTAAATAATGCTTAAAGGTAAAATGTAATAATAATACTATTATAAAGTACCTCAAGAAAAAGAAACTGTCAACTGAAAAGGTTGCATTTCCTACAGCTTGAAATGTAAAGCGATTAATGATGCCCAAAAAGGTGAAAAGGTTACCTACAAGACATACAAAGATACATCACTCAAGAGAAGACACACTAAATGCAATTAGTTTCTAGTTTCTGTTCCTGGTATCCCCAACCAGTCATGTTTACAGTTAAGGGGTTAGCGTTTGGCAGTAAACAGATTAAATATATTTTGCATCTGGATCAAAAGGCTGCAAAGTGTAAGACCTGTAAGTGGCTTTATGGTAAGTTTTAGCTCTTTATAACACAACAGTGACCAGAAAACCGTTTGACTAGCTTCGAAAAGCATTTTTCGGCAAAAATTCCAGGGGCGAATGGGTTAAAGGAGGTCTAACTTAGGTTGTGGTTTTAGACATCATTGGACTTCAAGATCCCTTCCTTAGTGGGTTATTTGACTGTTTAATGTTTCTCATACGCTTCCATGAATTACTGTTCACGGTAAACAGTGTGAAAATGACTCAGAACGCAGTTCTGTGAAACACTGGCTAAACTCCACTAAAAAAAGGGGCCCAGAATGTCTCTGATGAGTGACTAAAGATGTGACGTCCAAGAAACTGAAGAGAGAACTACACCACCCTTAAGCTGCAAAAATGGTGGCCAAACCACCCCAATGAGAGGAAAACAACCCCCTCTCATACCTACACTGACACTCCTCAAAGCTAGGGTTGCACGAAAGGCCCTTTTCGTCTTTACTGTTATTGAAACAGTTGCTACGTACTAGAATTATTTCTTCTTCTAAAGTAAATTTTTGGGAGTTTATTGGTGATAAAAATATGAAATAACTTACTTGGAAGACCAGCCGTCGTCTGAAAAGCATAACAGTGTCCAAGTATAACCCACCACATACTCAATACTCTCATGCCATTGATTGATGTTATCGCACCTGGAGGAACTTTAGTACTCAAAATGCGGTTTGTGTTTTGGATAAGAGAAAAACACAAAAGGAATTGTGCCACCACATCTGTGTATTAAAAAAATTAAACAAATAAATTGCCTTTCCCAATCAACAAAAATATTCAGTACAGATATGATTTAGTGAACATGATCGTTATCTGCAGTTCGAAATGATTCATTTCATCAATTCATGTCAATTCCACCATCGGGTATATTACAAACTCACAACAGGGTTGCCACTCATCAGAAAGTTAAAAATTCCCTTACTTTTCACTGACCTTTTAGTAATGAGAAACAATCCATGTTTACACTCACTTAAGCTTTTTTCACAGGCCGTTGATAGTTTCTCTTCATTTTCACCCTATTTCCACTTAATTTCATGGAAAGAGGAAGAAGGAATTTGTGAGAAAGCATTTACAACGAAAACCACTGACCACAACTACTACATGTGTCAGACGTAGAGTGTCAAATTGATTGCTTGCTTTGCTTTCCTTTGCAGCATACTTTTCGTCTTCTCCAAAAGAAAATGCATTTCAAAATCTTGAAGAAAACTTATGAACTATAAACTAGACAAAAGGAATTCCCTGACTTTGATAATATCAAAGATTTTTCCTGACTTTTCCCTTACTTTGAAAAATTTTTGTTTTTCCCTGACTTTTCCCTGACCATGGCAACCCCGCGCCCGTGACAATGGCTTGTTGCTCCAACTAGCTTGATTAGCTCAATGGATAGAGCATTGTTTCTGGCCAATGGAAAGGTCAAGGTCTGATTCCCAGTCAAGCCTGAATTTTTTTCAGGTTTTTTTTTCAAACGCTTTGGTTGTTCATTCTACTGCAACAATAATGTTCACTTTCTTAGATAACCTACATGTAATAAGAAAAACTGGCATCTGCTGCAGACAAGCCTGAGATCTGGTTCAAAAGATACACACAAAATTGATCCCTAACCATGTGACCATACTGCAGCGGAAATAGGTGAAAAAGGCAAGACAGAAAGCTGTGTCATTGCATGGGCCTTTCTCCCAGTCGCTCCCTTAGAATTGGCCATATGGCCAGCAACCCCACCCCCCAATCCTCGCCAAGTAACAGCAAATTATGGCTTCATGGTGTTAATTGTTTAACCATCCTGGCTAAACAGGTTGCAAAATAAATAAGGGTACCAACTGAAGCTGGCAAGAATCAGTTTAAAAAAGTTATGTGATAACATTCAAAACTTACTTGGTTCCTTTGGCTGTTCAGGAAAGCTGGTTAATGAAGAACCGTAACTAACTGTCTCCTCAGGGAGAGAATGAATCATTTGTGAGTTGTCACTGACACCATCATGTCTTCTGAAGACTGCAACATGAGGAGGAGCCTGATCATTATCAGTAGCTATGGAAACATTTCTGATTGGCATAAATCCATCACTTTTGTTCACTGTTGATGGGCGTGGTTTAAAAAAGCTAAAGAGTACATCAAGGACTGTTCCAACAAGGCAGAGGGACAAGATTATTCCACACAAGGTTCTAAACACAAAAAGAAAAGACAACAATATATTCAACAAAACATTTCATTACCAAACCTACATTTTAACACCAAACATTTCAAGACCATCATTCAAAGATGCAATGATTTATGGCAATGTACAGCACTGTAATCATTTCAAAGATTCAATATGTTTCACATAAGGGGCTTTAATGTTCAGGTGTGTTCACAAAGAATAAAACAATACACAAGGCTTTGGTGAGCGAAATTGGGCAGGGAGGAGAGAGCAAGGCTCGGGTAGAACCATGGCCACCAACTGGATAATTAATCAACCAGATGAGGGGCCTCGGCACATGGTGCCATGCCGAGGGGTTGCCTCATGCCTGTACTGCAAGGTAAGCATGGTTCACACATCCATGTGACCGGGATAATGTCCTTGGCCAAGTTAACCAAGCCAGCAGAATACACATGCCCCCTCCACGACGGGGCTTCAACACAAGGCTAAAGGGCTGCTGCAGGCAGCGATTCTCCGACTTAACTTTGTAAATTGAACAAAAAAACAGACAAGCTTACAAGCAATAAAGAAAAAACCAAAAAAACAAATAATAAGCAGAAAGTAAAATAAAAGACAAGCAACTACAGGAAGCCTATAACAAGGGAAGGGTAGGAGGGTTAACTTTGCTGCTTTTGCAGCGATCAAAGAAAGTGCCAACTGAGAGGGCATTTAGCATCCATTCATAATGCACAGTGCTAAACAAGGATATACCATATGGGGTAAACCACAGTGATCTGCTTACAGGTTAGTGTTTGCCAACATTAAGTTTTATTTTATGCTAAAATATCATTAAGGGAGCATCTCCAAATTAATATCGGAAATTTGGTTTCCGATTGCCCTATCGGCATTTTCCGATTCCAACAGCTTTAAGTGTATTTCAAGAAGTTTCCGAGTTGAAGTTTCTAAATTCCGATGAAATCAGAGGTTAATCGGATTATCTCTATCTATCCTATCGGAAAACAAAGTTCCGATAAACATCATATCATCATCGACACGTGATAATAGCGAGTTCTTTCTCTCAAACGTGCTGTGTACCTATCATACCTAAGCAAATTGCGTGTAAATGAAGGCCGGTAACTCTCTGCTATTTCAATCTACTGTAAAATTTCGTATCAACACAGTCTGTCAAAATCAACATTTACACAAAACTAAAGTTTTCAGGTGTTAACGAATCTGCTTTCTCGCAGTCTTTGTCAAGTTCTAAAAAGTATTCAGTGACACGCAAGCCGTAAACTAAAACAATTGGCATGCATCTATTAGCCCTGCGTGCCGATCACCACAACGCATGTTGTACAAAAACAAAAGCGTACTTTATATCATGCTAAATCAATTAAATGCTGTTACCGTTGTTAAAAAGTTGTATTTTACTCCTGTAATTGTTGGAATAACTTTGAATTTGTGTGTGCAGTGAAACCAATAGAAGGGCGAAATGCGAATCATCCGGTAATCACTTTTATAATTATTGTGTAACACTTTATCAGTAAATGGCAATTACGATTTAGATTTGGTCGCTTTGCGCTGGCACTTATCATTAATTTTGTGACACTTCAAATGATGGAAACACTGACGTGTACATGGGAAAAAGCGCTGTTGGAAATTGTCAAAGTGAACAAAATAAAAAGTAGGCTGAATGGAACAATCGTATTTTTTGCAAAGATGGGAAATGAAAACAACAACCCGGGCGACTCAAGAAAATAAATGTCACCTTTCAGTTACGAAAGCAGAAGATTAAGCAAGTGAAATTAATTGTGCATATGCATGAGTTATTTTATTTTTTAAGCTGTCTCATTTTCATATCGTGCTCTAAACTTTTTTTTTTAATTTGCCATTGTGTTCCTTCCCTGCTGGCAGAGGTCTTGACGTGTGTAAAACAAAAGGCATTGTTTACATTCGGCGATCAGCAAACAACTCAGGGGTATGTTTCCCTTATCGGCTTTAATGCATATTTTGGTTTGTGTGAACTTTCATCTGCAAAATCGTCCCCAGCAACGTACATGCTTTTCCAACGACATCAGAGATGCAAATAGTTTTCCCCCGATTTCATTGGAGGAGCGTGTCCTCATTAATCATAATAAATGTTTTATAGAATCTCTTCAACTGTAACATTGTGTCAGCACGAAAATTTACGCCGAAGTCCGATCATTTTTTTGGCCATATTATTTGCCTCCTGCAGTTGTAGAGCTCATAAACGTACAATATTCAGCGAAATTATGACATTTACTACTTCGTATTCGTAGATCTCGCGTGATAAAACAAACTTGAGCTTGATCTTATACGAACTTATTTTTTATGGAGATGATCTAATTTCAGTTGATGTACTGACGTGCACGTGTCGGATGTTGACCTTTCGGAATTCCGATACCACAAATCCAAATACCAGTAAAGGAAACACCAATGCAATCTGGAAGATTATCAATAATTGTCTACCAAGGAAAAGTCGGAATTGTCCATTTATAACTGAAAATCCAACTGCCCTCGCTAATAAATTCAACGAATACTTCACATCAGTGGGGAGTGTGACTGCCCAGAAAGCTTGTGACCTCGCAATTGAACATAATTTTGATATCCATCCTGCTTCGTCAGCTGTGGAACCCTTACCTGATCAGTGTTCAGAAGCTTTTCAGTTTCATTCGGTGTTAGACAAGGATGTTGAGCGTGTCATCAAAGGCTTCTCTTCAAACAAAGCACCTGGCTACGACAGAGTATCTGCACATATACTCAAGGATAGTCTACCAGTAATTCTTCTGTCAATCACTAGTATTATGAACTACTCTTTTCACACTGGAACATTTGCAAAGGCATGGAAAATTGCCGAGGTAACTCCTATTTTAAAATCGGGTAATTCTGAAGATCCGTGCAATAATCGACCTATTTCGTTACTGCCTATCCTTTCAAAGGTATCTGAACGATTGGCCCATGGACAATTCATCGACTATTTAACAGCAAATAAGATATTGGCTAAAACTCAAAGTGGTAACCGAAAGCTTTTTTCAACTGAGACTGCCCTTCTATCTGTCACAGATGACCTGTTGCAGGCAATTGATGAAAAAAAGATCTCAGCTCTAGTTTTACTCGACATGTCAAAGGCCTTTGACAGCATCAGACATGATATCCTATTGCAGAAACTACAAGCCCTTGGTGTTTCATTTTCATGCCGTGACTGGTTCCATAGCTACCTTGTTGGCCGCAGCCAAAGAGTACGCATCCAGGATGCTATATCTGATCCACTTCCCCTGAAATATGGAGTCCCTCAGGGATCAATATTGGGCCCAGTCCTGTTTACTATTTATGTGAATGACCTGTTGTCTGTCCCTACTTCCTGCAAATCGGCCTGTTATGTTGATGACTCTAAACTGTACCTGTCCTTTCCCTCATCTGACATGTCCACTGCAATTCACATCTAAATGCGGACCTGGAACAAGTCTCCAGATGGTGTTGTCAAAACTCTTTATTGATAAATCCTGATAAGACTAAAGTTTTAATGATCGGTACGCCTCAACTCCTTAATAAGCTACCCACAGCATCTGTCCGGATGCTTGGAAAAGAAATTACACCCTCTACTGCTGCTAAAGATCTTGGCATTTTTATTGACCAATCACTCACTTACAACGAACACATTGCTAAAACAGTCTCTATTTGCCTACATAAACTCGTACAAATCAATAGAATAAAACACTTGCTAGATAAGAAAACAATACTTCTCCTTATGAACTCTTTCGTTTTTAGTAAATTATATTATTGCTCAACTGTTTGGTCAAACACTAGTAAACATAACATCAACAAACTTCAGTTAGTGCAGAATTTTGCCGCCCGCGTCGTTCTTGGCCTCAAAAAGTTTGATCACATCTCACAAGCTATCAAATCACTAAATTGGCTGCCTGTTAATGACAGAATTTACTTGAACGATGCAGTGATGATGTACAAATGTATTAATAAACTTGTGCCTGACTACCTAATCGAGAAATTTACTCTGCGTTCACAAACTCACACTAGAAATACTAGACAATGTGATCAACTGAACATTCCAAGGTGCCGCCTAACCACTGGTCAGCGGTCCTTCACCTACCGCGGCGCTAAGCTCTGGAATAACCTAAGAGGCAATGTTAAATCTTCAGATTCTGTCAGAGTTTTTAGGAAAAAAATTGTTAACCTACTTTTTTCTGATCAATCTATGAATTTGTAAATAGTGAATGATCTATTGTATCTCACTTTTTTTTAACGTATATTTATTATCTTATGTGTTTGGTAATATATTTAGCTATTTTAGTTGATTAGTTGATTAGTAACCTTGTAACTGAAAAACCCTCTTTAGGGAGTTGCAATAAAGTATGTATGTATGTATGTATGTATCCGATAACCACCGATGATCTACCGATTTGATCGGAATTTATGTGTACTAAAGTTTCTGATATAACGTCTGAATAATCAGACGATCGACCTTCCGAAATTTGGAGATGCTCCCTAAGTGGATTCGACCCCGTTTGCCATAGAGTGCCAGTAACTCAGTGGTTGGAGCATCTGATCTAGGACTCACAGGGTGGTGATTCTCACCTGGACCTCAAAATTTTTTTGTGCTTTGAGGTGATTAAATTCTCTTTCTCCTTGAATTATGAGACGATAAAAAGACCACACACAAGTATTTAATACGCTTATTTGCCAACATGAAGTTTTTTTCCTGCAACTTAGCTTGGGGCCTAAATTGCACATAAATAAATATTTTTGTGTGATGATATTGCATTGTGTTAATGTCCAATCAGATTTTAGTATTTGCACATGTGTGCTCGGGCTTGCTTTTGTCACAGTTTACTGTCATGGCCGCATGTGAGTTCACTAATAATGTTCTGATTAAACAAGTTGAAGTTTAAGAACATAAGCCAGTTCTTTATAAATAATACCATCATAAGTAGATTGAGTATGATTGTCCTGGTGATTGAGTCCTGAATAGGACTGTTTTTGTTGACAGTGACTAACGTTTCGACAACCTGTGTGGTTGTCATTTTCAGAGTCAAAGTGAGTTGTATCACATTAGCTGATGGTATTAAACTCTGGTAGTTTAACCTGACTGGCATTTGTTCTAGGTAAGTAACCCAGCTTTCTTTTATTTTGTAATGTAACACTATAAATTCTGTGCAATTTTTATTTCAAAGATTCATATAGCTATGTACTTACAGAGTAATTATTACCCCAGTTGTGTATTCTGGTTCTTTCTTGCAGTAAATAGGTTTAGCCTCTTTGCTTCCTGCTTCAGCAACTCGTGGACTGAGTTCAATCGTTATGTTAACTAATTTGAGAACTGAAAAGGAAAAGAGAGAGCATATAATAATTAGTACTCTGATCATGCGGGTTACTATGTTATAGTTATATTTTTGAGTGATATTACTTAAACTTGACATTGATTTTTACTGCGAGTAACACATAGATATAATCCACAAAAACATTTAACAACTGACATTTATAATAACAAATTTATAAGAAAGCAAATTTGAAAAGTGGTCAGTCATAGATTTCTTCCCACAGACAAACCGTACCGCTAATCATGAGCTGGTGTTTATCAATAAGGCAATTCGCCAATGACATCATGATGATGCCGAAACCTCAGCTTTTAACACCCTTTTTAATTGTCTCTGTTCCACTAGATCGCTGTTCGTCAGCAAATTTCTTGCAGTTATTCACACAAGAGAGTGGGAAATGACTGGTCCTTCTACAACAGCTGAGTATAAAGCAGTTCAGCTGGAACAAACACGCTCCATTTACAGACAATTTAGTCTGGCGGGGTAATTATGACAAAGCTCACTTAGAAAAAAAGACGGCTAATGGAGCAATTTTTGTATGACCTTGAAAAATGGTTTTGGCAAGAGTTCATTATTTGTTTTTATCAGCCAATGGATAAAAAGGTCAAAACATGGTCTCTTCTTTTTCCTGCCAAAGAAAAACCTAATATGGAGAAGGCACTATTCAATTGGCCAATCGTGTTGCAGTATGACGTCAAAGCAAAGTATCGGTTGATTTCTAGAAAGTTCTCGGGCAGGAAGGTTTTTCATCCGAGCATTCGTATCTGTTTCTGCTTGTTTGTTATTTCTGTCTTGTGCATGTGTTTTTAGTTCAAGGTCATACAAAAATCGCTCCAAGATAAACCAGTGAATTAGTTTAAAGTTGTTATTGACCATATGAAAAAATCAGACTGCCCCTCGACAGGATGCAAAGAAAGTCAGTTTTGCAGCTTGTCTTTGGGGCAAGTTGAAGTTAGCATGTACTATCCAGAAAGTCAGTTTGACTTGTGCCCCACCCCCCCCCCCCCCAAAAAAAAAAAATCTTGACCAGCAGGATTGATTTCACTTCTGTAAAATTATTTGAATTCCCCAAAAAACTTCACATCCAAGTGTACAACTTGGGATGAGAAAGGAAAGTAGGTTTCTTTCACACTTCCACACCGTGGAGAAGTGTAGAGCTACATGTATAAGGATGAAAAAGGAAAGTAGGGATCTTGTGGCCAGTGCTGGACATTATTTTGTGGGCAAGTTAAGAACAGAATTCACTAGCCCAATAGCAAAATACACTAGCCTCGGGATATCAGACATGACCTTCTTTGCACGCTGCCCAGTTGATCATTGATTATAATCAAATAAGTACTACACCATGCTTTTGTATGCCATGTATATGATTTGTATCATGTAATGCAAAAAAAAATGTATCACTGCAGTCCTTATAAATAGCCTAAATGAAAAAATAAATGTTTCAATATAAACAATGGCTACCTTACAGGAAAGAAATTTATCCACCAAGTTAGTTAAATCTTGCTCATCACATTGTTTGGGTGCACATATTCCCCATTGTATAGGAAATGCCTGGAATAAAAGAAAACAGAAAAGTTACTCTTAGTAACTAAGGTAAGGAGTACCAGTACTTAAAGTTCACCCCACACATTATTTTGCCCTTTTTCTTAAAGCATGAGTTTATACAATCTCTTTTTAGAAAGTAAATACTTTGAAATACTTTATTACATCAAGAAATTCACAATTCTTTACAAAGGACCTAGAATCTGGAACCGTCTTCCTACATCTGTTACAAACTTGTCAAGTTACTAAACTAGTTTAGCCGCACTTCTTCACAGCCCTTATTTCTTATAATATTGTATTAATGAGGTGGCCTCTCTTTATAAGCCTGGTGGTTTCTTGAGGTCTCCTCGCCTAACAACCTGCTGTATCCTGTTAAATTTGTTGTTAAAAAAAGGCTAATAAATGATGATGATTATATCCACTCCCCTTGTGGGGTTTTCAGGGATAAGGAAACAAATACATCCAAATGAAAAATAACAAGGTTAGAAATCCCAACTGGTAGGAGGCGAACCAGTTGGCTATAATTTACAAGCATGGTTGCGAATTTGAGCTCATGCAGGACTACTGTGAACAAATCCAGCTAGCAGTTAAGGCGGGACTTGAACTCGGGGACTCTGGATTACAAGTCCATTGCTCTAACTGCTCGGCCATGCTGTCTCCCTACAGATAGAGGCACGGATAGACAAACTTTGTTCACTACCGTGAACAAATCCAGCTAGCAGTTAGGGTGTGACTTAAACTTGGGGACTCTGGATTACAAGTCCATTGCTCTAACTGCTCGGCCACACTTCCTCCCTACAGATGGAGGCATGGATAGACAAACTTAAAGAAATTTAAAATGGATTGCTCTGATAACTTGTCAACCTAACAGTTTTTCAAACTTCATTTTTGTTGTTTTTAACATTTGAAATGACTTGATATAATGCGGCCTACACAAATTATGGGAAACACATTTGTTTGATACTAAGCTGTGGTTTTGCCATTCATAAGTTACAATGTATTTCTCAAGTTCCATCATGAACACGGATGGTAATTGAATGGTGAGAGCATTCCCACCTTAGTCAATGGTTGAGCAGGTGTATCAAAGAAGGCCATGCAGTAATGTGCGTCACGAACATACTTTGTACACTCATCATACGATCCTAACCAGGCAAGATTTCCAACAAGAATTCCACTAGGAGGTTTACCAGTTGCATCCAAGTCTGAAAAAATAATGAATCTAATATTATACTCAATAAGTGTTGTGTTGATTTTCAATTAAAATCGATCATTGATCAAAATCTTTTAGAGACGTGTAAGGAAAAAAATTCAATCTGTTATATTTGCACAAAAAATACAATAATCAGAGTGCAAAGAAAGTAGTGTCTGATAGCCCGGGGCTAGTGGATTTTGCTATCGGGCTAGTGAGTTATGTTTTTAACTTGCCCAATGGGCAAGTGATATTTTTTTAGAAATTCGAATAACAGAAGAACTGTAATCAATCCTGCTCATCAAATTTTTTTCGGGCTAGTTGAAATGACTTTCGGGCTAGTACATGCTAGCTACAGCTTGCCCGAATGGCAAGCTGTAAAACTGACTTTCTTTGCACCCTGATAATATAATATTTCGTGTTGACAATTATCATTATTAAGGTGGCTCGACTGGATTTTTTGGGGGGCGTACCTCCCAAGTTTGAGCATTAACTAGGTTGCCATGAGTAAAGATATGGGAAAAAGATTACCACAACTGTATTATATAAGATTAAAATTTCTTATGATCTGGGTTTTGTTGCAATCAGAGTCACCATGGCAACCTAACAACGCCATTACGTTTTTTGTTTATCTTTGTGTTCCTCTGCAGCAGGAGTTTTTTTAAGAAATCGCTTAAGGGAGTTTGTACCTACCATAATTATCTCAATTATGGCAAAGTTTGAACAGATTCTATGTGAGCATTTTCGAAATATTTTGAAACGAAGTTTTAAGCATCATAAAAACAGTGAAACTATCCACACAATTAGCTAATTTTTTAAGAAAATGATAAGCTTTGGAAATGCGGTCTCATCTCATAGTGGTTTGATTCCATTATTAACTTGCATTCAGCTGCTTTGGTTACAGTTTTTGCACGTAATTTGGTCCACACCTCAAATTTTGCATTTTTCAAAAAACCGCTCAATAAATTTTTTTATAAATTTGACAATCCCGAGATCAATTGTCAATACATATACCCTGCAAGTTTCAAGAACCTTGAAAACAGAGAAGGCTTTTAAATAGGGCCCAAATATAACCAATTTTTCCACCAGAATTTGTGTTTACAAGTGAGCGTCCTCATTATTCACTGCCATTGTTTTCAGTTTTCATATGCACGTGCACACTTAGCAAAAAAGAAATAAATTTGCATAAAAAAGAGCTCTCGATTACTTTCGGAAGAAATATCCGGAATATGCTAATAATTGGCTTGTGTGACAGATAGCAGTGAGAGCCGAGAAGGTGAATGTCACGGCTCATCATGTAGAATGCAATACTTAATTATCTTACTCGGGTTATAACATCACAGAAACTCTTACAAAGAGTTGCTGTGATGTTATAATATATCACTAATTTCTTTACCCCGTTATTAGCGTATTCCGGAGATTTAACCGAGGGGTCCCTTTTGATGCAAATTCTATCTTTTTGCTAAATGTGCACGTGCATATGAAACTTGAAAACAATGCCAGTGAATAATGAGGATGCTCAATTGCAAATTCAGATTGTAAGAAATTTTCATCTTTATAATTATAATACAGTTGTGGTAATCTTTTTCCCATATCTTTTATCATGGCGACGTCAGTAATGCTCAAACTTGGGAGGTATCCCCCCAAAAAATCCAGTTGAGCCACCTTAAACACTTGAGTGTTGTATTTTTCATGGTCTCATAATTAAATAAGAAAGGAAATTTGATCACCTATAATCTTAAAAGGGCTTAATAGAGCAGTGTGATGTCACAAAAATTTTAATTTGTGAAATTATGGGATTGGTTGACATATTCAAGAAAGAACAAGATGATAGAAGTTTCATTGGCAAAAATCAGGCTGTAAGTACAAATAAATGGGGAGATAATTATATCCAGTGTTATGCTCTGCACCAAATTCAAATAATCATTTTCTTTAAAACTCTGCATCATTATTTAGTAAGTTAAATTGAAAGGAAATCTCAACAGGCTAATGCTTGTATTGTTCCTCAAAATCTGCCCACCTACCCCTCCCCTAAGCCAACATTTTGCCCCAAGTGAGTGGTAGGTGATGATGTTGGCTTAGGGGAGGGGTAGGTGGGTAGTTTCCCAGAAACATATAATGATCTGGAATTTCCAAGTGGGAAGGAACTGAAATATTTAAGAGAATAAGGTCTCCTTTACATTTCCACCAAAAGGACTATTAATTAACTACATTGATGATTATTGAAAATAGGGTGCTATGATTGGCTAGGAGCTTCGCTTCATCCCACTATAATCACTGTGCGGTAGCAATTTTCAAATGGCAGCCAGATTTGTTGATGTTTTGGAGTCAGAAGTTGATCAATAATTTTATTTTCTCAAATAATCATCAAAGTAATTATACTAAAACAATCAGGCAACATGAATATTTAACAAGTCGAGGTGACTATTCGCCAAAACTGTCCACCAATATCGAGTCTCCATACAAAGCTCTACTAAGGTGCGTGAAACGTTTCGGCAAATAACTCCGAAACTGTGGGCCACAAAGACCTGAGACTTGGACAAACTGTTTATAAATTGGTCTTTTATAACATTTTATTTTCTTGGCTTCTTCCACTGGACGGTTGCTAGCTTATTTTTTTGTAACAATACCAATTGAAAGCATTGGAGCACACCTACCAACTCCGCAGTATGGCCAATACCTTACGCATGCGCACAACCATATCACCTGGGCAGTGGCAGCCATGGACAGCTGTTTCGCCCTTGTTGGGGCTCATCAGCATGGCATAGCCGTCGGATCAATGGACCAGGATTACCCTGTGTATCAAAGACCCTTTACTGCCGAGGCGAGTGCAAGTACTCCTTTAAGGGCCAGCTACACTGTGAACAAGTGGTAGCTGTTAGTTGTGCGCATGCGTAAGGTACTGGCCATACCGCAGAGTTGGTAGGTGTGCTCCAATGCTTTCAATTGGTATTATTTTTTTGTGCCGTGTTTATTGCGTGACAGTGAAAATGAAGAATAAGTCAATCAGCATTGCAGCCAAATCTGGCGGTAGCGTCACAGTCTGATCAATTTTAGTCATAACTGAATGAAAATACGGACAACTGATCGATCATATAACAACTGAGCCATTTTAGGTACAACTGAATGAAAATACGCACTACTGATCGATCAGATAACAACTGATCGATTTTAGTCACAACTGAATGAAAATACGCACAACTGATCGATCATATAACAACTGATCGATTTTGGTGACAACTGAATGAAAATATGCACTACTGATCGATCAGATAATAACTGATCGATTTTAGTCACAAAAGAATGAAAATACGCACTACTGATCGATCATATAACAACTGATCGATTTTAGTCACAACTGAATGAAAATATGATTGATCGTACAGACAGACATATGATCGATTTTACACGACATATTACCGATTGATGATATGCTGGCTGATTGATTTTACGCTTATATCGATGACTCCGAACAGAAAAAGATTAAAAATTTGCAACCAATGAAAAAGTTAATTTTGAAACAAACGGCGCGCCATAGGCGTGGCATGACATTGCAAAAATTGGGCCAGATCTCAGCTCAGGTTACGAACTGCGAGATAGTGTAGCGCGCTGCAAATTTGCTAGCATGAGAAAACAGCCGACAGTCTCTCGAGTGAGTGGTAACTGATTACGTGATTCAACGCCTAGTTAGAAATGCAGCTAAGTTTGACACTAAAGAAACTAGCCGTGTAGGCCACCATGTTAGAATAACCGGCGGCGAGATCGCGCGAAGAATCAATTCTTTTGGCAATAAAGCAGAAGAAAGGCCAATTGTTCTTTACCTCAGCCTTGAAATTGACCAAATGCGTTTCAAGCGTTTGTTTTAGTCATACTTACAATACTCCAGAAGTTTGGGGTTACTAAACAGATTGTGGAGGCTGTAGTTGCATCGCACAGAGATGTTAAGAGACAAACTGGGAATTGGAAATGGAACTCCAAACTTCTGTGCAATTTGACTGTAGGAATCAGAAAGCAATCCAGGAGATGCAGTTGAAGGTGTTGCAAATGGAAGGAAAACGAGAAAACTGGAGAAAAATACCACCGCAAACGAAGAACCTGCCGACATCTTCCAGGCGTTTATCTTCAGTCACAAGCTCTATGTTAGTAATTACGTCATCAAGTATAACAAGTAAAGATATATAATGATGTCATTGTTGACAGTGCCTTTTGACAATTTTAACAAGTTCCTTCAAACGTAAATCAGTCTCTCTTTTCTTCGTTAATTTACAAATAAATTTTACCGCTATTTCACCGGGTCCATTTGGATCTATAAGTCAAAAAAGCAAGGCTGATTTTACAGTCGGGAATATATTATCTTTTAACCAATATTTCGGAAGGCACAGCCTTCCTTCTTCAGGGTCTTACACATCCAAGACCATATGTAAGACCCTGAAGAAGGAAGGCCGTGCCTTCCGAAATATTGGTTAAAAGATAATATATTCCCGACTGTAAAATCAGCCTTGCTTTTTTGACTTATATTTTCACTTATTGCTGATTAGATCCTTTATTAGGATCCGGTCCTTCATTTTTGTAAGCTGGTCCTTGCTTAAAAAATTTGAATTTCCATTTGGATCTGCATGATCAATAATGTTTCTAATTTATCTCGCTAGTGAAGCTTTTAAAAGGGCTATTGCGTTGGTTCTTAAGTGTATAAATATGAGATAAGTTTACCCAATAATTTAACTTCATTTATTTTTTCGGCTTTTTACGTTTCCTATTGTTTCCAATACAAAATCATTGGAAGGGCACACAAGTTTATTAGTTTGGGTACCCTGTGCACCGAGCTCACTGAGATCTGGGACCCAATTATATCTCTAATAACCAGACTCCCGCCAGACGGACGATCTCATTTAGTTTTCATAGGATAAACCCAAGGTGGACAGCTATTCCTGGAGCTTTTTATTATTCTTTGACTGGAAATATTAAAGGACTGTGACACGCTTGTGCGCATGTGCGGCAACTTGATTTCTGTTCCGACGAACAGTTTTCAAGATTGGCGTTTGGTGAAGAAATCCTCGTTCCATCGACCCCGAGACGCCCGAGAAAGCCATAATATCAGTATTCAAGAGCTATTTGGGCCATTTGGGAAGTTTTAAACGCCATATTTTGTATTTTTGTGCAAGTATTGTCTAGAAAATTCGAAGACAGGAGATTTTATGGGATCCTGCCGGAGAGATTTCCCAGGCAGGGGAGTACTTGGGTTAATTTTTGCTGGGTGTGTGCCGCGGACCTCTCAGAGCCCCTACCCCTTAGTCTTTTCTGTGCCCAATTATAGATTTCATATTAGTCACTTTTGAGCAAATACGTAATTTTCGCGATCCCAACGTAGTCACTTCTTATTTTTTATGAATTGACCCATTTTTTAGACCAGGAGCCCGTAACCGGGAGCAAGCAACTTCCATGCGCTTGTGTCACGGCATTTTCACGGGCCAGATTATTTTTAGAACGGTTTTGGCGCGAGTTCTGAATATCTTTAAATTCCAAAAACAAGTCAGCAAAACCTACAGACCTAAACATGTGATTTTTTTGGCCTTTTAATAACGTTTAGTTTTCCTTTTTGATATCTTATACTTCAAATGCGCTCAAAGACATGGTGGAGATTCTATTATCGCTGGAAAAAGTGACCTAAAATGTGTCTAAAAATAACCTGGTTCGTAAAAACGCCGTGACTTGCCTAGTATGGAAGTTTCTCGCTCCGGATTATGGACTCCTGTTTTCACCTACAGTACAAACATTCTGGTACGTTTGCTAACCGTAAATATGAAGAACTGTCTTACCCAAAAAAATCAGAAAATGTGCGACCCCATCTAGCGGCACATCACATCCCCCTTAGCCTCTCTTATAAGGAAGTACCGCCCCGCCTCCCCCCCCCCCCCCCCCCAAGAGATTTCCAGCACAGGCGTAGTAAGCTAGTTGTGTATGATGTAAATATTATTCGTCCATTTAATTTTTTTTTTATATATATTGATGCTGAAAAGCCTTTTAGGGATGCTCAATAAAGTGTACTTATGTATTATCAAGCTGAATAGCTGACCGTAGGAACCTCGCCCGACTTTAGCAAATGTCTTTCGATTGGTAGAGTCGCTCCTGCAGACCAAATTAAATTTCAAACGGAACGTTATCCAGTTTTTTCAAACTTTGACTACAACATTCCCATAAAAGAAAACGGCGATTATGTGCTTGAAGTTTTTTGAAGTTTATTTTCAAGGCTAAAGGTAAGCAAGGCAAGCAAATTCGACCACGTGTATGAATTTAATCGATTTTTACACCGTTCGGGATTTAGACTAGCTGTTACTAGCTCTTTGTTTAAACTGATTTTAAGACGCCTTTTTTAGAAATTGTTTTTGTTTTTGTGAATGTATTGTTCTGTAAACTTTTTACTGGCAGAATAATAATAATGAACAATGTACATGAAATATACATGTCGAAATGAAATCGAGTCACGGTTGAAGCGTGAAAGTTTGTCTGTACTTAGTTTGCTAATGTGCCCGCCACATGTTTCACAGGTGATTCAAAGCAATCGATAACCATATTGCTGTTAAAAGGGAGAAGCTTTGTCAGAAGGGTTGTTGATATGATTGCTAGCACATGTCATTAAGGCTTTAGTTGTACAATGGCCGAAGAATTTAAACTAGAGACGGATAATCCGTCTCTATTATAAATTCGGTGCTAAGACGAATTATGGAGCAAAATTCATCTGAAGCTGATTCGTCTGTTAGGACGTCCTGAAGACGTGCTAAGACGAATTATGCGTCTCTAAATTTATATCTAGACGGAACGTAGACGGTTTTTGACGAAGTTTCCACATGAGAGGGACTGGTTTTTATATTTTCGCAATGTTTCCTGTTTCGCGCGGTCGTTTCCCGCAAATATCTAGACAAATTATGGAGCAATTTTCGTGTTCGGATTTATACTTAGACGAATTAACCGTCTGACGGATAATCCGTCTAGACGGATAACTCGTCTCTAGCATAAATTCGGCCAATGTATATGTTTTATACACAAACGTGTGACTGATAGAACCTTGGGCGCATACCAGGCCGGTATTTATTTATTGAACTTCATTCAGTTAACGTTCTACTTAACTTAAGTTTTCCCATGCATCAAACTATCCGGCAATTTTAAAAAGGGAAAATAAGAAAATTGGCGAAAACGTTGTGTACAATGTCACAAACACACCTGTCTCCTGTTTACTTGATCTAGAAGCTCCAAGTTAAGGATTTAGCATTGTAAACACGTACAGAATTTTTCCTTCCAGTTTTTTTTTTTCATGTTGAGCACTAAAGAGATCAAAGCCTTTAAAAATTTTATAAAATGGATGAACCCTTGCAATTTGTTTAAACGGTTTTTCTTATTTAATGCATCCCCTTAGTTATATGCAGGAGTAAATAAAGCAGATGAGAGAAAGTTAATTTAACTTAACTTTTATTTTATTCCATCGTTCATATAGGTACAAAAACACATGTTTCTCTCAACCATTTGAAGTTTTTTGATTGTAGTACTAGTAGTAACCGAAGGTTACGGAGTGCGGGCGACAACGATCGAAGGTCAAAACGCTTTTGCTCCAACGATGTGCTTTGCGTAAGTTTTCATTCTTAATGGAAGTCCAAGCGAATGCTGGCAATGCTGGTTACATACATGAGACGCATGGGTAATAACAACCTGGAGATTAGGATTATGGGTTTCCCTTATCGCCCGCAATAAAATAGTGACCGTAAACATGTCACTGTGATGACAACGCTCTCTTTTTCTTTTCCACATTTGAGCACTAAAGAGATCAAAGCCATTAGAAAAGTTTATAAAAATTGAGTGTTGACCTTAGAATTTTATAGATGAATCCTTGCAATTTGGTTAAATGTCTTTTTTCTTTTTTAATGCATCCCATTTGTCCTATCCATCCTCTAAACCGTCCAGGAATGCTGGTGTTATATATGACTTGGACGTTGGCGTTAATGAACGTATGTTTTTCTTTTTTGCATGCTGAATGACGCATATATGAATGCCCAAAAGCGTTATTGAATGTTGATTAAAATAAGCCAAAAATCGTAATAGAATCTGAACAATGCGCAAATGTTCGTTTTTTCCCACTAATGAATGTATCTTCGCACCATTGGTTCTCGTAATGAACAGTAAAAGGTGTTTTGAATAGGAAGGTAAAGATCGCTCTTTATTGGAAAACTGCATGGCCCCCAATTTCTCTCGTGAATGTTGACGCGAAAATTATGTCCAAAGTAATTGCGACGAGAATCAAAAAAGTGCTTCCACATATTGTTCACCATAACCAAAGTGTTGAAGATCGTTATATTAGTGAAACAATAAGATCAATATTCAACATTATGGATTTTACTGTTAAGGAGAATATTCCGGGACTTTTGATATTTGTTGATTTTCAGAAAACTTTTGACAGCCTAGAATGAGATTTTCTTGTCAGCTGCTTAGAAGCTTTCAACGTTGGTCGAGATTTTATTCACTGGGTATACGTGTTTTATAAAAATAAACAGAGCTGTGTAATCAACAATGGTCTTTCATCTGATAATTTCCGTCTTGAGAGAGGTGTAAGACAGGGTGACCCGCTCTCCCCCTATCTCTTTGTTCTCGCTGCAGAGGTATTAGCAGTTTCAGCAAGACAAAACTGTAATATCAACGGAATTTCCATTGGCAAAGAAGAAACTAAATTATTACAATACGCTAACGATACCACAGCTGTATTAGCCAATGAGAACTCTGCCTCAGCGTTTCTTAGTCTGTTGGACTCGTTTAAAGATCTTTCTGGTCTAAGCATCAACTGTACGAAGACGGAAGCAATGTGGATTGGATCGTCAAGAAAAAAATAAATGAAAACCCTTCGGCCTGAAGTGGCCCATTCAACCTATCAAAGCCTTAGGAGTGCTTTACACTTTTTATCTCACGATCAACGGTTGCTTCTCGAGAAAAACGTCATAGATAGACTAGACAATATTAAAAGACTGATCAGGATTAGGTCATCTAGAGGACTTTCTATTTACGGAAAAGTGATTCTTATAAAATCGTATTAATGCCCAAGTTTGTCTAATTTATATCTTACTTGTTGCCGACGCTAAAGAATTCGTGAAAGAATTAAAAACCAAATACTATTTCATTTCTTATGGAAAGGACACGATAAAGTTACTCGAGTCTCGGTAAACAATGAGTAGGATAAAGGTGGACTTAACATGGCTGATGCTGATAGCGTGATAATGTCAATCAGGCTTGCGTGGTAAAAACGCATATTTACTAACAATGATGGATTTTGGAAAAGGTACCTTTTACATCTTTGTCTTCTTTAACTGCAATTACCATATCAGAGACTATCCAAACATTCCTCAATTTTATTCCGAGCTTTTGCAATGGTGGTCTGAATTGCGAGAAATATCTGCATCTGAAAAGGATTGGGTTCATGTAATACAACTACCAGAATTCATTTCGTTTTTGCTTTGTAATTTAAATTTGCCAATTCCACTGAGGAGGGATATACGTTTAGATAAGACGCTGTGGGAGCGTATATTTGGGCGTCGATGTACTACGCGTGCGTGAAGTTTTTTATGTGTATTAGGGATGTGCGAGTAGTACAGTAGCGTTTTATATTTTAGGGTTGGTCAAGATGTGTGAAGTGGAAGGCGTGGAGTTAATATTGGACGTGGATTGATAAGACAGTGGCTGTAGTTTGTTCATCAGTGAACTGGTTTCTCGTAGAATTTAATATGAAGTAACAAAAAAATTATGTTTTTAGAAGGTAAGGGTGATTTTAGGTGTTGCAGTGAGGTAGTTGTGGGAGTGCTAATTTGGTTATGAAGGGATAGTGTATTTACAATCTGTTGAAATAAAACATACTTGTACTTGTTTTAAACGTTGTTAAGCTTTCTGTGTAGGATTGCTTTTCGTTTATTTTTTACTATACTTGTATGGAGAGAATTTGGATAAGGGAAAGTTCGAAAAGGGGGTATGTGTGTGTTCGGGGGGCCTTGAAACATCGGTGAGGTCAAGGGGGATGGCGTACAAGCTGGCTATAGAACTAAGGGCCTGATCAGCATGAGCCGGACTGGCTCGCTTTGCAGAGATCTCGGCACCTTTGTTAAACGGAACAAAAATCAACTTTGCAATTTTCACTCAGTTTGCACGTGAAAGCTTTGGAATTTGCCGCTTTTGTCGTTCGTGTATGAGAGAATACGACTTACAGCTGTTTCGGATAACACTAGCCTGAGAAAACAGCCGACATTTGACGACGCTACCACTGGTTTCCTCGCCAATCGACGTCTGAGAAACGAGCGCAGAAATTCCATACTGATGACGCGTCGCAACCCAGATCTGGGTAGTGCTTCTGATTGGTCGTGCGGCGTGGGGAATTTGATTCAACCAATCAGAAGCACTCCCCAGATGTGAGTGGTGACGCGTCATCAGTATGGAATTTCTGCGCTCGTTTCTCAGACGTCATTTGGCGGTGAAACCAGTGATAGCGTCGCCAAATGTCGGCTGTTTTCTCAGGCTAGGATAACAGGCGAACTGTGTTGTCAAAAACGTTTCAGGATTTGGGTTTTTCTGCGACGTCAATCAAACCGTTACCGTAGCATCCACTGTGTTTGTCAAATAAAGGCGGCAATATAAGCGAGCAGAAGCTGCAAATGTAAATGTTGGCGGGAACGTACCGTTTTCACCCTCCCATATCTGTGCTTCTTCTGGATTTGGAAGCTCTTTAGGAACAATTTATCCTTGGGAATCTAGACTTGCCATGTTTTAGTATAAAGAAAATAAAAAAACTGAAAGGTCAGGTAAAACTTACTGTACTTTTCAAAAACATGCGACCGAACACTAACGGTTCAAAAGCAACGAACCTTGAAACACAAAAACACACAAAACGGATTGAAATCCACCAGTCACAAATCACAAACCATGATCTTTTGTTTCCTAAGAGGTCCGCTAATATCTGAAGGCGAGAAAGCGACGATTCTTCAGATTTTGATTGACGTGAAATTATGCATCATTCAATGTTACCCTTATTTATCTCACGTACGATCACAAAATTTTGCATCTTAGGTGACTTGTACAATGGTGTCACCTCTGTTCTGAAACTCCACAGGGACAGTGACAATATCAAGCTGGAGAGGGGTGCAAGACAGGGTGACAAAATATTGCCTAAACTTTTCACAGCGTGCTTCCAAGATGCTATAGAGGATCGACTGGGAAGGTAGTGGCCTTAACATTGACGGTGACTACCTCTCCCATCTAATTTTCGCTGATGATTTCATCAAGTTTGCCAAGTCACCAGAGGAACTGACCAGTATGCTCACTGACATTCATAAGCAAACCAGCCGGCCTTAATATGCATCTTGGCAAGACCAGGGTAATGTTTAATGAACACGCCAAAAAGTGCACAACTACTATTAATGGAGAAACCATCAAGGAGGTCGATAGTTAGGTACACCTAGGAAAGACGGTGACAAAAGATGGTGACCTTCTTCCTGAGATTAGGAGGAGGATAGCCTGTGTACAGCCGCCCCTGTCCTCAAAAAAATCGGAAAGGAGCGTCTGTGATTTACCGTTGATAATCGTGTTCAGGAATAATTTTGCATAAATTATTAAAAGTGATTTACGTTGACCAAAACTTCCGAGGCTCACATTTCTGCAGAGGTAGATTCCAATATGGTGGTCGATGCGGGAGAGTTCCGTCGTGCATTAGAGACTGTTTGCGACATTTTTAAAATTCCTTCGCTTTACAGTGAGCAAGAAAAATGCTTAGAAGCACTTTTTAAAGGAAAAGACGTATATGCAAGTCTTCCAACCGGGTAAGGAAAGTCCTTGATCTTCTATGCAGCTCCGATCGTCGCCGATGAGCTGTTCTCGCGACCACGTGGACGCAGCAAAATAATTGTTATTTCACCTCTAAGAACGCTAATGGAAGACCAGGTAGCATATTTGCGGTCTTTAGGATTATCAGCAATTGCTCTTCACGATGAGCAATCGGAAGAACGACTGAAGGAAGTGGAAAAAGGAGCGTTCACTTACTTGTTTGCATCACCCGAGAAAATGTTGAGCGTGGAACGATGGCGCAAGCTTCTTTTAACTGAACACTATCGGAAGTTTCTGGTGGCGATAACTGTCGATGAAGCCCATTGTATAAGCCAGTGGGGTCTTCCTGGATCTTCCTCAAAGCGCACAGCTGTCCCTTTCGTAAGAATAATTGGCCATTGATCTACCGATGTTCTATTTGGCAACGTGCTGTTATCTTCTTCGATATCCATAGACGTCACAGACGCTCCAAAATCCTCTAAGGCAACACGCTTTGTAGCTTGCTCTTGGGAGTCGCTGATCTGGTTTGAGGGAGGCGTTGGGACTGGTAATGGAACAGCGGAACACTTCTTCGACTGGAAAATTTTCTGAATTGAGCTATTCACTTCGTGAAGATTGTTCAAGAGCGCCCTTCGTTTCTTCAGCGCGCAAAGACAATTCCTACAAATGTACGTGGAATTGATTTCGACTTTACACTCCAAAGACAGCAGTTCCTCTCGAACTTTAAAAGAATTGCCCCTTCGACCATCAACAAGATTTTTATCCGTGTTTTTTACGATGTCTACGCCACAAAGAACACACGAACTCATCGTCAAAATCTCACATCATGTTATTGTTGCGAACGAAAGTGAAAGATTCTGTACAGAAGGCTTCGATTGCAAAGCCCACGAAAATGAAAGCCAATCAAATCTCGCTATTTCAGTGATGTAATGATGTATGGGAAATAACCAATCAAATCATTTTCCACACATTCCTGAAAAAGTCACGTGGTCTTTGAACACGATTATCAACGGTAAATCACAGACGCTCCTTTCCGATTTTTTTGAGGACAGGGGCGGCTGTACACAGGCTAGAGGAGGATCGCGCCTGGTTGGGCAGCCTTTGGTAAAGTGGATAACATCATGAGAAGCCGCAAGGTAAGCATGAAGATAGAGAGAAAGATACACGACGAGTACATTTTACCAGTAATGACATGGTTGCCAGACACGAGCCCTTCGAGATCGAAAGCGAAACGCTTGGTCAGTCAAGAAACTGGCATAAGAGATATCATCAACGCTATCAGGAAAGCAAAGCATAGATGGGCAGGTCATATTGCTCGGCCATCTGATAATCGTTGGACCATCAGAGCAACAGAGTGGACCCCAAGAGGTTGAACCAGAAAACAGGGTCGTCCAAGATGGAGAGACGATCTCAACAGACAGTTTGGACCTGTATGGTTAAGATTAGCCAAGCACAGACACCTGTGGGATCAATTTAGGGAGGGGTTCCTCTGTCAAGAGTGATTACAAACCCTGATGATGATGATGATCTTTTCTTTGGCTCTAGACAACTGAGGACAAAAATATTGTCAGGCTCTTGCCAATGAGCTAAACCCGTCAGTTCCAATTATTTTCGACAGATTTACCTTCAAATGTCTGAAAAATCGGCCGGCTACTTCGTAAGATAAAAAATACCGTAAGCTTAAGATTTATAAGTTTAACTTTTCCGAGCAAAAATTTGTCCTTTGAGAGGACATGTCCTTACTGGCAACGAATAGTCTTATACAATGAAAAACGGCAATGACCGGTACCTGTGGTCGGAAGAAAGCGTTGCTAGGACAATTATTTTCCAACGGGAAATTTTATACTATTTAATAGTTTGTTTCACTCAGTCTACCTTGTTTTTCAATACGCTTGATTTCTTTTCCCAATTTGTTTGCCATGCGTTATCTGTGGGACGTATGTAACGAGGATAAATGCTGTGCCGTGACACATCGCGCGGCAGACATTATAGTCGCGTCGCTTGGCTTGGCAAATCATTGATAAAGTTTACCTGTGGGTCTGTAGAGCAAACAAGACACCGCCAAGTATAATATGGCTTACAAAAAAGATTGTGGCAAGTATGAAACTGGGCGACTTATTACTGTTGATAGTGAAACAACTCACTTCTTTAAAAAGAAATAGTTTGTATCTCCTAAGAGTATTGTTTGAAATAGGTATTTTCCCCTCTCGCTGCCCGCTCATAATTGCTTAGTTTACGTATAAGTTTAAGTGTAAGTTAGTTATTTTATTTTATTGTTTCCTTTCTTTCCTGTATATTTTGTGATTTATGTGGTTAATGAAGCATTAAAAAAAGTTACAATGCTATGCTTACAAAAGTCACCAAAAAATTAGTATGGTTAGTGCGCCCTGATCAAATTTGTTTCATTTCTTCTTTATAACTTTAAATGAGCACTTTGCGTATGGGTTAAGGTACTTAGTATCGATAAGTAATGACTTCTACACAGAATTGATCAAACACAGCAATTGTTGGCTTCCACACTAGAGCTTCAAGTATAATGTAAGCGTACTGCCTACTTTGAGTGTGAAGAGGTAAAATGTACCTACTTCAACTTTACTTGGTGACCATGGAAACGTGCGTAGTTCAAAGTTCGCCACCAAGTACACGCCTACACCACACTTGACAACACACGCACTTGACCAGAAAGAAGTGGAAGCCATGTGCACGTGTAGCGGTTCCAAGATTTAAATGAACGGAGAGATTGACAGCTTTTACCGCTTCAAGTAACATACTTTGACAACAAGTGTGAAGCCATGTTTTCTACAGAGCGACTTAAGATTTCCAGGTAGAGGTCAAGTCAACATCTCCCTTCCCGATGACCTTACCTCCGTGCCTGCGTATGACCGTACGAGGGCGAGTCACGACTTTAAGATCAGACTCCCTTCCTCTTCAGTCGACGCTTACAAACACTCTTTCTATGTGAGATCAATCCCTGCGTGTAACGCATTATCAGCTGATGTTGTTAGTTCGGCATCTTGTGCAGAATTTATCCGAAGGGTGTCCACTAATTTAACATATTAAGTTAATCACATCGTTTATTTTCATACCATGTTATTCAATACCATGGAATGTTTCATTGTAATTTCTACCATGTATTTGAGCGACCGCTGGCCGCTCCATTTCCGGATTAGCATAAGCGCTATTGGCAATAACCTTGATTAAAGATAAAGATTAAAGAAGTGCACTTGAATCAAGTGCTTACTTGAAATCAACTTCGCTTCTAGTGTGAAGTCAACAAATATTCTTTAACAATTAGTCACCGAAGGCGACTAATTGTTTTAGTATAATTACATTGATGATTATTCCAGAAAACAAAATTATTGTTCAATTTCCGACTCCGAAACATCAACAAATCTGGCTGCCATTTTGAGAAACTGCTTGCCTTCACTGGCTATAATCACCGCGCAGTGATTATAGCTGGATGAAGCGAAGCTCCTAGCCAATCATAGCGCTCTATTTTCGATAAACATCAATGTAATTATACTAACATGACATAGACCCTTTAACTGACGTCAAAACTCAGCGTTTTGTTTTAAAAATCAGCTTCTCCAGTTGTATCAGGGGAAACTCGACACACACTGAAAGAATGAAGGCTGCAGCATATGAAATGACCACCGAGCCAGTGAAGAAAAAAGACTGTGGGGAAAAAAGAGAAAACACAAATAATTCCTAGTAAATAGGTCATAAATGAAGCGTCCAAAATCACTCGGTGTTGTGTACGACTTCTTTGCTAGGGTTTCCCTTACTCGTCCACTCGTCCCCCGGAGCGAGGAGGAGAGGACGAGTAAGAGAGGACCCTGGAAACGAGGTTGTGATGTAAACGTTGGTCATTTTGGGTTCGAGCGCGAAACTGGGCCGGTGTTGTGACGAACTGCACCTTGTGATTGTTTTAAGTATGCGATCGCTTCTTTCATTGGCTGTTACAAAGTTGCGCAGGAGACTGGGTCAAACTTTGGCCCCGAAAAACAGTCCCGTGGTGCAATTCGGCAAAACTTTGACCCAGACTCAAACTCAAAATGGAAGACGACCTTGGTGTATACAAGGATGTGCTCCTTAAGAAATACAAAGTGAACTATGTGGCAGGTATTTATGTTGATTTTCGGGCCATAACCTTTTCAGGGTTAATGACAAAGTATTGTAATATAGCCCTAACCTTGGAGTCTGTGAACGAAACCCTACAGGGCGACCATTCAAATGAAACCTCTTTGGTCGTTTTTTGACATGGTAAAGTCAAACGTTAACGGTAAACTAGATTAGACGAGGTCTTACTCACAATATGGACATCTGAATAATCGTATTTAGTCTGCCCCGAAGCGAGATATGTGATCAGGACAATAGGATGAACCAGGTAGGCACAGTAAGTCAGACGGCTTAATGGGATCCAGAAATGAGCTGACAGAATTTTGTCCACCAAACCTACAAAATAGAAAACCACAGAATTACTTGAAATGAGCTCAAACGTGATTATGCAAAATGTTCTTTTTTCCAAAATAACGGAAACAGATGGTACCAAATGAAATCTTGAAAGAAAAAGTGTATTGCACTTTCTCAATGTAAACTGCACACTCCTTTAGTGCAGTCAAATGCCCTATTTACTCAATAAGACCGCCTCTTGAATTGATGACAACCACAATTAAACGCCGCAGATGGAAGCAAAATTACCAATAAACGCCACACCTAGTCAAAAGAATGCGGCGTTTATTCGCAGATTATGAGAAACAACTCGGTACAACTTGATAATCTACTCCATCCAGACACACTACGATTCTATCACAACAAAAGGGTGAGAGATTGGAACTTTAACACACCTTTCTCTTTTTTACACAATATTTGGGGAAAAACTCAAGAAATATACAGAAAACTGTCAACATCAATGAAACACTGAGCAAACGGCCCAAACGTATGTCTAAAGTTAAGGTATTTAATATATACGTGCCCAATATTGGGCGAAAGAGGCGTTATGCCTCGGAAGATTCGTTGTCGACGCCCGACGAGTGGTAAACATAACAACTAAGTGTTTCCGTAACACTTAAAATGACTGAATGACTAAATAGTGAATGACTGAATTGACTGAATCAGCACCGTGACTCGTCCCCAGTCGTCTTCGCGTAACGCGTGCGGCGGGAGCAGATGGTGATGGGTAGAAAGACGCTCTCTCTCGCTTTGATCCTTCCCATCACACCCCGCGCGCCACTAGGGAGAGATAGAGAGAGACTACTGGGGACGAGTCAGAACAACCCTTACCTCCGAGCCCGCGATGACATGCAAAAATCACCCAAGCTAGTGCCAAGCCCCATGCGCAACGTGAGAAGGTCCCGTATATGATATTTTCGGCGCGAGTGAAGGGCTTTGGATTGTTCTTTCTCATAGCACTGTATTCACCGTATAGTGTGGATAAAGCGAGAACGATAGCAACACACCACCCGGCAACATTGAACATATATGTGCGCACCTAAGAAAGGGAGGAAGTTTCAGGAACCTGGTTGTGTTTACATTGTTTTATCACAAGCCTGCATAACGGGCGCTTTATGGGCCAAACAAGGCGAACGTGGTATTTTACGCAAAACGCAAAAAGAGTGCGAAGTGCAAGCACGTTTCGCGTTTCGCTCAAAATGGTGCGTTTGCCCCGCTTGGCTAATAAAACGTCTGTTATACAGGCGATTTTATCACTTACACTAAAAAATAAATTTCAAATACAAAAAAATACCATTTCTAATGAGTAAACATATTAAAAACTCAACATCAAGTTGTTTTAAAAGTACTTTTAGAGTAATTTTCGTATGACCTTGAAATGAAAACGCACGAACAAAACAGAACAACAAACGAACGGAAACAGAGCGATTTGATTGGTTTGTTGAAAGGATACAAACGCGGGTGGCTTTTGGCTGGTTAACCGAACGTTCGTGTGAAAATTTTCATGAACGAGAACTTCTAGAAATCAATCGATACTTCGCTTTGACGTCATACTGCAACACGATTGGCCAATCGAACAATGCCTCCTCCATATTAGGATTTTCTTTGACGGAAAACGAAGAGTCCATGCTTCGATCTTTTCATCCATTGGCTGATAAAGCAAATAACGAACATTTACCAAAACCATTTTTCAAGGTCCTAAGAAAATCGCTCTAACATTTTATAAAATTTATTGGTTCTGCAAACCAGCAGTCCCAGAGTTTGTAAGGGCCAGTAAACCATAGTAATTTATATTAATCTGAGTCACTGTTTTGGTTTCTTATTGTCACAGTGGCATTTTCTTCGCTTTTATATATGAACATGGCACAGGCGGCCAAGTTGGCTAATAAAGCACCACATTTATAACAACCAATTCAGCCATGTTCACAGGTGGCCCAAACTCACGTTGCGAGGGAAAGGTGTAATGTAATTTACATACCATGAGGTGACGCGCCGGTGTCGCGTTACAGGCGACCGGTTTAAAATATAAGATACTTTGTATGAGAAATATATTACTGAGATCTGCGAACGCTAAATAACGCTAAACCTTAGTTTTTCTTAAATGAAATGAATAAAAAAAAAACTTACCTACAATGTATTCCACTCCGTTTTAGCATCTGTTTGTCCTTGGTTACGCAATAAAGCCAAAAAAACACTAAACTGTTACTCCTTTCATAGGACGAAGTGAAGGCTGGTCACTTCGATCTGGCAGGGTCCTGGACCAGTCGCAATAAAGCCCAAAAATAGTAAAACGACAAACAGACACCAAAACGCAGTGGAATACATTGTAGGTAAGTCTTTTCTATTCATTTCATTTAAGAAAAAGTGAGGTTTAGCGTTATTTAGATTTCGCAGATCTCAGTAATATATTTCTCATACAAAGTCTCTTATATTTTCAACGGTCGCCTGTAACGCGACACCGGCGCGTCACCTCATGGTATGTAAATTACATTACATCCTTCCCTCGCAACGTGAGTTTGGGCCGCCTGTGAACATGGCTGAATTGGTTGTTATAAATATGGTGCTTTATTAGCCAACTTTCAGCCTGATGTTCTTGTGTTTACCGTACTGCAAGTACACCACATCAGGACATTTGTCTTGCTTATGTAATCTATAGTTAAGAAAGTGGAATGGGTTTGAAGCCTGACGGACTCCCTTGTTATATGTTTTTGTTCGCTTTTTTGGACTTGACCGTGCACAACATTCAATAGCATTCCTATCGTTTTGAACTTACTGACCAATAAAAACATTGCATTAACTGCGCACGGTCAAGGAACTTCCAAAATAAAGTGGAGCACCGTTGTTTTCACCTTTGATTTTACCAGGTTTCATAACCAGTGTCCTCTATTATTTGGAGACCTTAAAAGGACAGGTTCACGGTTCAGCGCATGCTCATTTCTCAAAATGCTGTTTTCTGCCGCGACTAGCTGTATCGTCTATGCAAGCAATATGATCATGTCATAATGATGTCAAAGAACCAATCTACACACTCCCTTGGCGGTCACTTGATCAACTTATGTGCAAATAACCGTAAATTAATCAACCATGGAAAAAAACTCCGGGTCAACAATAAATTCAACGTTGGTAGTATTGGCATAATCCACTAATTTTTTCTGCGATTTTAATACTCCTCCATCCTACTTCAGGTTGCTCTGAAATACACTTCTACGTTGAAATATACTCTGAGATTGCTGAGATACATGTGAGTGGAATTATTAACCCATAGAATTAATAATAAATGAAAAAGTAGTTTGATTAATGAGCATGCGCTTAACCGTGAACCTGTCCCTTTAAGATTCGAGGACCAGGACGACTACAAGTACGACATCGTGACTTCAAGTTTTTTCGCGTCTTCTCAAAATATAGACTCTCCGGAAAGCTTCATTTTACCATTTTTCACTAGAAAAGTTAGCACTGTCATCTTTAGTAAAGGAGGTTACGCCCTTTCCCGAACGCAAAATGATAGACGTCTAACATTTGACGACTTCTTTCCGTCACTTCGACATTCTCGCTAAAACTCCTGGTAGAATGACGACGGCTACCACGTTTTCCCGCCAAAATAAAGCTGCTTTACGCACGAGCACTACTTACTACTGAGAAAATCCCGTACTCGTTGTCATACTCTTCTTAGAATCTAAAGGTCCCTACTATGTGTAATCTTAGACTGAGAAAACAGTCGACATTTCCGAAGCCAACTATGGTTTCCCCACGAAATGACGTCTGAGGAACGACTGCGGAAATTCGATACTGATGATTCGTCACTACTCAAATTGGGATAGTGCTTCTGATTGGACGAAGCAAATTTCCATCCAATCAGAAGTACTGTTCATGCAGATCTGGGTGGTGACGCGTCATCAGTATGGAATTTTTGTGCTCGTTTCTTAGACGTCATTACGCAGGGAAACCAGAGGTGGCATAGCGAAATGTGGGCTGTTTTCAGAGGCTAATGTAATCTGACCTGCGTTAACGAACAAGTCATGTATGTACGTATGTATTAACTTGTACCTTGGGCATGGTCCAGTCCTTAAAGTGTAAAATTATGTATCCTAACAGCATACCAACAAGGTACGGTGCAATGCGACAGTACGGTTTCTCATAAGTTAGAGACATTGAATCTGCACCTTTGGCCCTGCAACAACAAGTATTCGCATATGACCTCGGGTGCCACTCAGGTGGACAAACTTAAAACTATAAAATTTGACGTGGTGGAGGAAGGACCCGCTACAAAATACATCAGAATCAATCTACCGAACAGACTAAAAAGACTGCAAAAATTGCATCCCCTCAAATCACAGCCCATTTTTTCTGAAGCTTCCCGAACGGAATGGCGCAAACCATTTGATTTTCCAACCTGAATTTCTAGTTTTCCCATGTAAATGGCAAGTACCCCAGGTGTTCGCAATTAAAAATTAGCTAGCGCTGGATATTGGAAATTCCGGACCAATTAAGGTTTCTGGGAAACTGTCCAACTACCCCTCCCCTGGACTAACATTAACAGTTACTTCTCACTTAGGGCAAAATGATGACTCAGGGGAGGGGTAGGTGGGCAGTTTCCCAGAAACCTAAATATGACGCTAAATTCCTTATCCCAGAGATGGTCAGGGAAACGGGTGACAACCTTGGTTTCAAAAGTACCCGGTACATGGCATGGGGGCGGGTGTCTGGAACTATGGCGAAAGAAGGAAGGGGGTACCCCAAACGTAGCTGGGGGAGAAATCTCTCCAGGGGGTACGGGAGTGTTCTCCCCGAGGAAGCTTGCTTGCAGGCTACCCCCAAATGTTAACATCCGTAAAAAGCCTTCTCCGCCTTCCAAATTGCTTTTTAAGGAAACTAGTAGAAAAGACGTTGAAACAAATTAAATACGGAGCTACCAATCACAATCACATTCAGTTAAATGCAACAAGGTAAAATATTCGGTGATTAACTGGAGAGCCTAAGCAGATGAACATTTCTGGGGTGACAAGTATGATTAACCCTCATGACAATTCTTACTTGTTAGCTAGAGCTTCCGCCCCTAACAACACGGCTGCAAGGTCATAGTGAGCGTATATAATGGCTGTTGTAATAAAACTGGCACCCATAAGCAAACCAACAATTATCAGCATTCCTACAAGACGAAACCTAAGAAAACAAAAGCACTACATTAGAATCGATTTTACCTGCCTATACGACTTTTAAAAGTTCTTATTGCTTAGTACTTACAAAACTAGTTCATATGTACCCCCAAAATATTAAAATTACAAATTACAATTTAAAAGTAAAGAATTCCGTTACTCCATACAAATCTGAAATTTAAAACTATTTTATCCTCTCTTGGCATAACATCTTATTTTAATCAAAGTTAACCGTATGGGGAGCTGGTGGATATATTGTTTAGAAAAATTCCAGGTATCGCAAAGTGAAAATTTCTTTCCGCATATGCGAGTAAAAGATATTTGACCTTCCAAATGACGAACTGTGTTTTATGCCTCCTTGCCCGCTTGTCTTTTATACCCTTATTATAAACAAAAATCCTTTTGGCTAAATTCTGGGGTCATCAGCTAAGCTATGTTTGGAAGAGCGCTTAAAAGAAATAAGGAACAACAATGTGTTTGGGTATAATTTTGGCCACGCAAGATGGCCGATTTATTGATTTTAAAAATATAACATCTTCAAATAAATTTAATTAGCTATGATTATTTGATCATTTACGCTCTGGCGAAGGTGAGGGCGGAGAAAAAAGGCACCCAGAATAAATAAACTAATAATAAGAGAGGCGGAGGAAGGGAGGAGGAGGGTCAAATTCACAAAGCTTGTTACGTCTGGAGACCAAGAGGAAGACTTCGAGGAACACAGCTTGTTTTATACCCTAACCTTAAATGACGTCGAGGCTAAGTACTTTTCCGGCGAGCTCGTGACTAGTAGTTTTACAGCAAGTAATATTCCGGCGAGTAATTTACCAGCTAGTGATTTTCCGGCTTGTATTTTTCCGATTGATCTCGTGATAGTCGTGTGATCGCTACTGACTATTTTGTGTCAAATTGGACCCTGCTCACAGCTCTTCCCTGCCGATTACCTATGTTAAAGGCGAATGCGTGACTAGGAATAAGTGCCCCTCTTAACAAACTAACACAAATCATTGCGTGACTAGGTGACATAAACATTTTTATTTGCAGGCAAATAATATAAACTCCTATAGTTTCGTGACATTTTTCGAACTTGTGTAGATGGAATAGCTGTTTGGTTATACTTGTTTTAGACTATGTTTGAGTGGTATAACTATTATGGGTTACAAACCTTTTTGAGCTATTTTGAAAAAATAACTCATATGTCAGTGGTGTTAGCGTATGTATCTTTGTGGCTCTGTGGCTCTGTGGCTTTGTGGCTTTGTATGTTGGGATGTTTGTTGAAAGAGCCAATAAGGTTGAAGGTACTATCAGTTGATGCTTAGGAACCAATGAGATCTTGGCATCTATTTAAACATGGCATTGGTAAAGATCGAACAAGGGCACTTTGAGACCGCCATCTTGATCCTTCACAATTTTTTCGTCTTTTATTACGGGTACAGGTGTTTGGAAGCATTACATAAAATATCTTCATGATTCAAACGCTGTGAACAGTGATGCAGCTGTTTAAGGGTTCATATTTAAGTGTGGTTGTTGCTTCGGGGCATTTCTGACCTAATTCGGCTATCGGTACAACGCACGTCAGTATGAGTTCTGTTTCACCTGCTACAACTGGGTAGAGTATAAAAGATCATATATTTTCAAATCTCTTCCAATGAAGCAATAATTGATATTTAGATATACACTTTAATTCGAAAGCATGCGCCCTATAAAATGTGGTTTTAGAAGTTTAAAAGGCAGCTTTTTTTTCCTGAAAGCTGTATCGAGTATTGTTAATCCCGTAAACAAGCTTTAAAAATATTATTCTCTCGCTTACAAAGTTCAACCGACCTTTTTCGTTCTATTTGGTAAAGATGCGTAACTTATGTAGAAATAGTAGCGTTAGGGAATAATATTGGAAGAAGCTAGTTGACACAATAATTAGATACTGTTATATTCAGTGGAGTAACATGATACAAGTAGAAACATATTTCTGCAGTTTGATCATTTTCTTGGAAGTTAATAAATGTTAGGCTATCAACCTTGACGTTGCATGAAACATAATTTAATTGCAGATGTTGTAATAAAGCCGACGTGATTTCTTAAAATCGTTTGAGAAAATTTTGTAGTAAAACAATTTGCCTCTTTTTACGTACGAATTGTGAAAGGGCCAAAGACCAACATCTTCACATGCAAATTGTGTGCATGAGTTATTTTTATAATTCTGTGATAACTCGAATTCCCTCACGTACGAACCACGAAAGGGGGCAAAGTCCAACACTTTCACGTGCCAGCTGTGTGACTGTACATCTCATGCAGATTGGCTTTTCACAATAACAATAGACGAAATAAGTTGTCGGAGTTAAAGACTGTTTCACAAATGTTAATAAATGTTAGGTTATCAACCTTGACGTTGCATGAAACATAATTAAATTGCAGCTGTTATAATGAAGCCGAGGTGATTTCTTAAAATCGTTTGAGAAAATTTTGTAGTAAAACAATTTGCCTTTTTTTACGTACAAATTGTAAAAAGGCGAAAGACCAACATCTTCACGTGCAAATTGTGTGCGTGAGTTATTTTTATAATTCTGTTTACTAGTTTACTGTGTGATAACTCAAATTCCCTCACGTACGAACGACGAAAGGGGGCAAAGTCCAACACTTTCACGTGCCAGCTATGTGACTGTACATCTCATGCAGATTGGCTTTTCACAATGATAACAACTTTTGCAGAAAAAAATTAAAGTAGAAGCGACCTGGAAGGGAGCGTGACCTTCCAAAACATCTTTTCTTTAATGGCCGACTTTCGTGATGTAGTATCGGTGCTGCCATGCAGCTCGACTAATAAAGGCAAGAAAAATCTTTGTGGCTGTGCGGAAAAGACTAATTGACCATGAGCCTTCGTGGGTTTTTGATTGTCATGGTATGTCGAGCCCCACAGCGGCTGCGTTCGCAAATTGATTGGCGCAACAAAGGACGCACTTTTTAGTTTAATTTCTTTCTTTGGGTCATTTGCGTATATTACATTCCGCATAATTATGTAATTTCGCAAACTCATTTCTCCTGTTACCCTCACCGTGTCTCCAGGGGTCTTCAAGAGGTATTTTCCACCGCAGATGCCATGTTTCGTCTTCAAACACAATCATAGACCTGATCTTCACATCTCATAAATCTAAGGTAAAGCTTGCAGGCTGTTATGCCCCAGGCATTTCTGATCACCATCTTGTATACGCTGTAGTCAATTTGCGGAGACAAAAATCATGTCCAGTGATCAAAGAAGTGACAGATTTTAAGAACCTTGATTGCGACAAACTCAGACTTGATCTCAGCACCGCACCCTGGAATGTCTGCGAGATATTTGATGAAGTAGATGATGTTGCTTGGGCATGGGAGTATTTATATAAGGACGTTATGTCTTATCATCTGAAAACTAGAAAAGTAAAAGTGCGCACTAATGGTTTGAAGTGGATGAATGGCAGCATCAGGAAGGAGATGAATAAAAGATATGCCCTGCTAAGAAGAGCTCAAAGTAACCCAGGTGATCCTGATGCTTGGAAACATTATCGACAACAACGAAATCATGTGACTAAGATCATGAGAGAAGCAGAAGCAGAGTATTGGAAAGATAAGTTTGAAAATGCAAACAGCTCGAGCGATTTCTGGAGGGTGGTACGTGAAATGCAAGGCAAATCAAAGGGTAGTGTGGGTGTAATCAAAAATGAGGATGGAAACATCATAACAAATGCTAAAGACAAGGCTGAAAGCTTAAACCATTTCTTCTCTAAAGTTGGTGAAAGTCTCGCAAATGACATCGTATTGGATAACAGTGTAAATGAATATCACCATATTTACCAAGTCACTACTACTGCTGAGCCATTACAACTAAATGCTCACAAGATCAAAAGAGTTATTGAAAAAAGAGTGAAGCCTGGAAAAGGGTGCGGCCCCAACGGCATCGCTGCAAGGGGACTCAGGCTAGTGGGTGACGCTGTGGCTGTCGGTTTATCCTGTGTCTTGGGAGAAAGTTTAAAAACTTCAAAGTTTCCTTCCCAATGGAAAATGAGCAAAGTCAAAGCTGTACTAAAAAAGGGAAACAGTTCTGAAAGAGGCGATTTCAGACCTATTTCCCTGCTAAGCATTCCGAGTAAAATGTACGAGTGTATCATAGGGGATTCCATTGACTGTCACTTTATAAACAAAGGACTGTCCAGCGAAAACCAATGGGGTTTCAAGCCAAATAGATCTACAGAACTACTAATGCTGCACCTGACTGAAGTATGGAGACAAGAGCTGGATAGAAATAGAATTGTGGGAGTATTGTTTATCGACTTTAAAAAGGCATTTGATTCCATTTGTCATAAAACAATGGCTCTTAAACTTCAAGCCTGTGGAATTTCAGGAAATATGTATAATCTGATTGTTGATTACTTATCTGGGAGAAAGCAGTTTGTCGAGATTGAGGGTCAAAGATCAAGTGAACAGGAAGTCAAATTCGGTGTACCCCAGGGCTCAGTTCTTGGGCCTAGGCTTTTTAATATTTATGTCAATGATCTTCCAAAGGTACCTAGCTGTGGTAAGATGGAAATGTTTGCCGACGACACAACTTTATATTGTATTGGCGATTCCATGGATGACGTCTGTTCCAAGATCCAAGTCTCTATAGCTGAAATAGCTAAGTGGTGTAATAGGAACATCTTAACTATTCATTCCAACAAAACCGAGATTTTGTTTCTTACCCGTAAAGATTTCATTGGTCCTTTAAAACCAATTAAGCTGGGTGATCATGAAATTAAATTTGTTAACAAGTCGCACTGTCTTGGGTTTACGATTGATAATAAGTTAAGCTGGGAATACCATATAAACGATCTTGCATCATCTATGTCTAAGAAAGTGAAGCAATTACGTAGGTTTAAAAGCCTTCCTTCCCAAATTTTGGAACAAATTTACTTTAAGGGTATTCTTCCGAGTGTGACCTATGGAATAAGTGTATGGAGAAATTGCAGTGAAGCTAAACTAGGCAGTCTAGAGAAAATACATCTTAGTGCGGCCAAACTCATTTTCAAACAACGGATACCACCCTCTTGGAAATCAATCAGTTATCTCTACAAGAAGAGGCTGCTCTGTCTGACACATAAAGCTTACTATGGGCTTTTCCCTGATCAAGTTGCAACAATCATAAAGAAAAGTCCAAATTTACGTAATATGAGAGACAACTTTAAACTTACTCAGGACAGACCGAACTGTTATGTTGGAAAACTGTCGTTCAAACACAGATCTGCAATGGCTTGGAACTCTTTACCACAAATCAGTTAAATCCATAGAAGGCCACAATAGTTTTAAAAACAAACTTCGTTATCTTTCTTCATTTATTGACAGGATTTCTTTCAATCAATCGGCAATAATTTACAATAAGGATTTAACAAATTATGTATATTTTTAGGAATTTTAAATTGTATTCTTAATCATATTTTAGTAGGCTTATCAGGTGTAAGATTTGTAAACTTAATTAACCGCAGGTCCACATCAGCTTTATGCTGCCTTATTTTGACCTGCGTAAACAAATAAATGATGTATGTATGTATGTATGTTCCACGACATCGCACGGTTCGAACGTTTCACCCCTTGTTTAAATATGCATTCAATGTCATTCAAAACTGGGAAACGGATGTCTTACATTTTTATTCGATGGTGCTTATTTTTTGCTAGCAGTTATGGTAGAAGAAGATGAAAATAGCCGGCTAAGGATGGCTAACTAGCTACCGCCCTTATTGACAGCCCTGGGCTGTTTAATGGAGCCTCAACTGTAATAACTATAGAAAAGTGAACTATTTTTTACATGTAAGCGGCCACAACACGTTACCTGTATGCCATAAAAAGGACAGCAGGAGCAATTATGTAGAACTGCATGTCACTAGCGAGATACCAAGTCCATCCCATACACTGAAAAGAGAGATCAAAATCATTCAAAATCATTTGAAATGCCATAGAAAAAAAGGACACTAGGACAAAATAAAAATTTGATTAAGTTTTTTATCCTTTGGAAACTTTAACGGTCTTTAACAGAATTGAATTCTTCATGCTTATAACCAAATTGCTTGGTCAAGATAATATGCAAAATGTTATTAATATTAGTAACCATGGGGGTTTTGACTATTAACAACACTACCTTATCCGCAAAGCAAGAAATGCACAAAAACTAGTGTAGAGAAAAGGACATTGACATTAGGTTTAAATGATGTACTGCCACCCAGCTTAATTAGCTGAATTGGATAAGCGCCAGACTTTTGAGCGGGAGGCTGGATTCAAAATCCATGCAGCTTCACCATGAACCAGGGTCTTTAAAAAACTGGTTGATAAAGACATTTTCTCAGTTCAGATAATCACGTCATTGGGCATTAAGCGATTGGCATTCTCTCATTCATCACTTTTTCATTATCTGATTTGAAGGAAATGTTATAGAACCCACACTAATGGGACAGGTGGTGGGGGGTGAGGGACTGGGAGAATAGGGACAGGAGGGGTAAGGGGCACAGGATGGCCGTTCTAAAATGATGGGAAACAGGAACGGAAAGGGTGGAGGCCAAGAGAAAAAGGGTTTTAGCTGGAAATGCAAGGTACAGGAGACGAGAGGCATAACCACTCCCTGCCCCCTCACTACAGTTATATAAAAGTTGGGGAATTTTCTTCGGATGGTGTGTCAACCTCTTCTGTCATTATAACTCCACCAATAGCTCAATAGTATCCCGACCTCCGAGCTTACCGTTACAGTGCAACCTCGATTTAATGAACCCCTATATAACGAAGTCCTCGGTATGACAAACGATTTTCGTAACCCTAGTAATAGTTGTAGCGAACACACTTTGCCAGTCCCTTGGCCCTTCGTTATATCGAGGTTTCCACTGCAATATAAAAGTATGTAAAGAGGACATGCACTGTTATCCTCTCATCTATGACATTAACATGACAATGAATTTGATATTTTGCATTTTATGCTGCAGGCAATAAAATAAATACACAAGTTTTCTGTTGTGAAATAATGACCCAGCGAAACAAATACGTCGAAAACAAACAATAGACCCATAATGTCAAAAACTCACCGAAGCATCTTTTTGTGTAGGATAAAAGTTGTTGATATAGAGCAGATTTGTCCACCAATATTTGTTACAAGCTTCATCTGACTGATAATTGGGCCAATAAGGGCCTTCACCAAGAAATACTGCCAGTTTGTCCCAAAACAGCAAAACAAACATGTATGTTGGAGTCAGTCTGCGGAGTATTAGTGATAAAAGTAATATTAGGAGCTTTAACCAAGAGCTGCTCACTTGCAGCTATTTATCATTGTTATTACCATCACTGACATCATCATCATCATCATTATTATCAGTATTAATGTCATTAAAGATGTGAATATTGTTCATCGTGGTGTCAGATAGGAATGAACGTTTATTCGTTTGTCTCACCAAAGAATCGCTTTGAGATATTGATCGCGACGTTTCGACTGCAATACTGCTAGTCTTCATCAGGCGATGAGGTCGATTGTTTACGTGTAGCTATTTATGCACGTTGGTTCGCTGTGATTGGTGTATTTCGATCCTTATTATTCCGATTAGCAGATGATGTTCCCTCACGGGTCCGCTTTGTAGTTGAACGGCTGTTATGCTTTCTGATCGTAGGCATCCATGCTTCAGGAATTTCGATTCCGTTGTCTCTATTGATGTTATTAGAATGAAGTCTTATTTGGATAGCCTCTTTGACCCTACGTGTGTATCGGTGAGGGTCACGATCGATAAACTTGCCTTGATTCCATAAAGGAAGATGCCCCGTTTCGTTTGCGTGCTCCGAGACTGCGGAGGTTTGTGTATGAGCAAGCCTTATATCTCTGTCATGTTCTTTTCTCCTGTCTTGCATTGCTCTCCCTGTTTCGCCTATATATATCGAAATATTTTTCTGTTTCTGATTGGCTTAAATCACATGGCTAATTCTTATAACCGGCTTGTTCAGACCAACTTTGGAAGACTTTAATTTGCAATATCTGGAAAATGATGTCAAAAGTACAGGAGGGCTGCAACTGAGAAACCCTGACAGGAGATTGTGTTGATTAGGTAGGGCAGGCTACACTCACCTGGCCTATCATATTCCACTTGACTGACTGTTCAAAACATTAACTGAATAATAATCAGGCATGGATCTAGGATAAAAACTGACTGATTTCCTAAATGAACGCAAACTTCTAGCGGAGTCCGGGGGCGGGCTCCCCCAGGAAGTTTTTTTTGGTTTTTTAATCCTTAAAGTCCCCTTTCCTGAGTTTCCAAGTCATTCAGACAGGATATTGGCCAGATTTCAACTTGGAAAGTGTTTTTTATTTTTAAAAATATATTTATTATGAAAAATGTGACCAATTTCCGTAAACCGATGGAAACCGGTGTGGATCCGCATCTGATAATATTGTTAAAACTAGTATTACGAACTTCATGTTTTACTGCCTAAATGTAATTTAACCTCGAAACGAATTAAGCTGGTTTAGCAGTTTTCCCCACTACAATTGCATGGTGTCTTGTTTTTATGCGGTTATTTGCTTGCAGTTCTTCGCAAAGTGTCTTTTCCTATAGCATTGTTAATTGCATACCATTTTAGTGCTGCGTTTCTCCCAATCCCCTTCTTTAATTGAAGTTTGAAGATTATTGATCTTCAAAAGTTACATATTAAATTAAATTAAAATAAAACATATATATACACGCAAACATCCTCTGCTGGCAAATAGCTTGGCTAATTGCGGCGGGCAGAGGAAAACAAAGTAATTTCTAACTAGGAAGAAATTAAGAAGAACAAAGGAAAGGAAGATAGATCTATATAAATGACACAAGAGAGTGGTCTTAAGTTATTGCAACGCAATGAGGATTTATAAATATATTAATTAAGGGGGTTATATGTAAGTATTGTTGGTTAAGTATTCTACTGAGTGGTTGAGTGTGATGGTGCCTTGTGGGGGCTCACTGCTCTCAGGGTTCCCTTTCTCGTGCTAGAGCATTACCCAGCTAATTACTAACCTTGTAAACACCAGCATCCAAACTCATCCATTGATGATGAGTTTGAATTTGCATTTTTGGGGCAATTTCACAAGAATTGTCCAATTTTTCGTGCAAAGCAGACTAACGGTACTTTTGAAAGTACACATGCTGATGGATGGCAAATTTTACCTGAATTAAACTCATCACAAATAGATGATCTTGGGAACTGGTGCCTTAAAGACTAGCGGAGTGCCAAATGCCATATCCATGGAACACGGGAACCACCCAAACGAGTGTCACAATGAAAAAATCAGTGGAAATGACTTACCTGAAAAGATACTTACCCTGGCAACCAAATGAAAAAGAGGGAGGGAGGAGAGGGTGCAGCAGTCCGCACTGATTCAGAATAGCTGAGCTTTTGATCCACAAAGATCAGCTGATAACCGTGACTGCACGTGTAAAGCAATGAATCTTGAAACAGTGCAAAACCACTGGAGGCCACCCCAAAGGTCACGTACTGCTAATGAGGAAGACTGCTGGCTGCATTTGCTCAAATTTAACTTTGCAGGCCTAAATGATAGTTAGCCACATCAAAAAGGAGAGCATGTCTGCTGTTCACTCACCTCCAAAATCGATGAAAATAGTAATTAAAGAGTGGAAGCTGCCCATTATTGTTCTCCATGTGCCGAAGAGACAAATATGCAACTAAGAAGCCGCTGTTGAGTACAATAGAAGTACAGTAGAATCAAGGTACATGTAAGTCTTCCGTTGACTGCCTAATCAGAAAGGACACTTTGGGTGCCTTCGATTGACTGTATCCTAGAATAAGAAACACGTGTTTTGGTTTCATTGCACGCTAAAATCCAGATATCTGGTGGACATTACAGGATGTTTATTAGGCATCAGAGATCGGAGAATTCTCGATTTACTACCCAGAAATCTCCAGCTAATCTTCGGTAGCCAATGGTTATTTTTTTATTCAGACGTAGAGCCTTTTTCAAAGTATTCTCCTGTAACATTACACCTTACTCTTGCTACAGTCGAACCTCCACCTGCGACCACCTTCCCAAAACACCAAAAATGTTCTCAGTCAAAGCGTTACACTGGAACCTCTCGTAAACGACCACAGGCCTCCCGTAAGCGACCGCGACCGCTTTTTCGGCTCACCGTTTTAGAATTTTCTATTGTTTAAACCTCCAGTAAGCGACCATGCATGCACTTGACACATGGTCTTACTAAACAGTGAAGTACATTCAGGGATACCCAATGATCGAATGTTTCCAAATACGCCAGAAATGTCTCAGATGATTTTCTCTATGCTTTTTGAAGCCTGTTTGGTTAATTTGGAGTTGCCCTAAAAACTACTCTTCGGATGCCTTAGGGAAACTTTGGTCATCACGAAAGTTTTAGGTAGCTTTTTCGCCTCATCTGAAAGTGTTAGCTACCCGTATGGGTCTGGTCGAAAGTTCAAGGACATGAAGTAGCCTTGCTTTCACTAGAAAATTATAGGGGACGTTTTGTCTTTATAACAATACTTGCAACATCTTGGTATTAAAATGTGAATAACACGACCTTCGAGAATCGTAGTTAAGCTATTAGAAAACCTCCGAATATTTTAGACGAATGGAACGGTTATCCAGAAATTTTTAGCTTTTCTCAAGCTTTAAAAATTTCTAGAAAAAATTGGCTCCTTCGAACAATTATTTTGCAGAAAAAAGTCGCTGAGTGCCCCTGTATACATTGTAGAAATGGACAAAAAGAAATTCATTCTATGGCTGTCATTGTTGTCCACACATACATTACTGTGCTTATTATTCATTCAAAATATTTCCCCATTTCTGATTGGTTAAAACCACATGCATAATTCGCCATAACCAGCTGCTGTTGACCAAATTTGGAAACAATTTCGTCATATTGAACCAGTGACGCCAAAATGACGTCAAAAGTGCAACCTTGGTTGCAGGTTATTGAACCGTTGGCCGTGATAACACGGGGACAAAGTTGAGTTGTTTTGGTAGTTAGAACATAAGGCGGAACAGTCGGCGGAACATTTTACTCTTTCACGGCAAAATATTGTCTAAAAACATGGTAAGAACATCATGAAGACGGACGACATCTGCTATTTGGAGTAAATTTGAACTTTCCCTTAAAAGTTAGCACGTTTTAGCTTGGTTTTAAACTTGGAATTATTTTGAAGGGATAATAAAACAATTATTGAATTCGGCTTTCGTAGGGTATTATCCACCGAGGCCGATGGCAGAATTCTTCATATCCTACTCAGCCTCATTTAATAATTATTACTTCGATCTATAACTACAACATTAACCATTACCCTTAAAAAAACGACTCAGATTTCCAAGTTTCAGTTTAAGAAGTTAAGTTTTTTTCGTCAAACGTTTTAGGCACATTTCTGTACAAGAAGTCACCTACACAAGTAAAAAATTTTAACCACAAATTTATAACGCGCGTTATCTAATTTAATTGCACTTCCGTAAATTAACTGTCACATAGAATAGCTAATGATTTTGTCATAAAAACTACCAGTAATTGTCAGGGGAAAGTAAACTAGCAGTTTTTTTTAGAATAAATATACCACTCCATTCTAGGTTGACTAAAACTCTCGTAAGCGACCATCAAGCCTTTGTATTTTGGGTGGTCGCTTACGGGAGGTTCGACTGTGCTAGAATTCTTAATGAAAACCCTGACATTAATAATAAGACAAATGTCCCAATATAATGGCTGGACCATGTGCAGTTGAAGAGATTTGGCACAAATTTCTGTGTCTTCTTATTCCGGACTATAATCAAATCCAGTGCACCCTGCAGGCCCCTAATTATCCGTTCTAAATCATTATTCATTTCTGGGAAACTGCCCACCTACCCCTTACTTAAGCCAACATTAACACTTACCTCTCACTTAAAGCAAAATGTTGGCTTAGGGGAGGGGTAGGTGGGCAGTTTCCTAGAGACGTATAATGATCCATTCTTCATTAGACATTTTATTCGACCCTCTATGGGCGATTTAGGGGTTGAACATGTGACAGGGTCAGTGTTGTGTCAAATAACCTATTGGACTGTTTTGTGAAAGCTATCACTGGGGGACTTACGGAAGCAAGGGTGTTACAGAAGTGAGACAGGTTCAAATACTGGCCTTAACACCATAAGTGGTTTGAGTTTGCTGTTGGTTCACTTCTTTGCTTTCAAAGGTTTCTCACCTATTTCCAAAAACAAACACTTCCAAAAATTCCAATTTGGCCTATGCTGACTGATCACTTTTGATAAAAATTTGCTTTAACTTCCCAGTTTTTCCACAAAGAGCTCTTCTATATAAGAGTTGAAAAAAGCGTCTGCTCCCCGCAGGCTAGCAATAAAACAGATTTATTATATTAATTTTTACATTAACATTATTTATGTAAAAATTAATGTTTAGACTATGAAACAAATCTGTTTTAATTAATTAATTAATTTTTACATACATTAATATTTTTAATGTAAAATTAACGTTTAGAATATAATACAATCTGTTTTATTGCTAGCCTGCGGGAAGCAGGTGCTTTCTTTGGCTCTTGTTTCTTTTATGTCATTGTGAAGGCTGTATGGCCCACAGGTAACAGCACTGGGGCCCGTTTCTCGAAAGTCCCGGTAACTTTTCGGGCCCGAAATCAGATATTCAAATCGAAATATAAAGAATAAGAGCGCGTGTTCTGGCTAGCAAACTACTCTATTTTGTTTCATAACTGACAGTTTTATCACGTTAGATGCAAAACTATTGAAACCTCTATCTTGCATGAAAACAACAACAGCTCTACGGGCCCGTTAATTATCGGGACTTTCGAGAAACGGGCCCCTGGACTTGTAATCAAGCCATTTGCCATTTGCCATTTACCAGTCTGGATTCTTAATTACCGTCGATGTTATTTTCCATTTAAATCATTTGTATCATTAGCCCTGAAAAGCCTCCTAAGGAGAGGGAATAATTAGCTACTTATCATTATTTATTATAATTATTTACAATGTATATGTAATAATTATAACATACCTAAAAAAAAAGAAACTGTCAACTGAAAATGTTGCATTTCCGATAGCTTGAAATGTGAAGCGTTTAGTGATGCCAAAAAATGTGAGAGGGTTACCTACAAAATATACAAAGACACATCATTCAAGATTTAGGACACACTAAAGCAAATATTATAATTCCTACTTTCTGTTCCTACTGTTTCCAACCAGCTATGCTGCTTATAGTTAAGGGGAAAGCTTTTGGTAGTAAACAAATTATATATATTGTCTTTACCTTTTGAGTCTGTGAATGAAAAAGGAAGACCATTCAAATGAAACCTCTATCGGTGTTCTTTGTGAAACTACATTGAAATTTAAAATAACCTTTTTGATTTCAAACTTCAGGGGCCCATTTCTTGATAGTCAGGGAGCATATGTCGCTGAAAAAAGTTCCATGGGATTTTTGTGATGATTTCAAGCGACTACTGTAGAAGTGTTGAGGGGGACCTGAGGAACATGTTTAATGTTGCCGGCACTTCTGTAATTCCTGCAGGAGGGTATTTAAAGGGCACTGAAAAAATGCACATTGAGCTTTATATGAAAACGAGGCTAAAGTTTGGAAATGCATAAAACAACTGCTGTTCAATCACGGTTTTTGCTGTAAATGTATAAAAGTAATATCTCATAAGATATCTAGGAATGTTAAATTACCTCTAGTGCATTGCTAAAAGTTGATAAAATCCGAATTTTTAGTTTAGCCAGTTGCTTCAGATTAAAGAATAATTCCTTGGAATATCAATTATGTGGGAAAACAACTATAATTTGTCCTGTAACAAATGTGAACATTCCTCGTTTTCTTCCCAACACTTAAAAAGTGAGGTATTAACTAGATTGGTTTTATAACAAATAAGAAATTCCATTTTCAATCTATAATAGTTATATAGGCTATTTTTTTCTTCATTGCACTTGCATATACATATTCCAGTTTCTGGTTTGGTGTTGTATGTTGGCGCATGAACATCTGGGGTACATATTGCCGTTTTATGTCTTTTATCCAGTCTAAATGTCGAGTTCTACGGAGACCTCAAAGACCTCAATTTAAGTTTGTGTATTATTTGTCTCCAAATTAAGCCAAATGAATGACTTGTGAAGAAGCCAACTTCTCATGATAAAGTATTGACGTGCCTACAAAAATGGGCGTCTTACGGCCACTTAGAACATTTCGAAAGTTGGTCAAAATTAAAAACGTTCACAACTCAAAAGCTTAAGGACAAAAGAGCATCGTGGCACAGACAGTGTTCAAGTGGTATAAGAACGCCATTCATAGGGTCATATCTCACAATTGCTCACAGATTTTCGAGCAAAAGAGGGACTGCTCGCAGTCTATATAGGAATGCTCAGGCGAGGAAGAGAACGGTACTAGGGGGAGCTGGCTGTGATGAATAAGATTCTGGAATTAGGTATCATAAGGTATGTTGGGTGAATAATGTCACAAATGTACAGTGCAAGCCTGACCCGGGAGGTACTTCGAACAATTAATGATGCATCGACAAGCGAGAAAACTGCTCAAACAGAGTTTTTAGCAATGACAGAGATCAACATTACTTAAGAGACGGCACGATATTGACTATGTTCGATTTACAAGTATTCTTGGAGCATAAAGGCTTTTGTTCTTGGGCCATCGTAGTTTAACGAGGAATAAAACACAAACAGCGGTAATAAACATATCAAACTTACGCATTTTAATAACTTGACGTTTCGTATGCTACGCAACATACATTTTCAAAAGTGGAATAAAGACCGTTACAATTTTATGAAAACTATATATGAAATGTAAATAAGGGGTCTGGAAACGGGATTAAGAAACATCTGTTTCTTAACAGTAAAACAATAAAAGCTTAAGCTAATTAGTAAAGTATCAGCTTCTCACTGCTGACGTTTACATTAAGGGCCGGCTTAAGTTCTTGGATAAGCAAAGTTTCTTTTATTTTACAACGATAATCTGTTTTACCGGAAGCTAGAATATCAAAATGATTCCACTTGATGTTGTGACCTGTGGCTCTTATATGGTCAGCAACGGCTGATGTGGGGTCATTCCAAGAACTTAAGCCGGCCCTTAATGTAAACGTCAGCAGTGAGAAGCTGATACTTTACTAATTAGCTTAAGCTTTTATTGTTTTACTGTTAAGAAACAGATGTTTCTTAATCCCGTTTCCAGACCCCTTATTTACATTTCATATATAGTTTTCATAAAATTGTAACGGTCTTTATTCCACTTTTGAAAATGTATGTTGCGTAGCATACGAAACGTCAAGTTATTAAAATGCGTAAGTTTGATATGTTTATCACCGCTGTTTGTGTTTTATTCCTCGTTATTCTTGGAGCAAACAAAGTCCATGAGACCGGAAGGTATGCAATCAAAAAACACTTCAGCAGTTAATTCAAATTTTGATACCTGAAGTGGAATTTCACCGACCACCAAAAGTTACCGAATCAGACCGACTAAGTATTAAGAAGACACACGATGCCGCCATTCACCTAGTAGAAACGAAAGGTATACTGACGATCCAAAACAAATGAAAGAATTGTTTGAAGCTGTACTCTTGTTACGACAGGCAATCAATTGGCTGCACGAAATGGGTGTTTTCAGTGATTGGCCAGTACGAGTTTTCTGTCAGTTCCGAGGTCTTTGTTTGCACTCGGAGGGAAAATGCTTCACTGTTTAGCTGCAAAGAGCGCATTGATGAAACTTCTTGAAAAGTTTAACACTTGGTGGCGAATCAGAGCAAAAAACGACCACTGGTCCTCAGATTAGTGCAAATGAAAGAGTAAATATAGATCCCTCATCTCAACAGCGAGTTGCTGTCAGTTGATGCCAAATATATGGCTGAACTTCAATCTGTTGGCAAGCCGGACGATACCAAAGACTGTTCGCAATTAGCTGAGCGCTTTACTGCCAGAATCAACCATAAGTACAAGTCCAATGATGAGGTCTGTCCTATTTTCTATTTAGCTATGACTTGCTAATGTCTCTGAAAACAGTTACCTGAGTAAACAGGCATCCCATATATTACCTTATTAGTAATTCCACGCTCATCGACAAGGTACCAATAAGAAGACTCCTTTCTCATAGTAAGACCAAGAACAAGCTATGGCTAGCTATCTAAGTATCTGGCAGAACTCTATGAGCTGTTGTGGCCTGGGGATGCCAGTGTCGTGCAACACATCAAAATGTGAACCATCTTCAATGGGATCATGAAGAAGTAGACATCAAGACGTTGCTACATGCTCTGGACGCAACTGTCACCGGTGCAACAGAGCTTTATATCCATTCTCCAGACACAAATGTTTTTGTTCTGCCACTAAGGCGCTATCCGGAGCTGTGTGTGAAGACATGATTTGTCGCTGGTATGGGTGATAACCATCCTGTGATTGGCCTTGGTCCAACAGCTAGCGCCCTCGGCAGTGTTAAATTTGCAGAAGTACCAGAGTTGCACGCATTCAGCAGGGCTGATTTCACTGAGAGTTTTTCCGGTAAAGGGAAACTTTCATGGACGCAGAAGAACATACAATAACCTTGGAACCACATTGCATCCCCCAGACGAGATATTGGCCCTTGTAGAGATGTTTCAGTATAGGCCAGCTTTATCAGCCTGGAACCGGTATCTCACAAGTCAAGGAACTAAGATGGCATATGTTCATAAAAAAACCAGACGGAATCGGATAGGCTTCCACCAACACAAGGGGCACATTATGAAGCAATTCTCCACGTCCACTATCAAATGATAGTGTGCTGTCCTAGTTTACCAAAGCCACATGGATTTGGATGGGAGAAAAGGGAGGATAAATGGATCCCCGTTATGACAAAAGAAGCACCTGCTCCTGAAGCAATCGTCCAATTGGTCAACTGCAACTGTTAAAAGAACCGATGCTCAAACAATCGATACCACTGCCGAAAATCAGGCTTCAACCTCGTTCTAATGAAGGTCAGTGCAGAGCTCTTCTTTTAACTCCTTCTAAAAGTCCTCTGCACGCAATAAAAAAATTGCCTAGAATATTAAACATGGTTCTTAGGTCCCCCCTAAAACCTCTGAACTGGTCGCTTGAAATCATCACAAAAATCCCCCGGGAAAACCATTGCTCCTAAACTAATTCTATACTATACTATATATCATTTTGTAAAATCCTAGGAAATGAATACCATGCAAGAACGTACGTAGAAAGAGAGGTTTCATTTAAATGGTTACACTATAGGATTACATCCATGCACAGTAGAAAGTTAGAATGACAAAACATCTAGCCATAGCTTGGGCTATGAGGAAAATTTCAAATGTAATCTGATTACCCTCAAAACACTTAGGAGTTCTCTTTTAAATGCGTGTAGGCATTCCAGACCAAATTGGAATTTGGAAGTATTTTTTTTAGAGAGCAAGGCAGAGAACCAATAACAAATTCAATCCACATAGCACCAGATTGAATAGGTTAAGGCTTACTTAACTTTTAAATAATAAAATTTCTACAAGCTAGCTATACCATTTTCTAGAAAGAGAGGTTTGGTTACTTAAAGGGGGTATAACTTAGGCTGCGGTTTAGGAAATCATTGGACTTCAAGTTCAGTCTTCCTTAGTGTTTTTTTGTTTAAAGTTTCTCTAGTCTACCCTATATGCTTTCATGAAACTGTACACGCTGAACAGTGTGAAAATGGCTTAGAATGCAGTTTTGTGAAACACTGGCTAAACTTCGTTAAAGTAATGGGCCCAGAATGTCTCTGATGAGCACCTAAAGATGTGACGTCCAAGAAACTGAAGAGAGAACTACACCATCCTAAAGCTGCAAAAGTACACAGTAATTTTTAGGGAATTATTATAACTCCAAAAATGGAGTAAAAATTTTAGGTACAGGATAGCCCCTTTTTTGGGGTTACTTTAAATCCTAATTTAACTCCAAATTTGGGGTCATTTTTACTCCTAAAAAAGAGGTCTTTTTACTCCCAGTCTGGAGTTAAAATAACTCCGAAAATGGGGTTGTTTTTACTCTTTTTGGAGTTACTTTAACTCTGAAGGTGGAGTAAAAATTTTAGGTACAGGATAACTCCTTTTTTGGGGTTATTTTAACTCCTCGATATCTGCGGTCATTTTTACTCCTGAAAAAGAGTTCTTTAAACTCCTTTTTGGAGTTAAAATAACTCCCCAAAAAATGACTCCACTGTAACGAGTTAAATTAACCCCACTAGAGGAGTTATTATAACTCCTTAAAAATTACTGTGTAGTGGCCGAGCCACCCCAATGAGAGGAAAACAACCCCCCTCTCATACCTCAGTACACTGACACTCCTCAGACCTGGGGTTGCACAAAAGGCCCTTTTTGTATCTAGAATATTGAAACAGTTGCTGCCAACTAGAATTATTTCTTCTTCTAAAGTAAATTTTTGGGAGAACCTTGGTAATAAAAATATGAAAAAACTTACTTGGACGATGATACAGCATAAAAAAATAACAGTGTCCAAGTATAACCCACCACATACTCAATACTCTCATGCCATTGATTGATGTTATCGCACCTGGAGGAACTTTAGCACTTAAAATGCAGTTTGTGTTTTCGATAAGAGAAAAACACAAAAGGAATCGTGCCACCACATCTGTGTGTATAAAAAAGCGCTTGTAATTAAAGAAATAAATTGCCTTTCACAATCAACAAAAGTATTCCGTGCAGATATGAAAGTGAACATGATCTTTATCCATAGTTCAAAATATGATTCATTTCATCAATCATTCATGTCAATTCCAACATCAGGTATATTACGAACTTACAATGGCTTGCTCTCCAGCTAGCTTGATTAGCTCAATGTATAGAGCATTGTGTCCAGCCAATGGAAAGGTCAGGGTTTGATTCCCAGTCAAGCCTGAATTTTTTTTTCAAATGCTTTGGTTGTTCATTCTACTGTTATGCATGATGATGTTCACTTTCTTAGATAACCTAATAAGAAAAAGTGACATCTACTGCACGCAAGCCTGAGATCTGGTTCAAAAGATACACAGGAAATTTATTCCTCAGCATGTGACCTCACTTCAGCAGAGGTACAACCCCTGTAGATGAAAAAGGCAAGACAGAAAGCTGCCCTAATCACTGCAGAGGCCTTTCTCCCAGTCACTCCCTTTAGAATTGGCCATATGGCCAACAACCACTCCCCCAATCCCTGCCAAGTAACAGGATGGTGTAGGATGCAGGTCTCACCCTGATAAAGCTCCCTTAAAGACCTTCTTCAGAAATAATTTGCCAAGGAACGGGTTGCTGTATGCCCAGAAGAAATTTGTAGGTAATACAAGACAGCCAATAATACCTTCATGGTGCTATGTTTAACTGTCCTGGTTAAGAGTACCAACTGAAGTAAGCAAGAATCAGTTTAAAAACGTTATCTCACAACACTCAAAACTCACTTGGTTCCTTCGGCTGTTCAAGAGAGCTGGTTAATGGAGAACCTTCAGGAGCCCATGTCCCCTCTTGGTAGGAATGAATCATTTGTGAGTTGTCACTGATACCATCGTCTTCTGCAAAGGTAGGAACATGAGGAGGAGCCTGATCATTATCAACAGCTATGGAAACATTTCCGATTGGCATATATCCTTCATTGTTGTTCACTGTTGATGGGTGTGCTTTGAAAAAGCTAAAGAGTATATCAAGGACTGTTCCAACAAGGCAGAGGGACAAGATTATTCCACACAAGGTTCTAAATACAAGTAGAAATAGACAACAAAAATATTCAACAGAACGTTCCATTTTCAAACATATATTTTACCTACATTTTGACAACAAAACTTGCAAGACCATCATTCAACGGATGCAATATAATGATTTATGGGTGTTACAAAATTTAAGACCCTCGAAAACTAAGACCTCCTAAAATCGAATTCGTCAAATTATAACCTAAGGAGGTCTAATCTGTCAAGTTATCTTCTGTGCAGTCCTTTCCATGGAGGTTTAGGTCGAATTTAGCGGTAAATTTAGGGGTCTTAATTTTGGTAGTTTCGAAAACAAAGATCCCACTTAGTTTTCGTCATTACGAAAACTAAGACCCCCACAAAACCATTCCGTAAAATATATAAAACATCGGATTACCGATCCGCTTCTTCTAATTTGTAGACATTATTTATTTAGGCATACATAAGGATGAAAGCCCCGGAATACGTATGTATAAATTGTACACTGAAAATAGGGTAAGGACAAAATATGGGGTAGGCCATGGTGTGGGGGTGGTCAATTTTCCAAAAAAGAAAAAAAAGGAAATTTCAATAATTTTTAATAATATTTATGCTACCGATTATTTTAGATTATTGTGCCCTTGTTGTGAATAATGTATTTAGGATTGTAAAATTATCAGCACACCACCCTAGAGGTGGGTGGTAGCATGGTACATAATTTCGCGCCATTACAAGTCACATGTCAAGAAAGACATCGGTAAAATGGCGGAAGCAGAAGGTAAGGAGTTGAGTCTTTTTTCGAATGAACTTTGCCGCTCTCGTACGACTATGAAGGAATTCTCTAATGCTAATGATGTTTTTGCTAATGATGTTTTGACATTTATTGTGGTCTCATCGTCTGACCTTTATGGGTTGCTATACACAGGGCGCGAGATGTTCGTAATCATGAGTTCGGGTGATGAGACTGATGAAGGTAAGCAGAAATACTTGTTGATTCAATTGTTCTATTTTCGAAATTACGAAACAGACTTCGGGCGTGTCAGGCTACAAATCATGGTTTTTTGTAACACTATCTTGTTGTAACCTACAATCAGCTAGATTCCTACTTTGTCTCCTTGGCGATATTTTTAAACCCGTAGAAGCAAATGAGACACCACTGCAGTTCGGACTGCTGGTGAATTAATATTATTTAGTGATCTGCCTGTCATGGAAGTAAACTCAATAGCTAACGCGTGATTAATCCAATAAAAAGGTTTTGCTTTCATTTGTTCGTCTTTAACCTTCATGCGATTTAGATATCTGTTAAGTATTTTTTAAAAGCGAAGTTATCAAAACAAAGTCAGCTTGCTTGGAAAAACCCATGCTCCCAAAAGAAAATTGTGTTTACAACTATAAGGTGACATTCCAAAGGTCACGCACGTAGGTCAATGTTTATATTTATAGATACATGTAGTTGTTTCAGCCGAACAGTTTCCTAATCATTTCACTCCGTACTTTAATACGAATGTAAATTTTATAAACATTTGGATGTTGATGAGGCAAAGGAGACACTTTCTAATTCTTTCCTGTTTTCAATAATTATAATAATCTTGAATGGGTAAGCTGGACCATAGCTTTTGGAATCCAGGTAATGAGAGGAAGATTTTTGTTTTGTTTTGTTTTTTTCTTCTGAAATATAGCAGATAGCATGACATGTTTTCGTCATTATTTACCTATAATAGATAGACAACCATGAAGACCATGAAGCATGTTGATTTATTGTGATTTACACTCATTTAATACCGGAAAAAATCTTGCTGCCAGATGTGCTTTTGGCATCTTTGTTTCTCTTATAACCACAATAATGACTTACAGTTTTATAACCAACAGAGGCAACCATCATTTCGGTATTTCACACATATACTTAACAGTTTACAAATCAAAGGTGCCTTATAAAAGGTCCAAAAGATGTCTAATGCTTGTTTCAATCAGGACAATGATTCTAAACAAGAACAACAACAGACTGAACAGAAAACGCAGCTTACGTCATGTTTACAGAATACGTTTGATTGGTTTTCAGAAGAAAAAATAGACAAGGAAACAATAGATTCAAAGGTAAGAAACTGACTCTGCTCAGAGGCAACACATTATTTCTTGCTGGAAGAATTTGTGTACTTCACTTGTCATTTTAATTCTTTAAATCGATTTGTAATTTAATTGTTATTGACAGTTGTTAATGTTATTTACAGGTTAATTGTTTTTGAAATTAGACCGAACTAAGCCTCCACGTGAGCTTGCTAGCGTGCTTTGATTTCTACTGTAACTTAAAATTCATTTCTTCACAGCCGACAATTTTTTCTTCATTCTAAAATTAGGTGGAAATACTAGCACAAGAGCTATCACTTTTAGAGAGCCCAACGAAGAGAGGGAAAGTCAAAGAGTCCATTGTGCAGTAAGTAAATTCATTTCATTTAGTGATAGGATTGGGTACCAAACCAAGACCCAAACCTCATTCCTTCAATTAAGTACATTAAAAGTTTTGTCGTTGTTTATCCATCTGCCTGCATCCATCTTTTGAACAACTGGGGCCAGACCTATTGAGTGAAAAATGTTTGGATCCATAAATCAAACTTATCTCTCTTAAACAAATTAATTTACGGAATACTATATTTGCCTGCCGGTACATACCATAAATTTGAACAGTATCCTTGGTTTATATGCTTTTGATATCAACTTTTGGATGACTGATGCCAGCTAGCTGTTTCACATGTTGAACTTAAACAAGACCGAGTCGAACTTATCAGAACTGATGAGGCCCACTAAAATTTATAATCGCACATCACTTGTTACATACGTCAATAGTACCAAATGCCATGAAATGAACTCATGTGGTAGGTTCCACAAATGGAAACCTCATCATCTGGATCTAACTGCATCCATGGCATTCCAGAGTCTCAATCAGTTCCCGGCAGATGGATGCAGGCAGATGGATAAACAACAACAAAACTTTTAATATACTTGATTGAAGGAATGAGGTTTGGGTCTTGGTTTGGTACCCAATCCTATCACTTAAAATGAAATGAATTTACTTACTGCACAATGGACTCTTTGACTTTCCCTCTCTTCATTGGACTCTCTAAAAGTGATAGCTCTTGTGCTAGTATTTCCACCTAATTTTAGAATGAAGAAAAAATTGTCGGCTGTGAAGAAATGAATTTTAAGTTACAGTAGAAATCAAAGCACGCTAGCAAGCTCACGTGGAGGCTTAGTTCGGTCTAATTTCAAAAACAATTAACCTGTAAATAACATTAACAACTGTCAATAACAATTAAATTACAAATCGATTTAACGAATTAAAATGACAAGTGAAGTACACAAATTCTTCCAGCAAGAAATACGTAATGTGTTGCCTCTGAGCAGAGTCAGTTTCTTACCTTTGAATCTATTGTTTCCTTGTCTATTTTTTCTTCTCAAAAACCAATCAAACGTTTTCTGTAAACATAACGTAAGCTGCGTTTTCTGTTCAGTCTGTTGTTGTTCTTGTTCAGAATCACTGTCCTGATTGAAACAAGCATTAGACATCTTTTGGACCTATTATAAGGCACCTTTGATTTGTAAACTGTTAAGCATATGTGTGAAATACCGAAATGATGGTTGCCTCTGTTGGTTATAAAACTGTAAGTCATTATTGTGGTTATAAGAGAAACAAAGATGCCAAAAGCACATCTGGCAGCAAGATTTTTTCTAGTATTAAATGGGTGTAAATCACAATAAATCAACATGCTTCATGGTCTTCATGGTTGTCTATCTATTATAGGTAAATAATGACGAAAACACATCGTGCTATCTGCTATATTTCAGAAGAAAAAAACAAAACAAAACAAAAATCTTCCTCTCATTACCTGGATTCCAAAAGCTATGGTCCAGCTTACCCATTCAAGATTATTATAATTATTGAAAACAGGAAAGAATTAGAAAGTGTCTCCTTTGCCTCATCAACATCCAAATGTTTATAAAATTTACATTCATATTAAAGTACGGAGTGAAATGATTAGGAAACTGTTCGGCTGAAACAACTACATGTATCTATAAATATAAACATTGACCTGCATGCGTGACCTTTGGAATGTCACCTTATAGTTGTAAACACAATTTTCTTTCGGGAGCATGGGTTTTTCCAACTAGCAAGCTGACTTTGTTTTGATAACTTCGCTTTTAAAAAATACTTAACAGATATCTAAATCGCATGAAGGTTAAAGACGAACAAATGAAAGCAAAACCTTTTTATTGGATTAATCACACGTTAGCTATTGAGTTTACTTCCATGACAGGCAAATCACTAAATAATATTAATTCACCAGCAGTCCGAACTGCAGTGGTGTCTCATTTGCTTCTACGGGTTTAAAAATATCGCCGAGGAGACAAAGTAGGAATCTAGCTGATTGTAGGTTACAACAAGATAGTGTTACAAAAAACCATGATTTATAGCCTGACACGCCCGAAGTCTGTTTCGTAATTTCGAAAATAGAACAACTGAATCAACAAGTATTTCTGCTTACCTTCATCAGTCTCATCACCCGAACTCATGATGACGAACATCTCGCGCCCTGTGTATAGAAACCCATAAAGGTCAGACGATGAGACCACATGTCAAAACATCATTAGCATTAGAGAATTCCTTCATAGTCGCACGAGAGCGGCAAAGTTCATTCGAAAAAAGACTCAACTCTTACCTTATGCTTCCGCCATTTTACCGAGGTATTTCTTGACACGTGACTTGTAATGGCCGAAATTTGTTCCGCGCTACCATCCACCTCTAGGGTGGTGTGCTGATAATTTTACAATCCTAAATACATTATTCACAACAAGGGCACAATAATCTAAAATAATCGGTAGCATAAATATTATTAAAAATTATTGAAATTTCCTTTTTTTTTCTTTTTTGGAAAATTGACCACCCCCACACCATGGCCTACCCCATGGCCTACACCATGGCCTACCCCATATTTTGTCCTTACCCCTGAAAATATGCCTTACCCTACCCTGGGTACCAGAGGTTTTTCTCGCGTGCGGCGGGAATTTTCTGTGTTGGCCGAAGGGGTCAGTAGTTCATGTATGACCCCATGAAATGTCCTGAGACACCAGTGCCATGTCCTGCCTCTAGGAGGGGTGACGAATGGTCTTTGCGAGCATTCGCGAGCATGCCGAGCACTGCGATTTTTTTGCGAGCACGAGCAGAAATAAAAAATTTCCTTTGGGAGCTTGGGAGCAACGCAAAAATTTGGGGAGCACGAGCAAGTGAGCACTCGTTTAAATTTTTGTGAGCAAATCGAGCAAAGGTAAAATTTTGCGAGCAGTTAAAAATTTTAATAGACCATTCATCACCCCTTCTAGGCACAAAAGTGTGACCCCATGTAGCTCTAGTAAGTGTAGTGAGTGTAGTAGCTCTAGTAAGTGTAGTAGCTGTAGTAAAGTGTAGTAGCTGTAGTAGCTGTGGTAAGTGTAGTAGCTGTAGTAGCTGTAATAAGTGTAGTGGCTGTAGTATCTGTAGTGAGTGTAGTAGCTGTAGTATCTGTAGTGAGCGTAAACAACAACAACAATAAGCTTTATTTGCATGACCATAACAAAGTATTACAGCATTGCAAAAGCTACTTGAAATTAATCATTGATTCCTTGTAAATTAAATATTCAAAATAATTTGAAAACGTATTAATCATTGTTCATTTCTAACATCACTAGGATTAATTATTCCGGGGATGAGTTTGTCTCTCAATTCAAAGCAAGTCGATATAAATGAAATTAATTGGATGTTAATAAAATAGTCAGTGGAATTCATCAGATGTGGTAATAAGTACTCATGTGATTGTAGTCGTACAAAGGGTATTTTAGGTTCTAGTTTAGAGAAGAACATATCTCTTATCGAAGAAAAACTTGGACAATCTAATAAAAAGTGAGTTTCATCTTCAATTCTGTTACAATTGCAGAGATTGCATAACCTTTCGTCACGTGGTATATTGTCGTATCTACCTGTCTCAATCCTAAGTTTGTGACTGCTTATTCTCAGTTTGACTAATGTTTTCCTAGAAGGGTTCTTTCTTGTTAGATCTAGGATGGCATTCGACGGAAACATCTGTCATAGAAACAACTGATACTATTCTTAGAGCGATAGACCAGAAGATGTTGACTTCGGCAGTGTTTTTAGACATGAGCAAGGCCTTCGACAGCGTCAATCACGAAACCCTAATCTTGAAATTGCAAGACGTAGGCGCCTCGAACCCAGTTATCCAGTGGTTTTGCAGCTACCTTAATGATAGACGACAAGTGGTGCGAATCCATTCAACATTGTCAGAGCCCTTGTCCATTAACTGCGGCGTCCCACAAGGAAGTATACTCGGACCACTTTTATTCAGCATATACACTAATGATCTTTCCTTAGCACCACAGAAATGCAACGTCCAAAGCTATGTAGACGACACTAAGCTAGTTATATCCTTCAAAATGAAAGATGCTGTAAACGCCTTTGCTGATTTAAGCGATGACTTGCATAGAATAGGCCAGTGGTGTTCTAACAACCTTTTATTGTTGAACTCAAGCAAAACTAAACTTATGGTGTTTGGTAGCAGGCAAATGCTTTCCAGAATGACCACTCGCAGTCTCACTTTCATGGGAAGAGAACTCGTACCGGAACACACCGCGAAAGACCTTGGGGTGATTTTGGACGCTTACCTAACATATGACGAACACATTACCAAAACTGTCTCTTCCTGTATGTCTAGTCTCAGTCAAATAAGCCGCACAAGGCATGTTTTCGACAAACGCACCCTATTAACTATTATAAATGCTCTAGTTTTTAGTAAACTTTTTTATTGTTCGAACGTATGGGCGAATACATCGAAAAGTAATGTAAGTAAATTACAAAGTATTCAGAACTTTGCTGCTCGAATTGCGACCAATACGCGCAAATATGATCACATCACACCAGTTTTAAAAGAGCTTAAATGGCTACCAGTAGAAACTCAGTTATACTTTAGGAACGCTATCATGGCCTTTAAATGCCTAACATCTCAAGCGCCGGAGTACCTTTCCTCCCAGTTCATTAAGCGAGGAGATATCAGCGGACGTGCCACAAGAAATAGTCAGATGCTGAACATTCCACTTTTCAAGACTGCTAGTGGTCAGAGAACGTTCTATTATAGAATAGTTAGCATCTGGAACTCAATGGATTGCAGTCTCAAAACTCTTGAGTCAGTGTCTGCTTTTAAGTTTAATCTGAGGCGTAGACTCGTCAAGGATTTTATGGATGCTTAAGTATTTTATCACGTCAATTGAATTTTTACTGTAAATATTTTTTCTCAGAGTTTTTTAGTAGGTTTTAAATTAATGTTAATTGATTATGATTCTGATAATATAATTTTGTAATAGTTTTTAGCGTCCTTAACTTACTAGGTCCTTATTGTAGGAATTTTTTATCTTTTATCGTTGTAATGTAATTATTGTCTTTGAAAAGCCTCTATGAGGAAAGTCAATAAAGTATGTATGTATGTATGTAGGCAGAAGGGCTATAATTCGTTTTGATTTTATAATAAAAGTTAAGTTTTTGTGAATGTTGAAGGGTGTTATTCCAGTAAGAGATATATTTCTTTTGCATAAGATCTACATATTGCTTAATTTTACATTTATTCAGTAAATTACAATTAAAGCCTGGGAAATCATAGTAGTCAGTCATCTTCTTAAGACTGGAGTAAAAACTATTTTGACCACTATGATAAAGGTCAACAGATATTTTGAAAGATTGTTTAACTATAGAGTTTTCATCTTTTTCTTGGAGATAGTTTAAGTAATTAAGTATCTTGTTATTTATATCAATGGTCAAAGGGAATCTGCCAAGTTCAGATGTGCATGCAACATTGGATGACTTGTTATGGACTTCTAAATATCGTTTACAAAAGTGTAAATGAGTTTTTTCGATTCCGGAGTTATCCCATGACTTGAAATCTGATTTCACAAAGGCACCCCAAACTTCACTATTGTAAGTTAAAATCGGTGAGATCATTGTGTCAAAAATTTTATTTGCAAGGGAAGGTTTCAGTTTACTAAAATCAGTGTGGCGTCTTAGACTAAATAGAGCATGGAGGGCTTTTTGTCGAGTGTAGTAGCTGTAACCCTACAGCTACTACACGTACTACACTTACTACAGATACTACAGCTACTACACATACTACAGCTACTACACGTACTACAGCTACTACACTTACTACAGCTACTACAGCTACTACACTTACTACAGCTACTACACTTACTACAGCTACTACACATACTACAGCTACTACAGCTACTACACTTACTACAGCTACTACACGTACTACACTTACTACAGCTACTACACATACTACAGCTACTACACTTACTACACTTACTACAGCTACTACAGCTACTACACTTACTTGAGCTACATGGGGTCACACTTTTGTGCCTAGAGGCAGGACATGGCACTGGTGTCTCAGGACATTTCATGGGGTCATACATGAACTACTGACCGCCGAAGGCGGGTCACTATAAAGACTTGACAGAAACCGGAAACCGCGCTAGAAAAGTCTGGCACCCAGGGTAGCCTTACCCCGATTTATCGATAATTTTTAAAATCGAAAAATCATCACTTCGCTGTAGATGGATTTTTGTCTTCGTTGCCGGCTGAACAGATTACATTACCTGAATATTATGAAAATCGCTTCCGATCTGATCATCAGTTGGTTTATCGGTTAAAAATCACATCCGAGTTAAACCCTCCATTTCTGCCCAGGCTAAAGCCAGAAAAACGCATTCTTAAAAAGGGCGAGATAAAACTATGTGCTACATTGCGCTTTCCAAGAGTTATTTTATCGTTGCCGGCATATGCATACATGAAAATAAAATAAACTAAACAAACAAACGTGAATGCCAGCTCAAAAAAGTGAAGATTACATGACAGTTGTACTGTGTGTCGAAAGGTCAGCAAATCTATCTACAGCAGAATGTTAAGTTTACGATTTTAAGGATAAACTACCAAAACTATCGATAAGTCAGGGTAAGGCATATTTTCAGTGTACAGTTTTTATTATACACAGGTAGTGTATGACTTTCATCATTAGGTAAGCCTGAATTCTGATATGTCTGCAAAGTAGAAGAAGGACGGTAGTTTTCAGTAGTTTTACACCCGGTTTTACAAAATGTTGTCAGTTTAAACGGTCGTAAACCGACTTATTTTACGGATTGATTTTGTGGGGGTCTTGGTTTTCGTAGTAACAAGAACTAAGAGGGGTCTTTGTTTTCGAAACTACGAAACCTTGAGACCCCTAAATTTGCCGCTAAATGTGACCTAAAACTCCTTGGAAAGTCGGTGAGAAGATAATGTGACATATTAGACCTACCTCGGTTATAATTTGACTTCATACTCCGACGAATTCAACTTTAGAGTTTTCGTAATCTCGAAAACTAAGATGGGTCTCGGTTTTCGTAACACCCAATGATTTATGGCCAAGTACAGCACGGTAACTATTTCAAACTTTCAATACAACAAATGTATGTTTCACATTAGGGGCATAAGTGGATTCGACCCCATTTGCCATAGAGTGTCAGTAACTCAGTGGTTGGAGCATCTGATCTAGGACTCACAGGGTCGTGAGTCTGATTCTCAGATGAACCTCAAATATTTTTGTGCTTTGAGGTGATTAAATTCTCCTTGAATTATGAGACGATAAAAAGACAACACACAAGCATTTAATACGCTTATTTGCCTACATGAAGTTTTTTTTCCTGCAATAATTGATTTAACGTTTTTTAAAATTGATTATCGTGTTTCTTAAAGATTTTGATTGATGGCTGATTATAATCGATCATCGGCACCCCAATACATGTGACAAATTGTAAAAACAAAAAACATATAGATACTTCCAGCTCCAATTTGCATTACTTTTGAACACATAGTGACACAATATTGCAAATTTGGGACTTAATACTTGGGCTACCGTAAAATTCCCAAAATAAGCCCCTCCATGGATAAGCCCGTCCAAATACATGTATATTAGCCCCCCAAAGTCGTAACACCAAAAACCCTCCGATAAATCTCCCCTCCAAATACAAGCCCAAATACAAGCCCCCAGGGGCTTGTACTTGAAAATTGCCCTCAAATTCAAAACAAAACAAAGCAAAAAACTGCACATTTGCCAAAGAACTATATATGACGTGTGCTAAATTATTGCGGTCAAAAAGTGTCACAGTATATTGCTGTTTGCGTAGTTCACTCGTCAGTCTTGGCTTGGATTTAAAGACGCATATTTCCCTCTCATTATATTGAGCCCAGGCGATTTTGAAACACACATTTCCCGCCGTATATAAGCAGCCATATAAGCACCTCTGAATACAATCCCCTCAAAAAGGCCTTTGAAAAATATAAGCCCTGGGGCTTAATTTCGGAATTTTACGGTAGGTTAGTTGCACATAAATAAATAATCATTCATATCTATAATATCTATAATATCCTCGTACAGGCTCTCGTTCTTCCAAAAGCTGGTTTTGTGTCGAGGGCTTAACTTCTCTCTTCCACAACGGACATCACCAAGAGAAATCTTAGCAACCTTTGAAAAAGGCATATTGGAAACTAGAACCAAAGCTCAGCAGCAGTGATAAAGAATTAGCAGCGGCAACGTTACGATCTATTGCCCTTAATTACAGCGAACGCAAAGATCCAACACCACCTAAAGCAATGCTGCGGGCAATAGGTCAGCTTAAGAAGAGAGATGACATCGTTGTTACCAAGCCCGATAAGGGCTCAGGAGTAGTTGTGATGGACAAAACTGACTATGTGCGTCTGTTGAAGGAGTCATCCATTAATGACGAGACAAAGTTCACGCCCATAGGACTTGAGAGACCAAGAACACGAGGAAGGCCTCCGAAGCACTACCATCCGTTGCTTCAGAAAGAGAAGGAGTTATCCTCGGTTGTACAAAGGATCTTGCCCAAAACTGTTGCCGATTCAGTAATCCAAAAGGGCTCGAGACTTGCCCATCTTTATGGTTTACCTAAAACCCACAAGAAGAAGCTAGCCATGCGTCCAATACTATCCGCTACGGGAACTTACAATTACAAGCTTGCAAAGTGGCTGGACGAAAAGCTGAAACCCCTGTCCGTCAACGACCACACCGTCAATAGTCTGTCAATGACATTTTCCAATTCGCCGAAGAACTCCATGGGATGGAAATCAATGACCACGACATCTTAGTGTCGTACGATGTATCTTCACTCTTCACCAACGTTCCTGTAGATGAAACCATTGAAAACATCGCGGAAAGAGCCTTCGAAAATGACTGGTTCAACAAAGAGCACAATCTCAACATCACGAAGACGAACCTGATCGAGTTGTTAAGAGTTGCCACGAAAAATCAGCTCTTTCAGTTCGAAGGAGACCTATTCGAACAGACAGATGGTGTTGCTATGGGTTCACCACTGGGACCTCTCATGGCCAACGCCTTCATGTGCAGCATCGAGAAACAACTAGAGGCCAGAAACAAGATGCCTGCCTTCTACAAACGCTATGTCGATGATACGCTTAGCACAATGCCCAATGAAGAAACAGCCTCTGAGTTCTTAATGACATTAAACAACAGTCATCCTTCTATCAACTTCACAATGGAGCTTGAAGAAAATGGCAGACTCCCCTTTCTGGGAATGGATATCATCAGAAATGGATGCCATTTGAACACAAAGGTGTACCGAAAGCCTACGGACACTGGGCTATTGTTACATTATCATAGCCATGTGGATGAAAGATATAAACGGTCACTGCTGAGCACCATGCTTAATCGTGCTTTTAAGCTGTCTTCTTCATGGAAACTATTTCACCAAGAGTGTGAACGCCTCAAAGTGACCTTTTCCCGTCTGTGCTACCCAGAAGAACTTGTGCAGTCTACCATCCATCGATTTATTGAGTCAAAAGTGTCCGAAGATGCAATTACCCAACAACAAGAGCTTAAGAAACAAGACCCAGTCAGAATCGTGCTGCCTTTTAAAGATCAGAAGTCTGCAAACTCAGTGCGCAGACAACTAGGAGACCTCAGCCGTAAGATCAATGTAGACATCAGCCCCGTGTACACGAGTCGGAAAATCAAGGATGAAGTCAAAGTGAGGGAAAACAAGCCACCCCTTGTGAATCAACAATGCGTTGTGTATAATTTTCAGTGTAACCTGTGTGATGCAGGGTATGTCGGCTATACGTGCCGACATCTTCACCAACGGATTGAAGAACGCAAGGGATCGGCCATTGGAAATCACCTCAAGGAGGAACACGATATAGCCCCAGTTGACATTGCGCAGTTTTTTAAAATTTTAAAAAAGTGTCAGTGCAAGTTTGATTGCCTTATTTTTGAAATGTTTTTTATCAAAGAACTGAAACCAACTCTAAACAAACAATGCGATTCCATCCGCGCAAAATTATTTGTTTAGGTCGGTTTTAATTACTTTTTAATTGTTTCCGTAGAATATTTTGTTACTTATTTTTACTTATTTACATATTTTATCGCATTTTAGCGTTCCTGACAATTTTTCCTGTTTCTACCGTTTTTAATATATTCATGCTAATTTCATATTTTACTAGCACTTGAAAATGGCCTCGGAGAGGTCGAAACGTCGTGACTTTTTATCGTTAAGTTTTATAACAAAATCAATATCTACGAAATTACTCATCATATCTATAATACTATCATTAATAATTTGTAACGACTAATTCTAAAAATTCTGCACAATTGTTATTTCAAAGATTCATACAGCTATGTACTTACAGAGTAACAATCACCCCAGTTGTGTATTCTGGTTCTTTCTTACATAAAAAGTAAATAGGTTTAGCCTCTTTGCTTCCTTCAGCAACTCGTGGACTGAATTCAGTCGACGTTATGTTAACTACAGGTAATTTGAGAACTGAAAGAGAAAAGAGAGAGTATATAGTAAGTTATAGTACTCTGATCAATGTTTACTTATATTAGGGAGCTTAAGCAACTACGACGACGACGACGAAGACAACTTCAAAAAACAATAGGTTTAATGATCAAAACAACAGCTCTGCACGTGCATCACGCTTTTTAGTACATTTCCTTGACGTAATTTGACGTTTTATGGAGGACGTGGACATACGACGACGAATTTTCCTCCCTCTTTTTGAACCTGAATAAAATCCTTAAGAATTCAACTCCAGGACTGAGTCGCCTGCATTTGACATTTTATCGGGTCCAAATGGACGCGATTTAAGTTTGAATGAACTCAAATTCATTTTCTTTGCGACATTTTTACTGCCGTCGTTGTCGTGGTTGCTTAAGGTCAAATTTATAAGAAAACAAAATTGAAAAGTGGTCGATCATAGATTTCTTCCCATAGACAAGCTGTACTGCCAATTTTCAGGCAAATGCTGCACGGAAAAGGTTATACTTAATGATCTGCGTTGGTCTGTATCGATAAGGCAATTTGCTAATGACATTATGATGATGCCAAAACCTCCGTTTTTTATGCTCTTTTTAAATTGTCTCTGTTCCACTAAGGAGGTGTTTACATGACACCGGGGCGACTTTCGCCCCGGAGCGAGTTCACTCCGGTTCGCTCTCATGGCTCTATATTTGTTTACATGATGCCACCACAAATTTCATGCTGGCGCGAGTCACCCCGGCGTGAGTTCACCCCGGTTCTTGTACCGGGGCGAGAATTTCACTCCGGTACGAAATCTCGCAACGGTATCACTGTAAACACGAAACGACCACCCGTTTCGGTGTGAAATCGGTCTGCCGATAAACTGGAACGGGTAGCGCATGCGTAAAGTTCGCGATTTTGAATCACACGTTCATTTTATCAACATGAAGTGTACCTTCAAATAACGAGATGTGAAATAACCCAGTCATCGTGTAAACGCGATACGAAATCAGAATGTCATGTCGGTATGAAACTCGCGCCGGTGCGAGTTTTCTCATGTAAACACCCCCTAAATCGCTGTTCGTTAGAAAATTTCTTGCCGTAATTCACACAAGAGAATGAGAAGTGACTGGTCCCTTTACAAGAGCTGAGTATAATGTAGTTAAGCTGGAACAGACATGCTCCATTTACAGACAGTTTAGTCTGGCGGGGTAATTCTGAAAAGTTCACTTAGAAAACAAGGAAAACTAGTATTATGAACAAGTGAAGATTAAAGTTGTTATTGACCAGCTGCCCTTCAGGGTGCAAAGAAAGTCAGTTTTGCAGCTTGCCTTTTGGGCAAGTTAATGAAGTTAGCCCCCCAAAATTCTTGACCAGCAGGATTGATACACTTCTTCTGTAAATTATTTGAATTTCTCCCGAAAACTTCACTTGCACATCAGAACAAGTTAAGAACAGAATTCACTAGCCCAATTGCAAAATACACTAGCCCCAGGATATCAGACTTTCTTTGCACGCTGCCCAGTTGATCGTCGGTTATAATCAAATAAGTCTAAACCACATTTTAGTTAGCATAAACGAAAAAATAAACGTTTCAATATAAACAACGGCCACCTTACCAGCAAAAAAAATATCCACCAATTTAGTTAAATCTTGCTCACCACATTGTCTCGGTACACATATTCCCCATTGTATAGGATATAACTGGAATGAAAGAAAAGAGAAAAATTAGTCTTAAAAAATAAGGAGTACTAATTAAAAGTTCACCCCACACATTATTTTCCCCATTTTTTCAAAAGTACAGCAGGGGTATTTTATTTGCAGAATGCAGAGCGCTGAATGTAGAATGCAAAATATCAAATGACACTGAAGTTTAGTGATTAGAGTTAGGAAACGGAGTGAATAAAGTTTCCGGTCAATTTTCCCGGTATATATAATGACTCTAAACGGAACTTGATTCACTCCTTTTCCAAACCCTTATCATTAAACTTCTGAGTCATTTGGCGTTCTGCATTCTGCATTCAGCGTTCGGAAAAATACCCCTACCGCTAAAAAATGAATTTTTATAAATTATCTTCATGTAGGATGAAAATACTTCGAAACACTTAATTATCCACTCCCCTTATGGGATAATGAAACAACTAAATCTACGTGGAAATAATAAGGTTAGAAATCCAAACTGGGAAGGAGGCAAACCAGTTGGCTTTAATTTAATAATAATAATAATAATAATATTTAATATTTATATTGCGCATTTTCTATAAAATAATCAAATGCGCATTACAATATGAACCTATTTACAATTTCTATGAAGTCAAAAACAAAAACTTACACTATTTACAATCAATTATAAGAAAAATAATTTACGGAAGAACTAACTAATTGTATTAACAATTGTAAGAACTAACCTAATTGTATTAACAAAATGCCTTCTCAAATAAAAATGTCTTAAGTTTCTTTTTAAAATCATTTGTGGTACAAGCAGATCTAATGCTTATGGGAAGACTGTTCCAAAGCCGTGGTGCTGCCATCATGAAGGATCGATCTCCCATGGTAGCTTTTGTAAAACGCTTTGGGGTGCTTAAAAGAATTCCCTTATTATTTCGCCGTAAATCATAGCGAGATGGCGGTAAAACAAAAATTAAATCAATGAGATATTTAGGAGCTGAGCCCTGGAGTACTTTAAAGCGTGGCTGTAGATTTTAGCTCAGGACTACTGTGAACAAATCCAGCAAGGAGTTAGGGCAGAACTTGAGCTCGGGGCCTCTAGATTACAAGTCCATTGATCTAACTGCTCGGCCACGCAGACTCCCTACAGATAAAGACACGGAATGACAAACTTAAAGAAGTTTAAAATGGACTGCACTGAAAACTTGTCAGCCGAACCATTTATCAAACTTCATTCTGTTGTTTGTAACATTTGATATGGCTTTGATATAATGCTACTATGCAATGGGAAGCATAATTATTTGTTTGATATTATGCTGTGGTTTTGCCATTCACAAGTTATTTCTCAAGTTCCATCGCGAACAAGATGAACATTAGATGGTACTGATCTAATGGTGATCAGTGCATATTAGTACTGTATGTTCTGTTCTCCTCACCATGCAGTAATGTGCGTCAGGAATATAATTTGTGCACTCATCATACGATCCTAATAAGGCAGTGTTTCCAACAAGAATTCCACTGGGAGGTTTACCAGTAGCATCCAAGTCTGAAAAAAAAATAATGATGAATCTAATATTATACTCAATTAGTGTTCTGTTGATTATCAATTAAAATTGATCATCGATCAAAATCTTTAAGAGACATGTATAGAAAAAAATTCAATATATGATTGCTCGAAAAAATACAATAATATAGTAATTCTAAATCTTGTTGACAAACTAACAAATTAAACAGTTGAGTGTTTTTTTTTTCATGGTCTCATAATTAAATAAGAAAGGAAATTTGATCACCTATAATCTCGAAAGGGCTATAGAGCAGTATGACGTCATAAAAATTTAAATGTGAAATTATAGCAGAGCTCCTTGCGCGCGCGAAGCGCGCGCGTGGGCGGAGCCCCATAGCTAAGGTAATCTACCCATCCCAGAACATTTGGTAATCACGTGACCGACCGACCGAGCGAGTGACCGTCCGTCCGCACCACAGGGAAACCAATGTTCAATCTCACACTTTCTAGCTAGTTTGGGAGCCCAGGGAGCCTAGGAGAAAACTATCAATGTTGTGATCAATTGACAGCTGTCAAGACAAGGTATCCGCTGACCAGTATCACCTGGCCGTGTCGCGGGCTCAGGTGTCGACCCATCCAGGGCGAGTATTTTTTGAAGTTATCCGCTGACAAGTTACTAGTTTTCAGATGATCGCAGGCTCAATTTTTTTTAAATACATATGAAATATGTTGTGTTTATGTCATTATAAACGGGCCCCCAATGAAAGCGGACTATTAACATTTTGATTTCAAACTGACCTCGGAAGCGAAAATTCAGGCAGTTATTTAAAAATGCAAGAAGGGAAAACAGATAGTTTTCACTTTTCTCAGGATAGTCACGCTTTGGTCACGCTCCACGTCCAATTTTTATGCTCTGATTAATCAAAATTTGACAGGTGAGTTCATGCGGAAAATTCATACAACATCTTGAAACTTGTTTGCTTTAACAGCTGACGGAAGCTGACGGAGTTTTGCGTCAACTTGTGATGTTTTTAATAACTGTCTTTTTTCACTGGATATACAAAATGAAATACAACTGCTACCAAGAGTCTTCTGTTAACGTTATTCATGGCTGGTTTGTTTATTGAATTTTTGGCTGAGAAATGCGCTGCTTGTCAAAGTCGAAAATCCGATTTCGGATGGCATTGTTTTTGTTTTTCACCTTGCTGGATGCGTAAGCTATTCAGGCCTTACTTGATAGCTTTCAGGAGCTGCATCTCGAAATATGGTAAGCCTGAGTTATCATTGTATTTATATCTGTTTTCATGAAGTCGAGCGCAGTTTATGAGGCTATAGTTTATGAACGTTTGTATTTAGATTTGAGACACTGATCTGACCTAGTATGAGGTTTGACATAAGCTTACAGAACTTTGAAAAGCCTTTAGTCGATATTTCTCCGCACATAACAAGAAAAACCGTTCCAAAGAATATTTAGATATTATTTTGGCTGTAGAAAGAAAACTTTGAGCGATTTACTTGTCGCGAGTTCATCGAGGAAAACAGCAAACACCGGGAAGCCGGCGGCTTAAAATTAAACTTAATTTTCAAGCTCAAAGACTCTAGGATTCTTATAGACACTTAATACTTGTTTTCGTGAATGAAACTTGTTGTCTCTGAAATGTTCTACCGAATTATATTTCTGATCTTTTATTTATTGTTAGTTGTCTTTTGTAATTTTCATCGCTTTGCCGCCCTTTGCCGTTATTTATTTGTTTACAGCCGTTCATAACATCGCTTGCAGGAGTACTCAACGTACCGCGCGTATTACTCATTGCCGTGACGGTCATAAAACTATCAATAAAAAATAAACACAATAAATTCTTTATTATGTTGAAGCGTAACTCTGTTAAAATTTCTTTGCAAACTTGGTAGGTGATTTTCGAATTTTTTTGAACGGTTTCGCTAAAAGCACACACGTGCTTCGATGGTCGTGAATATTGAATGAATGGAATTAGTCTTGTACAGTCTTGAAAAATTGTGAAACTGACTGCTAATTGTCTGAGGTCAGGCGGTCTGTATGATAAAAACAGCGCCTCATAGTACTCTTTCACCTCAGATGTGATGTATAAAAAGTATAAAAGGTTGATTTGCACACACCCAGATTTGTTGGCAAGATTTTCTAAAGTAAACTTGTCGAACGTAAAAATTCGGCCTGATTTGTTTTCCAAGAATTTGTTTTCCACGCCTAATCTACCGTGATCAAGAGCCATTATTGCTCTAAAATGTGACCGAAGATGATTGCCAGTGCTATTTTTTGGGTGTACATATAAGGCTATCAACTCGATGCAAGATTTGTTTCACTCTAAAATCACTTAGCCTGTCGCTCAAAAGTCACACGAATGTGCCCTTAATTTAACTGATTTGTGGATTACAAGTTTATTGTTTCTTTTAAATTATAAATTTATTAATGGAGCTTTGCTTTTAGCACTGGCTAAATCTATATATTAGGATTGGTTGACATATTCAGAAAGAACAAGATGGCAAAAATCAGGCTGTTAGTACAAATAGATGGGGATACATATGTTGTGGTTCAATTTTATCCTTGGTTTAAATTTTCTTTTCTTCTGTTTTTGGGCATGATAATGTATGATAATGAGTTTAGATTAAAAGAAAAGAAAATTTAAACCAAGAAACATTTTGCACTACGACATATACACAGTGTTATGCTCTGCACCAAATTCAAATTGTTTTTTAAACCTCTGCATCATTAATCAGTTAAATAGAGAGGAGAAGTGTGGCGTCACATTACCATGGTAGCAATATTTCTGGATGACAACAAAACCAACAACGAAGGCGACGGCAAGGAGAACGGCAAAAAATGATATGTTTATATTGACAAACAACAACTTTGCACGTGCATCATGCTACTTTGTACATTTCTTTGCCGTTGTTGCACTACTACGACATAAAATTTCATAATTTTACGAGCCCGCTTTATTGAGTAGGTGAACACAACACCAAAATTGTCACTTTCTTTTTCTAAACTTAGATAACGATAGATACGGTCCCAAAGAATATTTCGCCAAGATTTCCCAAATTAAATGAAATTGAAAAAGATTGGTGAAGTTTGAAATGGTGCAAATACACTTTTAAGTGACTTTATCAGTTTGTTGTCATACAAAAATTTTTGCTACCATGGCAACGTGACGTAACGACTTCTCCTCTATTGAAAGAAAATCTCAATAGGCTAATGCTTGTATTGTTCCTCAAAATCTCTGGGTTAGGTAGTAGTATTAACGTAGTCGCGCTCGCGCGCCCTTGTAGGAATTCAGTGTACTTTAAGTATACTTTTAAACCCTTAAAAATATAGTCGTAAGTTTTTTAATATCTTCACATTTTGCCCAAATAATCTCTATAGTACACTTTTTTTTCAAAAATCACATTAAAAATTGTAACGGCTTTTTATTTTTTCATTAATAGGGCAAAGTTTGAAAAACTCTTAATCGGCGCTCTTTCGAGTATAAAATTAGCGAAAATTAAGCATTTTCTTCGTGCTCGTACAAAAAAACGGGATAACATCTCTAATCAAGTCGCAAAACAAACACAGACTAAACGCTGTGTTGCGTGATGAAAGCTCGTGTGTGATTTGAGTCAGGTCACGCAACTGTACAGACGAGGAAAAATCATCATCGCAAGTTTAGTTCGACATATTTTGGAGGAGGCCTTATAAAACTAAAAATAATAAAACAGTTTTAATTGTCATTTTTTTTTCTTGTGCGGTACAAGAAAAAGTAAAATGACAATTAAAACTGTTTTATTTTTTTAGTTTTATAACGACTTCTCCAAAATATGTCGAACTAAACTTGATTTTAGGACGTACAAACCGAAACTCAAACCTAGAAAGAAAACAAATTGAGTAAGCCGAGTGTGCAAACTTTTCACAGGTACACACGTACGCCATATGCAACATGAAAGTAGAGTAGGGAAATGGAAACGAGTAAAACCGTTTGAAGAAAATTGCCCGGGGTCCCCCCCGGGGAAAATTGGCCAATGCTCCGCAAAATAACATTCCTGAAAAACCACAAATCGACAATGGACACATTTGATGAGCAAAATACAAGTATTTAACATGTTTAAGTCACTAAAAGTAGTATTGCTTTGCTCTTCTGCAGCAAGGGCATCTTTTGGCGAGACCTCAACCTGCCGTTGACGAATTGTACATTATCTGATCCCCCAGCCCCCAAACAGAGGCCCCCCTAAAGCCAGTCTACACAGAATGGCAGACTTCGACGAGATCTCGTGCGTGGAGAGCTATTTTTAGCAGCATAGGACGCGTGCAATACGAGCTGTTGGTCAGACCAGAATGCACGCACATGCTAGCTCCCGCCTAAAAAAAGGAATAGTCACCTGGCTCTGTCCGCCACCACCTCCCGGCACTTGTTCGCAGGCTAGAAAATAAACCAATTCACTGACATGTTCTTTTCCATAACATAAAAATCCGTCGCGTAAATGAAAATATGCTAAAAAATGCCTCAGCCATTTTACTTATTATGTTTTAACCAAATACGTTAAAGAGAAAAAAGAGAAAAGGCTGAAAATGGCCTTTCATTTCGATTTAAAATTTCAGATGGAGAATGCCCTTTTCACTAGGTCTTCACCTGCAGGGACTTGTGGACTAAAACTCCTTCGTGGTGTTATCTCTCAGGCAGAAACGACCGCCTAGCGGCGAGGAACGAGGAGACGGTCCGTGGCCATTTTCGAAAAGAAAAAGACGTGTAAAGGCTGCGCCTTCGTCGCTCAGAAAACGTCTGCGTATATCATTTTCTTCAGGCCGCACATAGTCATCAATTAATTAACAATTAATGAATGGGGCTGAGTATCTTATGAAGAATTATGGAGATCGAGGAGGGAGTTATCCGTCGAGGCTGTACAACGTGATTTGTGCTCCGCCACCCGGAACCAAACATTCAGCTGTGGTCAGGATCAAACAAAGTCTGCTAGCTCTAAATGTAGTGATAAAGACATGAATTTTTGTATTTTGTATGTGTAGGGTTGATCCTAATAGAGAAACCAATGCCAACCAACCCACCCATCTCCTCCTCCTTCCCTAAACTTAGCTAAGTAGACTTTTCGTGATGTTAACATAGTCACTTGAGAGCTGTTGTAATGTTTACTAAAATAATAGCAAGCACCTTCGTAACTTGCTCACAGACCTTCTACTTTTTACCGGGGCCTAGCCGAAGGCTGGCACCGGTCATAAACTGCAACGGGTTAGTTACATTGTTAGGGATATATCGCTGACTGAGATATATCGCTGGCTCGTTACTTTTGGGAGTGTTCGCTGAGATATATCGCTGGTTCATTGAAATCTTATCCACCGTTTTGAAAAGCACGAGGTATGGAGGAGAGTCAAGAGAAAGATTTTAGCTTTTTGGGAACGACACGTTCCCCAACCTTTACGATGTACTAGTTTATGAGCGAAAACTTGAGAGTGAATATTTGGAGAGACAAATTTACGAGCGATCGCTTAAGAGTGAACCTTCCATCGGGAATATTTTCCTACAAACAATTAAAACTCATTAGGAGGAAGTCTAGCTATCACTGCTTTGACTTATGAAGCAATAAAACAAAATATTTTCAAATAACCTTTGTCCGCAATATTTACGTTAGCGACATGCGAAAACTCTCAACTGTTCAAAATGGGGGATTCCCTAACATTTTCTCTTTTCACATTATTCATTACACCTTGTTTTCATCTCTAAAGAATATTTGCAATAAAAAGATTTTCATGTCGCCCGACAAACTTGTTGATGAAAACGACCCTTCCACGTGGGTTGCCAAGACAAAAGTGGCCCCGGTAAAATTCACAAAGTGATTCTTGTTCTTTAGAGATCATTGATGTATTTTCTCTTTGGAGATCGTCGATTTCGCGTATTAAAATAAAAACCGCTGGGGATTTAATGACCACTAGCCCAACGGGCTCTCTCGTCTCTCCCAAGCTCGCTTCGCTCGCGTACTTGTCTATTTTCGAAACGAAAAAGGAGTGTAAAGGCTGCACCTTCGTCGCTAAGAAAACATCTGCCTATATCGTTTTCTTCAGGCCACACAGATGTCATCAATCAATGTGCCTTTACGGACCACTTTATGCGGAGCAGCCAGTAGGCTATTCTGGAACAGTATCACGTGATTTGTTGCACCGCCACCCGGAACCAAACATTTAGCGGTGGTGAGGAAAAACTCTTATTTTCAAGCGCCAATTTTGTGGATCAAACAAAGACACCTAACGTAAATGCAGAAAACCTTACTTTATCATTAGCATGGTAGGGTCGATGTTTGGTTATTGCTCTACCTACTCACGTGACTAACAACTGAGCATACCAAGTGACACACGACATCTTTTCTATAATCGCAATACATTCAGCATTACTGGGGCCACAGGCGCCATCAACCAAGCTATATACAGCTATTTCGAGAAAGGTTGTCAGAAAAAGTGCACGCGACAATCCCGAAAGGCATTGTGGGTGGTTTTGAGTTTACTGTTCTTCAAAGAAATTTGAAAGAATTGGCACGAAAGGCCATGGAAATGTGTTTGCGAGTGCTAAAGGAAAGCAACAAAAGTAGGTTCGACAGCTACAGCCGTCAGGAACAATGTATCGATCATATCCCATATTACCTTTCGGGATTGTCGCGTGCACATTTTTTCCGACAACCTTTCTCGAAATAGCTGTATACGAACATGCAACAAAGACTTGCACTGTAAAACAGTTATACCAGGAAATTCTTTGCCGGCGCGTTAAGCGTCACACACTTCCGGAATATCATCTTCCCCCGTGTTGACAGATTGAAAACATGGCGGTAGTGACCCCGTCTAGCATTTAAGTTCAGGTAAGTAAATAATTTTAAGGATTTTAAGGTTTCAATACGACTAAAGTATAGCAAGCGAGTATTTCGACAATATTCCCCATTTGAACTGCGTATTCGTGTCTCTTCATTATGGTGTATCCCAAAAATCAGCTGAAAGGAATCATGTTAAACCGAACAGAAACGCCGAAATATAATCTGAAACCGTTACAACTCTGTAGTAACTTCTGTTTGCGATAGAGGATTAATATTCCAAACTTCGAAACTTGCTTGCTGGACGCGCTTTTCTGGTGTCAAAATACCCCTCAGATTTTGGTCTATCGACGGGGCTGAGACCGTGTTTCCTCTTGCGGCCGGCACAGTCACATTTAAACCGTTTATTTAAAGTTAATTGTTGAATTATAAAGTAAAAGTGTGTGTCTGTTTTGTGACTTGATTTCATTTAGGATATTATCCCGTTTTTGCATAATTTTCGTTAATTTCATACTCGAAAGAGCGCCGATTTTGAGTTTTTCAAACTTTGCCTGATTACTGAAAAAATAAAAAGCTGTTACAAGTTGTAACTTGATTTTTGAAGTTAAGTGTACTATAGAGTTTATTTGGGCAAAATATGAAGAAATTCAAAAATTCACGACTGTCAACCGATTTTCGAAAATTACAGACAATGACTCTTGAGAAAATGGTGCGGGTTTGAAAAACCAAATCACTATTATTTTGGTTAAGATATCACCCAATAATTGTTTTTTGAAGGCAAAATCTTATAACTTTCATTTTCATAAAAACGATGTCACATGACCTCTTAGTACATAATTCACATCCTGTATCATTTCCCTAAAAGTCAACTTCAACATTGCAGTCAAATCTGGCCGCAGAAAACAACCGAGTGAGTGGTAACTGATTACTGAAGTGTTTCAAAGCCTAGCTGGCCATCCTGCTAGCCGTGTTGGCCAGCATGAATAACAGAGTCGTTAGTGGTTTAGCTAATAACGGCGGCCACGCCATATGAGAACGCGGTAAATCGCGCGAAGAATCCACTACACAGAAAAAAGGCCAATTGTTCTTCAACTCAACCTTGAAATGGACCGAATGCGATCAAGCGTTTATTTTATTCATACTTACAATACGCCAGAAGTTTGGGGTTACTAAACAGATTGTAGAGGCTCTGGATGCATTGTTCAGAGACGCCACAAGACAAACTTGGAAGTTCAGGAACTGGAAATGGAACTCCAAACTTCTGTGCAATTTGACTGTAGGAATCAGAAAGCAATGCAGGAGATGCAGTTGAAGGCGCTGCAAATAGAAAGAAAACGAGAAAACTGGAGAAAAAAACCACCGCAAACGAAGAGCCTTTCGCCATTTTGCCGGCGTTTATCTTCAGTCACAAGATCTACAAGACGTCAAGACGTTAGTCTGTTTACAGACCCTATATTTTCTCTTCGCAACTCAAAGTTCTTCGAGCGCGCGTGATAAAAAAATAAGCCGCGGGGGATTTTGACCGCTAGCGCAAAGGGGTGGTCGCCTGGACAAGTGAATAGTCAATAGTTTTAAGAGTCTCTTGATTATCGGTTAGTTTGCTAGCTACATACAGCATTCAGGGGTACCCAACGAGAATATAGTTCAAAACCACTTAAACATAGCATTGTTAAACGTATTTTAGTACTCGAAGAGAAATTTGGTATCTCCAAGCGGCCATAGCAAAGGTCATATTTTCACATGTGAAGATAACATGTTATTTTCCGAAATTTACGATATTACAGACTTTGGATGAAATATGTTTGATCCGATTGTCACAGGTTAGCATTTTATCAATATGAACCCCCAATAACTTTGTGGAAGGTTTATGTTCAATAGGTCTATTATCCAACTCTAGATTCATGAACTTGGCATTTGCCAAATTTTTGCCGAGAGCCAATTGTCATATAACTAGTTTTAGAAGTATTGCAACTCAATTTGTTTGTCTTAAGCCAATTATGTACTTATCATTAAGCAAGACAAAGTACAAGTCACTCAGAAGACATATATGTGTAACTAGTAGAAGGTTAGGGAGTGCGGGCGACAACAATCAACAATGTTTTCCCACACAAAATCATGTCAATCATTAGAAGGGCACACAGTTTATTAGTTTGGGTCTCCTGTGCACCGAGCTCAATGAGAGATCGAGATCTGGGAAGTGGGACTAAATTTTATCCCTAGTATCCAGACTCCCACCAGACAGACTTCTCATTTACCGGAAAACCAAAAAAAGCGGCTGAAAAGGGAATTTTCATCGCATAAACCCAAGATGGATACCTTATTCCTGGAGCTTTTTATTGCTCTTTTACTGGGAATATTAACCGGAGAGACTTCTAGCACAGGCGAAGTTGTGTATGCTGTAAATAGCGGCGGACCGGCCCACACAGATCTGAACGGAGTACATTACCAAGCTGACAAGCTGACCGTTGGAACCTCGTCCGACTTTGGCAAATCTCTTTCGATTGGTAGAGTCGCCCCTGCAGACCAAATTTTATATCAAACGGAACGTTATCATTTTTCGAACTTTGGCTACAACGTTCCCATAAAAGAAAACGGCGATTATGTGCTAATTTTGAAGTTTTGTGAAGTTTATTTTCAAGCTCCAAGGCTAAAGGTAAGCAAGGCAAGCAATGCAAGATCCACGTGTATGAATTTAATCGATGTTTACACCGTTCGGGATTTTAGCTGTAGCTGCTACTAGCTCTTTGATTAAACTGATTTTAAGACGCCTTTTTTAGAAATTGTTTTTGTTTTTGTGAATGTGTTGTTCTGTAAGCTTTTTACTGGTAGAAGAATAATAATGAACAATGTACATGAAATATACATGTCGGAATGAAATCGAGTCATGGTTTAAGCGTGCAAGTTTGTGTGTGTACTTTGTTTGTTAATGTGCCCGCCACATGTTTGATAGGTGATTCAAAGCAACCGAGTAACCATATTGCTGTGAGAGGAAAAGAACTTTTGTCAGCAGGGTTGTCGATATGATTAATAGGACTTGTCATTAAATAGCTGTACAATGTATTTATTTTGTGCGTGACTGATAGAACCTTGGCCGTGTACGAGGCCGGTATTTATTTATTGAACTACATTCAGTTAATGTTCTACTTAAATTAAGTTTTTCCATCAAACTATCCGGTAATTTTAAAAAGTAAAATAAAAAAAAAATGGCGAAAACGTTGTGTGCAACTTCACAAAAACACCTGGAGCTTCTGGACCTGAACTAAACAGGAGACATTGTAAACGCAGAACTTTTTGCTTCCCTTTTCTTTTCCATATTTTTGAGTACTAAAGAGGTCAAAGCCTTTAAAAACGTTTATACAGATTGAGTGATGGCCTTAAAATTTTATAGATGACCCAGGAGTAAATAAAGCAGATGGCACATGTTTCCCTCGACCACTTGAGGTTTTATATTGTAGTATAAAAAAGTGATCCTAAACATGTCACTTGTAGGACAATGCTCACTTTTTCTTTTTTATATTTGAGCTCTAAAGAAATCAAAGCCTTTAAAAAAGTTTATAAAAATTGAGTGTTGGCCTTAGAATTTTAAATGAATCCTTGCTGTTTGGTTAAATGTTTCTTTTTGCTTTTTTAATGCACCCCTTTAATTAGTTATCTGCAGAAGTAAATAAAGCAGATGACACGTGTTTCTGTCAACTATTTATAGTTTTATATTGTAGTGTAAAAAAGTGATCATCAACATGTCACTTTGATCAAACATTATGCTCAGTTTTCTTGTACCAAAACTGTTATTGCTCCTGACAGAATTAGTGGAGAAAAGTCTGTGTTAAGTTGTGTTGTTAGCCATCAGATAAATTTTGTGTTAGAGGCTTAACTTTCACCCATCTCGCGTGGGCTGGCATTATATAACCATCGCTCTGGCCAGTTGGAATTTTTTTATTACTTTTAGGCTTAAAAACATTAGAAACTTGCAACTGGGAAATGTGATAGCTTATGTGAAATGCTGCAAATGACTCTACCCATAGAATTTGGTTTTATAAATTATGTGGCAGTTACTTGAATTAATTTTACTGTACTTCATCAACTGAGAATATATTACATTTATTTTTGTGTGTGCAGGTTTTTGATGTAGCTGTAAATCAACACACCGTAATAAAAGGATTAGACATTTATGAGAGAGTGGGTAGAGGAGTTGGCCATGATGAGTACATTCCTTTTAGAGTTAACAACAATCAATTACTGATTGATGGAGAAACAGTACCATTTGGCGGTGCTGTATATGTTGAATTTTTAAAGGTAAGTGTGTTTTATTTTTGTTACATTTTCCTGGTTGTAAAAACTTTATAGCAGGAATTTGTATTAAAATATTTATTTTTTGAGTGAAACCTCTCCAATTCAGACATCAAATTAAAGGAACTTAACTTTTCTTGTCTTTTTCTCTGCCATAAAATTCATCTGTTAACCCTTTTGGGCCTTTTTACCGACCAAAATGACAAATTTTCCTGCCCTTTCATACACTTCAACATAAGTGAAATCCCCACCCTTTTATATATTAACTAAAGCCTAAAAAAGGTACCCCTTTTGGGCAGAGCCTCCCCTTATAGGCCATTATAGGGAGTAACCCCTCCCCCCAGGATTTTCCAGTCTTATTTAATATAGAGCTGAGTTTTAAATAATAGTCAGTCATTGGATTATGTTCTTCACTAAGTTTTCCCATGTCCAACAAAATCTTATTTGCCGTCAGGCATGATTATGAAGACCTGACACATTAAAAAGACTTTCATTTTGTAGCTGAAAGATTTGCATATGAGGTAATTAAAAGAATATTAAAAGTCAACATGCAGCCCAGTAGAATTGAGCCGGCAGCAGGCAATTTTGCCACTTCCAGTGGAATAGTTGCTACCTAATCAACACTTGGTTTATTAGTAATATTAAATAAAAACCACCCAATTTTAGGCCTTTGCCACTGGTGTTACTCTGATTATCCTGCCTACTGTAGAGATACCATTAAGGTGAGGAGCCGATTACTTATATTGGCTCCTGGTTAAGGCAGGAGATAATTACTTGTTAAGGTAAAATTCTGACAAGCAGTGTGGCCCAGAAACAGTGACATAAGACAGAAAAATGGCAACAAATGACACAAAGATGTGAAACTGTGACAGCAAAGGAGACATAGCTGTCTCGTCAACATGCAAAACAACAGGTTTTGAAATCAGACAAGGGACATACATGCCTCCTCCCCGCCCCACCCCTAATAGGAACTCAACATTTTGAATGGACTGGAACATTATATATCTCCAACATCTTTCTTCTGGTTTGTCGGACTACAACATGACTTGTTCAGACATCCGTTCTGAAAAGAAGACCTTTTTGATGGCCATTGGAGGAAGCCATTCAGTCTGACACCTGTTCATTTAATGAAGTCTCCATAAAATGCTGGGTCAGTCTTAATTCAAAATGGGGATTTCCCTCTCATGAGAGACTTTGGAAGTCGGAAATTTCCGTCTGAAGTAATTTTTTTCAGGGGCATAATTAAACTAACCTATGTTTTTGGTGGGAGGGGAATTGTTCGGGGGTTACTCATTTGGAATTGAAATGATAAATGCGTTCATACATTCTCGTAGTTCCTTCAAAAACCATACCCGATTCCAGACCAAAATGGGCAAAGTATATACCCGTTTTCAGACCAAAACTGCGCAAAAACCCTACCTGATGGGGTGGCACATACCTTTATAGCTTATATAAGGAAGTACCCCCCTCCCCCCGGGGTTTGTGGTACTGCTGTACATTAACTATAAGTTTGTAATAATTTTGCAGTGTAGATTTGCAGTGTGCTCTTCTTATAGCAGCCTTTTTCATTTTGAAATTCAGGGCTATTATGATAATCCTAAAATCAATGCTGTTTTGGTTATGAAAGGAACATTAGAGGGTAAGTTTCAATTTTTTCCCACATTCATAGTTTCCAGACACATTACTTTAATGATATTCTCATTCCCAGGTATTTACACACATCAGTTAATTTGAGATCATTCATTTGGGTATATACAAGTTCTTTAGATTTTGGATTTAAAATCCCCAGACACAACCAAAAATTAGGACATTTTTATTTGGAATTCATACATCTGTCTGTAAACAGCAAAATAAATCTGGTACCAAAGTGTTCTGGATAGATCATGAATTCAGGAAAACTCTAGTTTAAACCTAGTTCAAGACTTGCCATCCAAGTGTAAAAAAGGATGTCAGAAATTGGCATTACTACATGTACTTGTAGCACCCCTTTTCAGCTATTTGTATCATCTCGGGTAACAAGACTGCTAAGAAAATACAGAAATTAACAATTAATTAATAATTTGTTGTTCACCACGAACAATTTCTTGAAAGTTAACCCTGAAACCACCTCTCTCGACCACACAAGATCCATGAGCTGGCCTGCATAAACGTTAATACTTCAGTAGTGACCGGCAGTGGACTGTGATCAGGGCAGCTACCACCTTCCCCCAATTTATGAAAATTTTGCAGCCTTATTAAAAGAAGCCTGTACAGAATAACAGCAAATATCTCTGATGAAGGGATACAGATGGGTTCTGAAAGCTCTATAAAGCTTTCAATAAACATTCGGTGATAAATATCATAAAAAATATTTCTCTGTAATATCACGTCCCAACAGCCAAATCTTCATTCCTTCACTTCAAGATAATATTTTGAACTTGGCTTTTTTTACAGATGTTCCAAAGTTGCCCCCCTTGCCACGCCCAGGGGAAGACAACGAGGATGAAGATGATGATGAGGAATCAAAGGAAGATAAACCAAAGAAACAGCGCAAGTTGTCTGGTCCCAAAGCCATCAATCCATATGCTAATGATGAATCTAGCATGTTAATTCCAATTGCTGTTGCCATTGCCGTCTTTCTACCCACACTGTTTTGTCTGTGTAAATTGTGATAGACTGGGGTTGGATTTTATTTATTGCATTGCAAGTTTCTCTGTTATTATCTAGTGTAGGCTTTAAAAACTCTACTGATCGGGAAAAAAAATACCACAACAAATTTAGGATTTTGGGTTTACTTCCTATGTAATAAATAAATTTAAATGTTGGGTATAGGCTGTAATTTGTTTTAAAAAAAGATTTGCTTTTTATATAGAGAAAAATAAACCGAAAAAATTATGTTAAAAGACTGGTTGATCATGATTGTGGAAGGTAATTCGGTTACTATCTTAAAGGGACAGTGTCATAGGGAGGGGGGGGGGGGGAATGGACTCTCATATGCAGATGATGGGGTGCTTGTGGTCTCCCACCACCAGAGTATCTCTTACCAAAGCGGAATTTTTATCCATAAAGCTTAATAATAATAATTGCTTAAGGTTCTGCATATGAAAATATCTTACTGTTACCATCTTACTGTTTTGGATTATGGTCTTCTAATTTAGAGGTCAATGGAAGCCTGGAACATACCCATGTTGCTTTCTATTAGGGGTTCAATTGTTATTTTCTGACAGGCTTCCCCATCGTTTTCATATTCAGGGCCTCCCTGGCAGCATCACCAAGATTTATTAGCAGTCCTTGGAAATCTAATGTTTGAGTCAATGAGAACCCCCTTGATAAACAACATCTTATACTCAGACATGGAAACTGGTGAAGTTGGGGGTACTTAATTTCACGATTTTGGCAAGAGTGTATTTCGTGGGATTTTATTTTCGCGATTTCAATAGGCAATTAGGAAAAATGACATTAAATTTCGCGATTCAAGTGTTCTCAACTTGATTTTAGTTTTCAATCTGCTGAACTTTTTAAAACTTTTTAATGTTATTTCACAACCAGAAGACACAGTCATGGAATGGAATGTACCACAGTAAAACCAGCTAATAACATGTCAAATTTGTTGACATTTATCATGTAAAGCCAGTCGTAGTTATTAAATGTTATTCATTTTTTTCTGTAATTTGAATTTTCTATAATTTTATGGGTATTAAATTTTACATGTTTAAATTTTGCAGAGATTTTTAATTGTGGGCCGTCACGATTATTTCACAATTGTGAAAAACGCAAAATTAAAGACCCGTGAAATAAAGTACCAATAATGTAGTCTTGGTTTTCAAGTTGGCAGTGGTATATGTACGTGTATTTGGGGAAAACCTGCACTCAAAATTGTGGTTAACCCTATAATCTGCTTAAGTAATCTACATCAAATTTTTCTCCATAAGATCAGTGCTTTGTGAAACAGAGTGGTCACAATGATTAGGGACATGATCACACAAGATGAATTTGCTTGATACTTTATGAACTTCTCCCCACTACTTCTTTAGGAGATAAAAGGGGGCAACAAATGAGATTCTCAGCATTGTGGTCTTAACGAGTTAGGTTTATGGTTTACTCACACATTTGAGGATTAGTGTACATCTTTTTCTTGTTGTTTGAAGTTCTGTTTTATGCATTGGGAAATAATTTATACAAAAAACATAATTATAGGTTACAAAAAGTTTGGGAGTTGAATGCTTTTAATACTGTCCCTTTAAAATATTACCAAAATACCATAATTACAGAATTGTGTTCTTGATGGAAGTTTCTAATCCACTATCTTCATTATTTAGAATGGTCACTCACACCAAGTGTTATTTAAAAAGAAAAACTGAACTTTTTTGTGTCAGTGTAACTTAATTTTGTGTTACAATAGGTAGGCACTATTAAGATATTTTAATTATTTTTGTGTTGTAAAGATTTTGTGTGACTTTAAGATTAAAACAGTCATTTCAACATTTTGTTTGAGTTTATCTTTTATTTCTGAGGCTGATTGTAGCTCTCCTTGTCGAGTTCTTACCTCTCACATTATTGGCAGTTCTAGGGAGCAGTTTCTGGGCCACCTTTAGGAAGAGAAATTGAAGTGGCTCTGAACCCATGCCACTCCCTCAGACTCTTTAACTCTAAGCAAACCCACCGTGGTTAGAGTTTCCATAAAAACTGAAATCACTATTCTGTCATTTTATAAGTAGGTATAGGTACTACAGGTACCCACAAAATTGTCTTCATTTTCCTCTCAATTGAGACCAGGTTCTGTGAAACCCTGCTACCTTTTCTTCAATCTCCCGCCAAATGTAAAGGATTTGCTGAAGTTGTCGATGCGATGAATAATCTATACTTAGTAAAAAAAAAAACAACTGCCAACATAACCGGCCACCATGAGGGCGCAGAACTTAAAATGAGAGGTCCATGACCATTTTGATGATATTTTGAGGGAATTAAACTACAGAGAAATAACAAGCTTGACTTTTTAAATCCAGCAACAGTTTATTGATAACGGGGAAAAAATGAAGAACAGCTCCCCCAACCAACAGTCGGCCAACTGCCGGCCGACTGTCGGCCAACTGTCGTTTACCGCCGGCCGTTTACCGTCGGCCGACTGTTGGCAGCATGTCGGTAATTTGTTGGCCAAGTGTCGGCCGACAGACTTTTAGGGGAGCTGTTCTTCACTTTTACCGATAACTGTTAATAAGTTAAGAAACTGCTATGCTTTCCTATGGCAACAAAGTAATGAATACAAATGTCACATAATTTTGAAGGAAAAGGAATTTAACTATTAATGACCAGCCCAGGTAATGCAAGAAACCACCATTTCTATACAAATAAGTATTCTTTTTAATTAATAAATATCAAAATGAAACTTTATTTTACTGCATTTAACTTTCCAAAACAACCTTGCAGTCATGAAACCAAGAGGCAAACAAGTAGACTACTGGAATGGTTGTTATAGAGTGTGGAAAATATAATTAAGGATTAGCCCAGTTTTGCATTGTAAAAAAATTAATTCTTAAAGTTTTCTTGTTCCAGAAAACACCAATACATCCAACATGGGCTGTTTTTTGGGGTGAACCTCCCCCCCCCCCCAACTACCCCATGCCTCTGAAAAATCCAGCTGTATATATAAAAAAAAAATTGGCCTTTTATACAAGGCTACCCCTTCCCCTCAGAAATTTCGGAATGACCCTCCATGGGGTGTGAATGGATATTTTGTGGAACCACACACTATGAAATATACTACCTTGTTTTCTGAGGTAGCAGTTTGTTAAATAATTTAACAAAAAAAAAGTCAAATATCAATGACCTTGTTGGGTGCAAGGATTACCCATGTGGTGGACAAGGTAGTCAAGTAATCGATTTGTAAACAAAAATAATAAGAAAAATAGGATCTATCAGCTTTTTAAAAAGTGAAACAGTGACGGTATCCTCAGAGTAAAAACAAGGCTAATTTAACAGTAACGAACAATAATTACGGTAGATATTTGCAACTTAAAAGTCAAAACATTAAGCACAGTCACTGCATTTCATCATATTGATTATGACATGTTTTTATGGTGGCTTATAGCTGTAGTGATAGTGTAACCATAAAAATCATAACACAATGTAAAATTTTGAATAATATTAGTATTAATTACCCCCTCTTGTCTAAATACAATAAATATCAATTACAATGGTGTAAACATTTAAATAATAATTACTTGTAAATATTTTTCAAGTTGTAATTTATTACATATATCAGTGGCAATAAATGTTGCTGAGAAAAGTACAGCAATCAATGGCTGATAACTTAATAATTTAAAAAACTAACATGTAAGCCATAAAAGTAAGTAAACTAGCCAATAAATAAATTTTAAAATGTCCTGGACATGTATCATTTTCTCTTTATATATCCATTGCAGTTCTTTGATCCTGGACCAATATATTAATTCATTCTCCCTTATTAAAGATCGAGCTCTAAAGATAGTTAATTCATTGAAGGTGATTGCTTATGGTCCATTCTGTTTTCCTGATAAAATTATTTATAACACTGGGTACATTGTATAATAATAACTTATTGTTGTTTGGAAGCAGTACACCGACTACACAGTAAGATAGGAGTGTAACTTGCACAGTAGCATGCATATTATAGGAATTCGTACAATGTAAAATTTTACCATAAACAATCACCTGCTGAGTATATACACCTGCATGAAAATTTGGGTTTTTCTTGGCTTCAGATATGATGATTTTGAACATCTCAATTTTTAATTGCCTGCCATTAAATAAATAAGTTGTAATCTCATTGTGTTTATTAATCTTTCAAATAATGCATGAATGGGTAAAACATCTTCATTAATATAACCAGGTGTGACTTTAAATACTTGTCTGTGGTAGTCACAAGATAATGTCAAAAAAATTAAGGACCTGGCTTTGGTACTCAAGGATATTCTATTAAATAAAATGACAAGTATAAATTTATTACTGGGAAAACTAATCCATTTTGCCCTGATCAAAATTCGTCTTTTCAACATGGTTGCTTATTACAGGATAAAAGTGATTTTTATGAAAAAAACCATTTCCACCATTTAGTTGGTCTTTTTCGATTGGCGTGTTTTGAGGTATCTTTGTTTGCCAACTAAAGAATCTTAAGACACCACGCATAATCATCAGAAACCAATAGACTTGGAGGCTGAACAGGAGCAAACAGAAAGTGTTGCAAAAGACTGGGACTTTAAATGGAGTACTGTGAAATGGAATATTGGCATAGTTGGAGTAACACCAATACATGAAGGGGTAGATAAGGACTCGGCAACACAGGAATACAATTGCCAGAAGAACACCATTTGTCACATACAAGGCTGACTTTCTCATTTCAAGCTGAAACAAAATTTAAGACAAAAAATTTGTTTAAGTTACACAAAATTCAGTATGGGGACACTGAAAAGGGTGCCTTTCAGGTTGAGATCTATTTCTTTTCTCCAATTAAAGCAAACAAGTTATAACATAAAGTGAATAAGCCAGCAGGCCAGCTCCACTGAACCACTTCAGGCTAGTAAACTTCAGCAACAGTGCAGTTTGCCCAAAGTCTAATTTTCATGAGTTTGTGTCTTATGCAAGACATTATTTTCCCCTGTAGAAAGGGCCCCAATATAAATATACAATGAAACAGATACCTTTTCCAGAATTGCCTTAAGAGACAAAAATGGTGTGCTCATCTCATTCAGATATATACAAGCTAAGAAAAAGTCTCCTTTTGCTTTCCTCCAAATCTAAAGAAAAACAACAAAATGAAAAGGACATCTGTAACATTTTATGGAAAATGCTTTTCTTCCAATAAACAATTTTGTGGCATAACAGTAATAAAAAATATTTATTACTGAAGGCATTTAATTGTGGTTGACCAGGTTGAGGTTAGAAGGAAACCCTAAACATCAGAAATTATAGACTACTTATAACTAACTGAGTGAGGTCGTTACAGGGAAACCTCAGACTGAGGCCAACAAGGCTGAGGTCTGAGATTTCCCTGTAATGACCAAATGGCAAAGGTTAATAAGTTACGTTTGTATTTACATGCATGTATTATACGGCCTTTTCATCATGGACCTGAGCCTACGATCAATTAAAACCAACAACTGGTCAGTGGATAACTTTTAAAAACATGTCACCTTAATGGATTGTACACTTGAGCCCGCATTACAGTCAGGTGACACTGGTCAGCAGATACCCTTTTTGACAGCTGTCAACTGACTATAACATGGGTGTCCATAACATAAGGATGTCCACTATCTACTTAAACGCAGATTGTATATGCTGTGGACACCTAGCTAGTAATCCCCGGTCATAATTACAAGAAAATATGCCCGGTCATCACAATAAAGCAGCCAATTAGAGCATGCATACTATTGTAGCCATAATTATAATAACTGTACTTATTAATCGAGAGTGAAGTCATTATAGGGAAATCTCAGACCTAGGTAAACACATCAAGGCCGAGGTCTGAGATTTCCCTGTAAGAGGGGGGCATTGGGGTATATTATTAGAAACCGCAAAACCGAAGGAAAAAATCATCCAAAACCGCAAAACCGCAAAAAAATTCGGCCAAAACCGAAAACCGCATACAAAACCGTCAAAAACCGATACAATGGTGACAAGTGGGGCATACAGAGCAAACTAAACTAACACTAATTTCACCAAAGTATTTGTGAATGTCATGGACTTTGTCTGAAGCCTTCGTATCTTTTTAGGCTTTGTTTCTGCAGCTCTCTCGAGCCCAGACTTTGCGGCTCAATTTCCGAAAAGCCGCTAGTTATGGAGCCTAGTTAACTTAGGAGAATTTGCACACAAGTCCTCTTTAGAATTGCAATTTTGCAGTCGCAAAAAGCTATAGCTCTGGAAACTTCAATCGAAAATCTCTAATCGAACATTTCCATTTGATAACTAACACCTGAAAGTTTGGAGACTAGATTGTCTAACATGCGATTGCACTGAGCTGAGTCGATACTGAGGAAGCTAACCAGTACAATTAGCTCCTTTTCAGTTTTACATGGCAGCAGGAACTTGCTCTAAGGTTTAATGTGGTAATAAACAGATACTCAAAACAGCAGTCGATTATTGAACCTCACTGCCCTTCCATATCACGACCTTGCACCAAAGAGAAAATTCGTCGATGCCCCTAATTCATCTTGCTGGCCCTGAGAATTGTTGTCACCTGCACTGACTACAACTTCTTCGTCACTACTTTCATCAAATTCTTGCTGGCCTTCGCTAGAGACACTTAAGCTTCCTCACTCACTTCACGCTCGTTGAGATCTTCATGGGGTCCTTCATCTTCATCAACTCCGAAGTTCAAATTAACCTTATCACCAACTTCGAGATGGCGTTGATAAAGATACTCTGGCAATGTTCCGTGCTTAGCCATTGTAGTTTCCTGCCGCACTGTCCTTTGTCTTACTGCAGCACCATATGCTGAGGCCCAGTTGCATAAGAGGTCACAGTCATTTGCAGGAAGGCTGACAACGCGCAGAGGCATCATCAACGGTACGTTATGAAGAGACACCGTTGTGTCGGGCTTTGGGTACCAGGACCTTCGACTGGTGTGATAGTACGCAGCCCAGCTTGTAGCACGTTTGACGCTCTCCTTCATCGGGTACCAAAACCGAAAAACCACTAGTATTTTTCACGAAAACCGAAAACCAGATGCTAAAAAACGAATAATCCGCAAACCGCAATGACCACCAAACCGAAAAACCGATCTGAAAAATAGCCAAAACCGCAAAACCGAAAATCCCAATGCCCCCCTCCTGTAATGACTATTAACAGATGAGGTTAATAAGTTATTTATTATATGACCTTTTCTTTTTGAGCTATAATTTTTGAAAAAATAGCTCATATGTCAGTGGTGTTACCGTATGTATCTTTGTGGCTTTGTGGCTTTGTATATTGGGATGTTTGTTGCAAGAGCCAATAAGGTTGAAGGTACTATGAGTTGATGCTTAGGAACCAATGAGATCTTGGCATCTATTTAAACATGGCATGGTAAAGGTCGAACAAGGGCACTTTGAGACTGCCATCTTGATCCTTCACAATTTTTTCGTCTTTTATTATGGGTACAGGTGTTTGAAAGCATTACATAAAATATCTTCATGATTCAAACGCTGTGAACAGTGATGCAGCTGTTTAAGGGTTCATATTTAAGTGTAGTTGCTGCTTCGGGGCATTTCTAACCTAATTCAGCTATCGGTACAATGCACGTCAGTATGAGTTCTGTTTCACCTGCTGCAACTGGGTAGAGTATAAAAGATAATATATTTTCAAATCTCTTCCAATAAAGCAATAATTGATATTTAGATATAAACTTTAATTCGAAAGTATGCGCTATAAAATGTGGTTTTAGAAGTTCAAAAGGCAGGTTATTTTTTTGAAAGTTGTATCGAGTATTGTTAATCCCATAAACAAGCTTTAAAAATATTATTCTCTCACTTACAAAGTTCAACCGACCTTTTTCGTTCTATTTAGTAAAGATGTGTAACTTAAGTAGAAACAGTAGCGTTAGGGAATAAAATTGGAAGAAGCTAGTTGACACAATAATTAGATACTGTTATATTGAGTGGAGTAACATGATATAAGTAGAAATATATTTCGGCAGTTTGATAATTTTCTTGGAAGTTAATAAATGTTAGGCTATCAACCTTGACGTTGCATGAAACATAATTTAATTGCAGATGTTGTAATAAAGACGAGGTGATTTCTTAAAATTGTTTGAGAAAATTTTGTAGCAAAACAATTTGCCTCTTTTTTAAGTACGAATATTGTGAAAGGGCCAAAGACCAACATCTTCACATGCAAATTGTGTGCATGAGTTATTTTTATAATTCTGTTAACTAGATTACTGTGTGATAACTCGAATTCCCTCACGTACGAACCACGAAAGGGGGCAAAGTCCAACACTTTCACGTGCCAGCTGTGTGACTGTACATCTTATGCAGCTTGGCTTTTCACAATAATAATAGTAACTCGGACGTATGAAGACCTGTTTTGTTTAGTAACCAATGCCTTAATTGAAAAAGGCTCTTGTCTTTTAAGAAGCAATGGATTTTAAAGCACTAAAGACTGTTTCACAAATGTTAATAAATGTTAGGTTATCAACCTTGACATTGCATGAAACATAATTTAATTGCAGATGTTATAATGAAGCCGAGGTGATTTCTTAAAATCGTTTGAGAGAATTTTGTAGTGAAACAATTTGCCTTTTTTTACGTACGTCAATTGTAAAAGGGCGAAAGACCAACATCTTCACGTACAAATTGTGTGCGTGAGTTATTTTTATAATTCTGTTTACTAGTTTACTGTGCGATAACTCGAATTCCCTAACGTACGAACAACGAAAGGGGGCAAAGTCCAACACTTTCACGTGCCAGCTGTGTGACTGTACATCTCATGCAGATTGGCTCTTCATAATGATAAATAGTAACTTGGATGTATGAAGACCTGTTTCCTTTTGTAACCAAATCCTTAAAAAAGGCTCTCGTCTTCTGAGAAGCAATAGCTTTTAAAACATGAAGAAATAAGTTGTCGCAGTTAAAGACTGTTTCACTGAGTAGAATCGCACGTGAAAACCTCGTGAATTATGATTATGCAATCATCTACCACAATGATAAAAATCCTGGTATTTCATAACTATTCAGTATTTGATGAGTCACATTAATTTTTGGCTTAAGAAACTCCGAGGAAACCTTAGAGTTTTCCTTCTAATCAACGTTTGGTGAGTAGAAATTTATTTCACTTTAACGATTTGTTTAACTTATGCACCAGATGTAACAGGGAAAGGGAAAGACAGAAGAAAGTGAATATATAGCTTGAGGATCGATTCAGCTGAGCGTTTCGCGTTTTCATTTATGTACCGCAATATGGAATTTTGCACAAAAACCCAATCTACATTTAGGATGAAAGAGGTAGATTCATCACTCTTGGTAAGGTTACACCGAAGCATTAAAGTTACACTGAAGCATTCAAAATAGCTCATGCACGTTAACGTGCCTATGTTTGGACCTGAGGCTGCAATCAATAAAACCAACAACTGTCGGTGGATAACTTTAAAAAAAAAATACAAGTCACCTCAATGAGTGGTACACTTGGGCCAGCGATACAGTCAGGTGACACTGGTCAACCTAACCCTAACCCTAACCACCCACCCACACAAACACACCCATCCTGCCACAACATTTTCATTACAGCTCCATGACTATAAAGCATGATTTTGGCTCATTGTCAATTTAAATAATATCTTATTATTATATTATTGATAATTGAATTTGAATTCAGATAATAATAAATATTAATAATATTATACCTATAATTTGTTGTATTTGATATTTAAGCAATAGCAAACGTTTTCCTTGTTTACATAGCCTGATATAAACACTCGAGGGTTTGGGAGAATTCGAGACAGTTATGCAAACCCGAGACAATAGCAATAGCAAACGTTTTCCTTGTTTGCATAGCTGTCTCGAATTCTCCCAACCCTGGCCCTCTCGTGTTTATATCATGCTATGCAAACAAGGAAAACGTTCCCTATTGCTATTGTCTCGGGTTTGCATAACTGTCTTGAATTCTCCCAACCCCTCGAGTGTTTATATCAGGCTATGCAAACAATGGAAAAAAGTGTTCTATTGGTTTTATAAAAATAATTAATAAACTCTTCCCATTGGCAGTGTTTTTGCAAAAAAGGCTATATGCCGGGTACCACACAGAGAACACACAAAAGGCAATGGCAAAATTCTGGTGGCAGGGAAGCGCTTAAATCTAGGGGTAAGGGGACCAGGAGAGAAGCCCTCCTGGGGGGAGACAAGATCGAGTGGTACCGGGGGTAGCCACCCTGGACAGGAGTCCTGATCAGTCTCCGGGGGTGAGGCCCATATCCCCCAGTCACTAGGAACTAGGGGGAACCAGGGGGAACCAGGAGGCGTGGTCCTCCTGGGTGGAGTACAGATCAGGTGGGACCGGGGGTCCACACCCTGGAGTGGATATTTTTCCGCACCTGTCTCCAAGGGCTAAGCCTTACTGTGGGGTAAAGTGCAGCCAGGGGTTGCACTTCCCTGCCACGGATTGTGGAGCATGGGGACACAGGGGACACAATCCCCCCACAGTAGAAGGCGCATAAAGTTGGGCTCTTGTAGGCAGAGGGAGCCGTACCTACCGCTCCTATGCGACTTTGCAAATGTTCCGACTAAAGTTAATGATGGCACTAGCTGTCTTAATGTTAGTTATGGACTAGAATTAGCTAAAAGTCTAGGTACTTCTAAAATGGTACATTTCGGGGTCCTTATATAGCGTTCATAACAGTCTGAGCTTCAGCGGCCTAAAACTTTAATAAGCCAGGGTGGAAGGCCAGCTTTGGCTGCTGTTGTGGCAGCTCCGATATGGAAACTGTGGGAGTAGAAATTGGTGGCAGGGAGACCACAGTGTTGAAGAATTATTGTCCTAAGCTCTGCTGTTAGATTGTTCCGTGTCAGCCATTGTCTGGGTTGGACGAAGGCAAACAGAGGTTGGCTGGATGGTGGCTGGGCTTGCAGGAGATAGTCTTTCATGGCCATCACCGAACAGATAGGTGACGAGGACTTTGCAATGGTGATTGTGTGGCCCTGTCTGAAGGGGTCAGTTTTGGATTGTTTGAGGTGGACTAGCATGTGGCTGGGTGAGTGGGAGTTGGGTACCAGTGTGATGTCCTTGGAAGTGAGGTGGACAGAGGGGTCGAAGGGGCCATTGCAAGTGAATTCACTGGATCTTAAAAACCCAAAAAGGCAAGGGTAAAGGCTGCCCAAAGCATAACATGGTCCAAGTTATAGGAAAGTTCAGGCTTAAGGTAGGAGTGAATGGAATGGAGAACTGTAAGGGTAATGGGAAAACGGTCAAGCCGCTTGGTAGGAGTGAGGCGCTTAATGCCTGTAGGACCTTTTGTAACCTATGCATATCATTGAGCTTGAGAGGAAAGTTAAGCTCCCGATGAAGGTCCTGCACTGCCACCAAGTACAGCTTGACTGTTTCATAGGAGACTGTGTTGGCTAAGTGAGATGCAAAATACATCAGGGTTATCTCTGAGGTTGGTAGGAGGGGGTTTGAGGGGCCTACTAAACCATGCATGAGTGTAAAGGTGAGGAAGTGCTTGACGCCAACTTGATAGGTGCATCGAGTGGAAGGGGCAAGGGAAGCATGAAGGTATCGCTGTACAGAACCTCTCAGATGTTCATCGCTGATGGAGGGATGGTGGAGGCTGTGGGAGAGGCTGAGGGAGCCAGGGTACGGAAGCGGTCCATCTGAAAACGGGAAAGGGAATCAGCGATAGAATCGTCTAAGCCCGGGATGTGAGTAGCCGTGAATGTGAAGTTATACTTGAGCGTTTCAAGTGTGATTGCTCGAATAAGGTCCATTACCCGGGGGGACTTGGAGTGTTTAGAGTTTATGCTAGCCACCACTGACTTGTTGTCACACCACATACGGATTCGTTTGCTGGACCAGCGGGGACCCCATAGAATACAGGCCAAGTGTATGGGAAATAGCTCCTGCCATTCGATACTAATACCCCTTTTTTGGCTGAGGGTGTGGTGGGGGAGCCAGTGGCCCTGGAACCATTCCCCTGCTAAGAACCCCCCATACCCAAGGGAACCAGAAGCATCAGTGTATAGCTGAAGCTCTGGTGGAGAGGTGGCCCGGGTATCTAAAAAGAGAGACACCCCATTCCAATTTTGGAGAAAATGTTGCCACATAGAAATGTCCTTGCAGAAACCGGAATTAAGGCGAATGTGCCAATGGGGGAACTTGATACCCTTTGTAAGGTGGATAACGCGTTGCAAGAAGGGGCGACCAGGGGCAATAACCTTGCAAGCAAATTGAAGGGTGCCAATCAGAGACTGTAGCTCCTGTAAGGTGGCAGATTTTCTAGTAGTCCACTGACCAAGGGCTTCCTGAATGCGGGTGAGTTTATCCACCAGGAGACGGGCTTCCATTTTATTGGAATCTAGTAGAATACCCATAAATTCAAGGCATGTGCATGCAGGGGAGGTTTTGCCAGGAGCTATGGGGATATTTAGATCTGTAAAAAGGTGCAAAATTTGGCATAGAGTAGTCATACATTTTGATCTGGGAGGGGAGGTAGCAAAAAAGAAATCATCTAGTATATGGATAACCTTGGGAATATTAAGTTTAGTTTGAATGATCCATTCAACCGCAGAAGAGAATTCATCAAAAAGGAAGGGGGCCGACCTGAGACCAAAGGGGAGGACCATATCAAAGAAATAGAGCCCTTCCCATTTCATACCCAGAAGTTCCCAATCAGAGGGGTGGACAGGAACATTGCGAAATGCTGATTTTATGTCTAGTTTGGACATGAAGCATCCTGGACCGAGATCCTGAAGTATGGCAATTGCGTGGTCCACCTTTATATATTGCAAAGAATAGGATTCGGGAGGAATGTGGGCGTTGACACTGGTGGGGCAGTGTTTGGGATAGGAGAGATGGAAAATGGTACGCCATTCCGAAGAGTGTTTCTTGGGAATGACCCCAATGGGGTATACCTGCAGGTTGGAGAAGGGAGGGATGTGAAAAGGCCCTGCTGTGTGGCCCAGGGTAACCTCTTTTAGCATGTTTTTGTCAATGATAGATGGGTTGATATTTGCACAGGGAAGGTTAGAATATTCCTTGGGGGCCCTTGGACCCGAATAGCCGATCTTAAAGCCCTGAGAAAACCCTGTGAGAAGATGATAAACTGTTGTGAGATCAGGATGGCCCTGAAGGTAGGATGCAAATTTGTTGATGTCAATGGGGGTGGGAGGGGTCAGTTGGGAGAGGTAATTAGGAGTGTCCTCGGGAGGAATTGCCAGAGCTTGAAGACGATTTAGGTCTGTCCTCTCTGTGGCGGGTGAGTTTAGTGTGATCTTCCCCAGAGTGAGCTGCTGAGCATCCCGGCTGGTTACACCTGTGTTGGTAAGGGCATGGGGTGCGAGCACAGGGTCGGCCTTTGTTAAAGTTGTAGCACAGGTCAGATTGGGGAAGGGCATCCCGGGACCTACGAGGAGACAAAGGGCAGGTATCAGAAAGATGATCCGTGCTGCCGCAAGATCGGCATCCCGATTTGAGGAGGCCTGTAAAGGTATCGAGGTAGAGCTGGACGTCCCGTTCCCCCCACTTGGCAGAAAGGTTATGGGAGGCACGCCTTCGGAATTCCACATCGTAGACATACCAAGCCATCCCAGGGAACTTTCGTGCCGCATCTCGAATCAACTGTTGATAGGCTATTAAATCCGCGGCACGAGAGGGATATACAGACACTATAACGGCGAAATAGATGGCAAAGGCATCGAGCCATCGATCGATAGAGGTGATTTTGGGGCGTTTAGAGGAGGAGGGAAGGGGAATAGTTATACCCTGATCGCCTACCTTAAGGTTAAGGTGGGAATGGATGGTGTCAGTGAGAAGGGAGGTCATTGGTAAAAGGGTAGCAAAGTCCACGTACTCACCGTTGGTGATGGCCGTCGAGGTGGCTTTAGTCAGATGGCTGGCGAGGGAAGGCTGTCGGAAGTTAGGGTCAAGCGACGCTACTTGGGCTGGATTGGAAAAGTCGACAGGAGACGAGAGGGAACCAAGACCAGAAGAAGCGGCGAGACCAGAAGAAACGCCGGTGTTTGGGAGGAGATTGCGTGGTGGAAGATTTTGAAGGGAAGGTTGCTGTTGACGGGTTGTGTTTTGGGCGCCATCTTGTGGCGGTGGAGGACTGGACCTAAGGCCGTCCTGACGGTTACTCGGAGGACTGGGCCGAGCGAGTTGAGCACTGGCATTGCTGGCACCGCCATCTTGGATTACTTGGTGGTTCATCCGCTCGTCCACTATGGAGGCGATTAAGGCAGCCAATTCCGCGTGTGGAACGCCGGTGGCGATACTGGAGTTGGACGGAGCACTTCCTGATTGTGATGCGGGCGGTCTTTGCTGCTCATTCTGTTGTAGTCGCGAGATAAGTTCACGGCGATTCCCGGTTTGCTGGAGGTGACGTTCTCCCAGCATGAGGCAAAGGGCTTCGGTAGACATAGCGCTGTAGTCTGTTGGTTCTGCTCGAACGTTGGTGCCATCCAATACGGCATTTTGACGGTTGATGTTCCTCCTTTGCCTTGGCATGGTACACTAAGTTATGTAAGTTGATTTAAGCGAAGCGATTTGTGAGGAAGTAGACCAAGCGAAAAAACGCTGTTGTGAATGAACCGAAGCCCTAAGAGAACTGACTGGGAAAGGACAGTGTACGGCAAAAAAAGGAGCACATGTGCATGGTGAGCATGTGATAATATGAATGGAACCTTTGTGGAGTCTAGTAGATATCTCATGCTAAGTTACAGTGGACTTTGCCAAAGAGAAGGATACATTGTAATTGAACAACTAGTTACTGTTCATTGTTCTTTCTTGTACTTTGAACTAGTATCTACCCTTACTTAGTACAAAGGCTTATCCAAATGTTGCGCGTTGTGTGACATAAGAACAGAGACATGATTGTTGGCAGTATGTCCATAAGTGTGCTTTCATAGGGCCTAATTCTCAGGTTTATTAACATCAGTTTATGCTACCATAAACTTGAACTAACATTCCTGAGAAAAAATGCAAAACTCTTTGTTATGGCACTGATTAAAAGAGAAATTCTTACCAGTCACAAAGTCTTGTACAATAAATAATGAAGTCTTGCACGCGTAATCAGTTCTTATTTTGCAAAAAGATGCTTTCCAAAATACCGATTTTTCTCGCTTAAAATGTCAGCTTAAGCGAAAAAAAGTTGACACAGCTTCTTTGTAAAGATTTTCCAAGTTTCTGCCGATGAAAGAAATGGGTAAATAAAGTAAACTTGTCGAGTTTTGATCACTAAAACTTTGTTCAAATTCGTGCTCACGTGATTAGCGCATGAAAAGCAAAACATCCCACATCACAACCATCTTTACATACTCTCATGCAAACATTCCTCTCAGCCAATCAGAGTGCACGTACTATCTTAGTTATTTTATAATTGGATTTAGGGTACCCCATTCAGTTTAATAGCCTACTGAGATTGTAATATACAGTTGTACCGGTAACTCACAATGACTAAAACTGGCACATCGATAGACCATATTTTTACCACAATACTTAACAGCACTCTTGATTTTAAATGTTGACTTTTGACATGACCCACCCACTAATACATGTTCTATTATTACACTTATTAACCCATTCGCCCTGGAAAATGTTGCCAGAAAATGCGCTTTGAAGCTAGTCGAGCAGTTTTCTGGTTGCTGTCGTGCTTAATATAGAGCTAAAACTTACTATAAAGCCATTTACAGGTCATAATTATCACGGCCTTCTGATCCAGATGCAAAATATTAGCTTGCGAAGTTCCAGCATGCACAGAAAGCAAAAATTAGAGAGTTTTTGGGTTTAAAAGTGACACAGCAGTATTAACTTTTACTTTTTGCCTTCTCTTCCCCCTCTTTTTGCTTTTCGATCTTGCCTCATTTTTTTCTTTTGCTGGGCATTTAGTAGGCTTCATTTTTGTGTGAAAGTTTCTATATAGAGAGCTTTTAGGATTTTAGGATTAGATGAAAGGAAAGGTATAATAGGTGGGTAGTGGAACAAGATTTTCACAAAAATTTTCAGGTCAATGTACAATGTATGTTACATGGCTTTTGGCTTTTTCTCCTGTGTCCTCAAATGAATTGTGCTCATTCTGGTATGGTTTGAAAGATCTCTTCATTCTGCACAAGTTAGTAAAGAAAGTTGTCCTTGACCATTAAAACTGATGGCATCACAAGCAGTAAAAGGGACATGGATCCGCACTGGTGGTTACAGGCAGCTCAGGGGCAAATGGGTTAATACCTATATTAATAAGTTTTTAAAATGTGTCTAAAGTCTTACAGTTACTGCTGGAAATCCAAATATTGGCAGAAGAATGTGATGGATGATGATTAATTTCTTCTTTTCATAAAGCTTTGCCCATACATCTGAATATTGTGGCTCTTTTTGGGGATGTTTATGCTTTTCCTCAAGATAGGCTCCAATGAACATCACCACAATGTCATAATAGAAGTAGCTCAGTCCAAAACAAGCATACTGAGTTAAGATTGGCTGCCTAAGTAAAGGTGAAAAATGCAAGCTATTATGTTAAAAAGTATACTAATTTAATATAACCACCTCTTTTCTAATCCTTCAATTGTGAGAAATGAGGGTGGCTCTGGATCCTCCCCACCCCCAAGGCATATTTTTTATTTATTTATTTTTTTCATTTTGTGAACAGAAATAAGTAAAAAATAACATCAGTTTCCAGAGCACTTAGGCTAATGTTCACTATTAACCGGATAACTTTTCACGCTTGCTTTTCATGTCAAATTGAATAGCTTTATATCCAGTATGGTGTAAACAGCAAGTATGGCCTCAGACCGGCACAAGTTGTTCAAACACATCGAACATATTTGTGCAGTAGTGGCTCGCCAAGAGGGTTTGGTGCACTAAATTACAATCCTCACTGCTGAATATTTACCTCTGCTTTGGTGGTTTACAATCCTTGTTCCTTCTTATTCACTTCCGTGACAGTTTGGTGAACAGGTGTTCACACTGTGTTGAAGCAAGGCACAGAATTTATCTGATATGTGACACTCCACTTTCGAGATTGAGGTGGTGTAGTTTCACTCTATCACAGAAACCACACTGAAATCACTGTTCTTACATGCATGTGTGAACAGAGGTCCTATCCAGTATGATTTTCATGGTTGTGCAAGAGCTATCCAGTATACTGTGAACATAGTCTTACTAATACAACAAATTTTTACCAAAAATAGAATTCCATATCCCAATTCCATCTAGGATTACCTCTCCCAAAAAAGAAAATGTTTGGATTTCAAGAACAGCTCCTTGCCCTTAATTTGGAATATTATATAAATTTAATAACCCCATCTATGTTTTATACACCTGGCCCTAGTTGTTCAAAAGATGGATAGTGCTATCCAATGATTGGATAAATCTCTATCCAGTGGATAATGCAATAATTATTGGTTTTCCTAATCCTTACATGTATACACTGGATAGTTTAGTATTAATTTTATCCAGTAGATTGCGCTAACTTAGTTTAAACATTTGAACAACCCAGGCCTCTATTTCAACTTTTGACAAAGGACTACTTTGCCAAAATCCCTTGACACAGCTTAAAAGAGTGTCTTAAAATAAGATTTTCTTGCCATGTTTGAAACTAAAATATTTTTCCAGATGTTTGTAGGTGGGAGGGGAACTCATCTAGCTTGCCCCTACCATAGAATTAAACATGATCTCTAAAATGTTGTGACTTCCTATGCTGCTTATACATCTTTGTAAGAGGTTTCAGAGGGAGTTATAAACAAGGGGGTTTCAAATTCATTGCAATCCAAGTTTTACAGGTAGATGGACCTACATGTATAACTGTGGTGGAGGGGGTTTAGTTTACAGTATTGCCTAAGAAGATAATTTAAAACAGTAAACATGGGCTGTATAGTTGAAAAAAATATGGCGAGAAACTGACCAGAAAAAAAACGGAAGAAATAGAAGGGACAATTTTTTTTAATCAAACTGAAATTCTGGCTCAATCTTCTTGAATTTTTCGCAATTTAAAGGCCCTCAAGTGCCCTGTTACTTTTCAATCACCAAATGTGTATTTACATTGTAACACATAGCATCAAAGCAATTTTCAACGAAATTAGTATAATTACATCGATGAATATCGAAAATAGAGCGCTGTGATTGGCTAGGAGCTTCGCTTTATCCCGCTATAATCACCGCGCGGTGATTATAGCATTGAAGGCTAGCAGTTTTCAAAATGGCAGCCAGATTTTTTGATGTTTCGGGGTCAGAAATTGATCAATAATTTTATTTTCTCGAATAATAATCAATGTAATTATACTAAAACAATTAGTCGCCTCAGGCGACGTGAATATTGGCGAATAGTCACCTCGACTTTGTCTCGGTGACTATTCGCTGATATTCACGTCGCCTTTGGCGACTAATTGTTAAATATCAACCTGTTGGTTTCTTGGCAGTGCTGTGGGATTTTTGTTTTTCTTTTGTGTAAGTGACCATAAGTTAAACATTTTGGAAGCTAGCTGAGTTATTATTAGATCCAAAGGTCAACCCAAACTTTTAATGCTAGTTTTTATCAATTTTGCCACTCAAATATTTTGCAAGATATACTGTGCATAGAAAAGACGGAAGAAAATTGAAATTTCTCGAAAGAAAAAACTGAACACTCCGAACTAGATGGATGTGGTCTTGAAATTGGTGGACCAATGTCAGTTTAGGTGGCGAAATTTAATCCCCGTTGCTTCTTGATTGGGCAGACTTATGTGTTTCTGTTTAATAATCCTGGGAATTAATATGATGTCAAGTTATTAAGAGAATTGTTTCTGTTTTAGGCAATTCATAATACATGAAAACGCAAGGCAAGCAGCTGAATTACAAAGCGCGTTAAAGAATTTTATGTTTTTGAGGTGATTTTAGCTACTTCTCTCCCTAGAAAAAAAGGGAATTCGGAGAAGATTTTTACTCCTCGCTTGGAGATGCTAGTAATAGTGATATGTTTCAATAACCACTGTGCATAAATTTTTTGTTTCTAAATTTCACCTGTCGCAAAACTCTCGACATCAAAACAAACTATACGTACTTGTCTTAAATTTCAGCAACTCTAAAACAGATGTTGAAGAGTCTTAACAAAGGCAAGAAGCGAATTACAAGACTTTAGACAAAGCATTCAAATCAATAAAAGTATGGTTCAACTGTCAATAGCGAAGAAGTAAGCGATAAACAAAGTTAAATTGCAGAGAATTAAACAACTGTTTTGAGGGATTTTATAGAGTTTCGATCTATTTACACTGTACTTAAGCTTACCTATCAAGCATAATATCGGTGGAGGTAAAAACACATTTTAACCCAACGACACTTGCAGCAAATGCTTGAAGGGATGATACAAATCTGTCGAAATTAATTTGCAAACAGTTAAATATTTCTAACTCCTTAAATTTACGGAAACAGTTTCTGTAAACTTCTAAACAATAGGCGAACAATGAACTAAATTTTCACAACTCAAAAGCACGGTTGTCCACAAAACACTTTACCTTGTACTGATGGCAAATCTGTCGACATAATTTAGACTTGGAAAGATGAAGTTTTGGAGATATGTGAAGAGGATGTGGGAAGACGGAAAGAAGAAAAAACCAGCTGTAAACAGATACAAGTACTCCATACTTTCTTCCGCCGGTTTCCGCCGATTGATTAACTGCGCATAAAAGCCGGTCAGCACCCCTAGCAGACAAAATCACGCTATTCTTCCGAAAATATGACGAAGCTTGGTCGGAAAGTTACCGATGTCTTCCGACTTCATCCGGTTATGACAAAAGTGGCGCATCTGTTTTGATTTTGGCGCAGTAAAACAGTACCTAAAATGAGACGATCGAGAAATCCAAATTCTTCCTCAACAGGCCAGGCTAGTAGTTCAGCTGCTGGTTCTTCAGGAAGTAGCAACACAAACACAGTTCCTACCATGCTAAAAGAACTTCACGGCCTCGTGTTGCAAATTCAGGTAGTGTCATTAATTGTTCAATCTTTTGTTCACTGTCGCGTGTTAAAGGCCGTACGTATAGTCAAAACAGTTACTGTAGTTGAGATTATTGCTGTTTGGTTACTTGCAATGACTTGTCTCTCTGTGCAACAGTATTTTGATTTGTCAATAATGCGAGAAAAGATGGATAGTCGATGTATGGCGCCATACTGAATACGAAAGAGAGGGACTGGGGAGAGTTATAAATGATGTTGAACGGGGATTTCTGGGGTGCTATAATGGCATGCAAACAATTCAAGAAATTTATGCCCAAGAAATTCTCGTGAATGATCCATGCTGTCACTCATACTACATCACATGAAAATCCCCAAAATTTCACTTGAAATGTAGGGGTGACAAATGGTCTTTGTGAGCATTCGCAAGCATGCCGAGCACTGCGATTTTTTTGTGAGCACGAGCAGAAATAAAAAATTCGCTTTGTGAGCTTGTGAGCAGCGCAAAAATTTGGGGAGCAAGAGCAAGCGAGCACTCGTTTAAATTTTGCAAGCAAATCGAGCAAAGGTAAAATTTTGCGAGCAGTTAAAAATTTTAATGGACCATTCATCACCCCTAAATGTAAGTGTTGCTCGGGATTGAATTTTTGTGGAAAAATAAGGTCAGTTTCCTTGATTGGATATGCTTTTCTGTTGCTTCTTTGGTTTGACATGTTTCAGTTTGGATGTTAGGTCTTTGACTACGTACTCTGACATTATCCAAAACACCCTCAACCTGGTTTCTTTCAATCTCAATCACATATATTTAAGGAGATAAAAAAAAAAACCTATATATTACATAGCCAACTCCTGCCTTGAGGATACCTTCCCATCAAAATTACGGACCTTGATCATGCTAATATGGATAGTAGCTGAATCGGGAGCAACAATACAGTCAATTTGACTGAACTCTCACTATTACAGTACATGTAATTAGCATTTAATTATTGAATAAAGCTGAGTATAATCTGAAGAATTATGGAGATTGAGGAAAGTGTTTCTGGCCGATGTGGGTAACACACTGACAAAGATCATTCCATCATAACAATATCATGAAAGCGAATTTTGATGGTCTTATTCATGTACAGTAAGTCTCGATATAATGTCCCAAGCCATAATCCCATGTTATAATTTGGGTGGCTAATGGATTTGTACTTATTGGGAGAGATTAGGGTCATTGATACCCAAGTTATTATAACTGGGGGGATATGGGGTAAGACCTTTAATTACGTGTCTGTTTGCTGAGATCTGAAATCAGTAAGCAAAAGTTCGTGGCTTCTGTGATAATGGCTTTAGTGTGTTAGTGATCATCAGCGAAAGATTTGCCCCTTCACTGAACTGGGAAAATCTTATAAATAAAGTGTATTCATTAACTTACAGGAACAACGGACTCAAAGTGAGCAAAACCTCAGTACAATTGCCAAGACTCACGAAAAGATGAAGACTGAAGTGCGAGGTTTGTTTGTGTAGAAAGATATATGTAATACAAAATCAAATCTAGACTGCAGTCCCCTATAATTAACTCTGGGGTGGGGGAGTACATGTAATAATCAGGTTTATTATATAAACACCAATGAAAATAATACCAGGTGAGCTTTCGTGCAAAAACTTGATATCTTCAGATGTAAAAGTAACATGTTATCTCCACATGTGAAAATATCACCTTTGCTATGGCTACATAATGAATCGGGCTTTTCACACCAAAAAACTATTAAACTGAAATGGTTTGGTATTTCATTGGTGTGTATATAATAAAAAGAACATTACATGACCGCGCGGAGATACGAAATTTCTCTTCTCGTGTTGAAAAAACATTTCACTCGTTCGCTTTTCAACACTCAAAGAAAAATTTCGTATCTCAGCATGGCCATGTAATATCCTTTATGTAAAATGTCTTATTATAGGAAATTATTAACTCTTCATGAAATTAATGCAAATTTCCAAAATTTGCATTAATTTTATTCACGTTAATTTCTGCGTTGTTATAAAGAGTAGCATTAATTTCCACGGTCTTTAATAATTCTGATTATTTTGACCCCAGTTTCTCAATGCCTTCTGGCATTGTTGACACCTAAGAAAGAGGAGTATTTTATCAGCCAGGATGGAGTTCTACCAGTAACGGTGAAACCGGGTAGAACTTGAAGTGGACAGATTTTTTTGTGCTTAACCCCCTTCGTACATATTCTAAGGAAAGAACCAGGAACAAAGTATCCTTTTCACCTTGTTCCTGCTTCCTCAACTATTTTTGTTTCTTTGTGAATGTCGCAATAATTTCCTTCATTTGGAAATGTTACCCTCTCTTTAACTTTAATTTCCTTTAATTTGGGTTAATTTAATGCTCATTAATTGCCAATACCTTAATTTCGTGGAGCATCCTTATAAATAGAGCACCTTATTATAGGAAATTAATGCTTCATGAAATAAACTTGAATTTCAAAAATTCATGTTACGTAATTGAAGTTGAGTCATGTTAATTTCCATGCCATTAATTAAGTGTAGACCCTAATTTCTGGAGCCTTTGTTGAACTGTAATAAATATAACTTCAGGGTTTAGACAAAACCTTAATAGTAAATTTGTTGCATTTTTGTAGTATCTTCTTATTTCAAGTCCAAGTTGCGAGGCTTATACAAAACAGCAGGCACTGACGCAGAGGCTGAAGTTGAGTGAGTATAGAACGTTTGATTGCCTTTCTTATCTATAGTTAAACATAACTTGAATTTAGAATTTACATACTCCCCCCTTATGTTATGATAAATGAAAGCCCCCTTCATTTTTGTTGTTGTTGTTTTCTTTGAAGTTCAATAAAAAAGGCATTGGACAAGATAGCCATCATCAAAGCACTTAGAAATGACAGAAGGATTGGTGAGGAGAATGAATATTTTCTTGTTGGTGTAAATACCATGATTTGTTATAAGAGTTGTGGAAAGGTGTTTTTTAAAGGCCTGTGTCCATTTATTTGAAAGATTCCATACCAGCTGAATGAGTGTTAACTCTATGGCTTTAAATTCTGTATTTTTACAGTTAAATCATCAAAGGAGGACTATGATTTAAATAGTGTATGAATGCACTAGGAAAGCTGCTTCATGCAGATTTTATGTTTCTAATAATTATTAATAAGCAGCAGAGTTGGTATTTTTGTCCAGGAATTTTGTTTTTAATCCCAATACTCTGGGAGGTTTTGGGCAGCTCCACAGTTCAACTATTGGGTTCAAGCCTTGCAAGAAGGATTTATGCTGTACAGGGTATAGGGACCATAATTATTTGGCTCACCTGATACCTGTGACAATTACATGTTCATAATTCATTAAATGATGTTTTAGTCATACCAGTATTTTTGTCTTTTTGTCAGTCCAAGGTGGCAGTGGTAGACTAGGTAATCAAGAAACAGGGGAACCAAGGTAATTTGTTAGAGTTTTAAAAATTGATATGCAGTTCTGATCGTAAAAGCATATGACAGTAGACTAAGAGTAGAAAATACTGATGAAAGTCCCGTAAGGGAGAAGTGATTTTGAAAGTTTGGATAGTTAGTTGCTTACAAGAGAGGTTTGACTCAATAAAAGTTGCTTCCAGTTGTTAATTTGGGTGTCCAACTACTGTATGTATTTATTTCTTGTAAATATTTCTTTTAGTCTACAGTAGAAATAAACTTGTTGTTGTTGTTGTTGTTGATTATCGCTAAATCACACTGAAAAGTGTTTGCAAAGTTCTAGACCACTCACAGCCCCCTATTTTTCTGTATTGTCAAAATTGAGCACTTACCCTCATGGATGGGCATTTTGGTTGGCACATCTCACCCCCTCAATCTTGAAACCAGCGTGGCTGCCTGTTATAAACAGTAAATCTTATGGAAATATAGGGAACTGGCAAGTAAAAAATGTAGTCTAGCAAAGTTGTTTTTGATTTTTTTTGTACTTTTTTAGGAAGGTAATGAGACGAGGAGTGCTAATGACAATGTTACAGCAAGCTGCAGTTCAGTTACCAATGTGGATGGGGAAATCTTCTGAAAGGTATGACATGTATAAGTGTTACAGTGTAGTATTAAGTCTATTTTATTTGACTTAAGTATTGCTTGAGTGCAGGCTGGAGATTAATGCTTTGGTTAACCAGTGACCTGACCATACCACTGCCTGGGTTGTTAGTTTAGCTGGTGAGTTGCTAGACTGCAGAGTGGCATAGTGGAAGATTGTGGCTTCAAATGGCAACCAGAACCCCAAGCAGGGTCTTCAAAGAACTGGAAAGATTATACTGGACCATATTTTTAGACCTAAAGATACTTTTGTTCTTTAGTGGTGGTGATAAGGTTTTTTCCATTCATACTTCATTTGAAAAGAGTAGGTGGAATGATTAGTGTTGTGATTTGGAATGATTTGTTAATGGTGTGGTGTGGTGGGAACTGTAAATCAGTATTTAAATCTTAAACCATATCCTCCAACCTTCTTGCTTTCTTCCCAGCCCACCTTCTCTATGTGGTTGCACTCAAGCTGAAGCAAACTATGTTGCCCAGCAAGGGGATCATGTAAGTTATACATAATGTCCTATCCAAAGAAGAGTACATGTAGCAATGCATCTTATTTTTAGGCCAAACTGAAGCCTAGAAGGGGCCCACAAAAATTATTTTCAAGGCAGGGCCTCCTTCTTCTCAAAAAGAGGGCTCAGTGGTCAGTGAGCAAGATGGACGCGTTTGTCATTTAGCATCAAAATCTCTTAATTTTTGCCCCTTTTCGTTGTGGTTTTTTCCATTTTTTTCATTGTTTTCGTAATATTATGGCTGTGTACGGTGTACTTTATATGCAGCTAATTGTGTGCACAGCCGTTGTTTTGTTCGCTTCTTTGTTTATTCATTTGTGTTTGTTTGTTTATTACAGTGTATATAAATTATTTCTTATTTGTGTGTCTTTGTGTGAATTATATTTTTGTATTTATAACAACTTTGATATCTAGTTACTTTTCTGCATGACCCAGCCACTCAGTGCGTTTAGCTTTTGCTATTTCTGAGTGGCTGTGCTCTCTTTTTTTCACAATTGTTTCCTTTTAATGTCTTTACACTTTTTGTATCAAGAGCACAATGAAGATTGTTGTTGTTGTTGTTGTCTTTAATGAGTGAGGTGCCGAATTGAAGAACTGAATCTGCCACTTATTGTTGTTAATGTTTAGCTGGCAATATTATAAGTGTGATTGTTAACCATTTGTTCCCTCCAAAACAGCCCATTTTTTAAGGCTGCAAAGGTGATGTGTGGACCATAAAATGTCAAATAATGGAAGTTTGCTTCATTTTTTCGTTGTAGGTTGCTGCTCGCGTGCGAACACCTGACGGAGAAGAACAGTTGATCTTAGCAGAAATTGTCTCTTTTAGCCCTTCAACAAATAAGTATCTTTCAAAACATTTTGCCATTCAAGACAGTGTTGGATCAAGGAACATGGACATTCTTTTACCAATACATTGCCATTAATTAAAATTTGCCTGTAGAGTCTTCAGGCAACCTTTGATATCACAATCACATTCCCAGGATGATCTCCCTCTCATCACTCTCTTTCTCGCTTTGTAGGGATGAGTAGGAAAGGACCCTGGGAACAAGGTTGTAGATAACACTGCAATGCAGACCAGTTGTCAGGTGGTCTTTAAAAAATATGACCTGGTTTGATATTATTTAAGGGAAAATAGTGTCATTGCTAGAATAACTCACTTTGCATGATGGGAACTTCCTGGGTGCAGTTGTTTAGAAGGTGAATATTGCCATGTTGTGGTTTAAGTCTCTATCCAGTAGACACCTCATTTGGTTGTCCTAATAGTTGTCCAACTTTTGAACAACAAGGGCCTAATAAAATTCAGATTGTAATTAGTTAACCAGATCAAGTCAAAATGGCCACCCCTTCAAAAATCTAATAATGACTTAATCATTCTTAGTAAAGGAAGCGTTTCCAATAATTTGTTTCTTCCTACCTTTAGCTTGCAAGGAACAACATGATAGAATGAGGGGTGGGGTGGTGCAATTATCCCTGAATTAGGGTTCATACCTGCTTGATTATTTGGCAAGATTGTGCATCCCAAGTGCATTGACTGTGTCCAAGTTTGTGAGTGTCATCCTTGACTTGGCTTGTAAGATATGATGTTGATGACATTGATGAAGAAGCTGGAAGAAACGGCAAAGAGTAAGTGAAAGAGTTTGCACTGACCCGCCTAAAGTCTAGCGATGTTGGCCGGTTTTTTGTTTTTGTTGACAACTTTGACAAACTTACTATAGACAGCAAAACTAAAAACCTGGGATCTCTTTCAACCCCCTGTTTTTGAGGTAGTCTGGACTCTTATAAATGTAGTCTCTGTATATGCAGTATTTATAGATTTTAAGGCGATAAAATGATGCAGAGGTGCTCGAAAAAGAAACCATTGTACGTTTGGCTTTGCGTTTCTTCCGTTAATTTCACAATTGCGGGTTTGCAAACTTGGTCATGCACTCAGATGTTAGAACTTGAGTGACCAATATGTTATTTGTAATTTAATTTACGATGCCACAAATTTTTACCTACCCTGGGTGCCAGAGGCCTTTCATGCACTGTTCTGGTCTCGGTCAAGTCTGGCCAAAGACATGTCGGCCTACAGCCGACTAAGCTCCTGGTCACACAAGTAAACAGCCTCTGTTACCCAGAGTAATTTTTCCCCCTTAATGTATTATTTTTAATTTCAGGCGTCATCACTTGAGTCGAAGGCGAGTGATACCACTTCCAAAGACAAAAGCAAACCCAATAACTCATCCTCAAGCTCTCTTTCAAAAAGATCAGGTTAGTGGAAAGCTAAAATGCAAAGTCACTCACAAAATGTGGTGTAGGGTGTAGGAGGGTTGGGCGTCAAACGCAATGTTTGTCGATATTACCCTCTTTCTCATTGGAATATGCTTTACCAAGAACGAGTTTCAGCAAAAAATGTTGAGATGGCGGTTTTGATATTGATAATGATACTGTAAGAACTCAGAAAGTTTTGAGATCTTTTGGGACCTTTTCCCGACCTTTTTCTCCCCAAAAGATAAAAGACTTTGCCCTTACAATCACGCCACCGCCCTTGACTCGGCTAAGGACTGGGGAGCATACACAAAAAAATCAAAGAGAGGGTGCGTTTTTGTTGCATCATAATATGTATAAATACTACAGAGAGTTTTTGACTGCATCCCAGCATTCATTCATTCATTCATTCATCCCAGCATTCGTACAGTTTACTTGGGTTGTTTTTCTTGTAGATTGTGATGGCGCTGTATCCTCAAACTACGTGTTTCTACAAAGCCGTTATCCATGAACCACCAACAAGGGTACGTAATCAATGATGACAGTGACTACGCACAGGACATCCAGCGGTAACAGGTGGTTACATGGAAGCTAAGCCACGTTCGATTTTTTGAAATCTTTTTTATTAGCACCTTCTTCTTTCTGAAAAATCCAGTTTTTCTTGTTTTTCAATCTAGACGACGTTTTCCTCGCTTTGACCCCAATGACCTTTATATCAAATTTTCCTTGCCCATGTAAGGATGTTTTTACAGTGCAGCACTGATCTTTTATTATTTAATGTTTGTGATTGACTCGTACGTAGTACTTAGGGAAAATTTTAGAAGGCCGGTACATCTAAAATTTTTAGACAACATTTAGCGAGGGAAGAGGGCGGGGAAGGGGTGCAAACATTTATGCATACTAACTCAAAAAAATGCGCACCCACCCACCCCTCCTCTAACCCAAAATTTTGCCCTAAGTTCGACGTTACAATTAACTGTGTGGTGAGGGAGGGGTAGGTGGGCAATTTCCTAGAATATCACCCTGATTCAAAATACACCTTTTTGCGCATAGCATGTCAGCTAGGATTAACATTTTAAGTAAGTAACCTTACCTTTCTTTTGTTTTTAACCTTATTCCAGCCGCAAGATGATTACTTGGTGTCGTTCGAGGACACATCCTACGCTGATGGCTTTGCTCCACCGCTTAACGTCCCACAGCGCTACGTTGTGGCGTCTAAGGAAACAAGAAAGAGATAACCCCAAGAACGTATACTTGTACAACTGTGGAGCAAGTCGCTTACTGCTTATGTATCGGTCAAATGGAAGCTTCAACATCCCCCCCGGGAAAACCCCCGGGCATTTGACGTTTTAAATTCCCCCTACCCGGGCCAAAATGCCGTTCAAATGCCCCACACTAGGGTCCATTCAGGTGATCAAATGCCCCTACCCCGGGGACATTTCACAGGCACATAAATGACAGAAGGACGGCAGAAACGCCTTCATTTGTCGAACAAATCTTTATAAATACAGCAAATAGTTCGCATTCAATATAACAAAAACTGAGAAACACTGTTAGCGTATTTACTGCAAACAAAAGTCTCGTGCAAAGCGGTGGAAATCGCTGCGACAAGGTCACTGAATGCTCAGCTTTTCTTCGTGTGTCATGCAACATACAAAGCGTTCTGTAAAAAAAATCCTACCTGCTGAGATTACTACATCATGACCATTTCACTGGCGTGCATCATCGCTCACCTTATTATATATATTATCATTATTAACATACATGCGGCAGGTGAAACTAATTGACCTCTGTTGAGCTTTTAATTGTTGTATTGAATCGCCGGTATAGGTATTGTATTTCATTGTAAACACAACTTAATACATTCATATATTCAAAGTCTGAATCCAATATTAAAAATCTTAGAATTTAAATACCTTCAAATACAGCACAAAGCTTGCTTAAGCCCTTTCCTTGTAACCAATTGGCCACAAAGGCACAATATTTTCCACGAAAATCCTCTAACACCGCGTCCCCCATGACCAGAGATTTCACATGAAATCGAGGGCGGAGTTCAAATTCCCCACCCCTAACGCATGGAGATCAAATTCCCCACCCCCTAGAAGACTCTGATAATCAAATTCCCTCCTCCCCGGGATTCCCCGTGTCAAATGCCCAGGGTATGCCCGGGGGGGATGTTGAAGCTTCGATTTGACCGATACATTACCAGCTGTTGGCGGTGCGACACAAGGGACCTTAATGCTACATTTACACGGCACCGGACAACTTTTTTGACCGGTTGAAAATTCGTACGTTTAGGTGTTCTTTTCGCACGGAACCACCGAGCGGGGGGTTCAAAGTTGAGTTTGCCTAATGGTCGTGGGTCGTGGGTGTGGGTGTGGGTAAAAGTCGTGGGTGTGGGTAATGTTTAAAAACTAATTTTTAATCATAATTGAAAATTAACAATGTTACTACTTTTTTTAAATATTAATAATTTAATTACAATATTACAAGTTTTTGATTTTTTTAACTACTCGATAACTAATAACATAACGAAACGAACATAACACAATGTATGAAAATGGGTGGGGATGGGTATAAAGGCAGGAATCCATTGGAGCTATTTTCAGGACTGGTTTAATCTCTTAATAATATTTTGAGAAAATTTGTTTTGGTCAAACGCTTGAACAACACGCACACAAGTTAACTTAGAGTAAGTGTTGACAGGCCAAACACGACTCATAAGCTCGCGACAATGTGAAACGTGACCTTGAGAGTTAGCTTGAACGGGAGTTTTTTCCCTTTTTCCTCTCTCGCGCGAAGGTTACTTGCACTTCACAGTGCATGTACCATTCTAAACTTCAGTTGACTGGTGAGTAAATCTTGTTTCTGCCGCACCATCATGAAGCTGGTTTGTTACATGCAAACTGAGTAATCATTTCCCGTAGTTTATGCTTCTGTAGGTGTCCCTGATAGGATTTGATCTCAGATGCATTTGCAAAGTTTTTTAATTTTCTTTGACCTCTGTTTCATACGGCTACACAAAGATTTTAGTTTCTTTTATTTCCTCCGTAATGTCTGGATCTCAATAACTATATGCATGCATGTGAGTTTATTTGTCCGTGAATGTGGTTATTTCCTGCTATGTCAGTATGACGCAGGGCCCAGCTCTTAGGTGTTGTTTCCGGCACGATGTCGAATTTTCACGGATAGTAAGATCGTCAGATTTGAGTTATACACTGTAGCTTGAACTAAAGCTGCATCATGTATGGAGAATTATGTTGTGCATCAGTCAAGATCATTCTCTAAGCGCTAATGTAGTCCATTTAGTTTTTTCTTGAGATAACACAGGTAGCCCAAGCTCGAAATATGAGCATCGGCGAGCATCAGCATTGTTGCGTAACATTCAAAATATAAGGATTTGTACGGGAAAAAAAAACTACAGTTTCTGTAACCTACGAAAATGAAAGGATTTCAATAAAAAACAGCTTACCTTACTTAAAATGTGTGTTACGTCTCTCCTGTGTGGTCCACGGGCCGAATTATGGCCGTTTTATGGGTTTTTATGGTAAACCTTTATATAGAGAGAAAACCGTTTACATAATCCAGACATCCAGACATTACGGAGGAAATCAAAGAAACTAAAATCTTTGTGTAGCCGTATGAAACAGAGGTCAAAGAAAATTAAAAAACTTTGCAAATGCATCTGAGATCAAATCCTATCAGGGACACCTACAGAAGCATAAACTACGGGAAATAATTACTCAGTTTGCATGTAACAAACCAGCTTCATGACCTCTTAATTAATGTAAGCGGAAAGCCTGTGTGGTGCGGCAAAAACAAGATTTACTCAGCAGTCAACTGAAGTTTAGAATGGTACATGCACTGTGAAGTGCAAGTAACCTTCGCGCGAGAGAGGAAAAAGGGAAAAAACTCCCGTTCAAGCTAACTCTCAAGGTCACGTTTCACATTGTCGCGAGCTTATGAGTCGTGTTTGGCCTGTCAACACTTACTCTAAGTTAACTTGTGTGCGTGTTGTTCAAGCGTTTGACCAAAACAAATTTTCTCAAAATATTATTAAGAGATTAAACCAGTCCTGAAAATAGCTCCAATGGATTCCTGCCTTTACCCATCCCCACCCATTTTCATACATTGTGTTATGTTCGTTTCGTTATGTTATTAGTTATCGAGTAGTTAAAAAAATCAAAAACTTGTAATATTGTAATTAAATTATTAATATTTAAAAAAAGTAGTAACATTGTTAATTTTCAATTATGATTAAAAATTAGTTTTTAAACATTACCCACACCCACGACTTTTACCCACACCCACACCCACGACCCACGACTTGTACCCACGACCCACGACCCACGACCATTAGGCAAACTCTTCAAAGTTCCGTGAACAAAGCGAAAGTATTAAACGCACTCGTGTGTACGAAGTGTCTGGTCTAATTTTTTCCGCCGGTCGAAAATTCTTACTTTGCCGTGTGAACGGCATGCGCAAGTGTGTTCAGAACGTTCTATTAGAAACTTTGATTCCACGGTGAAATATAAAGGCTACCCGTTCCGTCTGACATCTTGGACGTACCAGTAGAGTTTTAGTAGTTGTTAGCTCGAAGGACTTGAAAGTCTGTCGACAACTTTGTGCAAATTATAGAAAGCTTGTGAAGGAATAACAGAATAAAGTTTGTATTCCTCTGTCTACTTTACCTGCATCCTGAAGAAAATGGCAAGACAGCTGTGGAATGGTGACGGGATTTCAGTTAGCGGGCTTGTTGTTGCGACTCCGTCTTGGTCTTTGCAACGTTTATATGTGTAACTGGTTTTGTTTTTGTTGCTCTCGGCAAATTCCCAAACGTTTTTGTCTGCTTGAGGAGGGCGTAAGGGTTTGCGGTATTGGGTTATTTTTGGTGCGGTGTTGCGGTAATTTTTATTTCAAAGTACGGTATTGCGGTTTTCAGAGTCCAAGCGGTGTGCGGTGAGTTTAAATTTTATGTCGCGGTAGTCGGTGAAAAAAAACGTTGTGTCGCGGTGATCTGCTTCTTTTTCATGACAAGAGGATACAAATCCTAAAAGGTCTCCCTAGCTAGCCTGCGTGTCTTCCTATAGTTGCACAGTCGGAGATCGTGTATTGCGGAAACGGTCCAGACAAATCGTATGGCTTGTAATTTCAGTTAATACTTGATATGATTAACGACATTAACTTTCTTATCCAATGATACGTAAACATGTCGCATTATTGACCTCATGGACCTTGTGGGAATAGTCAGCTTGGTTAACTTCCTTACCAATCTTACCGCCACTTTCGTGTCAGTCGGAAAACAATGGCGAGCGATCCAAAGTGATCAGTGAGGTCGTTATAAATTGCGTAGTGTCGAAAGATAATCTATGAAGATGGTGTGGTCTAAAAATTATTACTTGTCCTTTTCGTTGTGCATGCAGGAATATAGAATGTACAAGTAACTATTCGTGTGTGCTTAGCCTACGTAGCATGGTAGACCGGGGGGGGGGGGGGTTACTTCCGTATAAGAGGCTAATGGGGATGTGCCGCTGGATGGGGTCGCATTTTCACGAGTGGATTGACTATTTAACAATTAGTCGCCGAAGGCGACGTGAATGTCGGCGAATAGTCACCGAGACGAAGTCGAGGTGACTATATTCGCCAATATTCACGTCGCCTGAGGCGACTAATTGTTTTAGTATAATTACATTGATGATTATTCGAGAAAATAAAATTATTGATCAATTTCCGACCCCGAAACATCAAAAAATCTGGCTGCCATTTTGAAAACAGCTAGCCTTCAATGCTATAATCGCCGCGCGGTGATTATAGCGGGATAAAGCGAAGCTCCTAGCCAATCACAGCGCTCTATTTTCGATAGTCATCAATGTAATGATACTAATTCAAGAGAGTTACTAGAATGGGGTCGCGCATTTTCTGATTTTTGGGGGTAAGATCAGACCGACTCGTTCTTCATGTTTACGGTTAGCAAACTACCAGAATGTTTGTACTGTAGATGAAAAGTAATTAAAAGCGTTCTTCATTCAATCTAAAACGACTAAAATGACTAAGCTGGGATCGCGAAAATTAAATATTTGTCCAAACGTGACTAAGATGGGGTCTACAATTGGCCACAGAATAGACTATAATGGGTTAGGGGCTCTGAGAGGCCAGCGGCACATAACCAGCAAAAATTAACTCGTGTTTAAACAAAAGTTCCGCCAAATTTCACTTTCCTTTAAACAGATTTATTTGTTAAAGACCAGAAAACATCTCGTTAAACGAAGATTACGACAAAACACGCAAGCAATAGCCCTAATTTTATGCCATGGTCCATTCCTGTGTAACTTTTAACCCCTAATATTAGAATTTAAATTCATTCGTTTAAAGTGGGACGAATCCTTTAAAGTATAAATTAAATTCATCTTCTGTGATCAAGTTCTTGATTCTTGTGACCAATGTTTGAGGGTTAATATCATGAACAGGTTCGTATATACCGTAAATCCTCTATTAAGCCCCCCCTTTTCAGAGGAGGAAAGTTAATAAGCCCCCCCCTTCCCCCTCCCCCAATCCTTATACTTCACAAAAAAAATTAACGGTTAACGTGGACTGATCAGTTATGATTTATTCAGGCTGGAAGTTCATATTGTTTTTGGTCTTCGGCGGCATGACCTCCAACTTCATATGCTTAACTTTCTCAAATCAATACAAGTAACCATTCTCATAAAAATTACCGAAGAACATGAGGCCGAAAGCGCATTTTTGAAGAATAAGAATTTTGTTTTTGTTACTTTTAGGCTCCCACAAGTGAATTAAATACTTTTGACAGTGACTTTAATTGTACAACGCGTAAGTCTACTCTCGCTCATGCCACGGTATTTTTGCTACAGGTGATGCGTTTCGCTAAATTAAATAAGCCCCCCCTCAAAAGTGCTTGAAAAAAGTAAGCCCCCCCGGGGGGGCTTAATAGAGGATTTACGGTAGCATAGATAGTGATGATTTAGCCTGAGTATCAGGTGTTTCTAAAGGGAAAGGAGAAGAGAGAAGCGAAGGGAGAGTCTTCCTATCTCTTCCCCCCTCTAAAATCTCCTCTCCCCTAGCCCTTAAAGAAAGGCCTGATACTTAGGAGAGTGGTGATAGCTATTTATGGTGGGGATGACAAGACTAAAGCGGTTAATATTAAAGTAAAAGGGCAAATTATCGCTTAAATGATACAGACACGACCAGTATTGCACATTGATAGTCGGTTGTACATGTATTGATAAAATCAACTTTGGATGCACATATTTACAAAAAACTACTCTTACATCAGGAGTCAAAACCATACTTCGCTTGAGCGCATCAGATTGTAAAACAGCTTGCAACGACATGATTACAAAGGTTTAGATAAAAATTATAGTAATTATATTAAAAGAATACACAAAAAATTAGGGGTTATTTCATTGCCGTCTGCCAAGGAATGGAATGACCTCCCAACAGACCATCGAAACTGCAGTAGTCTGAAAATTTTTAAGACTAAGCTTTTTAAATTTTTTACTGATTTAGATAAGACTGATCATAAATGTAGTGTTTAGACTTTTTATCTCCTGTCATCGGTTTATACCAGAGTCTTCCTCCCGGACTTCGCTCATCGGTCTTTCAGTTTTAAATAAAGCTTTTTTATCTATTGACGTATGGCAGGAATCTGACATAGATAACTGACTCATGGCCAGCCAGCCCTAAGCACAAGGGAAAGTAGTTCCACCATCCCCAACTTTGATAGCCCCGCCCACTAAATGAGCACTCCCAAATTACACTTCACTTCCTCAGACTGCTTTTCGGTTTTCGTTACTGTAGTTGTAGAAATACAGCATTGAAACTACAAAGTCCAAATTTTGATATTGAGCAGGATAATTTCTTTACTCCAACTGAACAAGATACCTCTTTGATCTCGCAAACAATCGCTGTTGCATGTTGCGTAGTCTTCTTAAACAGTTATTTCAGCTATGTGACATTCACAATCGAATGTATCGAAGCAATAATTGTGTTATAGGCTAATTTTTATTTTAAAAACGTAGCACAGTTACTGTTATTAAATTACAATATAATCACGTTATTTTGCGCTTAATTAATATATTTCGAACATTAACAAAAATAAAACACAAAGTGACATATTAACAACACGGACGTTTTGTTTTGTGTTTTGATCTTTATAAAGGGTCGAGACGCAAGACGTACGGTATTTTACACTAGTACGGTACGGTCATTTTACACTAGAGTCCAACCTTAAGTCGTTAAACGCTGTTGTCCATTTTGGCACGATTGTTACTTTCCAGACATTTGTGACTATTCACAACAAGCACTACGTTCATATTTATTCTTGCTGTACAGGGCGACCGTTTGGATCAATTTAGGTTTCTGGGAAACTCCCCACCTACCCCTCCCCTAACCCAACATTTTGCCCTAAGTGAGAAGTAAGTGTTAATGATAACTTAGGGGAGGGGTAGGTGGGCAGTTTCCCAGAAACCTAAATTGATCCGACCGTTTTTTAAAGTTGGAGTGGTTATTGAATTTCTCACGTGCCACCATTTGGAGAAAGGTGGCTTTGCAGCTCTTTTGTGAACAATGTGAGATTAAATGACGTTAAAAACTAGAGGCTGTCTTCAGAAATATTGGAGGTATCAGCAACCCCATTATCATCGTCGTCGCTTAAGGGTTCGTAGTTATCCGACAAGAGAGGAGTCGGTTCTTGTGGCCTGGGTAACAATGAAGAGCTACTTGGGCTGGAGCCTGAGGTCAAGCTAACCGCCAAAGCCTGAGGAACTGGTGATGAGCGAGCACTGCTGTTAGCGGAGCCGACGTTGAAGGACAACGTGGAGTAAGGGAAAGGGTTCATGCGTGACGTTAAGGGCAAAGACAATGATGAGTATTGGCTGTCGATTGAAGGCCACTGCGGAAGGAGCGAGGTACCGTCACATTTTGATTGGTGGTTGGGTGACTCGGGTGGGGCGGGAGAGATTGGTATCATATTAATGTAACAGTCTGAACCCAAGGTGGCTTCTTGACTTGATGAAACCACTGAGGCTCGTCTGGTTAGCAGAGGCGTACTGTTCGCATCGCCTACTGACGCAGGCGATCCTTGAGAGGTTTCTACGGTTTCTTCTTCCTCCGACTCGGGAATCTCCCCCTCAGATAACTGCTCGTCGTCAACAGTTTCAGTACTTTGTGACGGTAGTTGATCACGATCGACTACGATTTGCGAAGTGTCAGGTAACAAGTTAGATGGAGATTCCTCACTGGGCTCGCCACCCGAAAGAACTGCAGCTTCGTTATTCCCAGATTTTTCTTCCAGAGAAGGTAGTTCGTCTTCTGAATGACTGCTCTCCTGTGAAGGTGGAATTTCTCCTTCGGATAAAGTATCGTCTGAGTGACGAGCACTTTTGACCGGACTTAGCACACCGGACGGCTCCTCTCGATGTGACGCAGTAGGTTCAGATACATCAATTAATTCCCTCTCAGAAATACGGTCATCACCAATAGAGCTAGCCTCAGAGGAATTATTTGTGGAGCATCCAGATTTTATATCGGGGAAGTCTACCTCACCCGGTAGCGGAACAAATTCACCGACAAAAGTAGGGTAAGTGGAATTACCCTCACCATCGGATACATCATCCATAGCTGAGCTTACCTCAGGCGGGTGACTTTCTGACAAGGGACTGAACGTATCAGGAGCGTTGAGAAACCCATCTTCACTACCAGGGTTTTCTAATGTCTCCGCTTCATTTATTCCTTCGTCGCGCTCGCTGCGGTTCAGCAGTGGAGAAACTGTGTTGCCTCTTGTTGCTTCTGAAGTGCTCGGACAAGAATCGGCATCAGTCGCTGCGGTGATAAGAGCACTCTGTTCTTCATTTAGTGACTGTTCTGCCGTTGTCACGTGATCCATTTCGACTGAGGTAACAACGTCCGTAAGATTCTCATCACGATCATGGACGTTTTCGTCAAGCGAGGAAGTGACATTTTCATCAGACATGGCCATAGTGTTAGCAGAACTATCTGGAAAGTCCTCTGAGACTTGCTGGTGAGATGATAAGACTTGTGGATGAGTTGACCCTATATCTGTTTCACTGCTCCCAACAAGACTATTCTCACTTGAATGAACCCTTACCACATCCATTAGTTCGACTCCTTCATCTACGGACACCGGTAAGGCCTCTGAAGAATCCTCCTCTAGCGAAGGTTCGTTAGGAGAGGAAACCTTGGGAGGTGTTAATTCACGGTCTGAAGCTTCAACCGTTTCTTCACTGTTTTGCCTATCCAAAGTAAGGTCAGTCTCTCCCTCCTGTGGCTTTTCACCTTGCTGAGACTCTTCAGGAGAAGCTGAAGTAGTAGGTATATCCTCCGTTTGTTGTTCGTTTATCGAAACAGGTAATTCCGGACTGATAGGGCTCTTAAGGTCTCGCAAAGCATCGCCCTTCTGTACGCCTACCTCTTCGATTGATCCTTCGGTGTGTTCATCTTCAATGTCAGAGTAGTCCTTTGATGTACTAGGAAGAGGGGTATTCGTATCCGCATCCGCACCACATGTGTCAGCTAAAGTGGTATTGTCTATATCTTCCAGTACGTTCTCATTTCTTTCCTCGCGTCCGACGTCAGCTTGTGTGTATACCTTGGTCGTGGTGCTTGGAAACATTTCATCACTACTTTCGGGCAAATATTCAGACTCTTCAGCTGACAAGGTTTCACTGTCGCTGGCATCATAAGTTTGGGTACTCCTCTGAGAATTTCTAGCCAGCGCGAGCACTCGAGGGTGTAAGCCTACAGAAGATGACTGAACTGGAGGTTCAATTTCGACCTCTTCCTCTCCTTCCTCTGTCTCACTGCCAGATGCACATGAGGCGGTAGCGTCTGGGGGTGCCTTAGGCTGCGGCGAGGACGTCGTTGCATCACTATAACTAATCACTGGTTCCTGTTGAAAAGCAAAGGTTTTATTGTTCTCTTGGCAGTTTTCATGCGACCTTTCATCGCCTTTTTCACCCTGACCATGAGCACGGCGAGACTGCATGGGCGAAGTACTTCTATGCACATCTCTACTATTTTCGTCTGATATCCACGGACGTGGAACCTCCCTTACGCTAGTAGCCCCTTTACGTTCCAAAGCACTCGTAGATGACGGTAATGGCTGAAATTGTTCTGGTCGTGCAACCGAGGATGGATAAAAGGATTCTGAATAATGCCTTGATAGATGGATCGCCTCAGTGCGAGCGGATTCCAGATATTCTCTAGTTGCAACGATAGTCCTAACTTGGGAATGACCAGGTTGGCGTGCTGTAGAAGACGTGTTCTGTGCATCGCCGTCGGCCTTTTCCGAATGTAATTGTATCGATTCGTTAAGATTCATCCAAAATTTCCTCTGAAAGTCGGGATCTATATGAGAGGCACATTCACCTTTATGATATAAACTTTTAGATATGCTGGGCTCCTGGTCGGGTCTTCTCTTGGGCAAGGTATCTTGGTTAACATTAGTTTTCACAGAACTATCAGCTACTTTCTCGGGACTTCTCAGAGGGGGTGGTCCTCTAATCAAAGGAGGGGGCTCGTTAGGACTTGCCCCATGCGACGATCCCGTGGGACTTATTACAGAGGTAGATATTAATGGTGGAGGGCCATCAGGGCTTACAGATAGTTTAACTTTAGTCCCAGGTGGTGATGTAAGTTTGCTTGCACTTCGTGACCCGGAAGTTGTAGTATGTCCTCCAACTGAAACAGAAAGAGAAATGGAACTATTGCCCTCTGGGATGGACCTCACTCCCGTGATTGGCATGAGTGGTGGAGGCTTAGGTACCAGACCAGTCGTAATACCATACCGGGGTCCACCAGACATTCCTGGTGATACGCCGGTGGGATTGGGAGGAGACGAAAGTCTTGGGGGAGAAGCTATGGCATGTCCAGTAAATCTTACATGGGGGTCACGAATCTCTTGCAACGGCGACTTTTCTTTTTTTACTGAAGCCTCTCCAGCAGAGGCTAGTCGTTCATGCTCTTCTTTGGCACAGTACGGAATGTCAACTTTTCGGGCTGCTGCTGCAACGTCTACTAAGGTGTCAAAGGCAGACATCGGAAAGACCTTTGCTAACGTGCTTTCTTTACTTTCTTTAGTGTCCCTGTTACCAGATGGCTCTGTGCGTTTACCCACGTCCTCTCGGTTGGAGTGTTTGCTATCAGGCACGATCACGGGTTGTGGTTCTGGAAATTTTTGAGACAAAGCTTCAGTGTCTTTCAAATCAGGAATAACAGCAGCTCGATTGCGCATCTCAGACACGGAGGCTGGCCTTGATGGGATTCGAGAGAGGTACGTGGCTGCGGGAGGAGACACCGCTTTTGCTGTTTCAGCTTTTTGTGCAACATGTGGCTTCGTATCAGGTGAACTGGTTTGTTGACGTTGGACTGGCTCGTGTGGTGAGCGGCTGGGGCGAGAAATCGTAGGTAACTCACCAGGAGACAACCGTTCAGTAACCCCTGGTGTGTGCATGTGCCTTGACTGTCTAACAAGAAAGGGATGTGCTAGCTCCTGCTCTGAAATTTCATTTTCACGCCTTGCTGGTACTTCAAGTGGATGAGGCATGGCACGCCTTTCCTCACTCACGGGTACAGGGTGACGATGGCCACAAACCGTCATCGGCGGATATCTTATACTAGCAGGAAAATAACTGACTCCTTGAGGATAATGGGTAGCGTATGTGCCACTGATCTTAAAATGACTAGGTAGCTCTTCTCCATTGACGCTATGGGGTGGCACATGTTGCACGACTGGCACCAAGAAGGGACGATCAGGATGGTGGTGGAAAGACGCCATTGGGTGAGAAATGGATGGATGGAATGGATAGACGTACGGTGGAGGGGTTGATGTGCCTGCAGGATGCGGGTGAACATGGGCTTGATGTTGAGCTTGCAAAGCCATTAGTGAATACGGTTGAGTGGGATAGTCACTCCCAGTAGCAAACTCCCGAGGAACTGAAACACACACATTACCAAGAGCCGTGAACTTGCGTATTGCTTCATTTTGCTCGTACACGCTAAGTTTAGTGTCAGGTGCCCTTGGGGGTAAATAGGTTTCTTCCCGTTTGCTTTGAGCGATCTTTTCACTGGCATCAGTACTTTTATTCTCAGATGATGCAGAAATTGCCAGGGCTTGAAGTGTTGCCCGAGCAGAAGAAGAACCCAGAGTGATATGTGGTCTCGATGATGGCCTTATAAGAGAAGACGTGTCGACCTCTCTTTCCTTTGTCAAATCAACAGTCTCTACTACCGGTGTCCGCCTTTCCTTTTCACTAACTCTGTTATCTATTGGAGTATGTGTGTGACGTGAAGCATCCTTAACAGAGGTGGCCTCCTGACTGTGATGCAAATAACGATCTTGGTTTCGATCACCGCGTACAGATCCTTCTCTTTGACGGGAGCTTTCGGGAGCCATATCTTGTGCCGTTATATATTTTTTGTCGCGTGAAGAAGACATTTGTATTAGCGGTGGAGGAGGGTTAAGTACTTGCTGGCGAGAAGCCAGACTGTTGCTTGGTGGAGTGGCACTCCGCTGTGTTCTTGACTCGGTATGACTCATGAGGCGTGTATCAGACGACAGTGGAAGACTCTGTGGACGCATTGGTTCACTTGCTGTTACCACGTGTTCTGAGAAAGTTGAAAATACGACAGCAAATAAATATCTTAACACCCTCATTCCCAAAAAAGTTTTCTGTGAAAATTCCACAAAATTTATTAATATCATTTGTTAAAGTAGGATCAAAAGGCTTCATTTGAAAAGTCACAACACAGGATTTAATCCACGGACTCAAAAAACCACTTTCTAAGACTACAATATTCACTCAGAGAGTGGTTTACAGGCATCGAGCGTTTTCGCATGACGTCACGGCGGCCGTATCGGTGTTTCAAAACAATGAAGCGGCGAGTATGTTGGTGTTCCTGTGGAAAGTGAACTCTTTCTAGAATGAAAATGATGTGAACTGCAGAAAGACAAATTGCATCCCGTATAAGTCCTGACATTTTTTCGGGTTAATTTGCAATTTCAATTACCACTGCGACGATCATACCTTCATTTCAATTTGTATTTCCGCAGTTCACATCATCATCATTCTATGTTTCATTCCTTTCACGGGTTAAGATGAACTCAACAAATTTGCCTGCGCCCAATACTATGGCGCGTTGTCAGTGTCAAAATTATGTTTGTCTTAATGTTTTGAATTTATACTGGTATTAAAATGTCTGTCGTGACATTAATGCATTGGCACGCGGAGCTTAAACGTGACATTACGGAATACGTTGTACTGTTCGCGTGAATCTCCCGCTGCACATCGTGAATCGTTCCTTCTATTCTTGTTATCAACGTCTGTATGCGTCCGTCATGTTTGTTTACGAGGAACAAATCACGTGATTCGTTTTGGCGAGAAGTAAGTCCGCAGTGCATGCTTTCTTAATGTCAAGACCACCATCTTTTTAAAAGGCGTTTGTTTTGTTCATATATATTATACATATGAACCTCATGATGTCAAGACGAGCATCATAATGTTAAGACGACGATTCAATTTTTTTAAAAGACGATTGGTTTGTTCATATATAATATACATATCAACATCATAATGTCAAGACGAACATCGTAATTCCAAGAAAAAATTCGAAATGTCAAGACGTATTCCGTAATGTCACGTTTAAGCTCCGCGTGCCAATGCATTGATGTCACGACAGACATTTTAATACCAGTATAAATTCAAAACATTAAGACAAACATAATTTTGACACTGATAACGCGCCATACAATACATGGGTCCTTATAGCTCAGTTGGTAGAGCACTGCAACGCTAACGCAAAGGCCATGGGTTCGAATCCCAGGTTAATTTGCTACTGCTTAAATTGCAACTACCACCGCGACGATCATATCTTCATTTAAAATAGGTGAACTCCTTTTGTATGTAATATAAATGCTTTCGTTTGTCCCAATAAATTTGCATGGATGCTGGCCACGTGAGTGAAAACGCTCTGTCAGCATGAAAACCATACAAACGCTTAGCTTAGAATAATGGCTTTCATAATAAGAAAAGAAATTCATCCAAAATACAACATAAAGAAAAAATGAATACATTTCTTTTTCATTTTTATAAACAACTCTTGTAACAATGTGCCACATAATTGCGTTCTTCATTATTTTCCATTTTTCATTTTCTTTAGCTTACCATTTCCTGCAGACGCTAGTCTCCTCAACATGCTTGAAGCTTGATTCCCTTCTGCCGTCTCAAGGCGTGGATAGCCTTCCACTCTTTTCTTCTGCTCATCAACATCAATAACAATAACATCCGTAGGCTTCTTACGCATTTCAGGGCTTACTGTGAAGTGAATATGGACACAGTCAAACAAATCAATGATGATAAGAATGATAGTTGTTTATATATAAATATAATTCCGTTATTTACCCTCGGCAGTATTTATAGCACCAATGCTAACGAGGCCTGGCGCCGAGCAAATGACTGAAACAAATAAGTCAAATCAAACTTAACAGGGTTAAGAATCCCAACTGCCCGGAGACAAACCAGTCGGCTATTTACGAGCATGACCGAGGATTTGAACTCGGGACAACCGTGAATAAATCCAGCTAGCGGTCAGAGCGGGACTTGAACTCGGGGCCTCCGAATTGCAAATTCGGCGCTCTAACCACTCGGCCACGCTGCCTCCAGACCGGCCAAAATTTTAAAGTAATCGACTAGACATGGGTAACAAGTGCTGTTAAAGTGATGAGTCAATACTTAAGGGAGATGTGCCACGAAATTCGGCCACATTAGGTATTACAAAATGCCCGTTAAATCCAAGAGAAACATAAAAACAACCGCTTAACACTTTAAAGGAACGTTAAGGTGGCTGCACACAGCATTGCGGGCGGTCAGCGGTAACTCGCGTGACGGCAAGTGTTTTAACTTAGACAAACAAACATGGCGGCGAAAAAGCAATGGTACACAGAACACGAAAACTCAAAATCTACTCATTAAAATTTTGTAATATTTGGCAGAATTTTTACTTTTATGGTGTTTTAAATAATGAGGACTTTAAAATGGAATTTGAACAGACGATTTTTGTGACACATTTAATAATTACAGTACAAATATATTATTGATTATCTAAAAACCCCTCTGTTAAAATTTGGTCAAATAAGTTTCAAATGGTAATGATTAATTATAGTAAGCTGTGTGCAATTTTATAGGAAAATCTAATGAGTGAATTTTCTGTAAACTGAGCAAAAGTGAAATTTTAAGGTTGTATTCAATCGTTCATGTTGCTAGCCTGAATTTCATCCGATCACTTCGAGTCGTGATTACTCCCTCAGTAACGTCTGAATCGACCGGCCGTTAATGCCGTCCAGTGACGTCACTACTCTTTGACCTTTGCTTTAATTCATGCAAAAAGTAAAACTCGGTTTTCAAGTGGCAAACCGAGAAATATCGTTTGGAAATGTCTGCATGATCTAGAATTGCTTTATCTTTTTCGATCGTAATTCATGTTCAACGTTCAAACTATCAACTACACAACTCTGAACCGGTTGTACTGAATTCTATAATCAAACTCGGTCGCAATCACGCAATGAAATAAACACACACACGGAACACTTAGTTCAAAAACACATTGATTTCAAATCATTTGCTTTAGTTGAAAAGAAGCTATTTGGTCCTTAACGAAGAAGAAAACAAGGAAACGAGAAAGAAAAGCTAACAGAATCATTACACTTGACGGTAAAAATAGCAAGAAGGTCGAATTATAACATTCAGATCTCGCGTAAACAAAATCACCGACCGCCAAAACCACAAAACGGCTCTAAATGAAAAACTTACCGACTCTCCGCAATGATTCTTCATTCGCAGTTCAATTTAGCATTTCAGTTTCGAAGACAAGGGCAATTTTGCTGTTTAAGATAAAGATTAAGCTTATCGAAATGTTTGAACTACACGAAAGAATGCCAGGGATGCGATCCGTTGAATATCAAGCGACAATCCCGCTAAAATTTTTCATAATTATACATAATTATGCGAATGTTTAGACAATCAGCCAATCAAAATCACTACCCGGTTTTCGGGTAGTGAGTGACGTCACTGGACGGCATTAACGGCTGGTCGATTCAGACGTTGTTGAGAGGAGAAAACGACTCGAAGCAATCGGATGAATTTCAGGCTATCATGTTGCCACGGAAACTACGAAAATGTCGAATTTTACCTGTGAATCAAAATCTTTCATTAATATATTTTCCACTTGCCAAGTTTCAGCTTGTGAGCTGCAACCCTTCTCTTGCCATAAGTTGGCAAATGACATATACTCAGAAACTGCCAAAACTGTGTTCAGCCACCTTAAAATAACACAACAGATACAACAGATGCCACGGATGGGAAAAACTGAAGAAGATTGAAACGGATCGAAATTAGGGTTTTTGAAAACTGTTCAGCCGAAAAGTTATTCAAAGTTTATCTCTGCAGCAGCATAGGGGGACAGTGGGGCCAACATTGTGATGCTAATTTTTCCAAGATGGCGTCCTATTGTTTCATGACTAGCCCTAGGTCCCCTGGGAGATGACCTCATGTTGCACGAAAGGTTGAACCCTAACCACGTGGGTACCCTAACAACGGGAGTGTTTAACCCTAACCACGTCGTATTACCCTAACAACCCTAGGTCCCACGAGAACCTCAACAACAAATTGCTTAAATTGCGTTTTAAATTTTTTGATAATGCGTTGACGGTATTTGATGCGAGCTTGAACGGTCATACGTTTTTGCCGTTTTTCTTTCAACATGATTTTCTTAGTGGTTTTATCCACAGCAGGAAGGACGTCTACAGCAGCCATGATGTTACACCAATGAGGGTTAACACAATTGTGATAGCGAATGAGACATCGTGTTTTAATTTATACCTTACCAAAAAGGTAGAAAAGAAATGTTAGTAACCTCTGAGCATTTAGTTTGCAGAAAACAGTCGATGGGGTAAGACCATTTGATCATAACAAGTAAAACCATGTTTGAAAGGAGTAAAGAAAATACCTCTTTAGAAGCAAGGACCAACCGTAAAAACAAAGAGACGCAACGTTGGATGGATTTAGCTATTGAGGACCCCCTGTATAAGGTAACTTATACTACAGTATTTGGGGACACACCTGTATGCATTAGACTTTACAGTTCATGGTAAAGCGATAGGGACATTCTTTGGATACTTGCTGATGACTTTGCTCTATTTGTACATCCATACAAACCCATAAGGGGTCGACGATTTTGTACCTGCATCTATAATGCGTTTATCAAACACCAATTTATATCGCTTTTTGCGATCTGTCAGTTTGATTTTCTTATTCACTTGGTTTCGCTGAAAATAATCAGGAATGGTAATAGCAATGGTACGAGGTTCCTGAAGGGTGTGCTCCAGTTCCAACAGGATATTGTTTTTCATGGTTTCATAGTTTAAAAGTTTGTTTGTTTCATAATTTAATGAAAAACCGCGCACTTTACATTCCGTGTCTCCCTTGTGCGTTACAAACCGTAATTTTTTGCAACCCAGACACAAACTCTACGATCCAATCCCCTGGAGTTTCATTAGTAAATTGGCCTAAAAACCTGCCCGTAGGTAATGTGTCTTGACCACTTCAAAAATAGTGCTCAGGAGACCTATTTGTTTGTGTCGAATCTCTGACTTTGCCATTGTAATTTCTTTGGTTACTTTAAGTTCCATAGCGATTGAGGGCGAGTAATTGGAAATATTAAGGTGTTTCGATACAGTTTTCCAGAGGCCATACCGATATTTTTCAATCTCCTAAAAAGTGTTTTTTTCCTTGTCCGATCGCTATAAAATTTTCACCAGTAATTGGCTATGGATTGAAATTTGTGAAAATGTAGTTTTAAGTAAAATCGCTATTACTATGACAACAATAAACAAAAAAGTTTGAAATTGATAAAAGCCGAATTTTGTGTGATCTAGACCTGCTACTGAAAATCCAACACTAGGAACTTGAAGTTTGGTGTTTAGCAGACAATCTCCGTAAGAAGTAAAAAATCTGTATGTTTGAATTCGAACAAAACGAAAATATATTTCGAACCTTAAATTTTCAATAGCCGTGATAGATTATTTAATAAAAACGATTTAAATGACTCAAATTATTCTTAAGTAGCGTCAGAATGCTGCTTCATATCATATTTTGATGGTGAGAAATTTTGGTGTACTTTCGTTCTTGCGAACTTGAAAACTAACCCGTTTTCTCACCACCTGTATAAGTGCAACTTCATTCAGAATTTGGACTTTTAGCGCTTTCTTGAATATCTCCGAAACGACTGCAACGAATTTTTTTAAAATCTCTTCACATAATCTCAATTTCAAACTTTTTTGTTTATTGTTGTCATAGTAATATCGATTTTACTTAAAACTACATTTTCACAAATTTCAATCCATAGCCAATTACTGGTGAAAATTTTATAGCGATCGGACAAGGAAAAAAAAAACTTTTTAGGCGATTGAAAAATATCGGTATGGCCTCTGAAAAACTGTATCGACACACCTTCAACAACATGAACTGGACTGCCGTGACACAGCCCCTTTAAGTGACACATTGAATGAAATAAGTGTTATGTATTGAAAACTGAATCAAACTGGTCGATCAACTGGTACTGAGTATTTAGCAGTAACAAGGCACACGGAGCATTTATGACTTTTATGTGAATAAGAAAAGAATGCTTGTGATCCTTCCCCCCCGGACCAAGCAAAAGCAGGTTTCGTTTTAAACATCGAACCAGGGTTGTAAGGTGTGTCTTCAAGGCCTGTAACATGACATAGCGTATCAACACAGCGTTGCAATGTTGGAACTATTCGACACAGTGTCGCAACAATGTTGCAACGCTGTGTTGCGCTAAAAATCGTCGTTGTGAATCGTCTCCTGTAACATCACCTTTAACCAGTTCTACAAACACACACAAATAACCATACCTCTTCGCACGTCTTCCGTTTTCATGATAATCCTACTGACTGGTTCAACTCGCAGATTCCCAGGATATGAACTCAAAGGCAGTGGCTTGTGTGAGGAAGGATGAACTTCATTTCCTTCTTTGAGGAATGAGACTTGGCTGTCAGGCATATCGTGAGGAGTTACAATAACAGGAGAATGGCTACGTGGACGACTCCTGTGACTATGTGCGGGACCAGACGAGGTGAATAAAATGGAGCTTACGGGTACATGGCTGGGCTCGGCCCCAGTTGAGTGTCCCAAGGAGTTTGCTGAATGTGGTCCACCAGTATGAGAAATGCCAGGATGCGATGTCAGAGGGTGTGAAACTCCCGGTTGCGGTATTGGAGGATGCGATGTTCCGGGATGTGAGATAACGCCTTGAGATGATCCTAGATTCGACGATGTAACACGGGAAGTCCCTGGATTGGAGGTAACTGCATAAGAAAATCCAGGACGTTGTACCTCTTTAGAAGAAAGAACAATATTCGATGAAGAATGAAGAGATGAGGTAGAGTGTGGGAGCTGCTTGAGTACCGAAGATCCTTCAAAAAGAGACGGCGAATCTGAATTCGAGTGCGCTGGATGCGAGGAAACCAAAGGTCCGTGTCTTAGATGAGATGAATCCACAGCTCTCGGATATACTAGGCCAGTGTGTATGGACTCCGGATGAAGGGCTCTTGACGAATGCTGCGCGTCCTGTTTCATGGATTCTATAAGCAAAGGCTGGAAAAACCCTTGCCCTTGGTGTGTAGTTCCCACATTTGGTGACGCTCTTCCAATAGAAGCAATCACTCCCGGAGTAGGCATAAAAAGAGTGGAGCTTGAGCTGGATAGCGGCAGCCGAGGAGATTGAGAACTGACTATTCTCGAACCTCCTAGTTGAAGACTGGACATAGAGGACGTCGTAGATGTAGTCGGTACATTTGCTGGAGATGTTGCTGAGTTAGCAGTTGTCCCAGATGTGGAATCCCCTGAGTGGATAACTGAAACAGTGCTGGCAACAACACTGTTTGACTTGGCGTTGCTTTGATTTGGATGAGAAGTGTCTGATTGTTGCACTCCTGGGTCTAACTTTGGTGTTGGTTCCTGCTTATCTTCAGGACTAGGAACATCCTTTTTTTGTGGTTGTGGTTGCTGCTTTGGCGGTTGCTGGGCACGGTGATTCTAGATGAAAACAATATTTATACTCTCTATCAGTGGATAACTCAGAATGGAAACACACTCCAACCGACAAAAGAAAGCAGTGATTTTGCTATGTGATTGGCTACAATAATGCAAATCAATCCACCACTGTAGAAAGGAGAAGGAAACTGGACCGAGTTAACTTTTGCAAAGACTTCTGGGACTGTTACTAGGGAAACGGAAAAAAATTGGCCAATAGCTGACCGGCGCGACCCCAGTAACGATCCCAGAAACAATTGCGGGACACATTTCGGCTCCGGTTTCCTTCTCGTCTCTAAAGTGTCGAATACTAAAACTAATTATCAAACAGTTATGTCCAGATATGCAATCAACTCGGAATTTAGGTACCGTATTTCCTCGAATAATCGCCCCCCTTTGACGGAAATATTTAACTGGAAATAATCGCCTCCCTCGAATAATCCCCCCACCGCCCCTCTGACCATCATCTCTTCCTTTTATCCCCTCCCTGTCAGGTTGAGGTACAATGCGATTCAGCACAACTGATCAGTAATGATTTAAGCTACGAAAATTAATCAAGGAACTAAATTTGGAACACACAAAAAGCCCATGTTCAGTTTATTTGATGATTATTTTTTGATTAAATGGGAAAATAAAACAAAATATTTAGGGCACGACTTCCAGTAAGCAATATTTCAAATAATCACCTTCCCTCGAATAACCACCCCCTTTTTGTGCGAATATAAAAAAAATCGTCCCGGCTATTATTCGAGGAAATACGGTGCTTCATATTAAATGCAACTATTTGTGATATTGCCAAATGACTTTGTGTTTGACGAAAATTGCTTGCGTTTAGCTGAGAATTAGGGATAGGAGACACTTGTGGGACTTACTAGATTCAACAAAAGCCCATCAATTTAGTTTCTAGGAAACTGCCCACCTACCCTCCCCTAAGCTAACATTAACACTTACTTCTCATTTAGGGCAAAATGATGGTTTAGGGGAGGGGTAGGTGGGCAGATTCCCAGAAACCTCAATTGATCCACAAAAGCTTTCAAACTTGTATCAGACAGCTGCGTTCCATCAAATCAAACACCAAACTCCTGGTTGCCATTCATGACACTTGGGACATCAGCGTTTTTGTTGCTTAACTTCCGCAATTAAGACGGAATCCATCAGGAAATTGAGTAATTTTAAGTTTCAGTGGAAAAAAACCTTGTACCAGAATAATTTAAACAATATCGCATACTCTTTTACATTTTTCAAGGGCTATAGATGTAATTAGCTATCTGTGATAACACCAAAGAAAATTCCTTATAAGAGCCCGAGAAAATAAATGTCAAATTTATCAAAACGACATCTTACACATGAAATTTTCAGAATTTTTCCCGTGTTTTTCCCAATTCTTGTGAAATTTGACATATATTTTTGCTCGGGCTCCCATGAGAAATAGTCTTTGGTGTTATTTCAGATATCTATAGCCCTCGAAAAAAGTAAAAAAGAATGCGATATTCCTTAAACTATTCTGCTACAAGGTTTTTGTCCACTAAAAATTAAAATTGCTCAATTTCCTGGTGGATTCTGTCTTAATATGTGTTTTGAAAGTCTCAATTACGTGTAACAAAAGACTAAAATAATTACCTTTGTTTTTTCATGTTCCGCTATAAGATCTTCCAAGCGCATTTTTTTCTTGTAATTAAAATAGAAGTTCTTGCATTGTGCACCAGTCTTCGTCACCACTCTTCTAGCTATGGCTTCCCAATCACGACCACACTCCTTCAACCCTGGAAAGAAGCAATTTATTTTAATGAATGCAATTAACCAATGGAAGTTCAATAATTTATGCATTTCATCAATGGAACTACATTACCATTTCAGTTTTAAAAGGGCTACTGCACTGACGCTATTTGGTAGAATTTCTAAAAAGCTAAAACTTTTTTCGTATCAATTGAATTCCAAAAATAATGGTCTAGTTTTGTTATTTAAGACTTAAGGATGGCAAGGATGTATTTGGATTGAAACTTGAAAACGTTGGGCCAACATTTTCAAGTTTTACAGTTATGAATATATGAACATCATATACAGCTATTTTGAGAAAGGTTGTCGGAAAAAGTGCACGCGACAATCCCGAAAGGTATTGTGGGTGGTTTTGAGCGCATTGTTGTTCAAAGAAATTTGATAGAATAGCTCGGGAGGCCACGGACATATGTTTGCAAGTGCTAAAGGAAAGCAACAAAAGTAGGTTCGACAACTACAAAGTCAGGAACAGTGTATTGATCATATCCCATATTGTCTTTGGGGATTGTAGCGTACATATTTTTCCGACAACCTTTCTCGAAATAGCTGTATGTGAGCTGCGGAGTGAAGAATTATGTGTGGGAAGATCATCGCCGTTATATAGGAATCTTTGGCAGTTGCGAAAAGAAAGCCTAAAAAACAAAAATTCAGGCTTCTACGAGATTCGCACCCTTGACCTCTGCGTTACCGGTGCAGCGCCCTACCAAGTTAAGCTAACAAGCCAACTGGGAGCAGGTCGTTGAATTGGTTCGTTATAAACCCGTAGAATTTTCAAGTTTTAATGTTACGCCTGCAAAAATCACCAAAACATTATTATGGGTTGTTTTCCATAACGGATATCCTTCTGACATAGCCCCTTTAAGGACTCTCTCTCTTGTTACAAATGCCGCAAGAATACAACTTCACCTTGAATAGCTATTTCTATCTCCTTTTCACTCCAACGGGAAGTCTCTACGTGATCTTTAAAAAAGCAACAGCAAAAACAAATAAGAAATAACGTAATGGGTCTAAGTAGCTTGCGAGGTAGCTGCCAATTTGGGGGATAATGTGAGTAGTCACGCGCGAGTGGAACGCGAGAGCGAGAGGCGGGGGAAATAGCTCACTTCGGAAAAGAGTAACAGCCTGCGACCTAAACTAGGCGCGCGCGTATTTATGGGATTATTTGTACATTAACCTCTTTTCATTTCCCAGAATCTTTACTTTAGCTATTGAACGGTTGGAGTTCGGTCGTTTCGATAGAAAGTCGTTTCGATACAAACTCAAGCAGTGATATTGAAATGACTTTGTATCGAAACGACCGTAAACCGAACGGATTAGAGTTTAATATTTTTGATGGCGTGACAATGGAAACCAGCAACAGTAGAAAATGCTGGACTTAGCAGCGTAGCTACTTGTTGAAACTAACTTTTCAAATGCGAAAAATATTCCAGATCAGCATAAGAGACTGATAGAGTGTCCATCCACTGTCCTCCCCCTCCCCCTCCCCCCTCCACTGATCCAACGTTATCACTAACTTTTCTCTTAAGGCAAAATGTTGGATTAAGGGAGCGGTAGGTAGGCGGATTAAAAGAATCTTATACTGATCATTAATATTTTTTTATGATAGCTTTGTTTGTCTGGAAAACTACTCACCTACCCCTCTCCTAAAGCAACGTTAACCCTAACTTCTCACTGAGGGCAAAACGATGGGTTAAGGGAGGGGTAGGTGGGTATATTCCCAGCATCTTATACCGATACTTGAGACAAAAAAAAAACAAGCAATATGTATGCAGCATCACACCTGGTCTCTTGGCTGGTGGTGTGGGTGTGGCCACTTGAGGGGTGGTTACAGAGGGTGGGAGATTGTCCTCATTTTCCTCACTCTCCTCTGCTGAGTCGGTCATTTCTTCTAAATCCTCGTCTCCCTCGAAACCTCCACGATCACCTTTAGCACTGTAATAAACAAAAAGAGCAACAATACTATAATGAGACAGAAAGGTCGTACTATTTCCTCCAATAGCCCGGAATGAGACCATTATTACTACGTTGTAGAGTGGAACCCCGGTATAACGAACACCCCGTTATAACGGGAAAACATCAGAAAGCCCAGCAGAATATTCGGCAGAATTACAGTAAAATATCTGGAACGTACCCGGCTATAGAGGGTTTTCACATGACGTCACGGTGGCCATATTGGTGTCCCAAACCAATCCTCTGGGAGTTGTACTCTTTTCTTATGCAAATGATTTCTTTTGTTCTAATAAATTTGCATAGAGTGTTTTCACTCACGTGGCCAACATCTATGCAAATTTATTGGAACAAAAGAAACCATTTGCATAAGAAAAGAGTTCAACTCCCACAGGATTTGTTTGGAACACCAACATGGCCGCCGTTTTATTGTTTTGGGACAACAATATGGCCACCGTGACGTCACGTGAAAACACTCTATAACGAAACCCGCTATTACGAAATTCCCGTTATAGCGAATAGATTTTGACGGTTCCAACGCACAATTTATCCCGCTGTGACGGATATTTTGTCCGGTCACCACAGCAGTCAGTAACAACGACAGATTCGAGTAGAAATCATAGTTTGCGTTAATTGAAAGTGATTTTAAATTTGATGTCTTGATTGTCGGCGATTTACACTTACAGTTTACATTGAGTACCAAATGAATAAAAATGACGTTTAGAATAGTTTCTTTGGTAATTGTTACCGGTATTTATTAAATTACCGCGCTATAACGAATATTTTTGCTTTTAACCAGATAATTCGTTATAGCGGGGTTTTCGCTTTAATGAAGACCCCCCCAGAACGAACAATTTTTTCAGTACCGTGGCACTTCCTCGTTATAGCGGGGTTCCATTGTAATGTAATAAAATGTCATGTCGCGGATGAGAGAAACAGTGTGCCCCCTTTAAATAATATATTAACAGTAAGCTAGGATGTCAGCATAAAAAGGCGCAAGTGGCTGCCGCCATCGGTCCATTTTTTTCTTGTCCCTGTACGGCGTCTTCCCAGGCCTTCTCGGTCAATGCATTTCAGTGACTTATCCAGACCATGCCAGGTGATCTGTGACATCATTGCGGGGGCCTGGGGAAAGAAATTTTAATGCCGTATCCCATAAACCAACGCGCGCACCAATTCAATTCAATTCAATCTGTTCCCGTCAGCTTTGGTTTATGGGATACGGCATTAAAATTTCTTTCCCCAGGCCCCCGCAGTGACGTCACAGATCACCTGGTGTGACCTGAAAGGTCCATTTATGAGCTTACTGTTTGACGTAGGATAAGTGAAGTGATGGCAAAAGAAGAGATGGGTCACACTCAGTACCAGAGAAATTTGCACCACATTTTCGAACAGAAGTATTAGTTCTCTTCCGCTTAGCTGGCAGGAGCAATTTCAATTAACTGAATTGCGCTAATCGGGCTGCGGTTACATATGCTTGCTTTGAATTCTTTCACTGACTGTAAGTAAATGAACTGAGAAAAATGGCCACTTCTCCCGATGATGTTTTCTATACTTGCCCGGATCAATCGTCCCGCGCCATAGGAATGTTTTGACTCGTACTACAGTTATTAGAATATATTAAGTGATGTTACACGAGACCACTTGCAAGGACGACAGGCAACAGTGTTGGGCCAATGTTGTAACAGGAAACAATGTTGTAGCAATGCCGTAACGCTGTGTTCCCCTGTGTTCCCCTGAATATCGTGGTTGCCAATCGTCCCGTGTAACATTACCTTTGGCCACCATGTTAGACAACGAGAGGCTAAACGAGGTTGGAAGTCTTTGTTCTTAGTCTTAACAAAACTGTGTACTTCCGTATTTCTTGTTAGCCTGCGAGGAATCTCCCCATTTCCGGCGAGCGAACGCGAGCAGCGAGTGGTGAAGCCGCAAGGATCGATTTAGGTTTCTGGGAAGCTGACCACCTACCCCTCTCCTAAGCGAGAAGTGAGTGTTAATGTTGGCTTAGGGGAGGGGTAGGTGGGCAGTTTTCCGGAAACCTAAACTGATCCAAACTTTCTTTCCCCGCCTCTTGCTCTCACGTCTCCTTTCGCGTGTCCCACACGCGTGATATCTTGCCACTCTCACAAATGGAAAGCTTGCACGCGGGCTAGTTACTTGTCACTTCATATTACCTGCTTTCTGGGGCACCTGCTCTTATCTTGTTTGAGGGAGCACCTTCACGCCCAGCTGCAAACTGTATGGGAAAACACAGCAGGTGTTTTAAAAGCTGCAATTAAGTTGGTTTGCCTGCTAACTGTTAATTACCATGCTGACTGAAAAACATTTCCTATACCCCAGCAGTGTAAAGTGCTGTAAAATGTACTTGGTAAAACAATGATAAACAAGAAGTGAACAGTCATCTATTGTTTCTTTAATTAGTTACTTATTCTACATTTAAATTTCTATTATTATTCATATTATTTTCTGAATTTTACGGTATGACACTCGCGCTTGTTGAGATGACTATAGCCAACTTGGCGCAATATTCAACGCGCACTCGTGGAATAATTCTTAAATAGACAGCAGTACCATTAACCACTCTCTTTACTATACATGGACTCATTTTCTGTCTCCTAATTGGCTTAGAGCCTACAGTTAATGTTGGAAATCAGCACTACCTACAGATTATCTGCTAGAGGATAACTGTTATCAATTATCTGGTGCCAGATAACTAACTTATCCGTAGGTTGTGCGCGTAATGCATGATTTCCAACAACTATTAGATTCGGTAAGTGTTATAAACCTTGGCTATCACAAAATTGTTAAAAATACCAATAGTTGTTAAATGCAGAGTCTCATCTATATCTCTGTAAATGGCTTTCAGCCAATTCAAATAATACAAAAAATCAACTCCAAAAACTGAACCAAAGCAAGCACTGCTTTCATTTGAAAATTCGAAAGAGAGCAGAAACTTATACAGTGTGAAAAAACCATTTGAAGATTATAACTTTGAGTGGAGAGGTCCACACGAGATTTGTGCGTGATTTGTTCTAACCACTATTAGTATAATTACATTGATGATTATCGAAAATAGAGCGCTGTGATTGGCTAGGAGCTTCACTTTATCCCGCTATAATCACCGCACGGTAATTATAACATTGAAGGCTAGCAGTTTTCAAAATGGCAGCCAGAATTTTTGATGTTTCGGAGTCAGAAATTGATCAATACTTTTATTTTCTCGAATAATCATCAATGTAATTATACTAAAACAATTAGTCGCCTCAGGCGACGTGAATGTCGGCGAATAGTCACCGAGACGAAGTCGAGGTGACTATTCGCCGATATTCACGTCGCCTTCGGCGACTAATTGTTAATTATTAAGTAGAACTTACTTGATCCCGGCGTCTTTTCTTCAAGTTATGTCTTCGGGATAGCTGTTTGTAATGCTCCTTCTTTTTGGTCTGATAGTAAAACAGGATACAGTCTGCCACACTCTGCAAAGGACAGCCACAAAGACACATTTTTTAGTGCCTCTCTAGTAATTATTTCAGCCACTACAATTTTTATAATACCACAGATTTTGGCACACACCGCGTGAATACCACGGCTGAGTTAACTGAATGTGGTTAAGCAAAAACAGACCAATCATAAAAAGTACTGCTGGTAAAATCAACCAATCAGGACTAAGAGAAATTACATGTAGCCAGCAACAAGCGCGGGAAACCGCGTCGAGTTCGGGATTTTTATATCTATTTATAGGGGACAGTGGAAAGAATGTTTCTCTAAATTCAACCTGCTTAGACACCTCATTATTACGGCCAAATAAGATAGCCACGTACACGTTTGTAAAGATCCTTTACTTACTTTGCCGGGAAGAAACGACGAGATCAGATCAAAGTCTTTTGCGTTGTGGATAAACCTACAAATAAATAATTATCATAAGCGCTCCCTCAAAATAACTCTTACACAAATCAACTAAACAAACTCAAACAAAGAGACACTATAGGTAGACTATTACAGTGTTAACACTAAATAGAAAAGATCTGTTTCACCCCAAAACTGCTAACTCAGCTCTGTAGGTCAAAGTCTGATTCAGCCTCTCCTGGAGCCATTTGACCACAATTGAAGCCGAGAAAGCTCCATCAAAATTCAAAAACCTATTCCAACCCACGGGACCAAATCAGCCCTAGGTAACTGGACTGTATTAGCCCTGATTAAGGCAGCGAAATTAAACCCAAAAAATGGGACTGCAAATTACTCACCAAAACGGCCCCATTTTTAGGACTAAAACAGACATTTTTTATTTACAACCAGTTGCCGCCCTTGTGTTAGGTCAGGCAAAGAGTTAAATTATTAAAAAACAAAATAATTCCATTCCAATAAAGGAGGCCCTAACTTACCTTTAAGGTGAAGCCTGATTGTAAGGCCGATTTAAATGTAATAAATCAAGCATGAGACGCAGTGTTTCATCACCAGATGAAACACCGAGAAGAGAGTTGAAAATACGACACACAGCGGAATATTTTTTAAGAACTTGGAGGTGGTTCATCTGGTGGTGAAACACTGTGTCAAATGCTTGATATTAGTTCTCAAGCAAAATGATTTTAGAAGGAGAAATAAAGGATGCAAAAATGAGCAGTTTTTCATCTGATTTCCAAACACTCATTAAACATTAATTTTCTTTGCACTTTCCTTATGAATTATTAATGAGTTTGAGAAGTAGTAATTCACTCATTTGTCTAACAAGCTATGCCTTCTGGTCTACTCTACGTGCTATGGTAAAATATGCCTTTCCTCTCAATACCCCGCAAAGCAGAGGTTTCCCTTTTGCATGACTTTAAGCATTTACGAAGTCGTTCGCGCCCCTTGTCAGTCGCGTAGTTGGTTTGTTTCTCCTGGGTAATATAACAAAAAACTACGCTTATTGTTTACTGTTTACTGTCATTTTTTTGCCATAAACACAAAATAGAAAAATTAAGAAAAAAAAAAAGATAAGGCAAGGAAGCCCAAGACAGCCAATAAGGCTTATGAATAGGACCACCTTTTAAGATTATAATAATAATTAATAATTACAATTACAATGCTGACATCGGCACTTTAACTCCAAGTACGCATAATAGAAAATAATTATTAATCATTAAAATAGGATAAAAATAGAAAAGGCTGAACGTGTAAGTGCAAAAGAAAAAAAAAAAGGTGAGAAAAAATAATGCAAGAATAAACAAGAAAAAAGAAAAAAAAAAAGCGAAAGAAGCGAAAAACTACACACAAGCATCAGGAGAACTAAAGTGTGCTTAAACCAAGAAAAAATGACTTAAGTTTAGAATTGAACAAAGCCGTACTAGAGGCATTCTGAATTTCAGAGCTAAGGGAATTAAATATTTTGGGCCCTTGAAAACGAAGTGAGAATTTCCTTACATTTGTCCTACAGTAGGGCAAACGGAAGGCATTCTTGTTCCTAGTGTTATATGAATGTATGTCACAGTTAAGCAAAAACATGTCATTGAAACTATCAGGAAGCAGGCCGTTTTTTATAAAGGTACATAACTTTACCTATTTGGAGTTTGATAATGTCTTCAAATTTTAGAATTCGTAAGCGTACAAAGATAGGATTGGCATGTGCATCAAAAGAACTCCTGGAAACTATTGTACTAACCCGTTTCTGAAGATTAATCAAACGCTTAAGATTTGACTGACAAGTGATGCGAACGACTTCGAAAATGCTGAAAGACATGCAAGAGAGAAACCTCTGCTTGCAGGGCATCCTCGGAGACCCAGGGGCAGATAGTGGGGGCGAGGGAAAGTCTAAATTTTCTTCGCGCTATTTTTCTCCTGCCCGTTTCAACTTTCCCTCGCCCCCTCTATCTGCCCCTGGGTCTCCGAGGATGCTCGCAGGGTATTCTCTCAACTACCTAAAATGCAATAATGATCACTCTACTAAATGTATATCTTACTTGTCTTTAAATATCTGCCTTTCTTTCTCTGTCCATATGTTTCTGTGCTTTCTTTCATTGAGAGTTGCTAGTGGATCCCGTATGAGACCTGTAAAAAGGTAGCAATGTCTTAGAGTAAGTTCTAGAACGCAGAAAAAACATTGATTCTTCACTAGGGGACGGACAAAGTCTTCATGTCAGAACGGTATTAAGTAAACGCTTAGAATATGGTAACCTGTGAAAAAAGAAGGCCTGGTCGCAGGTTAAGATTATGGCCGCAAATGCTCAGGGAGGGAGGGGGGAGGGTACTCCCTATGATGCCCTATACGGGGAGGCTCCGCCCGCCCAAAAGTGCTACCTTTTTCAGGCTGCAGGTATGTGAAAGGGTAGGAAGTCCACTGTTTAAAGTATATGAAAGGAGAGGCAAATTCCTCATTTCGGTCTGAAAAATAATTGAGGTTTCTGGGTAACTGACCACCTAACCCTCCCCGAAGTCAACATGAACACTTACTTCTCACATAGGACAAAATTGAGACTTAGGGGAGGGGTAGGTGGTCAGATACTCAGAAACCTCAATTGATCCCTTCTTACTAGGTTTATGGAAGGGGTACCATTTGTCAATAGAAGGTATATGAAAAGAGAATCTTAACTGTCAAAAACGGTATATAAAAGGGTCAGGGGTTGGACCTCAGGCGGAGTATATAAATTCGTCGAGTACCCCCTTCGGCCAAAAATTTGTCTCTCCTGCGCAGTGCATAAAATGTGTAAACAGAATTAGTAAAAAAAAGATTGTGTTAACAAACTGAAGGATACCATTTCTGTTAATGAACTTCACTCTTCGTTCTTCCTTGTCTAACATGTGTGGTGGTTCAACAGCTAGAGTCCGCATGTGACGTTCATTGGCCTAAATTAAATAAATAGAACAAATGAACAAAAAATAAATAAATACCGCAATTTATCTAATAGATGCCCGAGGGGAGAAGTTATTCATCTTAATTTTTGTAACAATCTCTACAAAATTTTCCTTTTGGCAAATGAAATATCAAGGGCGTTTATAAATTGTGGAATATCCAGTCCATCAAAAAATTAATATATCTAGACCGTCTAGAGATCGCTCTTTCAAATCTCAACTTAGAAGTCCTCATTTAGAGTCAGAGTTTAGTTGTCATAGTTACTCTATCCTTACTTTGAACTTGACATTGAACAAGATGCAATGTGCAAAACCTTGTTAGAGCGATTTTCGTATGACCTTGAAATGAAAACGCACGAACAAATCAGAAACAACAAACGAACGGAAATAGAGATATTTGATTGGTTTATCGAACAGATACAAACGTGCGTGGATTTTGGTTGGTTAAGCGAACGCTTGGGTGAAAAAACTTCATGCCCGAGAACTTTCTAGAAATCAATCGATACTTCGCATTGACATCATACTGCAACACGATTGGCCAATGCCTTCTCTATTTTAGGGTTTTCTTTGGTTGGAAAACAAAAAGGCCATGTTTTGATCTTTTCATCCATTGCATGACAAAAAAATATCGAACATTTACCGAAACCATTTTTCAAGGTCGTACGAAAATCGCTCTAACCAAGAAAGAAACTGAATAAATTGAATGATTTTGCGCTCTTATGCTAATTCCTAGTATTTTAGACTGCAAAACAGTCCGTATTTTTGCGTATTCAAGTACGCGAGAGCAGTCAAACAAAAGGTCTGGAACGAGGCTGAAAACAGCAAGCGACGCCTTACGGGCGTGTGAGGCTCGTGAGCTTCGCGCGCGTAAGACGCATACGCCACGCTTTACCGATTTCTTTACTGATTTTGAGAAAACATAGGCACGTTAAACGTGCACGAGCTATTTTGAATGCTTCAGTGTAACTTTAATGCTTCGGTGTAACCTTACCAAGAGTGACGAATCTACCTCCTTCATCCTAGATGTAGATTGGGTTTTTGTGCGAAATTGCGTAATTGCGGTACATAAATGAAAACGCGAAACGCTCTGCTGAATCGATCCTCAAGCTATATATTCACTTTCTTCTGTCTTTCCCTGTTACATCTGGTGCAAGTTAAACAAATCGTTGAAGTGAAATAAATTTCTACTCACCAAACGTTGATTAGAAGGAAAGCTCTAAGGTTTCCTCGGAGTTTCTTAAGCCAAAATGTGACTCATCGAATACTGAATAGTTACGAAATACCAGGATTTTTATCATTGTGGTAGATGGTTTACATCATCATAATTCACGAGGTTTTCACGTGCGATTCTACTCAGTGAAACAGTCTTTAACTCCGACAACTTATTTCTTCATGTTTTAAAAGCTATTGCTTCTCAGAAGACAAGAGCCTTTTTTAAGAATTTGGTTACAAAAGGAAACAGGTCTTCATACGTCCAAGTTACTATTTATCATTGTGAAAAGCCAATCTGCATGAGATGTACAGTCACACAGCTGGCACGTGAAAGTGTTGGACTTTGCCCCCTTTCGTCGTTCGTACGTGAGGGAATTCGAGTTATCACACAGTAAACTAGTAAACAGACATGTAAAAATAACTCACGCACACAGTTTGCACGTGAAGACGTTGGTCTTTCGCCCTTGTACAATTCGTACGTAAAAAAAGGCAAATTGTTTTACTACAAAATTTTCTCAAACGATTTTAAGAAACCACCTTGGCTTCATTATAACATCTGCAATTAAATTATGTTTCATGCAACGTCAAGGTTGATAGCCTAACATTTATTAACTTCCAAGAAAATTATCAAACTGCCGAAATATATTTCTACTTATATCATGTTACTCCACTCACTATAACAGTATCTAATTATTGTGTCAACTAGCTTCTTCCAATTTTATTCCCTAACGCTACTGTTTCTACTTAAGTTACGCATCTTTACTAAATAGAACGGAAAAGGTCGGTTGAACTTTGTAAGCGAGAGAATAATATTTTTAAAGCTTGTTTACGGGATTAACAATACTCGATACAGCTTTCAAAAAAATAAGCTGCCTTTTAAACTTCTAAAACCATGTTTTATAGGGCGCATACTTTCGAATTAAAGTGTATATCTAAATATCAATTATTGCTTCACTGGAAGAGATTTGAAAATATATGATCTTTTATACTCTACCCAGTTGTAGCAGGTGAAACAGAACTCATACCGACGTGCGTTGTACCGATAGCCGAATTAGGTCAGAAATGCCCCGAAGCAGCAACCACACTTAAATATGAACCCTCAAACAGCTGCATCACTGTTCACAGCGTTTGAATCATGAAGATATTTTATGTAATGCTTCCAAACACCTGTACCCGTAATAAAAGACGAAAAAATTGTGAAGGATCAAGATGGCGGTCTCAAAGTGCCCTTGTTCGACCTTTACCAATGCCATGTTTAAATAGATGCCAAGATCTCATTGGTTCCTAAGCATCAACTGATAGTACCTTCAACCTTATTGGCTCTTGCAACAAACATCCCAACATACAAAGCCACAAAGGCACAAAGCCACAAAGATACATACGCTTACACCACTGACATATGAGCTATTTTTTCAAAATAGCTCGACAAGTCAGCAAAAATAGTCCGTTCGAAATAAATGCTCACAAAATAATTTAGTGTTGGACCTATTGCTGACGGCGTATGCGTTGTAAGCAAACGAGCATTAAAACGAATATTCTTTTTTTGCACAATAATTGACAATTTATAAGATTTACCTGGATTAAAAATTTGCCAAGAACACACTCTAGTGCAAACTCCACAAATGAAACACACTTGCGTTTGATTGCATCTTTTAAATTTTACTACGTAATAAAAATTCACGAGTTAATCACGTGTCTGGTCATTTGTTTACACAACCTTTACGTTAACAAAACAAGTGGTTGTTTTCGGGGTACTATTATGACTGTGAACAGTAAATGTACATGACAATTTGCACGTCAAAATGTTGGACTTTGCCCCTTTTGTGATTCGTACGTGACGGAATTCGACTGCTTTTTAAAAATAACTTTTATACACACGATTTACACGTGAAGATGTTGGACTTTGCCCCTTTTACAATTAGTACCTGAAACAACTCAAATTGTACAAAATATTGATTTACACCAACAACTTTAACAAATAACCTCCTTTTCAAACATCTCGAATAACATTATACATTATTCAATAGGCACTTAAAGCAACAACTGCGCACCAGTCTAATACGGTGACCTAAAGTATTATTTACCACCACGCGTCAATGCCCCTAATTCAAGGTACAACGACACGACGGTTGCAGCGGTCAAAACATTGCTTTTTAATAAAAACTAAAATAACACTTTTTCATTCTTCTTTTAAAACCCATTTCCTATTGCAACAGAAAAACTTTTACTTAAAATAAACGAATTGTAACAAAACTAAAGACCTCTTACACAGCCAATGTGCATGAGAGTTTGCACGTCAAAAAGTTGGACTTTGCCCCTTTTGTGATTCGTACGTGACGGAATTCGAGTGCTTTTAAAAATGAACACAACTTGCTCGTGAAGATGTTGGACTTTGTTCCTTTTATAATTAGTACCTAAAACAACTCAAATTGTTTACAAGAAAATTTCCTCAAACGATTTTAAAACTCATCTCGGCTTTGCAATACATGTATATCCAATTAAATTAAACAAAATTACGCTTCAAACAACGTTAAGGTTGATAGCCTAACATTCATTTTCTTCAAAGAAAATTATTAAACTGCCAAAATATATTTCTATTTACATCATGTTATTCGACTCAATAAAGGACGCACCATTAAAAAATTATGAGTAGGTGGAGGTCGGGGGGGGGGGGGGGAGGGCCTGGCGAACTACAAAACAAATATTCGCGCAAGCGAAAAAAATTCGTGCACGCCAACTGACCGTAAAAAATATTCATGCTATGACCTAACAAAATTCATACTAGCAATTTGATTACGAAAAAAAATTTCTGCGGCTCGAAAACTCCCCATCTCTCCCCCCCCCCCGCCCCATAACTTTTCTAATTGTCCCTCCCTAAAACAATATCTACTTAGTGTCTTTCAATTCTATTTCCCAGCGCAACTGCTTCTACTTAAAGCTTGATTTCCATATCATCGCTACAATCGCTGTGATCGCTGACAAAAAAAAATTCATACTAGCGATCGCAACCATGATAGCGATAATATGGAAACCACTTTCCAGCAATACCGACAGCTGGAAACTGCTTTCCTTATAATCGCTATGTTCGCTGCGATCGCTGAACTTTTTTTTCTTAGCAATCACAGCCACCACAGCGATCGTAGCGATCATATGGAAACCAAGCTTAAGTTACGCATCTTTACTAAATAAAATACGTTTCAATAACTATAACACTTAGTAAGCAGCAAAGATGTATCATGTTATTCACTTATTAATGTCTTAATTGCCAAAACGAACAAAATCTGTTGAACTTTGTAACCGAGAGAATAAAGCTTGTTTACAAGATTAACAATGCTCGATACAAATTCCAAAAAAATGCGCTCCCTTTGAAACATCCAAAACCACAATTTATACGCCGCATGCTTTCGAATTAAAGTTCATATCTAAATATCAATTATTGTTTCATTGGAAGAGGTTTGAAAATATATCATCTTTTATACTCTACATGCACTGGAAAAAAGTGAAACACAACTTATAAATACGTGGGTTGTACCGTTCGCGACAGCCGAATCAGTCACAAATCTCTTGAAGCACCATCTACACTAAAACATGGACACTTAAACAGCTGCATCACTGTTCACAGCGTTTGAATACTGAAGATATTTATGTAATGCTTCGAAACACCTGTACCCGTAATAAAAGACGAAAAAATTGTAAACGATCAAGATGGCGGTCTCACGAGTGCCCTTGTTCGACCTTTACCAATGCCATGTTTAAATAGATGCCAAGATCTCATTGGTTCCTAAGCATCAACTCATAGTACCTTCAACCTTATGGGCTCTTGCAACAAACATCCCAACATACAAAGCCACAAAGTCACAAAGCCACAGAGCCACAAAGATACATACGCTTACACCACTGACATATGAGCTATTTTTTCAAAATAGCTCAAAAAACCGACTGTTTTGCAGTCTATAGTATTTTGGAGTAACTGTCATGGGAGGGGCATCTATTAGACAAGGGGCATGCATTAAAAATCCTTGTTCACTGGGTCATTGAGTTGTCATCGTTAGTCTATCCTTATTTTCAACTCGACATTGAACAAGCTGCAATACGCAAACCCTTGTTAATGAAGCAACAAACCGAGTAAATTGAAAGATTTTGCTCCTTTTGGTCATTTCCTAGTATTTTGGAGTAACTGTCATGGGGGGCATATATCAGCAGTGGTGGATCCAGGCCCTCAGATAAGGGAGAGGGGGGGCGGTCAACCAGACCGTGAGATAATGGGGGGAGCGGTCTCAAAAACAATTTTTTTCCGCCCTTCGGGCCTCAGTTTGGACTAAAAATAAGGGGGGGGGGGGGGGGGGGGCAGGCCCCTCTTCTGGATCCGCCACTGATTAGAGAGGGACGTCTAATAAAAACGTAACATTGCAGAGGGGACTTTTTATTAGACAAGAGGCGTTTATTTGATAGGGAGCGTCAATTACATCATTTACAGTAACCATGGTAAACTGGAAAGCTTTATCTATTCATTACCACCTTGTCCATACCTCTTGTTCATTAAGATTGTCAACAATCTCATTGAACTCCGCTTCACTTCTAGCTACTATACCCCAGTTACTTCTGGAACCCATCCTGCAAACAGAGTGACAAACAAATATCGCATTGTTATACCTCTAACCCTTTACACTCAAGATTAACATAAGCACTTCAAGGACAAAGTAACTTACCGAGTGAATCTCTCAGTTTGCTCTCTCTGCTTTTTTATTTCAGGAAATACTTTCTCATAAAACTCTCGCAGCTTTGCTTCTTTTTGTCTGACAACAAAAATAACAACGGTAAAAAAACAAAGAATATACAGGGTGTCCCAAAAGTTCGTTCCTCAAATTTCATGCACTATAGCTTTTGATCAAAACTTTATTTTTCCATGAAATTTCTAGATGTTTATTTCCCTATCAAGTACATGTGTTCAGAATTTCAGTAACTGGCATGCCCTTTTTGTTTTTTTATCACATTCTGTAGCCGTTGCGGCATGAAGTAGGATACAGCGTGTAGACCCACAAATGATCTATTTTGAGCTTTTTTATCACCTGGTGCGCAGGATCCAGTTCAACCCCCAAACAATATTTGTTTAGTTTAGGCAGCTGAAAAAAATATACTTTAGGCATTCATCCAAAAAAGATAATCATCCCGGCCCCCTTCCATAGCAAGGCTTTTGTACTTCTTTACAAATTTGAAACGAGCTGGGCGTTAATTGGCAGACTAAGCAGAGGTTTTTTTGCCATCTCAGGGGCCTCTAATTTTAAACAATTTAAGCAGCTTTTCATGACCCTTTTATTTGGTTGGCTAACTATGTGAGACTGAGCTTCCTTGTCGAGTCTCCTATTTTGTATCTAGCCTTCTTTAAAACTATTTTAGCTGTTTTATTCAGGGCTTTTGGTCTTCCCCTTAGTTTCTTGCCTTCAAAACCTTCATTTCTCCATGATCATTCTAACAACCAACATTCGGATTTTCCAGTTTTTTAGCAATGTCTACGACAGATAAGCCAGTAAATCGAAGTATACAGGCTTGTGCTCTCACGCAGCTGAACGTTTTGGCGTTAAGGGGGTTTATCTTTCGTGATATTCACAAAAAACAGGAAGGAGTTTGAGCAATTCGGGCTATGAAATACAAAAATGTGGCTGGAAAATATACTCGCGCACGCGCACCTTTGGCGCGGAAGTACACAAATCAAATATTCGAATCAAAAGATGGCACAACAAGTATGAAAATAGTGAATTATATTGAAAGACAGAACTTTTGTTGAAAAGCGGAGGCTCGCATCGATAATGTATCAGGTGCATAATGATATTCTACCGGTTCAGCTTACGGCCCTACTTGGAACTCGCTCAAATGAGACTAGTTACAAATTAAGGCGCTCGAACGACTTTTCGCTAGTACGTTATCATAGTGAACTAGGAAGAAATAGCATAAGGTATAGAGGCCCTATAGTGAGGAATTCCATCCCAAAATTCATAAGAAACGTTACTTCTCTTCAGCTTTTTAAAGAAAAACTTAAACTAGCCTCAAAAACATTGGACCAAATACAGTTCGAGAAAGAGGCGTGCCTTATTAAATCTAAGGATAGTGCATTTTTATATTTTTAAAACACTCTTTTTTGTACTTAATTTTAATAGAAATGTAAATTTTGAGTCATCTTAGATTATCTTTTAGTAGTTCTTGAATCTAAGGATGCATTTCTGATAATTTTAGATTTTAGTTTTAGGTATATATTTTATGGCAGGTCCACACCAGCCCTTTGGGTTGCCAGACTCTGACCTGCCTCATCAAAAATGTATGTGTATGTGTGCCTGTGTGTGTGTCTGTGTGTGTGTGTGTCTGTGTCTGTGTCTGTGTCTGTGTCTGTGTCTGTGTCTGTGTGTGTGTGTGTGTGTGTGTGTGTGTGTGTGTGTGTGTGTGTGTGTGTGTATGTATGTATGTATGTATGTATGTATGTATGTATGCTTACCAAGTCCAATCGTACTGAAATACAGACTTATAAAGTAGAGGAACGAACTTTTGGAACACCCTGTACTTATTATAGAAACTAATGAGAGATGCATTTTATATCTAATCACCTATAAATTTAACCAAAATAATCAACCTCGTCGCCAGGGCCGGGTTGTTCAAAGCTGGGTTAAGATAATCCAGGGTTGGTGAGAGATGTGAATTCAGATATGAAAGCTTAAAAGGAACATTCAGTTTGATCCTTTTTGTGTACAATTTAATTATGTACAATTTGATTCTTTACATCTCCCTTTATTTCCTTTTTAGTATAATTACATCGATGACTATCGAAAATAGAGCGCTGTGATTGGCTAGGAGCTTCGCACTATCCCGCTATAATCACCGCGCGGTGATTATAGCATCGAAGGCTAGCAGTTTTCAAAATGGAAGCCAGATTTTTTGATGTTTCGGGCCAGGAAATTGATCAATAATTTTATTTTCTCGAATAATCATCAATGTAATTATACTAAAACAATTAGTCACCTCAGGCGACGTGAATATTGGTGAATAGTCACCTCGACTTCGTCTCGGTGACTATTCGCCGATATTCACGTCGCCTTCGGCGACTAATTGTTAAATAATACTAATATGAGTGGTATAATTTGATTACTACATGCTGTAAAAAGAATAGAGAAAATTATTGGAGAAAATGCTTTTGAACGAAAGAAAAAGAAACCCGGATTAAAGTTTAACCTCGGGTAAGCTCAAATATACCTTCGAACAACTCGGCCCAGGCCTTTTTCCTTGCCCTCCCCCCTTATTTCTAAGGTAAATGCTTAGGGGAGGAGGTCGCAAAGTAATACTTACTTCCTCTTAGGGTTGTTTTCATGTCGTTCTATTTTCTTGAGCCATGCTTGTTTTAAAGTCTTGTACCCTTTACATAATTGACGATTCTGAAATAAAACGTGCACAACATGTTTGCTTCTTGCCTGCGAAAACAGCCGTCACTCCTGACTCTCGCCATGGCTCTCGCTAGCAGCGAGGAGTGAGGAAAGACAGCTGTTTTCGCAGGCTACAATAGTTTGCTTCGTCAAACTGCTGCATATCAAAAAAGTAAAAGGTGACATTGAGGCCTGATCTACACGAATCCGGACACTTCTGAAACGTGGTTACCGTAAACGATCGATTAACCGCCGTGGCGCTTATTTCATGTTCCCTGTTATAGGTGAGGCGCTTATTCGGGAGCAGCGCTTATTTCAACTACGGGGAATATAGAGAGAGTTATGTGAGAATTATGTGAAGCACGTACTAGGTATGCACAATTTAGTATAAATTATGTACACCTCAAAAAGTTATATGAATCCGGTTTCAAGAGTTTCCCTACATTAAAAAGTTGGTCGAGGTCTTATTTCCGAAGCAATATCAGGCACCGCAACAAAAGTGGGGCGTTAATTTGTAAATACCCAAATTAGTGCCGCGGCGCTTATTAAATCATCTTCAGTAAAAGTGTAGCGCTTATTCGAGAGTGGCACTTAATCGATCATTTACGGTACTCGGATTCTAGTGGACAGGCCCTTAAGCCACTCTAGAGAGCGGTTTCAATAAGATGTGGTTTCGATGAGTGAATCCACTTGTCTCGTGTGGATAGAAGGCCGATTCGTGTATTTTGGAGGCTTGTTTTAAGTGAAGCTGAATTTTTTGTGAACACTCCCCTGAGGGACTTTTCAATGATACGCAGGACTGTCAATAAAAACCAGGGACTGGGGATTTTCCTTGGCTACTATGAACATGAACCCCCGGATACTCTTATAGGAAACAAAAGGGAAATAGAACCAAAAGAACTTCCGGATCAATTAAGGTTTCTGGGAAACTACCCAACCCCTCCCCGAACCCAACATTTTGCCTAAGGGAGAGGTAAGTTAATGTTGTCTTAGGGGAGGGGTAGGTGGGCAGTTCAGGTCTTTGCTGCTTTCAACCCTGGTTATTCTGCCTACTTCTGTAAAACATTTCTACTAGGCTGAATTAAATTAGTGTAAACTGCCGCTTATATAAGCGTTGGGCTTATAAACAGAGGGGCTTATATGCGAGGCTTATTTTCACCGGAAAAGAAAAAGCGCTTCAAAACAAGCCATGCCAGTGCTGATCAAAACACGGTTTGCATACACTGTTCTTAATCTTTAAAACGACACAATAAGTGGAATTAAAAGGGGCGCTTATGACCAGAGTTTGAAGATGGCTAGGGGCACTTTCCATTTGTCAGAACAGGGAAAGTCTCATTTGCTAACTGACCGGTCCTGGCCAGCTAATTAAGACAAATGGAAAGAGCCCTTACATGTGAGGGGGGGGGGGGGGGGGGACTTATAACCAGTGGGTTTTTTTGTTTGTTTACTGGTAGATAGGCCTAACAGTGTTGTATAAATGGGAGGCTTGTGACTCCATAAGTTCATACTTTTGCTAACTTAGTATCTATGCAATGAACAACATTTTCGTTGAAAATAAATATGATCTTTTCCCAAGTGCATTGATATGAATTATTATTTCCCTGAGAGGTATCCTTGTACTACACCTGAGGACTGCATAAAACCTATCCATGAAGACCGATACATCAAGTGCGATAGCCTGTGAGCAAGCTCTCCATTCGGGAAGTAGCAAGAAGTCACACGAAAGCACCACAAGAAAGGAGATGCCAGTGCGCTCGAGCATTCTCTCATGCGTTTTCTCACAACTTGCTTTGCTCACTATAAATGGAGAGCTTGCTAGCAGGCTACAAGTGAGATGACTACATTTAGCTATAATTCTAAAGATTGCAGATTACCTTAATTTCTTTGGCTTGCTTTCTCAACTGAAAATATTTCACCAACTTGGCCTTGACAGCTGGGGCTCTAAAACACAACAGCGCATCATTAATTTTTTAAGGTAAAAATCATGAACACCATGATACAAGCTATCTTTTCATGAATTAAAAACAGCGTGCAAGGAAAGTAGTGTCTGATAGTATTGAATTCTGTTTTAACTTGCCCGATGGGCAAGTGATGTTTTTTGAGGAATTCAAATAACAGAAGAACTGTGAAATCAATTCTGCCAATCAAAAAGTTTTTAGGGCTAGTTGAAATGACGTCTGGGCTAGTAAATGCTAGCTTCAACTTTCCCGAATGGCAAGCTGTAAAAATGATTTTCCTTGCACCCTGTAAAAAGATATCATGAGCACAAGACAATTACAGTAACGGTATTAAAATTAGTCACTCACTTTCTTAGATTCTCATGGTAACATGGAAGATCAGAGGGCTGATTATACAATGGCTGCCATAGCAATAAAAAAAAAAACATTAGTTAGCATGCATAATTATATTACGAAACTAAATCTCTAGCCTACATGCAAGCCGTACTCTTGTGTTGCTCATTGTTCTATGGTAATTTACTTTTGACTGTAGGCAGAGAAAAAATCTCAGTTTTGCACCAAACAAACTACAAATGTACAGTCAGAGGTTGGGGTCCTATAAGTATTTTTCTTAGTGAAAAAAGCCTAGACATTAGTTTCTTTCTGCATATAGTACAGTTGTATAACTAAAATGTAAGTTGACAGGACGTTATTTTCAATCCTTGAAATTCAGATATAAAGTTAAACAAGCTGAGAAACAGAAATTTTGTTCACAGATTCAATGATTATGTACTACAAGAAAAATTCCACAATGCAATGATCAAAAGGGCAATGTGGTACACTTTTCCAAAGGAAGTCAGTCAAGCAACAGGCTCATTAATAACCCTTAATTGACTGCAGACTTGTTAGTTCTGACAATATTCAACGATGTTTTGACAAACTGGGTCACTTCTAAGACTTACAGGGTTAACTTAATCCAAAGACCCACACTAAAGAGGGTCAAAACCCATTGTTTTGTCTATTGAGGAGGACCCCTTGTCCCTGTTGGAATTTTTTTGCTGTATTTTTGCTTGCCCTCATCAAAGTTTCACTCTATCTTGTGTGGTTTGTCACCATTTCATTTGCCTTAAGTCGCCATTAATTTTAAGGCCATACTTCTTGTCTAAATTTTACCCAAACAGCAAACAGCCAACAGGGCCTCTTTATTACAGCTTAAGTAGTTTAGCTTTTAACCCTTTAAGTCCCAAGAGTCAGTGACCAAAATCAATTATCTCCTAGCAATTACAATACATAATCAAGAGAAAATGTTGTGAGAATTAATAAAATGATCACCCTATGGGTAAAGCTTTGATCTACAAACAAATTCTCTCTTTTAATTGTTAAGGAAATATATGGAGATCAGTCGGGAGAATTTGTATTTGGATATTGGAGCTTAAAGGGTCAATTGAGTTTATACCTTTCCACCAGGAAGAGGAACACCAAGGTTTGCTAATCTTGCTTGGGCTGATTCAGCCTTTTTCTGCAGATGAAAGAGTGAGTTAAGTATTATTCAGTCAACTCTAAGACAGACACTTTTGGGACTGGCACTAAGTGTCCACCTTAGTGAGATGTCCCTCTTATAGAGACTCAAAGAAAGGAAGGGAAGAAAGGTGGGACCAACTCTAGGTGTCCATCTTATAGTCCAGGCATTTTATTGCGAAAAGTCGGTCAACCTGCCACTAATTGCAAAAGAAGGTTTTTTAACGGTTTTTGGTCCAGGAACATGTCCTCTATAACATATCAAAAGTCCCCAAAAATCCAAGTAGGGGAAGTTGACGAAAAACCAGTTTTTTAAGAGCCCTATATAGACTAATACTGCGCAGCATGGAAACGAGGTTGTATGTACTGCCTGTTGTGTTGCTCGAGTTTGAAGCCCCGTACAGCATGGGCTGGTGACGACTGAGAGAATTTATTGTGTTTTCGTAAGGAAGTACATTTATGTAATGATTGAATAAAACAACTGTTCTGTATAAGATTCTTAAATCAGAAAAAACACGTAAAACCTGTAGAAAATATCTACGATTGTTAGCTATCTAAGTGAAGTATTTAGCGAGGAATTATGTCTTCTGCAAGCGAATTTAGAACTTTAAAAGGATAATTTTAAACTGAAAGTAAAAGTAATATCGTGTGCTAAGGTAATATAATGCAAGAAAAAACATTTGACTTGAGAGTCTTGAGTAGAGACTTCCAAAATGAACCGATCATTCACCTCGGTGAAAAAGCCTGTACTACACTCATCGCTTTGCGCTTACTTTTTTCGGGAGTCACAAAACTTTGTTTATTAGTAAATTCATCTATTTTTTTTTTCTTCAAAATTTTAAGAAAAAAGTCTAGGAATCGTTTCAAGTTTTATGAAACTGGCAACCGTTTTCGCTAAAGCCGAAGGAAATGTTTTCACTGACTTATGAAGTAATAAATAAAGCGTGCTCCCTGCAATGCCAAAGTTCCGGTTCAAGATGAAAATTACAAAGTCAATGGGAATTCCAATACATACATTCACGTTTCGATTTAAAAATGAAAATTGCGGGATTGAAGGTATCCTAACTATACCAAAAAGAAAAACTTTCTTATTTACCAATTAAGTCTTCACTCTAAACAGAGTATTGCAGACTGCTTTAAATAATAATAATAATAATAATAATAATAATAAATATGCCAACAATGAATACAATAATAACATAAAATTACTAATCAATATGTAAGATTACACAGGGATTGCCGAAATGAACATGGCGAAGTAGATGCTACAATTTCTGGTGGGAGATTGTTCCACTGTGCAATTGTCCTAGGGTAAAAAGAGTTCTTATAATAATCACATGTACAATGTGGCCCTTTAAATCGATGCCAGAGAGACGATTGCCTGGTGTTCATTCCGCTCTTATGTTCTCTCGGAAGCTTGTCGCATTCGTAAGTGGCTAATCCATTACACTGCTTGTACAACATACAAAGACGTGCGTCAGATCGCCTGAGCTCCAGAGATCTCCATTTAAGAGAAGATAACATATCAGTTACACTGTCTAATCTATCGTAGCGCCCGAGTACCCAGCGAGCTGCTCGACGTTGAACCATTTCAACCTGTTGTATGTTCTTAGCTACGTGAGGGTCCCAGACAGTGGCACTGTATTCAACAATCGGTCTCGCAAGGGCTTTATATGCTTGTTCTTTGGATTTGGCCGAACACATGCGGAGATTGCGGCGTAGAAAGTTCAGAGCCTTGTTTGCTTTGGTGGTAATTGCATTTACATGATCATTCCAGCGTAAGTCATGTGAGAGGTTGATCCCTAAATATTTAGTAGTATCAACAGTTCCCAGGACCTTGCCATGAAGTTTGTACTGAAATTTGAAAGGTGTATGTCTGCATGTTACCCGTATAAAGTTGCACTTGCTTGGGTTAAATTCCATACACCAGTCGGATTCCCATTTCTCCAAGCTTTGAAGATCATCTTGTAATTGCCGGCAATCGCTCTCAGATTTTATTGTAAGATAAATGACGGTGTCATCGGCAAAAAGACGGACCCTTGACTTAACATAACATGGGAGATCATTAATAAAAATAGGAAACATTAACGGCCCCAGCACTGATCCTTGGGGTACACCTGATGTTACCGGAACTGAATGTGAATGCTCTCCTTTTAAAACTACACTTTGTCTTCTTTTCTCAAGAAAACTTTTCAACCACTGCAATGTAATATCATCAATGCCACACTTAAACAATTTGTATAGCAAGCCATTGTGTGGAACCTTGTCATATGCCTTGCTAAAGTCCATAACAATGACATCCGTTTGGCCTCCTCCCTGCATTTCTTTTGCAAGGTCATCTATAAAGGCAATTAACTGGGTTTCACATGATCGTGCTCGCCTGAAACCGTGTTGAGAATCGTTTAAAATACCGTAGCGATCCAAGTGCTTTGAAATATGTGAGACCAGAATGTGTTCCATTAATTTACAGCATATACATGTAAGGGAAACAGGTCTGTAATTTTCAGGTAGTTGTCTAGGTCCTTTTTTGTGTATTGGAGTTACATAAGCTAACTTCCAGTCATCAGGAACAGTACCTGTTCTAAGGGAAACCTTGAATATATTGCAAAGGACTGGAGCAATCTGGCAACTTAATTCCCTTAGGACTCGGGGCTGTAGGTTGTCTGGACCAGGTGCCTTGTAGGGATTCAACTTGTTCAATAACTTTTCAACACCTGCAACAGTGATGTTTATTGGTGGCATACTAGGGTAGCCCCCAGATGCTTGTCCATTGGTTGCTTGCTCAGCAATATGTTTAAGTTTCATTGGTACGCTTTTGGAAAAGGCCCTCTGAAACTGGTCATTAAGTAACTTGGCTTTAGTAGTCGAATCTGTTACTATGTCACACCCAGCCATTAGCGAAGAAATTCCTGATTTATCGCTGCTGTTACATACCAGAATAACCAAGAGATGCCCGCGAAAAAGGCATAAGTAAAAAGAATTCCCGAGTACGATATAAGGCACGCAACAAAAGTGTGACAACTAGCAGTTACCTTTTTTAACTATTATTTATTTACTTATACACTGTTATATATAGTTACTAGAGTTAAAGATTAAGTTAAGCAGTTCGTAAAGCAGGCAGGCTTACTGTCTTTCATGGCCATACAGGAACAACTGTCAACTCAACTGACTTGAGACATCAATGCTTGACTTTCTTGAATTTCACTGGATCCTTTCAACTCATTGGCTTTTCTGTGTTTACAAATTCGTCTGGGAAACTTCATCATGAACTCTTTTATCTTCTCTTTTCTGCTATCGTCTCTTTCTTTTCTCTTGATATAGCAATGTCCAAGGTTATAGCTCCTCCATAGTTATAGCAGTTGATTATAGCTTCCTCACAATATAGCATCCATAGCTGATAAGCTCAATCACAACTAGCCACGAGGGAAAACCCTCGGGCACACAACAGCAAGACCTTGATACTTGGAAGCCTGCGTAGTTTTAGACTTTTTCTTTAAACATCTAGAACGTTCCATTACTATTTATAGTGCATTACAACATCTTCTATTTGTGGAAACTGCTGAGTCACATTACAGATATTTCTGGAATATTACAGATTATAAGATAATTCTAGAAAAGTCTGGAATTGCATGACGGGTAAACTAAAAATAATTCTGATCCTCATAACACTGCGTGCATGTTTGATAAATGACCAAAAGCGTTTAGAAGTAGGGGGGTTATTTTCAGCATCTCTTGGTTCTAAAATCTCCTCAACATGACTCCAATAACTTTTCCTGACCCTCCTTTGTACTTCTCGCTTGAGAGATTTATAATGATTGATATCTCTTGGATTGTTTGTTCTGTTTTTTATTTTAAAATATCTGTTTCTTTTCCTGATCAATCTTCTAAGATCTGCATCTATCAATGGATACAAATTTTTCTTTTTGGCAATTTTAGATGGAATGAATTAATTTTGTTGATTCCAAGGTGCAGTTGGCTTTTAAAGGCTTGCCAGAGTGATTCAGCATCATTTTCATTTTCTTCCCCGGAAAGAGGTGTGCGATCACAAATTTCATCGCTGAAGCCTTGCATAAATTCTTTGAAACCCTCCCAATCTGCTTTACAATACAATGCAAACTTTAATTGACACTCCCTAAGAGAGGGCTTTTCAGTGACAATGATAATCACTAACGTTGAAACGAGGGTACGGTAAATTTAAAAATTACAAAATTACAATAATAAAGTGTTTTATAGAAAAAATTAAGAAAGCTAAAAAGTAAAAATTACAACTGCAACATAAACTTTAGAACATACAATGAAATAGATATGATACAAACTAAGACCGATAAGATAGGAAAGCAGCAAATAATTTGGCTCTAAGTTTGCGCTTTAAATTACAAGCAGAGTTACAGAGTTTGAGGAAATTATCTAAATTGTTCCACAGACTTACTATACGGTAAAAGAATGTCCTTTATCCAGACTTACGGTTTTAAATAAGGGTATATGCAGAAACTGGGAGCTTCTGGTTGTGCAACCACTTAATTCACCACGTGTTAGAAACGTCGAGAGGTAAGTTAAGGAGTGGAGTCAGTCACACACTTAAAAGCAAGCATGGCGTCACGGAGATACAGCTGAGATATAATAGGTAGCCAATGCAGTTCTTTCAGAAGCGGAATAACGTGGTCAAATTATCTGGAAATACAGATAATCTGGGCAGTGGCTGGTAGTCGAGCCGAAGTTCTGGACCACTTGGAGCTTGAGAAGGTTAGTGTCCGCTGCATTGGACCAAACGGAAGAGCAATAAAACAACTTACTAAACACTACCGTGTTGATTATTGTGGTTAAAGCCGAACACGTGTGCTCAACACGATTAATTTGAGCTAAACTTGAGAAGCATGAAGAAACTGTTTTAACAATATGCTCATGAAGTAAGGCTCGAGATCAAGTATTTTCTGTTGCAACGGACTTGCCGCCTGCCCCAGAATAGCTTCTTTAGTTAATCAGATGCAACTTTTAGTGTCACTGTAGGCTAGCAGTATGAGGTGCATTTGTCGCAAGAATGCTGAATGGTATACAATGTTCCCGGCCAGCCCGCAAAGGGTCCGTCGTGCACAAATTTTTCGAACACTGTAGACTACGAAAGTTAAGATTCGGAAGACTAGCGAATTTAAAAATTAATTTTTTATAAGGTACATGTAGAATTGAATTAAAGAGGGGTTTTCTGGTGATTACCGGTATATAGAACTTTTTTGTCGCGAGTCTTAAGCAATTTTGTCCCGTAATGTTTCAGCAAAATCAGAGCTCACTGCTGAGGAGTACACAGATTCTAAAAATCCTTAATATTTTACTTATTCAAATGATAAATTTTGGGGAACTTCTTTCATGATTATAGGCCTAAAATAATTTTTCTTAAGAATATATTCTTAGTTTTGGCGAAATGGCTCCTTTTATATCAATAACAAAAGCTAAACAGCAACTTCAGGTTGACAGCCTCGTTTTCATGCTATGGGAAAAAGGGACTCCTGTTAAGAGTCGTGTTTGGAGGTGTTCCCATTCTTGGATTTTTAAGGACTTTTAGTATGTTCATGTATGCGATATTTCTAACTGGTCAATGATGAGAAAGCTTCTTTTGCAATTAGTTACAGGTCTGGTGACAAAATGCCTGGACTATTATAGAGGTGTCTGTCCACAGAGAATCCACTTTAGTTAAATTTTGTCCTATATATTACTCTTTCTGACCATAGTTTACCATAGGGTGGCACAGTGGTGAGAGCACTCGCCTCCCACCAATGTGGCCCGCGTTTAAATCCCGGCGTCAACACCATATGTGAGTTGAGTTTGTTGTTGGTTCTCTCTCTTGCTTCGAGAAGTTTTTCTCTTGTACTCCAGTTTTCCCCTCTCCTCAAAAACCAACATTTCCAAATTCCAATTCAACCAGGAATCAGGCAGATGAAGAACCACTATGTGGATGTGCTACCTCCAAATCATTATTAATTTTATTTCTTTATTTATGTAATATGAAAAGACTTGATTTGGTAAGTTCATATTCCAGACATGCAAGTGCTATTCACACAATTCTACTGTAAAAATAAAGAGTAACTACAAGTGAAATCCAGTAACTCGGGTGCTACAGCTACAAGTGATCAAATCTAATGATGCATAGCTGTACAAATGTATAAATCAAGTTTGGAAAACTTAGAGTTGAGGAGACAATTAAATTATAATGTGCGTGGCTAACATACCCTATTTTCCTCATAGATAATCTGCACAATACTTTTGGGCTTGACTTCTGGAGCAGGTATTTCTTCTTTTTTGGGTTCATCTTGTTGTTTGGAAGCTTCATCCTCAAGTTGTTTCTACAGTATGGAGCAAACATCGGTAACAATGTAGAACCATGATGGCAAATAAGTTTTAAGATACCTGTACATCTACAGTGCATGTGATTATATCAACACATTGTTATAGCATACACATTTTGAAATTAAAGGATGAAACCTTGTAGAAGAGCTATGAAAGTGCAAAAAGGTATCCATGTTAATCCACAGAAGTCACTGGGAATTTAGCTGTTTTTTGTGTGTCAGGCAATGCTTGTTTCCACTTCAAACTGAAAAGTGTTGTGTGACAACACAAAGAATGGCTTTACTGGATATCTTAGGGGTGTGTCTCGTTCAAGTGCCGAAGATCGTGTCAGTTAAACTGCAGATACCTAAAACTCTTTTTCAAATAGACTGTTCACAGTCCCCTCTTTTGTCCGTAAGATCGTTGAGATTGAGCATTTACCATCACGGGTGGCCATCTTGGTTTCAAATGTACTAAGTTTGGAGATGAGTATCAATGTAAGGGCGTGATTTTGACAATCTTATACTGTGATTTTGTTACAAATAGTTATGTTGAGTCCCAGGACTCATTTTGTGAAAAAAACATGAGTCCCAGTTAAAAAAAACGAGTCCAAAATTGAAAATACTTGGGCCTTTATGTAACCAGACAGTTAAACTGAAGACAGACTCAAAAACTCTTTACTACAGTATAATTAAATTAAAATATAGGCTTTCCATTTTTATTTTTAAAGCACCACAAAGGCTAAAATAAATATAAATTGTTAAACAACGGCCATAATAACTACCACAGAAATTACACAAATGGGATATTTCTACGACACATGGATGGATGGATGGATCGATATTTGCATCCTATGAGATGCATGCCAAGAATTATTTTGCATCTTTAAGGATTTCTTGTGTCAGGGACGCAGGATGCAGAGGTAACAAAATCACTGCTTATAGAAAAAAAGGGGGCTATGAACAGTCTAATATCAAACAGGCCACTTTCAGATTATCAAAAATTAAAATCATTCATACTCGGCTCTAAGGCTGAGGGAATAAAACAAAAGAAATGAATTTTTGATCCCTGCATCTCAATGTGTCCTATTTACCCCTCAGCCTTGCCCGTGCCAAGTATGAATTTTGACAATTTGAAACTGGCCAATTAAAGATTATTAATTAAAACTACCCAACTTAAGAATCCATCACTTTGTTTTAAAAAAAAGTGCACTGTCAATTTTTTTAATGATTTTTTAATGCCAACTTAAGCATGTTAAAAAGGATCCCAGTCTCTTACCTGCATTTTTTTAAGGTTGTTGATTTGTTGGTTGACCTGTGCAATCTCCCTGTCCACCTTCTCCATACCTTGTAAAAGTTCGTCTTTCGACATCATATCTGATGACTCATCTTTCACTTCTTTCTTATTTTCACCACCTTTATCCATGCCTGATTCAGAAGCTAGAGTGATTTATAATGGTAATAGGACTGATTGGAGTCCAATTCAGTCTGTAACCATACAATTGATTGAACGAAATCGGACAACTGCATAGCAGGGGTCCAATTGTTTATTCACAAGTATGATTACAGACTGAATTGGACGAGACAAAGTTCTCTTTCCAAAGCTTTTTGAAAATGAAAACACAAGACTTTCCAATAATTTTTGGCTAGAAGTGAAAAAAAAAAACATTCAAGTGCGGGCGAGATGGCATAATTATACTGTCCAATTATTTAGGCACAATATGTACTGCCCTTTGACAACGTGCCATTAATGTTGAAATCAGGGCTGCTGATAGCCAATCAGATTAGAGAATTTTGTTATGGTTATGATTAATTATAATATTCCCTACTGTAGGTTAGGGCTTAGTGAGACAAGGGCCAATATTACAGTCGAACTCTAAAAGTAATGGTTTTGCTTGATAGCCAACACGTGTTCAACTTGAATGATATAAAAATTTGTGAATGGCAACTGTCTCATACCACTAGCTTAAATGCTGCATAAATTAACACAGATAAGTGAGGGTAAATTAAGGAAATCTACAAATTTCTTGTACAAGGACAGCTGTACTTACATGATCTATTTATTGACTTAATAATAATAATAATATTTATTTATAGTGCACTTTTTAACACACTAGGTGATCAAAAGAGGATTACAACAATAAATGTGACCCTTCATGCGAAAAGGGGGCTTATGGATTTCACTAAAAACCGTGAATTTTTTTTCACGGTCCCGGTGCGTGAATTTCATATTCCACGCCCCATTCACTCCAAGCGAGAATTTTTCACTCTTGGCGTGAAACTAATCATGTTGCAAAAGATCAGTGAAGACTTCCACGCCGTGATTATTTAACCCGTGTAAACTTTCACGCCGTGAAATTAAGAGTGAACACATTTTCACGCCGTGAAACATAATTATCGAGGGTGAATGAAATCTAACCTGTCTTTTTTTCATTTGTGTTTTTTCTCGCCCCTTTTTGCCGCCTTTCGAACTGTAGAAAACGAGAATACCTGGTCAGGTCAAGTGAAATTTGTGGAATTTGATCCACGCAAAAATAATATTTCTCTCAGAATATTCAAGCCGTTTTAAATAGCTCATGAAAAAAATAAAAAAACGTATTCAGACTATTCCGCGTCCAGGCAATCAAACTAGTCACAAGTTCATGGCAAGCATTTTTATTAGATATGCACGTTCGGAACTCCGTGCTTCATGTCAATTTGTTTACATTGTCTGAACTGCAACAGTTGGTGACTTTCGGCTCTTTTTTCCTTCTTTTTCCCATTGTCAATGTCAGAGACGCTTAGTTACTTACCAAATATGGCAAGGTTTTCACTCAAGAAACCTAACAAAATTCTTTGCAGAAAGACTAACTATTACTGCCATTCCTAAAACCGGGATAATTGTCATCTGTGTTGACGTGCATAGCAGCGAAGTGACTGATCTTATCTGCAGTTTTGTAGCCCCATCACACGTGCAAACTCTGCTTGATTTATCATGCTCCATTTCAAGTTCCTTGTCTCATTGCTAAATGTTATACTCAAAATTTGGCCATTACAATAATCTGAACAGAAGGGTACAAATGAAATAAATCCAAGAGATATCACGCATTATCAAAACATGCGCTACAAGTTTCATTTTGTCGCCACGGAGTCTAGCATTTGTAAACTTCGTGGAAGAGGTAAAAGCTTACAAATTCAATATTTTGGTTGTAAATTTGGCCGTCGATAAAACCCGGAACATGGAACATGCCGGAACATGCCGGAACATTCCGGAACATTCCGAAACATCCCGGAACATGAAAAAATAAAATAATTTTCAAGAAAAAAATAAATAAACAAAATAAAATAATAATAATAATAAATTTTTTTGTAAAAATAAATACAGTATGTGGTCCTTGGTCCGCGCAAGTCCCCGATGCCCTTGGTCCGCGTCTTTTCCGAAAATGATAAAATATTTCGTCAAGAAAAAAAATACGTTGAAAAATGAAAGATATCGTGATTTACTGATTAGCATTCTTTCATATCACGAAGTTTCAGCCTTCTTGCTGCGGGTGAAGACGCGAAATTAAAGTTTGTTGACAGGTAGGTTAATTTGTCTTTCTTAAAGTTTGGATTTTTGCGGCACCGTAAATTACGTGGTCATGTTTACTTAGCCTACGAATAACTAAAACGCAACGGGAAGACTTGCCTTTTTGCAGAACAGGTTTTCAGATCAACTTATTTCTGCTGTTGAAAGCATATTGCTGTAGACGCTGATGTTTTTGTTTTAGCGACTCTTGAAAAATATCACCAAATTTCGCTTAGCGGTCCTTGGTCCGCGTCCTATGACCTTGGTAGAATAAAACTTTCCAAGTAAAAAGCGACGGCCTTTGTTTTGGAAGAATGTTTTGAAAGTCGTCCCTATACATGTCTACAAGTTCTCTTTTTTAATTCCTCGAGTACATACAGAGTTTTTGGTAATTATTTTCGACCGCGCTAAAAACCGCTCGTCGACGTTCGTGTGGGAGACTCGAGGAGACTGTTGTCTGAAGTCTTTGAAACAAAAGCAGATTATTTTATGCTCACAACATCTTCCGAAAAAAAATTTAGCTTAATTGCATCAAGAAAAGAAAAAAAATACAAGAAATACTGTGAAAATCACGTTTTCGTGTGGAAACTATAACACTTTTACGTTTTTATCGTGCTGCTTACCTGAGACATGGACCAAGGACCAGATTCGCGGACCAAGGACCGTCGAAAACGGTCGCCTTTTTGCGAATTCCAAGCAAAATATTTGTGTCTGGAGCTTGAAACGTCAGGATTATCGACAGGAACATAAAAGCTATCTTCAGGGAGTATTCCAGCTCGTTACATGACGATTCGGGTAAGATATTCAAGTTAATGACTTTTACACGTGGACCAAGGACCACATACTGTAATAACAAAATAACAACAACAACAAAAAAACACAACAAAAAATATGGAAATAAAGAAAAAGAAACTGGTATCATCTCCAAGGATGAGAAAATAATATTTTGTCGCAATTAATTTGTTGGGCGATTGGTAATTCAAACTATATTAAAATAAGAAGAGCTTAGGGGCTCGTCGCTTTGGACTTTCGTGGATAAGATTCACATTCGCCGTAAATAGTTGTAGTCGCAGTGGTAGCGCAGTGGTAGTTTCTAACTGTTATCAGTTAGCCTGAATTTTAGCTGTCTCGCGAGTCGCAAGTTGAGGACTGGCGATCGACGCTGTCAAAGTGATTTGGGTATCCTCTGACGACAAAACTGGTGAGAGCGAAGTTATTTGAGAGATACTTTTGCAGTGTATTTATATTTATCTGCTAATTCGAATGCTTTGCTAACGTGTTTGTTTCTTTGAATTTTGTGACGTTCCCTGGATTTTAAGCCTGGTTTCCATATGATCATCCGGATAGTGAACAAGATTTCATTTTGGAAACAGTAATGCGTAGCTATTCTCGGCGACAAGACTTCACGACGGAACCAAATGCTCCGAAATTGATATATTTAGCAAGGTGGAACACAAAAACAAACAAATAAAGACGCACGGCTCGCCTTTCCTTTCTATTCACCTTTGACCCGGACATGTAACAAACGGATACTGTAATAACAAGTGTCTTCGATAAATTAGGCATGGGCTCGAAATATAGGGGGGGAACAGCATTTCACGTTGAATTTCAGCCGTCTCCATGAGTCGCAAACTCCTCTTGCGACTAGAGGAGACGTCTGAAATATTAGGCTGACTGTAAACAGTATAGAAACTACTACGAATTTCTCTACGCAATTGCATAAATTGCGTTAACTGCGACGATCATTTCTTCATTTCATTTCATTTCAGCAGTTCACATGATTCATTTCATATATCATTAACAATGTGAGTATTGTCCACTAAAATCCAAAGACAGGAGCTCCTAAGCTCTTCTTAAGTTGACAGAGTCTAGTCTGTAAGTAATTCATGTCAACCTCAAGAAAGCAAAGCACTTCAGACTATATGTTGGCTTGAAATGAGTTACTTACCGACTTGGCTTGACTTGGCTTTTTTGTGGGGAGGAGCATTGCGTGATGAGCCTAAAAACGGCTGCAAAGGAGACTGTTACGCAGGTAATCTTTTAGAGGACGGGTAGCTTGCAAACCAAACTGAACGCAGGGTTGTCGGAACAGCAACAAGAAGATTTATTCCAAAAATGAACGTAGTTTCCACGAAGTAAAACTCCACAACAGCACTTAACTCGATAAACTCACATGGCCTCCGCCAACTTCAATAAACTTACACGGCCTCTGCCAACTTGAATAAACACTGCTTCTGTCACACTTGACTAAACACGACTAACGTCAAACTCTCTTTGCTTGTGGTAAACTAGTTGAAACTTCACTCGAGCTCGCTTACTTATATACGTTTACAATAATATTCTAGAAGTTTCTAAATAGTCTAATTATAGAAAGATTACAAAAAGATTACAAAATATCCCACTTTAGAAACACTTACACGATATCCTAAAATAAACAAATTATGAACTCTCGCGAAGCTTCTAGAAAGTCACGCTAGTCATGCGATACAGTTTTTCGTAACAGAGACTACCTTTCTCGCGACCCATTTTAATATAGTTTGAATTTAGAAGCAAGCATTCACTCATTACTGTCATTTGCATGGACCCTCGATCACCCAACAAATTAATTGCGACAAAATATTGTTTTCTCATCCTCGGAGATGATGCCAGTTTCTTTTTCTTTATTTCCATATTTTTCGTTGTTTTTTTTTGTTGTTGTTATTTTGTTATTATTTATTTTTACAAAAATTTTATTATTATTATTATTTTATTTTGTTTATTTATTTTTTCTTGAAAATTATTTTATTTTTTCATGTTTCGGAATGTTCCGGAATGTTCCATGTTCCAGGTTTTATCGACGGCCTGTAAATTTAGAGAATACAAAGATGGAATCATGCAGTTGTTGATTATCTTCAGTGATCTTTGGTGACTCACTTTTTAAGCGATTTCATTTGTTTTGCCAAAAATCAAAAATCAAAAAGTACATGTTACATTCATCGGGACAAAACTTTGCTTGCATGACATCTTAACAATACACTTTTGAAAACAATGTTGCATTTCATTTTGACAGAAAAACTGTTTTACAATACGAAAAAAAAACTGTATTTGCTTGTTCAGAAGAAAAAAGGTAGCAATTAGATAACAATGTATAGCATGTAGCTTTCAATGCTGGTAATTGGATCTTGAATGACTTATACACACCAGCACTAAATCTCTGAAAATTAGAGAGTGAGTGGAAAAGTAAAATGTTTCCTCTGTATGAACAGATTTTCTCCAGAGACAATAACTTTTTCACGGGGTGAAAGATTTTCACGGCGTGAAATTAAATTTCACGGTGACTGAAATTTTTCATGGCATGAAATATTTTCACGGCGATTATAAACTTTTTCACTGTGTGAAATTTTCACGGTAGCCTTGAATTTTTCACAAGTTCACGATGTGAAAGAGAAATTTCACTCACATTCCAAAAATTTTTCTTACTTTCACGGCCTGGACTGTGCAAATACGCATAGCGTGAAATTTAGATAAGCCCCCAAGTCGCATGAAGGGTCACAAATAACCTAAAAACTATACAAATATTAGAAATATACAAATATACGTAATATCTAAGAGATATTAAAAGCTAATTTTAAAAGATAAGTTTTAAGGTTAGACTTAAAAGTAGAAATACATTTGATGCTGCGGAGGCTAACAGGAAGAGCGTTCCACAAAGTGGGCGCAGCCACAGTGAAGGATCTGTCACCAAATGACTTTTTCATTTTGCCTGACAGATGCTTTAATAAAACGCCTTCACTAGAGCGCAGCAAATAGCGCATATTAGTCTTAGTATTTATTAAATCAATGATGTAACTAGGTGCCATGCCACAGAGGGCTTTGAAAGTAAATAATAAAATTTTAAAATTAAATTAGATCTATATCTTACTGGTAACCAGTGTAAATTTATCAAAATGGGTGTAATATGGTCATACTTTTTACATGACATACATTTAAGCAGCCTAGCTGCAGCGTTCTGTACTCTTTGCAACTTAGTTAATTCACAGTCTGGTAATCCATAGAGAAGTCCATTACAGTAATCAATTTTACTTGTAATGAAGGCATGCACAACCATTTCTAATTTATCCCTAGGCAGAAATTGGCTTATTCTCTTGATATTATGTAACCAGAAAAATGCCACACTACAAGATGTAGAAATATGGGTATATGACATATTTAACATAAATGGAATAAAACTGTCGCTCATTCATAATGACTTATGATGAACTGATTTTATAATATTTGTACATTTTGTACTACAGTAACTGTAATGTTTTCTTTACAGTTCACATAACTTGTACAAATACAAATGATAGAGTCTTGTATTTACCTGGAGCAGAAGGAGATATGGCTTCCACCGTAGGACCAGAATATGACTCCTTTTGAATAAAAATTTATAGCAGTAAGTCACCCTTGTATTTATTCAAAAATGATGCCCCATCCTGTTTGCACAAGCTATAAACTTTCAGTATTGTAAATTGACCTATGTGTAAGTAATTTGTTTTTGGCTGCTTCTGCTAGAATGCGATGCATTTTCCTAGAAATGCAATCCAAGTGGCTTAAAGTTACACTGTACACTAAAAACTTGACAATGAAAAATCAATATTATGATACAGTGTAAAACTACCTTTCTTTGAAGGCCTTCATGAGGTGCAAGTGAAGATATGAGAGTTGGCCTTCCTGTGCCATCTTTCAATCTATTTCCCAAAACAGGACCATATCCAGGTACAGATTGAGATGTTGGGGGACAAACCATGAGTAACGGATGCTGCTTTGAAGCCAGAATGCCATCATCTGATGATGACACTGATGGTACTTTAGAGGAGGAAGTTGACTGTGATGTGACAATTAACAGTGGTTGAGTTGCTGCGGAGCTTGTTGATGAAGGAGGTGAAACAGGTTGTGCTCTTGGTGACTGCTGTCGAGGTGAGAATCTTGGAGACACTTTACTGGAGTGGGGTGACATTGGAGCACTTGTAGACTGTTGCTGAGAGGAATGCCCACTGCCTTCAGTTGAAGATTGTCGCTTTTTACTGTGAGACTCTGTTCTTTCATAATCTCTTCTACTTCCATCTCTACAAGGAAACAATGTAACCTGTGAAGAGCCTTGCTTTGATTTAAATGGCTCATTGCCTATGGGGGCAGCGAAGATGTGCAGTGACAGAAATGGACCTGCTTTCCAAAGGCCCCTAGTCCAAGTTCCGCTGTGACTGCTGCCTGGAGTTGTTCTCAATAGTCCCAAGTTCAAACCCTTGCTCATGCTTGTAAATAGATAGCTGGTTTGCCTTTGGTCAGTCAAGAGTCTTAACCCTATTTTGTTTATTTGACTTATTTGTTGCAGTTATTTGCATGGCCCCACTTTATGTAGAGTAAATAGGGAATTATTATTTTTATTAAGTATTGTTATTGCATTTAATTGTCCCTGCTAATAAAACAGTAAATGGAGTGTTATCAATTTTCAACACAACTGACCTTTCATGAATCTTTAGATCTTTATCAACACTAACTGAACTGAAGTCATTAAATTCGCCCAATCCAACTTCCTGCAAACAACAGAAAGAGATATTAATTAAAATATCTAGTGAGCAGATCTCAAATTACTGTAATTAATACACATCTTGTGGGTAGCTACAGTGTATTTAATACATACTCTCCACTTAAAAGTATTGCCAAAAATATTGCTGAGCTTGGGAAATGGCATCTTATTAGTTGATTGGGAGCCTAGACAATTCCAATGTATAATCGCCTCAAGTCATTTATTGAAAAGTGCAATATTCTCCATGATTCGCAATATGGTTTTCGTAAAAAAAGGTCTACTGAGCATGCTATTTTAGACATAATTAATGAAATTGAAACTAACATGGATAAGAAGTTGTGCTCATGTGGTGTGTTCATTGACTTACAAAAAGCCTTCGACACAGTAAATCATTCAATATTATTAAGAAAATTAAATCATTATGGAGTACGTGGAATAATTAATGATTGGTTTGCATCATACCTAGTGGGTCGTCAACAAACAACACAAATTGGCCCCAAAAACATATAAAAAAAAGAAGTAGTGTTATCAGGTGTCCCACAGGGATCGGTCCTAGGACCCTTACTATTCCTTATTTATATTAATGATATATCTAACAGCTCTGATAAATTGAAGTTCTACTTATTTGCTGATGATACTAATTTGCTATATGTGACCCTCCAAGCGAAAAGGGGGCTTAACGTAATTTTGAATAAACGCTTTAAACGCAGCGTTTAAAACAAAAATAAATGGGTTTCAAACAGTTTAAAACCTGTTTCAAACATTTTGAATCGCTTAGGGTTTCAAACGGGGCAAACGGCGTTTATAGCGTTTGAAACGCTGGATTAACATGCATATAATTACTGAATTCGAGGTCCACACGGAATTCATTCAGTGTGTTTGCAGAATGCGGGTGATGCAATGCAATAAATTAAACTTTATTTCAACTCGAATTTAATATCGAAAATACATGCCAATATCTCCGTGATATCAAACAGAAACTACTTTGATGTGTCCAAGTGCATTTGTTTTACTTAGTATTGTTCTATTTTACACAGTAAACGTCGCTAAAAGTCTCGGTAGTGCTAACATACAGCGTGAAACCTTATGTATTCACAAAATTGTTACCTTCTTAACATGGTGGCGCTCTTTTGTCGGAAGGGTGCTTTCAACAAAGACACATGCGAGAAACTATGAAAGGCCGCCACGGCCGCCAAAACTGAACAGCAAAACCAAAAGCCACGAATATCACTAGCTTCACATTTTGCATGATCGAAGAGTACAGTGTTCCATTATTATTACTTTACACGAGCAATTCTCTTTGCAGATGAATAGATATGTTTCCCAAAGCCTCATAACCAAACACGGATCATCCCTGGCTTCCCCGTGAGCTTGTTCTTGCCTTTGCTATCGGTTGATATTTTTACACATTTAAAAAGATAACGCCTTTGAAAATGAATCTCCACCAAGTATTTGTCATGAATTTTTGCGTTGCTGTCGCGACTTGGTTTCTTTAGTCACGCGTACCTTGGTTAAGTTAGGGGGTGTTTACATGAGAAAACTCGCACCGGCGTGAGTTTCATACCGACATGACTTTTTGATTTCGTATCGCGTTTACATGATGACTGGGTTATTTCACATATGATCTCGTTATTTGAAGGTACACTTCATGTTGATAAAATGCACGTATGATTCAAAATCGCGAACATTAGACCGATTTCACACTGAAACAGGTGGTCGTTTCGTGTTTACATGATACTGTTGCGAGATTTCGTACTGGAATGAAATTCTCGCCCCGGTGCGACAACGGGAGTGAACTCACGCCGGGGCGACTCGCGCCGGCATGACTTTTTGTGGTGGTATCATGTAAACAAATGTAGAGCCATGAGAGGGAACCAGAGTAAACTCGTTGCGGCGCGAAAGTTGCTGATACCATCATCTTACCTAAATTAAATAAGCCCCCCCCCCCTCTCATATAAGCCCCCTGTCAAATGGGCTTGAAACAAATAAGCCCCAGGGGGGCTTAATAGAGGTTTTATGGTAATACATTCATCACTAAGTTAATAAACACCTATTTTGTACATGTATGTATAGAAAACACTCATACCTGATGTCTCACAAATGGAGGGTCATAAAAAGCTGGTCCATAATTCGCTATTTCATCATCACTGCTGTGGCACCTCTGTCTCTTGTAAGGTGGACCTCCATAGTAACCATAACCACAAGATCTTTGGAAAAAATAAAATGGTAAGAAATTACATACTTCCTCTGAAGGGTTTTACCAGTATTAACTAAATAGAATTAGGAATGTTTTGAGTGAACAAGTGATTACAGAAAGTTTGGTTTTCTAAATATAATTGGGCTGTTTACTTTAACAATAGTTAGACAGATATAATAAAAGCGAAAATGATAACAGTCAGAGAAAAGTGGTACATGTATATTAATATATGTAAGACATGAAACAAAGAAATTTTGTATCAATAGATCAGCTGCACATGTGACACAGATGAGGTCAATATAGCTGTACATTAATGTGAAGAAGTCAAACCGAAGTTTTCTGGTTTTTTAAGAGCAGAAAAACATGAATGTACAAATTCCAAAGGAGTAAAAACCTCCAGAGCATCCCTACCTGCTAAACAAACTATTGCAGCTGGTTCAAGTTTTGATTTCGACATAAAGTTGCTACTCAATCAGCATAATTTTCCTCTGCTAAAGCTTTTTCTTAAAAGTTTCCTTCATTGCCCCTCATGGCATCAGGGTTCAAAGAAAGTCAGTTTTCCAGCTTGCCATTCAGGTAAGCTGTAGCAAGCATGTGCTAGCCCAAAATTCATTTCAACTAGCTTTCAAAACTCTTTGATGAGAAGAATTGATTACACAGTTCTTCTGTAATTTGAATTCCTCAAAAAACCTTTACCTGCCTGTCAGGCAAGTTAAGAACAGAATTCACTGGCCCAATACTGAATAGCAAGATCCACTAGTCCCAGGCTATCAGACACTACTTTCTTTGCACTCTGAATGTGTATTACAGGTACTCATTATGACTCAACATAAGTGTAAATTCTAATGAACAATAGGGAATGTTCCTTTTCCTCTCCGCACAATTCACTGCTCTTCCATTTCTCCCCTATCCCTTTTGACACCTGCCACACAGGCTACAAGGAAGAGTCTTACAATACGTTTTGCATATCAAAACCTTTGCAGAAATCTGACAAATCAATAACTGACAAAACATCTGGTCTATCCATGACACAAAGAAGTTCTATCACCTTCAAAAAAAGGACATCAATGACAGCCTTTACAACCAGACACCATAAACTAAGGTGATTTTTTGCAGTGTTATCATATGTTGCCACACCCCAAAACAAAGATCAGGGGTTTCAATAACATTATTTCATTAAGGTGGGTAATTGAGGCGATTGGAATGGACAAAGCTCCTTCCCAAGCAGGGGGATCTAGCCAGGCAAGTTCAGCACTCTTGGAGATGCATTTTCCTGTAATCAGTGGCATGACTTGAGCAGGGTGCAAAGAAAAGCAGTTTTAGAGTGTGTAGCGTGCAAGCACATACTTTACTAGCCAAAAGCCATTTTGACTAGCCCACAAAAATAAACGTCTTAAGTCGTTTCGCCAATGTGTTAGGTCAGTTCCCTAACTTCTTCTGCCTGATCAACAAGTTATACACGTGTGTATCAAATGTCTTTGTCTGAAGGTTGAAGGAAGTGGTATAATAACTATACACGAGTAGCATTTGTTTTGCTTCATAAGAGATATGACTTAAGACATAAGTTGAAGCGACATTCACAAAAAATTGCATACACTGTAAGCAACATGACAAGTCTTAAGTCTGTCCCATTCAACACACTTGTAGATCACTCGCACCTCTATCCTTGAGGAAATTGGGATACTAGTTTTAATCTAAGTAAAGAGAATTTACAACATAAAAAGTTTCAAAATTTTGCAGAGGAGCTTTTCTGAGACAAACCATCAATAAAAAATTTGCCCTTCAAAAAATTGAGTTGTTAGGAATGTCTGAATATACATAATATATGGCAAAAAGATGGAATTGAAGCACGTATGGCTAAGCTTTAAAACCAAAATAAATTGTTTAAATTTAGCACAGAGAATTTAACTTGAACATGCACTACTTTAGGGTCGCAGTGGATGTTACCCTGAAAATTCTCCATATCTTGGTGGATATCCTCTGAGTCTCTCACCACTGGAATTGTATCTTTAATACAACAAGACAAGAGTTTACAAAATAGTAACCACTCAAATTGCCCCAATTTTCAGGGACATTTCTAAGAGCCACCAGCCTACTAACAGGCCACTTTGAAAATTACCATAATATTCTCAAATTGTCATTTGGGTAGTGCTTCATGTAAGCCTCATTTTTGCATCATCCTTTGCACATGATTTGTACATGCAGTGAGTCAGTTTGTCCAAAATGTGCATACCCAGTGTATTTGTGTACAAATGCAGTTATACTAACCTTCAACGCTGGATGAGGTATAGTTTAGTACTTTTGTCTTTTTAATTCCTTGAGAATTTTGGCTACAAGAGTGAGTTGGACGGACTCTTTAATCAGAGAGCTTTATGTTCTAGTGCTTGCAAGCATCCTATTCATACTCTGAATTCTATAGTCGTACCATTGTAACAAAAAAAGGCCAGAACAATACCTGTTATAGATTATTATTTTATTTTTGGAAATCAGCCATTGCACATGCAGTTCGTGCAAAGAACAAAAGATAATGAGAACATCGGGTTTACGAGACTCTACCAAATGGTAATTTGAGAGTACATAATTGAGGGTGACAAGAGGAGCCCGCAATCCTAATCTCCAGGGCTGGGTTTTTCAAAGCTGGGTTAAGATAACCCAGGGTTAGTGCAAGATTTGAATTCAGATATGAAGCAAATTCAGTTTAACTCTTTATGTCTACAATTTAGTGATTGGATACTCTAAAAAGAATACAGAAAATTATCCAAGAAAATGCTTTTGAACTAAAGAAAAAGAAATCCGGATTAAAATTTAACGCTGGGTTAGCACTAATCGGCCTTCGAACAACTGGGCCCTGGGTGTTATTACGCATGCATCGCATGTATGTAGCCAGCATTCATTTGGATCTCCAATAAGAATGAATGGAATGCACAGAGCACAATTTGATCACACGTGTTTGGACCTTCTACCCCTCGTAATCTGATCACGTGTGTTTTGACCATCTGTGACATGAAACTTACCCAAAGCACAGCCCTGGAGCAAAGCATTTTGACCTTCAATCGTTGTCACCCGCATTCCATAACCTTTGGTTATTACTAGTTATTACAGTATATTCAAAGTGACCTATTTCACTAGCTACAACTTACAACCAGCTCAAGCTCTAGAAAACAAACACAGGGGGGAATTTTGATGGTGCAGTTGAGTAAAAACGCTAGTTTGACAAATAAAAAAGCGTGCTACGCTTTTCCTTAGCTACATCTCTGCATGTCATCTTCCCACAGGGTTTTGTTGCCCAAAAATCAGAGCTATGACACCAGAAATTTGTTTTTAAAGAGATACATGTAGCCATGCACCCTTAATGTTGTCCTGAAAACGGGAAGAGTAAAGCAACGGAAAGGCATTGGTGGCATAGCCATGTAGGGCAACAGCTCCAAATAACTATTGGCTAAAAAACTTTGGGTGAGATGACTTGCAGATGATTTGACTACAAAGCTTTAAAATACACTAAAAGTTGGATTGGATCTGTCCTAGCCTGAGAAAACATTCGACATTTTGCGACGCCACAACTGGAATCTTTTTCTCAGGCAGGATAGGTCCAGGAGTAAAAATATATACTTTACAGGGATAAAAACACCATTACAGTGACTGAGAAGTCGACAACCTAGGCACAGTATAATAAAAAACGGAAAATACAGTACAAATAAACCCTATGTGGCGGCAAACCAGAACAGAATAACTCTAACAAGGTACAGCAAACAAGAGTTCCACAGCAGCTCTAAGCTCCAACTAAATTACGTTGCGACCTTGAAATAATTCACCAGCACTTTTTTATAACTTTTGCTAATTACTATTACTTTTGCTAATACGAATAAAACACACCAGAGTTATCCTTTTACCAACAAATAGAAGAATGTTATCGACATGAGAACCAACCTTGAATGAAACAGCTGGACCATGAAATAGTACAAATTTTCGCGCATGTAAGAAAATATAACAATTTTTTTGCTACTCACCGATGAGGTGGACCTCTAGACATACTCTAAACTCTGTTTGCTAGCCGTAAATGATTGTTTTGGGCGTAGAAATTGCTTTGTTGTTCTCTAAGCTCTCCAGTAATAAGCTTTGACAAAGCCGCCATTTTGAGAACTAACAGACTGCGAAGGGCTTGGTACGGTATGACGTCACAACTTTTTAAGGGCAGCTGAGACCAGCTGAATTTACAGGAACAATAAACTGGAAGTCACTGCGATTTGTTTGAAGATGCTTTAGAAGGAGCTTTTTTTTCCAAATTTGAGCAGTTAGTTGATTCTAGAATCCAGAAAGCACTTGGCCACTGACCCGTGGACGTGAGCTATTAAAACGAGGAAGAGTGCACGCAGACCTTGTAATCGGAAGGAAACGCTCAACAAGTCACTTAGCCAAGGAACGTTACAAACCGCACATTTGCAAGTAACAAAGGTTTTTGGCCATTTTAACACAAAAGAATATGCGGAAACTTCGCTTAATACGTAAAAGTAACACGCTTTCATCTAGGAATTGTTCCGAGGTTAATGAGACTTCTGAATAAATTTTCCCCCAACTGGGACGATCTAGATAGTTGTTCTCTGATTTTATCTCAATTTACAGCTTTGAGTCTTTCTTCTCCCCAGTACCTGTTCTCTATTCGTTAGCGTTGCCCCTGATACTTTGTTAAACTGAAAACAGTTAACAATACGAGTAACCTTTTTTTTTTTTCAAATTTCCACGTAATTCAAACCTTCCAGATTGGAGAAGGCCAGTGTAATGTATGATGATATAAAAAAGAAAAGTTAAAGAAAAGTTAGTTCAATAGGTCTCAATGCCCGATCCCAGGCCACTTCCGAGAGACTTGAGCCTCTTTTTCAAACGAGGTTGCGTACTTTGCACTTGGCCTAATTTAAAAGAAAGGCCGTCATGTCATCCTTTCCCCCTCCCCCAAAGTAAAATCAAAAGTAGTCCGGGGTACCATGCGTCAACATTCCTGAGTAGAATGCCCCAGTATGTAGAAATTGGACGAATTTTTACTCCTGCCCTCTTACTGAGGTTATAATTAGGCTCTGTCACATTTGGTGCCCGAGTGCTCGCTCACGCCTGGATACCGACAAAGGATAATTATGTGTTCACACTTTGGGCACCAAATATGGATCTGGGATGTAATTGTGTAGTATAGGGACCTTAAGCAACAACCACGACGACGGAAGAGAAAACATCACTAAAAAAATGAATTTGCGTCCTTTCAAATTTTATCGCGTCCATTTGAAACCGCCCAATTTGTCAAATGTAGGCGAGTTCAAATAGAGAAAGGAAAATTTGTCATAGTATGTCCACGTCCTCCACAAAACGTCGCATTGGGACTGGTTTCACGTCGCAGGTCGTGCAATGGACGTCAAAGAAATGTACTAAAAAGTGTGATGCACGTGCAGAGCAGTTGTTTTGCTCATAGAACCAATTGTTTTTAGACGTTGTCGTTGTCGTCGTAGTTGCTTAAGCTCCCTTATAACATACAGTAAACTCGCGACCAAGAACCTGGTTTTTAAGAACCTGTTAGGCTAAAATTTGCTAGTCAGGCCTCCTCTATACAAGAACCTGTTTACCCTGAAATTTAAAACAGGTTCTTGTTTTCTAATATCTTTGAATAAAATTCTGTACATTTGGGCAAATAACATAGGTGTACTGCAAGGAATAAGCTGAAGACCACTAAATGCTCTTAGCTACAACGTATCCTTTTCTTTATGAGAACCTATTTAATAACCTAAATAGTCTAAATTTGTGCTAATTACCGTTTATATAAAAAACTTTTTAGGTTCACTTGGGAAAATCAGTGCCGGATCCGCAGACCTTGAGATAAGGGGTGGGAGGGGGGGACATCCAGACCCCTAGATAAGGGGGCCCGGTTTCTCAAATAACTTTTTTCGGCCCTTCGGGCCTCAGTTTAGTTCAGAAATAAGGGAGGGGGTCTTGGGCCCCTCACCTGGATCCGCCCGGCTGAAAATGCAGGTTCTTAATCGCGGGTTTTTAATGTATTTCCTCCATTTCTCCCAGTAGGAAGCCAATCCCTCGTATTACCTAGGATATCTGCCCAAATAAAGACACTGAGGTGAAATTAAGCCTAAAAGTTATTGGAAAAAGTTTAATTATTTTTATCTGTTTCTCTGTGGCAGCTTAAACATCGTTGCAAAACACAATGTGCAACCTCATCCTCTAAAGGGCTTTTCAAAATTCATAAATGCGGTTAGTTTTTAGGAAGCCCATTAAAACCACGTTATTTTTATCGGACTTTGTCTATTTTTGTTAATTGAGCCCTAAATTGACAAAGCAAGTCTTTTTATGAGAAAAGGTCATGGTCACATAGCTAAAAACAATAACTTTCAAAGAGCTGCAATTTGAGTTTTGTCATTTTTACAAATTAAACTAGGATAAACTTTAAAACTCCATGCCTAAAACCCCAAACCCAACACGGTTAATAAAAGCTGAAAATAAGTGCAAATTACAAAACATATTGAATCTCATTTGAATCGCTGTGCGAAAAACTGTGTTGCAGTTTTCCGTGTTTGTTTTTCATTTTTAAAAACCTGGTTTGATTAAATATATTTAGTCGGTGTGGATGGGGCATAAGTCTTCAACCTTAAACAAACGTTGTAGGCTTCAATTTCGTTTATTTCTACCCATGTGCAATTTGTAATCGTTTTTGCGAAAAATTGCCGCATGGAATCACAGGAAGACTGCATAATCCTCCTTTGTTGCCAGCAAGCTCTCTATTTGGGCAAACAAAGGGAGCAGCGCCAGAACGTTCATCCCCGCGGGTGTCCCTCGCGCGTGTACTTTTCACAATATCCTCCAAATGGGGAGTTTGCTCGCAAGCTATCGCTTTTATTTGACCTCCTCACAGCTTTCAGCGTTTTTTAAAAAGTTTTAAATATCTTTTCATTTTAGTTTGTAGCATAAGCGCTAAAAGTACTATTATAACTACGACATCTGATCAATGAACCCATCAGTTAAAAGAGGGCGTTTTTTACAGATAGTTAAGTTTTAGGTATTTAAGCTTTATCAGCGTGTTAATGGGTGATTAATCATTCGCTGACGTGTATAATAACGTTTGATAATTCTTAAACATTGCCAACGAATACCAAATTGTGTGTATATAAGGACCATTTAGAGTATTTGCCACATACTATTATCTTTAGACTGTTAAGCTAAGATTTACGAATCCTTACAAGTACTTGCCAAAGGGTAGAATCAAAGAGCGTCTCATTTCCGCAATCTCTATGGAAAAGAAGTTCGAGTGAAAACAGCGGAATAACAGTCAAACCGATCAGATACAATATTTCCTAACAGCAATGCTAAAGGAAACGTCTCATTGCCAACATGGAAGCAAGAAAAGCGAATGCAAGGGAGAACATTAAGACGAATACAGTAACCAGCTTGACAGCTGAAAAGTTCAAACAAAAAGAATATACGAAAAAAGGTTGCAAGGAAGACATCATAAACAAGCCAGCAAAACAAATGTCACCGCTTTTAGGCAAGCTAAGGCGAAGCTATGAGAACCACGTCAAATCGAAAGCTGACGGTTCCAAAGGAAGTCATAAGGCTCAAGCGAATGCCGAATTAAGTAGTACAAAGTTTCAAAATGATCTTGTCAAGCAAAGGAGGAAATCTTACAGTGGTCCATCGTATACATGTAGAAAAAAGAACTTTCAATTTGGCCAAAAATTTTTAAGAAGCAAATCTTGTGGTAGCCGAGAGCTGACTCCACAGCCTCAAAGACACCCCGATGGCCAGATTTTGGGGGACTTTCAGTTTAATGAGAACGAACCAAATAACGTTTCGAATGAGAACAAAGTTGATAAAAGCGTCGTGAGTGAGAGCGAACCGAACCGCGTAAGCCTGTATAGCATTCTTAGACATTTTGAGCTCAAAGCGTTGAAGCTTCAAAGAAAACCTGAACAGAAATGGGGTATCGAGCTGACTAAAATCGACGAAGAGTCATCAATGTGTCAAAATTACACAGAAATCAAGACTAAAGCGAGGCCGTTACTTTCATTCAATTCTATCATGGACCATAGTGACGAAATCTCTCCTCCGTCAATAACTCATACTGGCCTTTTAATGACTGAATTACAAGAGAAGTTCAGAAGAAGTGTGAAACATAGAAAATGTGGAATAAAGGAACCCCTTTCAGTTGTTCCTAGAGGAGAAAATCATCAGCCTCGTCATGGAGTGCGAATTACTGGATTGACCGAGCAGGGAGTGGTGACCACAGACGGACTGCTTGAAGTTGACGATTTAATTGTCGAGGTCAGGACTGTAAGTTACTCTTTTAGTTTTAGTGTCCAGAAGCAAAAAGTGATCTTTTACAAAGAGGATGAATTTACAATGAAAGAAAGAGGTGAAAGAAAGAACTGAATTTAACTAATGTGAAGGCGATTCACAGACGTCTCTCTCCCCGATTTTTTTCTGAGGGGAGGGGAAGGGGGGGAGTCTATACATAGGCTAACCACAAGCGGGATCAAGGGAAACTTGATGTGGCACAAGGCTGCCTATCTGGACTTTGTTTATTAGTCCTTTCTCCAATAATTTCCCACAATTCTTAACACACCCTCGCCAACCCTCCCCCCCCCCCTCCAACACCCCTCCACAACCACCACCACCACCATTTTCTTCAGCTAATGAAATCTGGGCGAGATTGAACTGCTAAAATATCTAAAGAAAACTGATCTGACCATTGTGCCAACTTTGACGACTTTAATAGTTCTTTACCTATAATGCTTTCTTTTGTATGCCAAGAGTTAACTGTAACTCTTTTTGTTAGGTCAATGGTGTTATCGTTGTGGATGTGTCATTCGAAGAAGTTGTCACCATGCTAGAAGAATCGCTTACTCTGAATTTGGTGGCGCTCAAAGGAAAGCAGAAATGAAAAAAAAAACATTGCTCTAGTGAAGTACCCTTAGGCAACTCAAGACTCAATGTAGGCTCCTTGAAAATCAACTTGATGAAAGCGAAACTTTTAAAATTTTGCAGTATACTTTGGTATTACATAGCTATTCCATCCGTACTACTCTACAGTTTATTTCAGGGGTAGCCTAAGTGGCAAGGTTTTTCGCGTGAGGTCGTTGAGAGAGTTGGAACAAGAGCGAAAAAAAAGGGATGAAAGGGGAGGGGTGAAAAGGAAACGCCCCTCCCCCTCCCTCCATCTTTTTTGTTCCGGCTACAACTCGATCAGAGAGGCTTGCTACACAGGCCATGTTTTGTGTATTCCTCTTTTCTGTTTATATCTTTCAAAATAAGATATAAATGCCATTTATACAATAAGAGTAAACAAAAGATTTGTCTTACATAAGTCGTGCATAAAACTGTAGGCAAATCTGTTATTTGTGAGAGCATATAGGACTTTTCTAAGCCAAATTAATGAGACGCTTGGTCAGTATACCGTAAAATTCCGAAAATAAGCCTCGGGGCTTATATTTTTCAAAGGCCCTTTTTGGGGGGCTTAAATTCGAAGGGGCTTATCTATGGAGGGAAATTTGCGTTCCAAAATTGATTGGGCCAGCCCTATAGTTGGAAAGAAATTTACTCTTTTTGCTTTGGCTTACTTTGCATTTGAGGGCAATTTCCAAGTACAATCCCCCAGGGGGCTTATATTTGAAGGGGCGATTTAACGGAGGTTTTTTTTTGCGTTATGAGTTTGAGGGGCTTACACATGGAGGGGCTTATTTTCGGAACTTTACGGTATGTGCTAGCGTATGAGGGAAGGTAATATGCGTCTCATTTTCGCAAGCAAAAATTACAATACGACCAGATCTGGAAAATTCTTGTGCAGAAAGGTAAGTCCGGTCTTTTAAAAACAAGGAGGAGACACACAAAGCTTCTTTTGAGATTTGGAGAGTAAAATTCTAACAGTTGGTTAAACGTCAGGAGTTATAATTTGAAACTGGAACATTTTGAAGTTTCTGGTTCATGTTCTTCATAAAAATAAAGGTTGCCATACCAGGTCCCTCAAGCAAATGGTTTGGCCGGCGCAGGGAACCCAATGTTGACCGTGTTGTTGTTATCCGCCAACACTCGTACTCCTAAGTACGAGAGTAACCCATCCACAGTCAAACCTTGACTGCGCATTATATTAGAGTACGCTTCCGCTTCCGCTTCCAAGGCTGCGAGAATACTAGTAGCTTCCGCTTCCGCTTTGGATAGGATGACCTTGCTGTCTGATGTAGCTTTCTGAACATTTATGAGTCCCTGCGTAACAGCTTCCTCCTTTGCAGTTTTCGCCTCGATCAGCGCGCGCGGTCGTTGATTCCGCGCAATTTCAATGTTTTCCTTGGCGGATTCCTTGTTTCTTACCACAGTTTCGTATTCCGATGGCCGCTTGATGTTACTCACTTGGAGGTCGGTTATGTCAGCATTCACACTCGTAAAGCGCTTTTCCATTATGGTATAGACGAGTTCTTGAAAAGAAGAGCGACGGGTTTGGAACTCGCTGGTATTGAATTGGCTGCAAGCGTCCTGGATGCTCGCACGGGCCAGAAACCTGCATCAGATTTAAAAGCGCAAAATATAGACAAACTTAGCAAACGGTCTTCTTTTGATAATTTTCATTGATGCACTTTATTATGTCGCACCATCTCGCGCAATTCGCAGAAATCAGTTAACGGCAAAAGCATATCACAGGCGTGTTCTGTGGTTGTATACCTCTGATTACAACCTCGTCCGCAGGGCGCTTTTCCCTGGCTTTTCCCGCACCACCTCCAAAGCCAGGGACTGAAGCGCCTTAGGGACTAGGTTGCTCCGATTAGGCTCAATTTCCGCCGTCTTGTCGGCCCCTTCCCGAGGGTAGATACTTCTTCCAAACAGCAGTTGATAATCGAGCCTAACCCCTGTTTGGGTTCTGATTGATTGAAGCAGTTGTAACAAGTGAAAATTTGTGCCTTCGATGCGCACTTTTTTTCACTAAACCAGTCTTAGGAACAGTATTATCTAGCACTTTTATATCTTTAAAGGGAACTTTCTATAAGAATATTTTCTCATAAATTCCTAATTAGGCTCCAGCAAAATCTGTCTAAAAATAAACTGGTCCGTAAAAACGCTCTGGCATAGGCCTAGAATCGGAGTTGCTCGCTCCGGGTTATGGGCTCCTGGCTCCAGACTGCCATGCTGATAACTAACTAAATTTAGCTATTCTGAAAAATCTGCCCAATCCCTAAGCCAGTTCCTGTCTTTTAACGAAGGCCTCACAGTCAATCACTTTAGTGACGCATAACGATTTAACAGAACTATATACGTTGTTAATAATGCATGGTAATTGCACTGAGTGGAGTGCAATTTGGTCTGAAATCATACGCGTGATTTGAAAATCGGACGAGCGCGCAGCACGAGTTCGATTTGAAATCACAAGTATGATTTCAGACCAAAATTGTTCGACACGAAGTTCAATTACCACTTTATTACAGCCATTTTGAAATTCAGTCAGTACCAATATTTTTTTGATCAATTAGCCGGTTTGTTAAAAAGGCGAAACAAAAAGGCTTTTACATGTCATTTTGTATTCGAAACAGAAATGATGCGATATAGAACAAAAATGGTGCGATTTAAAACAGAAATGATGCGATTTAGAACATGACAGGCACGATTTGGAACAGATGCGATTTAGAGCAAAAAATGGTGCGATATGGGAATAAATCACACTGCTGAGAGCCAATCAGATTGCACGGATCACCAGTGATTTCAAAGTGGATGTAATAAAGAACTTAACAACGTCTTACTAAAGTAATCCATTTCGGCTGGGGCCAAAGACTTTTCTCCTCTCCAGGGCTGCGATCTTTTGGTCAGCGCCACGGACCGATCCGTGGAGACGAAAAAGGACCAACACCATTCTCGTCCCCAGTGCTTGTTTTGTTTGGTAACTTTAAAAATAAGCGTCATCACATAATCCTGCTCGTTCGCCATACTGCTAATGATGCGCAATGCATAGCTACAATGACGCAATAATAAGTAAAAGTCTTGAAACTAGTCAAACAAGGAGCTTTGCTTTTCTTTTCCAGCCACATCAAGATTATAGTTTCATGAGTTTACTTACTTGATCATTTTGACATAATTGTCGTGATCCTTAAACTCCATAATAATGTCTCTTAACTTCTGAGGCCTTGCACGGTACTGAAACTCGATCTGCAGCTCAATTTCCACGCCTTCGCGATTAAGACATTCCTCCTTATCAAACTCCAGGGTTTTGAAAACGCTTGGAAACTTGATAAATTTGAAGCCAGGTGCGCCATTATGTAAGCCAGCTTTCTCACTATTGGAGGCGAGTTTCTTTTGATAGGTGTCATACGCAACACCAACTGTCGGAAGTAAGAGAAAAGAAACACAGGTCGCACTCGGTCCGTAGGTAAACTGTGCCACGCTGTTCGGTAGTGAAGACGTCGCGGAAACAAGGTCAATGGAAAATGGGACGCGCGTGATCTGGGAGAGGGGGGGGGGGGGGAGCGGCGGGAAAAAAAGACCTTCTATCTCTCCAGCCCCGCGCTTTTTTCGCTTTGCACGATCTCTTCGCATTACTACCTTGACGCCTGGTGACCATACAAGTCTGCGTATTAAAGCTGTTTCGCCAAGGATGGAATGTTACTTCATCGAATTAAGTGTTGCACCATTTTGCTAATAACGATTTCAAGGGAATACTTAGACAGGAGCCCTTGGGTGCCTATCAACCCTCCACACACCCCACCCCCTTTAAGACAAAAAGGAAAGGAATCATGAAACAACCAGATTATCGCGAATAAATAAATAAAAAAATGTACACTTTGTCGGTTGAATCCGGTGATCAACTGGTGGGAAACTCGATGAAACTTTTTCACCCGTTAGAATTTTGCTAGCCTGCGTGGCAGGCGAGTAGCGGGCGCGAGAAAGAACGGGCGCGCGCGAGGGAGACAAGCTTGTCTCCCTCGCGCGTCTGTCACGGGTCACAAAGAAGACTTGACTACAGTATCGTCACGCAACGCTCCTCCGTTGCGTAACGACACAAAAAAGGCAGACTGATAAGATTCAGGCAGTCACGCACTCGCGCAAGAGCTTCTCTCTCCTCTAGCTCCACACCCTTTTTCGAGACACTAATTACCGAATCGGCGTTTTAGAACAGATTAAAGTGTAGAAATACTTATCAAAAATCCTTTCTAGTTCGTAGTAAAACAAAGAAGAAGGGAATTAAATTACTTTCCATCGTAATCTCCCCAAAAGTAATCAAAAACGTGACATGGCCTGAACTGGTCATTTTAACCCGTGTTTATCCCTGAGAGACTGAATAAATTAACGCAGATGACGGATTACTCCCTGTCGATGCGCCGCAGAGTGATACCATTGCGATACTTGTAAAAGCACATAAATGTGTTTTCTATTCCACAGTTAAGATGTTATACAGCGGTTTCATAAGGTCTGATAAGGTAGGAAACCGAATTCACATCTGAAGAACGGCTAAAACATAATTAGAAATACCTACCTTCGTCCGAGGCAAGCTTACGCAGAGAAGTCGCTATAAGTGCTATAGACATTATCACAATCGCTACAAAGAAAACGCAGCATCCGATAGAAATGTATTTTTTGAATTCGCCCATTATCACAGCGATTTAGGAGACGTGTAGTGTTGCATGTGTGGAGGTGAGTGCTTTATAAGATATGCCCTGAGTTGTCAATAGTGGGTTGCAAGGCAAAGTGGGGGGATAAGTCAAGTGAAAATTAAGGGGAGGCAACTGACTGATTTGCACTGATAAATATTTTAAGTGTCTTAAATTGTAGCACCCAGCTTTGTCAAGGGTTCAATGAGATTTTACTTAAGAAATTAACTCTAACGGAATGCTTTACACCTTTAGTCCCGACGTTTATTAATCTACAACTAGAAAAATGTCCCATCCGAGAAAAGAGAAATTCTTCAGGAGGGTTATTTGGAAAAAAGTACCCCCCGGAATATCCTTGGGAAGAGGGTGTAACACATGTTCAAGTCACAAAACAACAGACTTGATTGGTTTAGAACTCTTGGCAATGTCACATCATTGTAAAGATAACTTACGAAAGAAAAATATTTTGTTTTCTCCTCGACCTTCTGCCTGCAGGAGTTATCATTTTGCCCGAAAAGCGTGGCAAAATTATTGCTGTTTATGGAATCTATGGACGTTGAAGAAGGCCAAAGACCTCGCGTGGACACCGGTGGAATGCAAGGGTACCAAAAATGTCTGCTTATTTTCTTGGGGATCGGACTTTTGATCATGGTGATCGTTTTGCCCCTGAGTTTCAGTGGAGTCGAGTATTACGAGGTAGGTATTTGCCCAATATTGAACACTTATGTTAAAAATATTACAGCCTAAAAATCGTTTCGCGGTTGTTAATGTAGCTTTGCTGTGAACTTTATTAATCCGAAATCTACAGAACGACAAGCGGAGGCCACAAGCGCTGCAATTGCATGACAATTGAATTTCGGAGACACTCCCTTGCGTGGACATTAAAGGTCACGCAATACGCTGCCTCTCAAGCGAGGACAACGTCAAACAGCTTACACCCGGCAGGAAGGAAATAAATCAGTGTTTGTCAATAGAATAAAAGGAGCACATTAACACTCTGCCAAAGACACCCTTATAAAAATCGATAGTTTTCGTCATTGTGAGAACACTTTACCTGAGATAGCTATCGCGTTTTCTTTTCACTACTCTGTGGACAGTCAATTCCTCGCACTTTTTTCCTCCGGGCTATTTAACCAATGATCAACCCTCTTAAAATAAGCTACATTTGGGTTAATGTTTGCTGGGCATGTGCCGCTGGACTCTCAGAGCCCCTACCCAATTATAGGCTATTTTTTGGGCAATTATAGACCCCATGCATCTTAGTCACTTTTTGAAAAATGTAATTTTCGCGATCCCAACTTAGTCACTTTCTATTTATGCATCTACCTTATCCTCGAGTACGCTTCCCCTGTATGGTGCCCTTACCTAGTTAAGAATATTGTTCTCTTAAAGAAAGTTCAGAGAAGAGCTTCTCGACTGGCCTTAGGTCAGCGAAGGGGAGAGATGTCATACGAAGATGGCTGCGAAATGTTACGGTGGTCGCAGTGGACAGATAGAAGCCTGAAGGCTATATTTTTCTTTGATTGAATGCTATAAACTTGTATTCGGATTGAATAGCCTATGTTTTCCCGATTTTTTTGTCTTTCGCTTCAAAACGTACCAGGTCCAATCACAACTACACTGAACTGCAAGTTAAATCGGCTAACAGCAATTGTTATAAATACTCTTTCTTTTTTAAAATTATTCGTGAATGGAATGACCTGCCCGCCAATGTTGTTGAGATAGGAAATTTAAGACGTTTTAAACATGTTAAAATAGCTCTTAAATCGTACATGGTCTACATGAGTATTTCTTAGGTTTTTATCCATCTTAGATCTTAGATTTTATTCATAAGCATATTATTTTTAATTTCTATTTTCGGAAGTTTATTTACATAGGGTCAACCTCTTAAACTTCCTTTTTAGGATTGTATCGTTTATTTCTTATGATACCTTAAATAAAGTATGTATGTATGTATGTATGTAACAACAATGTTTTCTACTCAATATCGTTACATATGGACTTTAATACAGGTCTGTTTCGTAGACCAACAAAGACCACTCATCAGTTAAATTCCATATAAACTGTAGTCGCTTGGGTTTAAATACATCAGCAGCATGTTCGTTAACGTGAAATTCAAACTTAAACAACAATGGTAATATACATGTTTGAGCTTATGATTGGTCATTGAGGATGCGATTGAATTTAAGGGTGAACTTCCGCCTGTGCCTGCAAGTTAATACAAGTTCATTACGCTTGTTAAGCGTTGCCATGTCCGGTTTATATAAAATATAGAATTTCTATCACGGTATGTATGTATGTATGTACCTCATCAACGTGGTTTCAAGCGCCGGAAGGTCAATGCGAGCTTTCAATAAAAAAACAACTTTCTGATTTTTTTAACCGAGAATCTTCCCATTTTGAATCTCTACTTACCCCAAAAAACCGAAGATTTGTGACCCCATTCTAGTAACTCTATTGAAAATGCGACCCCATTATAGTCACTCCAGTCGTGAAAATGCGACCCCATCCAGCGGCACATCCCCATTAGCCTCTCGTAAGGGAGTACCCCCCCCCGGGGTCAAGCTGCATCTGTGAACAACACATTTGTCATTCTTACTTTTCCAGCTGGCAATTAGGAAACAGAAGTCAACTGGGAATATCAACCTGGATAAAGTGTACACGGGCGGTAGACACTTAATTGGACCTGATTATACTTTCAAGAAATTTGAGGCAACAGTGCATTACGAGGAGCTGAAGAAGATCGAAACCTTTACTAAAGGAAGTGCTGATAGTCTTGGCGTAGCAGTCGAGATTACTTGTGCGATGCAGTATTTCCTTCGCCCAGAAGACCTGAAAGATTTGCATCAGCAGTATGACTTGTATTACAAGTATGGCTTTGTTGACTCTTTCCTTGCCTCCTATCCTGAATTTTTGCGTAGGTCAAGTACGCATGAGCGACCCAAAGGGGGTCTGGAGCGAAGATGAAAAAAGAGAGTGAGACTGGGGAGAGACGCGAAAAATTGTAGGCCTGCGAGGGTCGTGTGCCTCGCGCGAGAATTTCAGGTTGGCGCATCGCGTCTTGAAAGCAGACTCAGAGAAAAAGACCCGACTGTTTTGCAGGCTTGAGCGCCCGGCTGCTTGCACCCCTTTCTCTCCTATTGTTACTTAAAAGAGCTGTGTCACGAAATTCAGCCAAATTAGGTAATTACAAAATGCCCGTTAAATTAAGAGAAAGGTAAAAATAACCGCTTGAAACATTAAAGGAATACTAAAATAGCACAACAGATGCAACAGATGCCACGGATGGGCAAAACTGAAGAAGACTGAAACGGATTGAAATTACGGCTTTTGAAAACTGTTCAGCCTACCAGTTTTTCAAAGTTGATCCCTGCTCAGGCTTCCAACTTCAAACATAATGCTCAGGAGACATATTTGTTTGTCTCGAATCTCTGATTTTGTCATTCCATGTAATTTCTTTGCTTACTTCAATTAAGTTCCATAGCGATTGAGGGCGAGTAATTGGCAAAATGAAACAATGATCTGGACTGCCGTGACACAGCTCCTTTTAATAAAAGGGCCTAAAGCAGTATACGGTGGTATTACGACGAGCCACGTGCCAGTGCTGATCGATTTAATTTGCGTTTTTTACAGGCCTGTGGTTAGAACAACAGCAAATGCTGCCATTAAGGGTCGTGCTGCAGAATTGTCAGTGTCCCAGTTTATTCGTGATAGAGAAACAGTGGAAAGAGAACTCTTTAAGGCAGTTAAACTTAGACTTGAAGGTATGTTTATATAGATAAAGACTTTGTGAAGTAAAAATGCGCTCTTTCGCAGATTGAAATGACTCTTCATCAAGAGATCCTAATACGACATTATGATCTTTTGGTCTTCCTCGAATTCAAACTGTGAAAGGCTGAAGGAAATTAAAAAGCGATTGTTTTGGGGTCTTGGGTCTATGGTTGTTTCCCACGAAATTGAAACCTCGACGATCGCTCTTAAAGAAACGACGATCTTCGAGATTAGAGCGACTATTTAATTGCCATTTCGATTAAGTTTCAAAATGTTAGTCGTGCAATGACGGCAAACAAATCTGTCAAAACTTGTGCTGCACGTTGAGACTTTTTATTTTGCTTATAAAACCTACAACCTGTAGCCTAATGGTGTTTTATTTTCTCGTTCTCGTCTTCGTCACCTTGGTTGCTCAAGCTTGCTAGCGACGTTATCAGGGAGAACAATTCTTGACATGCGACAATTTCGTTGAAAAACCGACGATTTGATGAAAAACGCGCGACGAAAACGATGACCAAAGGTACTAGGAGAGACTCACATTTGGAACCAGTTTCAGAAAGCGTCATTTTTAAGAAAAAAATTTAAGGGTATCCGACGAACTTTTACAAGGCCCTTTGTCTGGTTTAAAGCAGTCGGACCTCCTTCGCAAATGATATGGGCTTTTCCAAATGTAGTACCTATTTTCGGCCTCAATTAGCTAAACGATTCCAAGAATTCCCCGATATTATGTTGCTGGAAATGTCTGCTATAATGTTTTGTGACTATGTTTGTTTTCATATTTTTGTTATTTCCTTCATAGGCACCTGTTGTCGCAAGGATTGTGCCGCCAAAAACGAGTGCGTTCCCGAATGTGTGGAGTACTCCAAGTGCACGACGTCTCAAAAAGGCCTGTTTATAGAAGTTAGATATTTTCAGTTTTTGGACTTTGACATCCATGATGACGTAAAGAAGAAATATTTTGAACGGGTGAAAGAAGTAGAGCAGAAACAGCAGGCTCAGTTTGAGCAAGATGAGAAGGTCAGCGATAAGTTGTGAAACTCCTGATATTTTCGTACCCAGATCTCTGGATGACGCCGATTGTCGCCTTCGGCTTCGCGGACAAGAGATATGGGCACGAAATTTAGTTCATGACTCTGCATAACAAAAGCCAATGTACAGAACCTCCTTGCTTGCTTTTCCTTTCTTTTTAATTCGTCTTTTCTTAGTCATTATCAGTTTGCAAAGAAAAAATATATTAGGTACCCAATTGAGAGCGGAGGACAAGTGGATGGCATTCTTTGAATTGCAGACAATTACAGTTGCCTTCCTCTAAGTCCGACGGACACCTTTGGACCGGCACTATGTGTTAGAGAGATGTCCGTCTTCCAAAGAGTCAGCTTAGATCTGAAGTAAAGAAAGGCACGGGTGTCTGTTTTAGCAAGGTGTCCGTTCTATAGAGGTGTCCGTTCTGCAGAGGTGTCCATTCTATTGGGGTGTTCGTTCTATAGAGGTGTCCGTTAAGAAAGAGTTGACCATAAATACGCACTTAGCTACTACTCCAGCAATGATCCAACAACACCATTAAAAAGCCAACTCTAGCAGGAGACGGTCAGTTGAGTCGATTTACAAGGACGGCGAAAGAGAGACAAACATCCTGAAAAAATAGGCTAGCAATCAAAGAGAGACTACCCGAGGGCGTCTAGATTGGGAATCCGACGCGCTTACTACTCGCGATCGGCCGCGCTACCACGGCAAAACTCGGTTGGTGATGTAATTGCTGTCTTGCTGGTTTCGTTTGTGTTTCAATCCACTGTTATGTTTTTTTACGCAGGTCGTGCGAAAGGAAACTGAGCGCATGAAGAACAAAATTAACAACGAAGCCGCAGAAATCGCACAGAATTCCTCGGCCAAAGCCACCGTTATTCTTGCGAAGGCAAAAGCCGAAGCGCTTCTAAAGGTGGAGAAAGCGCGTGACGCGGGGCTGTCCTACATCTACCAACAACTGAATATCACTAAAGAAGCACAAAAGTCTGCCTTCAATTATTTACGCACGCTTCGGGGGCAACAAAACGTCAAGCTTAATGTTGGTTACCAAACGCTTATGGCAAGAGAATAATGGAGACTACTGAAACTCAGTTCCGTCGAATACTGTGATTAATGGTTTCTATAGGAATGATATCTTCTCTTAGTTACCCGTAATCATGTGACGTTTTAAGTTATGATATGTTATTTTGGAAGAGAGTTGCGTAGTTTCCAGAAGTCACTTGTTAGAGGGTCTCAACTGGGTTAACTGTCAGCCGAAAAACGACGATATATTGAGTAGTTAAAAAAAAAGTTGAGTAAAAAGTAATTGTTTGTCGTAAAAAGTAGCGTATGGCAGGCACCAGTTATGTTTTTGGTCATTTTTTATAGAATGCCCCGCCCGCGGAAGACGCGAAGTCCACTCTTTCAGAGAGGTACAGTCCGAGTTCTTAGTTCGGTAATCGTTTTAACATTATCTATAAATAAAAGAAATCAGAGGTCAAAGACGAGGGAATTGAGAGGGTGTTGGAGTTAAGGCTGTCAGGATATTCGAAGAGAAGACCCTCTATTAAAGGTTGCTTTAAACCTCTGCCTGCTGATGATTTAAGATCGTTGAAATTACACTTATGGCCAAGTAGTTGAATGAAGTGTCGGCCACATGTTCTTCAAATGCATTGAAAATGCAGTCCGGGCGTGTAGCGACAAAACCTTTCTCATTACCCGGGGTAATATTTCTCCTTAATCATGACCCTTTTCCTAAGGTTCTTGAGGTTTTCTTCCTTGTACAATGTTTGAAATTTTTACTTAAGTCCACAAAGGTCGGTAAAGCGGTAATCATATGCAGTCAAGGACTGCCTTTTATATGAAATTCGTTTTTTAAAAAGGGGACACGAAATGAAATGCATATGACAACGAAATGCATTACATAAAAATTCATTTGCTCCTCTTACGGCACAATCATTTTGAGACTAAATATTGTTACAATGCTTTTGAATATCTACATACACATGCAGTTAAAGATTATAATCTAAATTGGCCGCGCATTGACCAACTGTACCAACAACCTCGTTCCCAGGTTCTCAGAGAACCCTAGGAACGAGGTTGCTGTACCACTAAACATTACCAACCCATTGACTGAAATTTTGAAGAACAGAACTTAAAGAAGTTATGCATACTTGCTACTTACACATAAAAAAACTCGGTGCGCCAGTTTACGAAGCGAGATGGAAACTGAGCTGAGTTAACTTTTGCAAGACTTTTGGGACTACTGCTGGGGACTGCGCAAAAATTGGCCAATAGCTGACCGGCGTGTCCCCAGGGACACAATTCGGCTCCCTTTCCCTTATCGTTTCTAAAGTGGCGATGTTACGGTGATAAGGGCATCCCATTCCCAAAACCCTAGTGATATGGGCATCCCCTTCTCATATTACCTTAGCGGTTTGGGTTAGGGTTACTACAGGGGATGCCATATCACTAGGGTTGGAATTGGGGAATGGGGATGCTCATATCGCTGTGACGGCGAATCAATGCAATTTGTCAAATGGTAGTTACACGTGCTTATCAACTTAATTCTGAAATTGCGCAAGTGATTTATAGCCTACATTCAGCTTCACATTTTTGTTCTGACGCAGTGAACGTAGGTAATTGAATGCGGCCTTCTGTTCATCTGTAGTGATCCCTAACACTGTGTACATGTTCTTCAAACCGTCAGATCTTGCCTTCTCTACTATACCCAGAGCGCCTGCCTTGGCCTGGGCACTAATCACCGTTGCCTTGGCGCTTGCATTCTGCGCAATCTCCCTGGCTTGGTTATAGATTTCGTTTTTGATTCTCTCGGTTTCCTTGCGAACCACCTATTATGTGGAAAAAATGAAGGGATTATACACCACTGACCCGAAGGAGTTGAATCTTAAAATTTATGTACCCCCTCCAGGTAGCCTTTCTTGTATGAGTCCCCTATAGGTTTTTCCTGGATGTGGGATTTGCCTTACTTGACGGGCCGAGATTCGGGATTCTTAAGCAAATTGTAGGTGGTATTCGGGATTGAAATTATGCGCGGGATGCCCAAAATAATCATCGGGATGACGCCGGGACTGAGGGAAAAATTTGGTTCGGGATGACGCCGAGCGAGAACGCGAAGGTCGCCCGAGGAGGGGGAAACCTAATTTCCTCCCCCTCTATCCTTAGAGGATCCCAAGTAGGGTTTTCGGGATACGGGATTTGCCTTATATGAATATTGGGATTCGGAATTTTGAAGCAAAGCAGGGGCAAGATTCGGGAATGAAGGTCACACGGTATGTGGGAGGCCGAAAAAAACGATCGGGATTACAGGATTGGGTAGGGATGACGGTATTGAATAGCCGTAATGTATCTTATGGCTGTGGTAATTGTGTACTAGCATAATCCCTCCAATAGGCCCTACAACTTTGTAACACAGCAAATCACCTTCTCCTGCAACTCAAATTGGGCCCGTTCTTCCTCAGCTGCCTCAGTGACCTGGCGCAGGTAGCGACTCTTGACGTCTTCATGAACATCAACTTCAAGCAGCTGGAAATATCGTACTTCTACGAATATTCCCCTCTGATTGCTCTTACACAGAGCATTTGTTATACAGTAACCACAAGGCGGCATTTCTTCTTCCTGAGAAGGACATGTCTCCCTGCAACATCCATCCACACGTCTTGCCAGCGCTTTGAAAAGCTCTCTTTCTATGTTTTCGCGATTCCTGGGTATCGGTAGAAAAAGTCCGTTTTTAGCGTTTGCGGGCCCCCCTTATTTTTTCAGACCGCCCCCCCCCCCTTATCTCAGGGTCTGGATGACCGGGTCCCCCTTATCTGAAGGTCTGGATCCGCCACTGGTCCGTAAGTAAATTGCAGCTGAAGAGTTTTAAAACAACTGAGGCACTGAAGCAAACAAAATCAGTGAGGGACAATTGGTGAATACCGAGTAGCGGTTACTCTATATCATGGGTGAATGGAGAAGTTCCAATCGAAGGAGGTCCCTTTCCTACGTAATACATACAAAAAGGGCGGGGATTAAAGAAAACTATGGGCAGAAATCCAGGACAACCAGTGGCTAAAGTGTGGGCTCATATTAAATTTTCGTTCGTTTTAGAAATTTTGTTGGGGGGAAAGGGCAGAACTGCTCCTTAAAACAAGCAATGGAGCTTTTTAAGTTTATAGCTGTTTCAATAAAGGTTGCTTTGGGCATTGGCGATTGGGTATTGGGAAGCTACTGTTTGGTGGTTCCTCAGGTAAATCATTGCATTGTATCATATGCCCAAATGCCCAATGTCCATTACCAAAGGACTAATTACCGAAGCAACCTTTTTTGATTTAGCAGTATATGGAAGTTCACAGTCGCTACTATAATCTGTTTGAAACCGGCTTGTTGCTAACAGCCAGTATATTACTCAATAAAAGTTGCTCTCTTTTCTTAAACAAACCTAATGTAATCGTCGATTGGTAAATCCGCTGCCCGCCCTTTTATAGCGTCTATAGCTGTTCCCTTGACAACGGGTTGATAATCAACATTGTAGGCCTCATGCAAGTCCGGCAGAAAGTTCTTTCTAAGGAAATACTGAAAAGTGCAGGTTATCTTGATTTCAATCTTATCTCCTGTCCACACTGCAATCTTGTCCAGTTTTACAAAATGTGCATTAGCCTGGAACACCTTGAATGTGTAGTCCGGGCCTAGGAAGTATCGCCCAGAGGTATATACCTTATCGATGTCGACAAAACCAGTGGATTTACGTCTTTTGAAGCCGAGCTGCGATAAAAAATACGGTAGGAATAATTAGCTATCAGACTCGACTGATGCAAGATTAGTGCCCACACTGACTCCTCGAAAAAACCCGGATTGAGGTACCATCCAAACCACGCTATTGAAAAATAAAAAGTATATTGAAGAAGTCAGCTGTTTAAATTTGCTGATTTCGTTTTTAAATTAGTAAAAAGCTATTTCATTATTATCTATTTACCGCTTCATTAACTCCTCAAGAAGAGGAATATTAGCTGGTGTGGAAAACAAACAAACAAACAAAACAATTAGTAACTGTTAGTTAGTACATGTAGCTCAATTCCGAAAACAATGGGTCGGTTATTTAAATGAAGTCTAAGTTAGGCAACGGTAAAAGAAATCATTGGACCTCCAGATCTCTTTCTTAGTGGATTAATTTAAGAAAATAAGTGCTTGTCCAGTCTACGCTATATGCTTTACTGAAATTGTTCGCGATAAATGGTGTTAAAATGAAAGCATTGGGCAAACTGAAAATATGGCTTAGAACGCGGTTTGTTAAACACGGTCTTAACTCCGTTTAAATAACTGTCGCAATGAGTCTGAAATCACTCAAACTGGTGATGGGTGATTTCAGAGACACTGGCCTGGAACTGAGCAGGATCAGCGGAGAGAGTAGATACAACTCTAGGTAAGAAGTTCCACTGAACTATATGGTTCTAAGATAGAAAGACAGTCTGTGAGAGGTCGTTGAGGTTGAAATTGGGGTGAAGGAGTGATCATGGACATGTCTACTTAGAAACGACCTGCCAAAGAAAGGCTAGTGTTTAGGTAGTTTGTCAAAGATTTTCGACGTTGTTAGATGGTTCTCTGGCATTCTTGTCGCAGCCGTCTGGTCGCAGGAACGTTTCCAATGGATTTTCAATGAATTTTCAATGAATTTTTATTTTGTAAGAGTTTTTTATGCTCAAAGAATTTCAGAATACATCCTATCATGAGACCTGAAGGTAATGGAAGGAAACTGCTCTCAAGTTCGTATTCTTTGTACGTATATTCTTCGTTTCTTGATCTGAAATCTTCGAACGCCTTTAGTAATCTTCGGAAAACGTCAATCATCAGGGAAAATTTCTCTCGACCAGTGTGCTACATTGTAGCTTGTATCAAATCGATCACGCACTTTCCTGATGCACTATTACACTAGAAGAGTGTTCGCTTGTTTAGACATGCATGTCTTCAATGAGGGTCGACAATAGGTTTTTCGGGATCCGGGATTTCCCTTATTTTGGGCTCGGGATTCGGGATTCTAAAGCAAAATCGGGGAGAGATTCGGGATTGAAATACGCTCGGAAGGTGGGATGCTAACAATAACCCTCGGGATTATTGGATTCCTTGAAATTTTTGGTCGGGATTACGGGATTAAAGAAGCCTATTGGGGACCCTCTTCAATGGTAAGAAAATTGCTCTTCAGAAACAAACTCATAAAAATGTTCCGTTATTGCAGGAAAACATCAAGCCCAAGAAAGAATATTTCAAGGCTAAGGTTTTCGCATGACAAGTATACGTATTTTTTGCCATTTATAACCAGAATAATAGGGCATTGAAAATAAAGACACAAAGTGGCTAATGAAGGTGTTAAAACTTCATACTCTTACTGTGTGTGGAAACATGGTATAACACAAATCAGTACCTCAGTACAGATAGAATAAGTAAGGGCTTCAATGAGACAGTTCACCGTCGGCTGTTCAGAACGGCTAAAACATTAATAGTCGTGGCGTGCGACTGGTTTCGGGTTCTGAGTAAGTCTTAATGAGTTTTACCATAAGCCGTAAAGTAAGCCGGAGGTTCGAGTTACCGAGGGTAAAATTACGGTGAATGTATAAAGGAAATCCAAGGGAAATCGATTTTGGTTCGAGTTCGTGCAAGGTTCGAGTTATCGGGAGTCGACTGTATATTGTCTTGTAACTTTTAAACCCTTTAAACCTTAAGATCGGGGGACGGCGACGGCAGCGAAAACGTCGCTGAAAAAGTGAATTCACGTTCTTTCAATCTTCATCGCGATTCTCCAAGTCACTAACTTTGTTAAGTGTAGGTGAACCCTCCTAAAGTTGAATTCCTAAGAACCAAATCCAAGTTCAGAAATAAAGAAATTTCGTCGTCGCTTGTGTACTTCCTCTGTGAAACGTGAAATTAGGCATTTTCACGTCGTAGTCGTGCAGTGACGGCTAAGAAATGTACAAAAATGCGTGATGCACGTGCAAAGTTGTTTTGGATATTAAGCCTATTGCTTTTTTGACGTCCTCGTTGCCGTCGCAGTAGTCGGATCTTAAGGTCCCTAATATCAACCGTTATTGGGTTGTATAAATGACAACTGCATATATTCGGCTGTTTGTCGCCGTTAAAGTTTCCACCCCATTGAGACCCTTTAGCGAATTCCCGCGTTGCAACTTCCTCGCATACCTCGTAATATTCGATATCGGAAAAGCTAACTGGCCATATGATAACGCGAGGAGAAGAAGTAGCAAACATGTACAGACGAGAGCTATTACTCGGACTTTTCTCGTGGAAGATGTCTTAACTTTTGAGTCAGAGGGACAAACCTCTCGCTGACAGCGTCTCCCCGAGAAATGATGAGTCACAGCTTGAAGGTTGTAAACACGGAAGTAAATGTCAGGTCGTATTCACGGCTCAGTGATGAGTTGTTCAATCACGAATGCCAGTAAATGTCAGTACAATATCAACAACACCATTGGATCTTCTGATGCAAGGATTAAGAAACCTCCACATGAATTCGGACATTTTTGAAACCGCGTATTTTGGGGTTACCCTTATTAGTGGACTGGGCTCTAAATCACTTTGCAGAGGAGATTTCAGTGAAAAGATGCGGTATCGATGATCATTATACGTTTCTGGGAAACTGCCCACCTACCCCTCCCTTAAACAAACACTTTGCCCTAAGTGAAAAGTAAGTGTTAATGTTGGCTTAGGGGAGGGTGGGTGGGCAGTAAACGTATAATCATCCTTCATGGGCGGTTTCAAAAATATTCGGATTTGTCTGGACGTAGCTTAAGATTTTGGGTTTTAATTCTAACTGGATAAGACCTGAACCAGGAACTGCCACTGCTCCAAGACGCACCTGTCAAGTCTTTCAGTAACACTCCAAGGTTAAAGTGTTTAGTTGTTCGTGTGCAAGCAATATTCTGATATTGGCTTTAAGCCCTTTGCTTAAGTTTAATATTCACGGTGGTCTTTTTGGGATATTTCTTATATGTGCTAAGTGAGGTAGACGTCTTTCGGTTGTTAATTCACTCGTGCGTTTAGTCACGTCTCATAGGGATGCTGATATCCTAAAAAAAGGTCCTTTGTGCCCGCTTCCAAAAAACAACTCAAGATCAAGTGCTTATTTTCTGCAACCATTCCCTTATTTTCGAATGATCACGAAAAACTCGGTCAAGGCGGTATGACGAGTATATGAACCATAAAGAGACCAAGAGAAATTGCTTTCCAATATGGAAAGGCAGAAATTAATCCTTACATGTACAGTGCTTTATGCAATAGGCCACTTGCACTAAGAGATCACGTGACCAATGCTTCCTTTAAACAATGAGTTGGAATCTTGCTGATGCCAAAAATTGTTCGAGCACACAAAAATTATCTTACACCCGAAATTTGAGAGGAAACGCATTTAAGGGAGATATTTTATGGCACTTTGATTTTTCAGCAAAGTAGTATGGTTTGTATTGGCCGCCATGTTGGAGGGCATGCTCTTGCCCTCCAACATGGCGGCCAAATTACTTCTTGCTTATATCTTGTTCAACGTTTCATAGTTACCCTCAGATGCGCTGTAAACGTTATCACATCATCTTTTCCAACATTTTCCTTGAAGTTTGTGCAAAAATTTGTGTTCAGAGAGAGGTAATTCATAATTTCAAAAATCACATTTTGGTCACGTGACCATTTACGAACTTATTCATTTTAAGGGCGGGGGTTTGAAAAACCAAATCACCATTATTTTGTTTAAGATATGACATACTAATCGTTTTTTGAAGGAAAAATCATATAACTTTCATTTTCATAAAAATGATGTCACATGCCTCTTATTGCAAATGGCCTATAGCGACCAAAAGCCTGGGTGGCAGTGCATATGGTCACTTACGGCTTTAATCTTTGAGGATTTGACGAACACTAATATTTTTTTATCATTTTTGCAGAAGCAAGGTTGCTCTACTTTTAGATTGTTAACGTGAGCGCAAAGTAAGCGAACAAAAATAGACAACGAGTATTTCTACTTCCTCTTTGATGGAATACTACTGAACGCCGGTTATTATGATTAGGTGTCTGTAACGGCATTCATATGTAAATGCATGTATAGAACATGTCTTGAAATGAATGAATGAACTTTATTTAAGAGCGACGGTCAGGAAAAATCGACCAAAATCTTAATTTCGTGGCAGGAGTTGAAAAATCAATT
>JBBMOI010000001.1:34290000-34647500 GCA_038088405.1 Porites divaricata | reverse complement strand
GGTTTCTGAAGCGTTTTGGTGAGTCTCCAAGTTAGGAAAATTATGTGAGTGCGGTGCGGCATTTCGCTCGACAAAATCTGGTTTTTCTCTGGATAAAAAGCATGAGAACACTTGAAGCTTCGCTCAAAAGTAGTTTATATCTCACAGAATCCATGTAGCATATAATAAATGTCAGGGAGTGAACCACAAAAATGATCAGTTGATTTATTCGAATCAATTTCCTCCGTTATAATTTGGCAATCTTGTTGAAGTGAGGTTGGTTACGAAAGTTTGTTATAAATGAGCTGTTTTGTAGTTATTTCGGTTCTTCAGTAAGATGTATATAAGTATACTGAGAGTTGTTAAACTTACTACGACCTCGTAAAAGACCCATCGTGGAGAAGTTCACCCTTTATGAGGCCACATTTAAATATTTGTTCAGCCCCTGTAAATTTGTTTGTACACCTTCTAGAAGGCTGAGTTGCTCAAAGCATGGTTAGCTTTAGCCATTGGTTAAGCAGTATCAAAACCAATACGTTGTCAAGGTATTAAACGCTGGTTAACGCTAACCATGCTTCAAGCAACTGGGCCCAGCTGAAAGTTAAGTTATAAGTTAGGAAAGTCCTGGGGGTTGGAAGTGAAGGGGGGTTTGGAGGGGGGAAAACACTCTTGAAACAAGACACCAACAGGATAATTTTAAACCGAACTATCAAGCCTGCATATGTACATGTATGTACACTGCATTTCACTTTCAATACCCTCTCAACATCTGGTCATACAATGCATCAGTGAATTGAAACCCCGGCCCCCTGATCCGGAATTTAACATTAGCCTGGTGTTAAAACACCACTAATTTTTCCACTTCCTAGGCCAAGTAGTTTGTTAAAAGCATCTTATGGCGGGGAATTAGTGGTTGTAGTTCTAGGCTTGATTTAAACCGCTGTTTTCTGTCTGGTACTCTGTATTTATTTATTTTATTTTCAAACCAATGGACCTGTTAATAGAAACTCTCAACTTCATTTTATCAAATTCATGAGAAATGTCATCCCCTAGCTTAACTTTGTAATTGTTGACAGTGCTTCCATCTGTTCCAAGGTTTACCTTTGTTTTGCAGTGCATTTTAGGAGTGGTACTTGGTTTCTTTGCTAATATTGTCTAGTCCTGGACCCCGTTGTTCAAAGGTTGGATAGCGCTATCCACTATCTAGCGGATGGAGTAATTGATTTCCGTAATACTTATCTGCTGGATAGTGATTTATCTGGTGGATAGCGCTATCCAACGTTTGAACAACCGGGGCCTGATGATCAACTTCATTCTTGGTTATCTTTTGTTGAGTAACAGCGACTCCTTGCTTTTGATTTTAATTTTGAGTGACAATTCCCGGTTTTTCCTAGTATAGACTAAAATCTTCAACCAATTGATCAAGTGTCCTGGAACTCAAACTCTCTTTATATCCTATCCCAGAGTAAACTGCTTGAAAATCATACCCTTCAGAGTGGAACATACCTATATGGCCCATATATGGGGGAAACAAGGGCTTCTCCTAAGTCACTCAGGTTAAATCCCTGCTCATGAGCTGGGTCAAGTAGGAATGTTGTTAATTCTACTGCACCCAGGGCCAGCACATTGTTTTAAAAATATGTGTATATCCTGGCATTGGCTGCATTAAATCCCCACTATGCCCCAGAGGTTTGGGAGTGGGGGGAGGGTTTCAATTCACTGATGCATGTGAACACTGGTAGCGTCCTTTACTCGCTTACTTTGTCACCAAAGGCAACTAATCGGTCTATCTAACTTTATAAAACTCGTCAGTATAACTCCTATTTCAATTAAGGTTGGTTCAGAGAAAAATGAATCAGATGTATGATCCATGTTTCATAGCCTGTGGTGCATTATTGTAGCAAGTCTAGTAAATTATGTGCCCGCAATGAGCCTAGAAACGTAGAAAGGAAACACTGCTGATGCTTCTATGCTATGTCAGAACGTTAAGACAATGTAGTTCAAACACTGAATCCTACTCTTTTTATTAATTTAAGACAGTAATTTGAGGTTAGGTTTTTCTCTGTGGTAATATGCAAATGCTGCAAATTTTCAATGAGTTTACTTGGCTCGTGCACGTGGGAATTTTGGATGCAGTTAAGAAAAATCAAATTCAAGTCGTTTGTTGAACAACAATACAGTAAATAACTTTGAATAAAAAAAAGAATAGTGTTGATTTGCGTTATTGAAATAATCAGCATTCTGGCCCATGCAAAAACACAGCTTAATCAGACAGGCCTTTGTTAAAAAAAGAAGAGGCTTCTAATTTTTTACCATGACATTTTAAAAATGAAATTTTTCAGCTTGCTGATGCTTAAGAATGTTAGCAGCCATTTGACTTGAAAGCTCCCTTGAATGCCGTTTCACAAATTGTCTCCATTATTTCAATGAACATGAACAAGACTAAACTTCCCACTACAAAAGGGTTTACCATAGTGCACTCCCAGCTATGAAACATGGTTCATGGGAGCAGCCTTAATAAAGTGAAGTAGGTGCATAAATCTTAAACAGGTTTTCAGTAGTATCATAGTTACTACTAACTATAGTGGTATGGACTAGAAAGGTGTAATTTTAATGCTAATCATTTTCTGTTTTTTCTACAGGATTAACACTATGTAGATCAATGACATTTCCAGGCTTACATGTCTTAACATGTAAACAGAATTGGAGAGTAGACTGGCAGGCCTCTCATTATTACTTATTCTCTTGGCCTCTGCATCATCGTTCAATCAAAACATCTATGGTCACTCCAGAACATAAAATTACTGATCATCTACCTGTTTTTTTTTTTTTGTTATTGACAATGTGATGAGGATTTATACTTAGAAATTATTTTCGTGAAACTTCTCACAGACAGGATTTTAGGAGAAAAATAATGAATAATGTGTTTTAACAGGCACAGCCTTCAAATCAATTCATCACTGGAAGCTTTAGCCTGAGAATGGAGACAGATTTTCAGTTGTATTTTTTAGTGACGTGAAACTACAACCCAAAATGTTTTGTTTAGTAAGTTCGATTAGTTTTCTCCTTGCCCAGTAATTCTTGTACTGTCTTCAGTAATATGACCTGTCTAGACATTTTCCTGACTTTTCCTTTCATTTAGTAAGAATATCTTGCATAGTTCCATGGAAAGTAAAAAAAAGTGTTAATAAAAGATTTACACTGTAAGTATTTTGTTGCTGGGATACTTGTGGTATCAGCTCTAGAAGCATAATTTCAAGTGAGGTAGATATACTCCCACATAACAACAGGCTTGGTTAGTAGTTTCCTCTGAGAAGCAAACGGAGCAATTATTATTTACCAACGAAAAACTTACACCCGAATAGCTTCGGCAATCGAAGCATGTACAGTGAAATGTTTGAATTTGAACTGAAAGTTGGAATATGCGGACCCCCATGGAAACAGTTACTCCAAAATTTTGGAACGTTTATTGACCTACTTAAAAGACGTTTTTATGACCATTTTTGCGGGGGACGATCGAACGGTCTTCTCATTGAGAAGCGATTTGGTACCTTCAGGAACACTGTCTTCAAGTCGTAAGCCGTTAACAAATAAGCTTTGATGTCGCTGTCTAGGTTTGAAGTATAAATATGTTCAAATCGCCGAGTCACTAGCCTTAACGTTCCGTTCCCAGTTCTGAGATATTTTCCACCTATTTATAAAGCCATTGTTTTGATTCTGATTTTTTCTTGAATGTATTGTTTTCAGTGGAAGTTGCGTCAGCCCAAGTGGCGAGAAACGCACAATGGGTGTAACATATTTCTTAGGCAATTTTGTAGACTTAATCCGTATTCAAGCACCTCTCAAGTCCAAACATTGACATAAAAAGATATCCTCGAATTAATCGTATTACTCGTTTCAATTTGAGAGCTTTATTGTTGGATTAACTGGTTTATTTCTCTTGCACTTTGCCGCTGACTCGCAAGGTACCTGTGGAAAGTAGTGTTTAAAGCCACTGATCATTTTTATGAAATTGTTATAAGATTTAATTTTTCAAAAATTAGAAAGAGTTTTGACATCTGTAAGTTATGTTTTTGTCTCAAAGGGCAGTATTGTGAGGTTTCTGATTTACAGGCCATTAAAGATGATCTTGGTGATGATTTTTATCGATCGATAGAAGCGTTTGTCAACTCTTTTGAGTCTTGTCGCTAGTCTGTTTTTTGTTTTCAGGCTAAAATTACGTTATTGATACTTTATATGATAACATCTGCAGCTTCGCTTAAGTTGTTGAAATGGTTTGCTTTACCGTTGCTGAGAAAATTGGACCGTGAACTTTTCACGACTAGCATTTTGTTTACCTTCTTTCAAACGTTCCCGGGCCGGCTTGAACGTGACGTCACGATGGCCATACACATCGCAATTTTATTCGCCAATATCTCCTATAGCGCCCAGGCCCAAGTTTATGACTCCCGGACAGAAATCGTCTGCATTTTAAGACCGGTTCCCCGCCTTCGGCTGGGCACAGGTAATAAACAATAGTTAAAAAAGGTAACTGCTCGTTGTCACACTTTTGTTGCGTGCCTTATATCGTACTCGGGAATTCTTTTTACTTATGCCTTTTTCGCGGGCATCTCTTGGTTATTCTGGTACGTAACAAATAATTCAAAAATGAGGAATAGGTTTTCAGGATAACAAGAACTTAAGTTCGTTACTCATTTTCGACGGAAATATTTAACATGTGGTATAACTCCAAATTCTCTTAATGGTATTTAAATCACACATTTAGACATTCATTTAAAACATACCTGGGAATTGGCTTGGGTTATTGAATGTAATCTCCGTAAGACACCATCGAAGTTCAACAATTTTCATGGTAGGCCGGCGGTAATTGTGTAAACACTTCCAATTTTGAAACGCACAAAAGTAGATATTTACAGCCTAAAGGCTCGTTTTTTGTACTTCTTGTAGGTTTTACCATTGCAAAGTTTCTTTTTCCAATCACAGAGTGCGGTGAAAAGGTGAAACTGGGTCAATTTTAGCCATTTTGAAACACTGACCTCTACCAAACGGCGACTCTGCGTGACAATCTGTTCCGTGACTACACGTGACATGACGTACATTTGAAGAGACGGAGCCGTTGAAATGACAGTCACGGAATCACGGTAGAAAGAGTTGGTATAAACATTTTCGATCCCGACAGTATTTTGAAGAAGAAAAAGTCAAACGCGCTTTTTCTGGTACTCACTTCTTATCCAAATATGGACTTTAACAATCGGTATTTCGCTAAGGATGACGGAACAGAAAAGATATTTCGTCTTGTTACTTTACGATCGAGGAAACTTGGAGCCGTTAAATAAGTTATTTTGGTCACGCTTCACTATTTTTACCGGACTTCGAAGCTTTCGTTTGGAGGCTGCTTAAAGGAACCCAAGCCAATTCTCAGGTATGCTTTAGACGAATGTCTAAATGTGTGAATAAACGAGGACCGGGAAAATTTGGAGCTATACCACATGAAGAAAAATGCCGCAGAAAACAACTACTAAGTTAAAGTTTTTGTCACCGTAAAAAACTGTTCTTCGTTTTTGAATTATGTTAGTTCAACGAGTCTTGATATTGCTTTGAAAGTATCTTCTAGTGAAAGAAGAAGAGTTGTTCTATTGATGGAAAGTGTCCAAATTTCTCCTTGTGGCTTTATTTGCGAACGCGAGGAGAGTTGATGTTAGCAAATTTCGGGTTGAAAAAACGGCCATTTTGAGACTTCGACCACGAAAACTGATATTCTTACTTTTCTGGAAAATAAAAGGCTTTTTGCGAGAACAACTTAGCTCAGATTACTTATCTACCTAAAAGCTATTTATGGACAAAAAATGAAGGAAATCGATTTTTCGACTCTTGCCACTCGATGGTCGATATTTCCTGACCGTCGCTCTTAAGAGTCAAGGCGTTTAGCTAGATATAAGCTAATTGTGGACACCAAAAGAACATTCCAAATACAAAATAAAAATTAAAATAGGAATGCTACGAGTGTTCAAAATCTATTTTAAAATTCAAAATCTTTTTGAAGACGGGGAAGGTTCATAATAAAAATCTAAACAAATTTTCAAACATCGCATAGTTCCTAGCCTGTGTACAGACGTCCCCCCTCCCTCAGGAAAAATCGGGAGATGAGACGACGTCTCCTCTGACGATTTTTCCTGAGGGAGGGAGAACGTCTGTACACAGGCTACATAGTTCCAAGAAAAACTGATACTTAGAATATTTAGTTAAAAAGTGATAAAATTCCATTGCAAACGTCGTGCCCTCAATAAGAGAAGTCAAGGCTTTCTTTCTGGTGTTCCATCTAAAATCGTCCAGCGAGGGTCGCTGTCGGTCACTTGAGGAAAGTGTGGACCAAAAGACGTAGGCCAAGGTGTCTAGTAGAGTGTTTTCCATATCTTACTGTTGAGTAGCGAGGTATATCAAAAACTGCATTTCATGAAGAGTACTCTTTGTTTGCAAAATTGAAAAGTGCACCTAGGTAGTCAGGGGCCAAGCCATTTCTAACTGACGAGTAACCCCGAGTAAAATATAAAGTGCCCTTCATAGTGCAGATAACCGAAATAAGAATACTCGGTTGAGTGTATGTGTGGGGCAACACCTCTTATGAGGATATGAACAAAAAGACTCGTTTCCCTCTCAGTGATAACTTTGTTTTCTTAACACTGCGAGTGACCCTTTCCTTTGTTGACTAATTAATCTGGTTGCTGTTTATGACGATTACAACTACATGCTAAAGTGAAGATCAGGTCTCACTGTTTCTGTTGGCGTGTTTAGGAAGCCAAGTAATGCAATGCTGCGCACGCACTAGCCTATTGCTCAAGCATTAGAGTGATTTTACTTAACCCGTGTAATAGGGAGTAGAGTACTACGCACTATTAATTATATACTAAGTCCATTGTCTTCTTTTGTTTGCCTCTTGATATTTTGCACTATTTGCTAGTATCTGGTTCACGGTTCAAGTAAAACCACTCTATCTGATGAACAGTAGGGAAAAAATGTTTCTTCTTAAGTTAATCAAATTACTTATTTAAATGTACGTGAACATCTTAACGAAGTAAAACGAGAATTTTGGGAAATTGAATGGCATTGGCACTGTCCGGACGAATGTGGTTAACTGATAGTAAAATTTAGATACAGTTAGTGCGAAAGGCCATTGACACGGAACAATATCATTCGGGGCCTTAAAAAAACGCGAAAACTGCAAAATGTATAGTTCCTTTTATTCGCACATCAATGTGATGCCAATTTAAGGATGACACGATGCCTTTTCTAAATATTTTATTTTTAACCTCTTCTACGGTTCGTCGCTGAGTTATTACTGGATTATGTTTTAGCTGTTCTACTTCAGAACGGCTAAAACATTAATCGTGGCGTACGACTGGTTTCGGGTTCTGCATGAGTAAGTCTTAATGAGTTTTACCATAAGCCGTAAACAGCCAAACTTTTAATTGTAAGGCGTAAAATTTGAAAATTCAGTTTAACTGTTAGTTAAGGCTTTTCCTTGTTTGAAGATTTGCTACACGTACATGTACAGTCGACTTCCGATAACTCGAACCTTCACGAAGGGAAATCGAAAACAGTTCGAGTTATCGAGAGTTCGAAAGGGGACGGGGGAGGAATGCAAGTATCATATACACTTCTCTTGAAGGGCAGCAAGAGATATATTGATTTTTTTTTTCAAAAAGAAATTGAGCAATAAGACCTAATCAGTATAGCGCTAAACATTACATTTGAATTGGACTGACAAAAAATAAACAATAGTCTTAAAGAGAAAGATTACACGATTGTTTTGAGAGAAGTTCAACGTTTTGGACTGCAGTTTACTGCGTTTTTTTTTTTAATTTTCACGCGCAAGGGTGCTCTACTTTTACATTGTTAATGTGACTCGCAAAGTAACCGGAAAAATAGACAAGGAGTATTACTACTTCCTCTTTGATGGAATACTACTGAACGTCATTATTGATTAGCTGTCTGTAGACAATAGACAAGGAGTATTTCTACTTCCTCTTTGATGGAATACTACTGAACGTCATTATTGATTAGCTGTCTGTAGACAATAGACAAGGAGTATTTCTACTTCCTCTTTGATGGAATACTACTGAACGTCATTATTGATTAGGTGTCTGTAAACAATAGACAAAGAATATTTCTACTTCCTTCTTTGTTGGAATACTACTGAAGGTTATTATTAATTAGGTGTCTGTAACGGTATTCATATGTAAATGCAAGTATTGAACGTGTTTTAAAAATGAATGAATGAATGAACGAACTTTATTTAAGTGTCAGGGTGTTCAGATAATTGTGCACACCAAAAGAACATTCCAAATACAAATTAAACATTAAAATAGGAATGCTACGAGTGTGAAGAATCTTTTAGAATTTACAATCTTTTTGAAGACAGGGAAGGTTCATAATAAAAATCCAAAATCTGCACTATTCACAAATTTTTAAATATCGCTTAGTTCCAAGAAAAAGTGATATTTAGATTATCCACGAATTTATAATTATTTCGTTAAAAAGTGATAAATTCCATTGAAAACGTGGTTAAGTGATACAGAAGTTACAATTGATGCACGTGCCCTCAATATGAGAAGTCAAGTCTTTCTTTCTGATGTTCCATCTAAAATTGTCCAGCGAGGGTCGCTGTCGATCATTTGAGGAAAGTCTGAACCAAAGATATGGGCCCAGGTATCTAATAGAGTGTTTTTATATCTTACTGTTGAGTAGCGAGGTATATAAAAAACTGCATTTCATAAGGAGTACTCTTTGTTTGCAAAATTGAAAAGTGCACCTATGTAGTCAGGTGCCAAACCATTTCTAACTGACGAGTAACCCCAAGTAACGTATAAAGTGCCCTTCATAGTGCAGATAACCAAAATAAGAATACTCGGTTGAGTGTGTGTGTGGGACAACGCTTCGTATGAAGATATGAGCAAAAAAGGCTCGTTTTCCTCTCGGTGACAACTCTCTCTAATCTATCAGTTAAAATTAATACCATTTTTTTAAAATGAAGTCACTTGTTTGCTTAACACTACGAGCCACCCTTTCCTTTGTTGAATAATTAACCTGGTGCTGTTTATGAAGATGACGACTACATGCCAAAGTCACGATCAGGTCTCACTGTTTCTGTTGGCGTGTTTAGGAAGCCAAGTAATGCAATGCTGCGCATGCATCAGGCCTAAGGCGCAAACTTTACAGTGATTTTGCTTAACCCGTGAAATAGGGAGTAGAATACTACGCACTATTATGCACTAAATCCATTGTCTTCTTTTGTTTGCCTCTTGCTATTTTGTACTATTTGTTAGTAGAGAGAGTAGAGAGAAAATGTTTAGAAAAGAAAGAAAGAGAGAGAAAATGTCTATGTTTAAATTATCAAATTATACTTATTTAATAAATCTACGCGAACATCTCAACGAGGTAAAAGGAGAATTTTGGGAAATTGAATGGCATTGGTTCGGCCGGGACAAATGCCATCAAGTGATTATAAAATTAAGATGTATACAGTTATTACTAAAGGTAATTGACAAGGAAAAATATAATTCGGGGGTGAAGATGAATAACGGGGGTGTTCACAAGCCCAAGTCTCGTTATTTCATTATTTCACTCCCGAAAGGAGCATTATTCCATTATCCCAACACGAAATGTTCCGGCATTTCTATTTCATTATTTCTCTTCCGCCGCCCTCGAATATCATGTAGAAATCAACAAAATTGCGTTCCTTGTAAAATCACGAGATTAGCCTTAAAAAACCGCGATAACTGCAAAATGTATAGTTCCTTTTATTCGCACATCAATTATATAAATGTGATGCCAATTTATGGATGACACGATGCCTTTTCTAAATATTTTATTTTTAACCTTATTTACGGTTTGTCGCTGGGTTATTACTGGATTACAAACAGAGCAAAGATTTGAGCTTTAACAGGAAGATTACGATAACGCCAACTTTTTCTTTTTTATAACGGTTTGCATCCATCAGTGATATGTATGGTATAGCTGATAACGTTATATGCGCTGATAGGTATGCACGAAGTCGAAAGTGGAAGGAATAATGTTAGTTTCAATTGAATTAAAATAGTTAGCACTCTTTTGAAGCAAAATCATAACTTGAAATGAACTCACCTCGTAGTATTCCACGCCAGAGAAACTGATGGGAATTAAAACAACAATTAGGAGTGAAACAATTGCAACTCCTATGACGATAAACCAGGTGACGCTGCTGTTCATCGGCATGTTGTGGCAAAGCTATCTCTCTGAACTCTCTGAATGCAGTTTAATCATGTATAGATTATATGCTAGCAGCCCATCCGAGTCTCAAAGTATAGAGTGTTTTCACTCACGTGGCCAGCATTTATCCAAGTTTATTGGAACAAAAGAAGCGTTTGCATAACAAAAGAGTTCAACTTGGGTCACCAACTTGGCAGCCGTGAGGTAATGTGAAAACACCGTTTTATTGTTTTGGGACACCAATATGACCGCGGTGACGTAATGTGAAAACACTCTAGGAGCTTAGTACGTCATGCCTTTCCGAGTGGGTGCTCAATGACATTGGTAAAGAAGGGAAAATTTATCAAATTTATGACACTTTTAATGGTTGCTTTTGTATTTATGTGTTGAAGATACGGGTAGCGAAGTCTTTCAGTCGAACTGTGTTACTGGCTCAAATGTGGAACAAACCTTTAATAATTTTTGGAGCCGGAGCGGTAGCCGCTGTCATCATTTTTATTTGTGCCATGGTTGGAACATCGCTACGCAAACTGAGCACCGAAGAAGGTGGGTCTGAATTCGCTTGCAATTATTACAAACTGTTTAAAGCAATATAAGAAATAAGCATCTGTCAGTTTTGTATTCTTCATAGCATCTTTAAACTTTTCAATTTCCGTTAAGAATCAATTCAGTCCTTAACGAAGCCGAAATTGAAAGTTAGAGAAACAAAAAAAGATTTCACTCTGCAAAATGCAGAAAAATTTATATTAAGCATTATGAAATTATTGCTGAAGAGTGAGGAGTATATGTGCCACAATAGTCGCACCACGGGATGTCATCCACATACTCAGAAGTTACAACCATAAAGACACATGTTTCAGTTCCTTCAAACTGTAGTGGGGAAAAAAGGGTAGGATTGAAGGCTCTTTTTTCCACTGATAAACTCAGCATAACATGCAATGGCAGAAACGTGAACTAGGTCACGATCAATGCTTGTGCAAAGTAAGTTGTTAAGTCAGTGTTAACTCAGTCAAACAAATTTAAAGATTGAGAGGCTTAGTAGTTTAGAGGAAAACCGTCAGAATCGTGTGATACAAGACGCTCCGCTCTTTTTCTAGGTAAATATTTTGTTGCATTTTTGCATGCATGAGATTTCCCCATCCTTTTTAAAACGGTTTCTATGCCTGTAGCTTGCCCTAGTATGGCGTTCCGTTACGGACAAAATTATCAAACCGTACTCATATACAACGAAATTCAACATATAGACATCGAACCGTATATATATACATTGAAATTAAAAATATATATATCGAACCGCATTCATACAAATCGAAATTACACATATGAACATCGTACCGCATGCATGTACATCGAACCGCGTACATATACATTGAAGTTGCACATTTATACATCGAACCAAATACATATACATCGAAACTACACATATATATATCGAACCAAATACACATATGCCGAAATTACACATATATAAATGGTACCGTTCAAATAAATCGAAATGCATTCGTACAAATCGAAATAATCCGTTTTTACTTCGAACTGTTTGCTTGTGCACGTCGAGCTATTTTATATGAAGTATTGAACCGTGAAAACTTTGACATAAACTTTGGGCAACCGGTCAGCGGTTACTAAATGGCTCGAGGTAGGGGCCTGAGGAGAGGACCGGTCAGTATAAAACATGGACTGCGGACTGGGTATAAAATACGGACTAGGTATAAAGCGCGGACTACGGACTGAGTATAAAACACGGACTAGGCATAAAATGCAGACGACGGACTGAGTATAAAACACGGACTAGGTATAAAATGCGCACTACGGACTGAGTATAAAACACGGACTAGGTAAAAAGGGCGGACTAGGAACTATGTATATAAAAATTAACAGCTTTAGAAAGGTAAAAATGAGAGAAACGGAAAGCGGGCTTGCATAAAACAGTAGTTCCAGCTCCTTGCCTCACACAAAAACATCCCGTAAGCCGGTCACGTAGTCTATATTCTCCTCATGTGGAGAAGGAAAGCATACTGCACGGGCAAGGAAGGTTATGCCGCTATTCAAGGCAACTGAAATTAAACTGTGAACCAATCAGAGAAGCACCGAATAAAAGGAATAGTATTGGTGTTAGCCGAGTCAGAGTAAAATTCCTAAAGATGCCTCTATTCCGTTTCAAATAAATCCTTGGGAATGTGAGGAAATGAAAAACTCAGACGAGAAGGTCAATATAGGGGCATTCCGCGAGGTAAAAACAGTATTTAGGCGGGAGGGATTACTCACCTATACGTGAATAATAACCGAAATGAATCATCCAACCCAACGTTATATTCTACGCGATGATTATGATGACATGATTTACACCCTGCTCCTGAACCCCGGAAGGGGGTACTGCTGGGAACTTTTTGGTGGGGTTACGCCCCCTGGTTCTCTAAATCCTTACCCTGTTTCAGAATAAAAAATGTCATTTTCCACATCCGTTTTCAGACCTGATCTCTAAAATCCATACCCATTTTCAGACCTGGCCTAATTTAGCGTGTTCCAGGCTCTCAAATAAAGAGGAGACTACCCAGTTTACTCTCGTTGTATTTTCGCAATTTCTCAATTTAGCGGACCCAACTATCTCGGAGCCCGGAACAGGCTAGGCCTAATTAGACAGAAATTATGTCATCGTTATAAATTTATAGATTAGAGCGCAACAGTAGATCACTCTTAAGAGTGCAAACAAAAAATTCTTAAAATGCATTTCAAATTCGCATATTTCTATTTCGTTCTTATTCATCTAGAATTGAAAACGATAAATACATTGGTACATGTACGCTCCCATAGTTTCCTCGAAAACCATACCCGATTCCAAATCAAAATAGGCAAAGTGTTTTCAGACCACCAAAACGGCCCATATACCCTACCCTTTAGGGCGGCAAATACGTATATGGCTTATATAAGAGAGTACCCGCCAAGTCCTGACCCCTTTCATAGTTGTTAGAGACCGAGACCTTGTCTAAAATGGGTGAAGAAGATAGCGTTTTTGTCAGGCTCTTGATTCAAGGAACCTCCACCAAGAATTTCTATTTTATACCCAGTCCACAGTCTGAAGTACGCGTTTTATACCTAGGCCGTGTTTTATACCCAGTCCGTATTTTATCCGCAGTCCGCAGCCCGTGTTTTATACTGACCGGCCTGAGGACTAGGTGGGCACGTCCTCACACGCAAACCCAAATAAGATAAGTCCTCGCAATGCTGCCTCTGTTTACTGGCAATATGTAAGAGAGCATTGAGGTCGGATAGTAGTTGAACCTCGGTCGGGAAGGAAACCCGTAACCTTGAAGACAAAACGTTTAGTGTTCTTTCGAAACCATCAAGTCTTCGGGAGAGAAATTCCGCAGAGTCGAATGACAAGTTCGCCTCAAGTGAAAGCATTAACAAGTCTCACAAAGAACGGAAGAATTGCTCCAGTTCGTAGTCCGTTAGCTGGTGTCTTGCCGACATCTTTGTCATCGACTTTCTCATCCTGTTTGGAGTCCCTGCTTCTGTAACCGCTGACCGGTTGCCCAAAGTTTTGATTTATATAAAAGTTTTCACGGTTCAATACTTCATACAAGAAAGCCCGACATACACAACTAAACAGTTCAAAGTATAAACGAATTATTTCGATGTGTACGAATGCATTTCGATTTCTTTGCACGATACCATTATATAGGTGTGATTTCGACGTATAATGTATTTGGTTCGATGTATATATGTGTAATTTCGATGTATATGTATTTGGTTCGATGTATAAGTGTGTAACTTCAATGTATACAGCTATTTCGAGAAAGGTTGTCGGAAAAAGTGCACGCGACAATCCCGAAAGGCATTGTGGGTGGTTTTGAGTTTACTGTTCTTCAAAGAAATTTGAAAGAATTGGCACGAAAGGCCATGAAAATGTGTTTGCGAGTGCTAAAGGAAAGCAACAAAAGTAGGTTCGACAGCTACAGTCGTCAGGAACAGTGTATCGATCATATCCCATATTACCTTTCGGGATTGTCGCGTGCACATTTTTTCCGACAACCTTTCTCGAAACAGCTGTATGTACGCGGTTCGATGTACATGCATGCGGTACGATGTTCATATGTGTAATTTCGATTTGTATGAATGCGGTTCGATATATATATTTTTAATTTCAATGTATATATATACGGTTCGATGTCTATATGTTGAATTTCGTTGTATATGTGTACAGTTTGATAATTTTGTCCGTAACGGAACGCCATACGCTCTTCTCACGTATGGTAATATGCCCGTCCAACCTCGTTTTTGAGTACAAGTTCTTTTGAAATGCTAATCAGACGATGTTTTCGTATTTGAATTTCAAAAAAATTTTTACTCTTGAACGAGGTTGGACGGGCATATTACCATACGTGAGAAGAGCGTATACCCTAGGGTAACACGAATACCACGATGAAGTTAGCCTGCGTAGCAAGCGTTTCCGTGCCGTTTAGGAGCAAAGAACGAGGAACGAGAGTTTAAAATGGCGCCAATAAAAACAAAAACCTAGAATACCGTTCCTCGGTCTTTCTTTGCTCCGAAACCAAACGGAAACGCTTGCTACACAGGCTACGATGAAGTTATCTTGTCGATCATATTCGCGAGGTAATCGTAATATGAAATATATGCCGAGACTTGTCATATCCTTCAATCAAATTTGCAAAATGAAACCATCTGTTGGCAGTTTCCAGAAGGAGAAGTGAACAGCTTACACTGTTCTTTCTTTATAAGTAACGACGGCACGAAAATATTTCAGACAGGAATATTATTATTTACTTTATTGATCAGGAGGACATGGGGGGGGTTACGGTATTGCGGTATTGGGCTTTTTTTCATGCGGTATTTCGGTAATTTTGATTTTAACGTGCGGTTATTTCATCATTTTGGCTGACGGTATTCGGGGAAATATGATTGTTCACGGTGCTGCGGTACTGTTGTTTTCGATACAATACGCAATAGCAAAACACAGTGAGACATAAAGGTCAATAAAAGTTAATATGTAGAAGTCTTTATGCATCCATTTGTGGGTCTTTTTGTGACAGTTGATGGTCGATAATATTGGTCAATATACAATAAGATTCGAATAAGATTGTTGTCAGTTGCGACAATGAGTTGTCTCAAGTTACCTTAGCTTTTCAATCTGTGTACGTGTCCCTGTAATTCGAGGTCTTACCCGTTTTCTCACAATGGTTGACGACGGCGAAGTCATCATAGACTGTGTGGCAATTTTTTATGAAGAGGGCAAAGGAGGCGAACATTATCGCAAGAAAAATAAGTTTAGATGCCGGGTTCGAGTACAGAAAAACAGCTTGTAAAGTCAAAAGAGAGGATTTGGTAAATTGGTAAAGAGACGTAAGACTGGCCCATGTGCGTGATGACGTGTTTTGACTACCACTACTACTACTACCAGAATCCGTTACGATTTTCCTGTTTTGTGCAAGTTAGAGCGTTAAATTTGTTATATAACGCTTTGGAATTAACAAATTTAATACGAAAGGGAAAGCTAAATGTATTAGAGTAGTAGTAGTAGTAGCTGTAGACGATTCACAGTCCGCTATTTTTCCGTAAGACCGTCGAGATCGAGCGCTTTGATTTACTAGCCTTTGTAGCAAGCGTTTCCGCGCGAGTTCGTCGAGAAAGTTGGGACGAGAGCATAAAAAAAAATAAATTTCGGGGGAGGGGGAGGAGAAAGAAGAAAAGTTCTTCTTTCCTTTTCTCCCCTCCCCCTCCCCCTTCCATTTTTTTTTTGCTCCCACCCTAACTTTCGCGCTATAACTAGCTTACCGTAAATCTTCTATTTGAGGGGGGAGGGGGGGCTTATTTAATTTAAAAACGACGATGATATCAGTACCCGATAAAGAACTAGAATACAAAGTGGAAAAGCTCAAGTACAAGAGGTCTTAGGTCATGCGGCCGAGCACTAAGATGAAATCCGATCTTCCATTTGGTAAATGAACCATCCCGGATCACTCCACACGAGGTTTTACAGTCGTGATTAATCAATACAGTCAATCATTTATTAGTGAAGAGTAAATAGGGGAGGGGAGGGGGAGGCTTTATAGAGAGGGGAGCTTATTAACTTTTTTCCCCTGAAAAGGGGGGGCTTATTAGAGGGAGGGGGCTTATTTGAGAGGGGGGCGCTTAATAGAGGATTTACGGCATAACTCCACTGGAAACGCTTGCTACGCAGGCTATGCGTTACTGACAGCCATCTTAACTTGGTTCCATATGTACCGAGGGAGCAGGCGTCGGGGATTTTAGGGGGTAACGCAAAGTCTTCCATCTCGACGGTCTCACGCAAAAAAAGGGAACTGCTGGTTGTAGTAATAATGACGCCATCATGCAAATGGCCTTTTAGAAAACCAGTTTAAGATAAGAGAATTGTTATTCACTATTAGGACTCTATTAGGGCTCACACCTCACTGCATGCTTTTCGTTTTGTATACACCTACCAAAAGGTCCAAAAGGTTGAACGAATGAAGTTTACTTTTCAGTGAAAATTTGCGCAAAATTTGCGAACAACCAAAAAAAAACATAGACATCTTTGTGCATAAATGCCTGAGATAATTAAACTCCGCGGCTAGATGGAGGCAACCATAAGTATGCGGAACCGAATATAAATGTAATTAAAATATGCGGTATCGGTATTTAGTCGAGTTTCGACGCGGTATTTCGGTATTTGCCATTTTTTCGTACGGTATTGCGGTATTGGGTACCCCCCCCCCCCCCCAATGTCCCCCTCTTTATTAAACTCTTAAATGACAATCGCTAAAATACTCTGTCACAACAGTTGGTGTTTCCTACAATATCCATCAGAAGAAACTTTCCTCAGAGGTGAAAAGAGAGGGTCTTCACGCTGGTGCACCTGGGTATCGTTTTATTATCTTCCCAAGTGTGTTCCAGAGCATTATATACTCCGATATCGAGTGTCATAACAAGGAAGGCATAGAGATTGAACTGGATGTACAACTGCAGTACCGTGCGCGCTCTAATGATTTAATACAGATTATTCTGCAGTTCAAAGACAAGGAAAACTACCTGAAGGTTCTAAAGTAAGTACACGGCCCTATTAACTTAATTAGTCTAATAATCTGAAACGCGTTTTTCGTCGTATTTTGTACACGAATGAAAAATGGGACTAAGAATTGAGCTTTCCGAAACGTGTCGGTCCACGAATTCTCTCGCTTGAAAGCGTTGATTACTTTGGAACAAGTGAACATTACTTAGTAGTCGAAAAAAAAAAACTTAATTAAAAAAAACTGCGATGGTCGGGTGTTGTAAACTTTCATTGCATCCAAATGTGTCTTGTGATGAGCATGCGGTTTATTTTTGGCGATGATTGAAATGACGTGCCATGTAAATCAGTTTTCTGATCTCTGGCAATGATGTAATTTCTCTGGAATCGAAGCCCTTGAATTTTCGTGTACATGTATTTATACACGCATATATATAGCCTGCGACCGTAGACTTATTTCCGGTCGTCGCTAACACGCGTACTAAATCAATTCAGAAACAAGTAAAAAGTATTGACGTCGATAAAGTAGGAAGTAAAGAAATATGTAGCGAGTAAATCCTGTTTCGTGTAGAGTTAGTTAAAGATATTATTGGTCCGGTAAGCGCGACTTCCATCCTTCTGTAATTTCCAGCAACAGGAAAGGATTTCTGGTCTGCATGATCTTTCTATAGCCAAGGTAACTGAGACAGAAACACCTCTGTTTATTAAAATAACCGAGTTTGAGTTCCGTACTGTAAATAATGCATCGAAATCGCTGGAGAAAACGAGGATGCACCTTGACAGTAACATCGTGAAAATAAGTTAATAACGGTATATTAAATGTTTTTTTTGTGCGGATAACACACCTTCGTCATTTCGCCATTTCGTACTTTCAGAGTTGTTGGAGAGTCAGCCATTCAAGACGCATGCAGTGCATTTAACACCAGTCAATTCCAGTCTCAACGCGCTTCTTTTCAAGATCTCGTTCGCAAGACCCTGGGTCGGAGATTTGGCACTCTATGGGCGGATGTGACAGATCTGCAGGTATCGACGTTAATCAAGTTCTCGCACACCCTTTAAACTAGTACAAATTTTTCGCGCCACGGCCTACCTGAACTGACACTCTAAAGCAAAATCGCAACCTTTTCTTAGGCTAATAAGGGTATAGTACTTTATGCTTATTCTGGAAAACTGAGTGGAAAAATTGTTGCTACATTTCATAGTAAAACTTGACGGCGTTCACAGTGAAAGCCGGGTTTTTTTTTTATCGTAAAGGACAACTCTTTTACCAAATAACCCAAAACCAGCTAAAACTGAAGAAAATGCCGTCAACATTTGACTGAAAGGTTTCTCTTCACGTTAGGTTCAAAATATCAAGCGCCCAGACACTTACGAGAAAGTTATCCGTCAGAAAGAAGCAGCCAAAGAAAACATCAAAATTGCCGAAAATGAGCGCCCGCGACAAGTAGTGCAAGTCAAGGCTGAGAAAGAGGAAGCTGTAACACAAGCAAAAATAACTGTTCAAAGAGCGGAGTCTGAGGCGAGAGTGATTCTGTCCAAAGCACAGGCCGAGGCTGATAGTATCAAAGCAGCTTTCGATGCAGAGGCTCAAGCTTTCTTAAAGCTGAAAACAGACAGCTTTAACAACAGCGTGGATGGCTTACTGTCTTATCTTGGTGTTCGTCTAATCGCTGAGAGCAACAATACGGTTAATTTAGCGATTGATGCACCAGCTAAGACAAAGTATACATACACGTAGGTATTTCTACGCAGTGAAAGAATCCATATTTATTAATTAAGCCGCACCAGCATTGTTTTCTGTTGAGCCTTAGGTATCATTTAAAGTAAGCTGTTCCTATTTTGCAGTTTATATAGTTTAAAACTGTCAAAACTGAAGTTCACTGTGCATGTGAGACCATAACAATCATGCGTTGCAAATAAGGCAATGAAGTAAAGTTGAGGTTTTTTTAAATTTCTTGTCTGAAAGTGACTCTTGCATCAGTGGTTAGAGAATTGTTTCCATTGCTGTAAATAGGCCGCTAGTTTAGTAGGGTAAAAACAAATTCCTAAAAAAGGAAGCCAGGGATGAATTTTTGTGATTCGAAACTGGCCTATTGTAAGTGGACAATGTAAACGCTTACGACGCACAAGAGTAACCCCGTTCTCTGGGTAGCCTGCGTGGCAGGCGTTCGAAAGGGATTGGAAAGGGAATTTAGGAGTAATTGGGGGCACTCAGGTTGGACACGAGGGAGGAGCCCCCAAACCCGCCTGAACGTAGCCTGGCACCAGGCTCCGCATGAGGGAAAAAGAAAAAAAAATCGGCTACGGCGCAAAATAAAGGTAGTGTGGGGAGGTGAAAGGGTCCCTTTCCACTTCCCCAGGCCATCGCTCGGATCGCTTTGCTCGCGGATATTTTTCCGTTTTTTGCCTTTTTCCCCCGTTACGGAGCCTGGTCCCAGGTTAGCCTAAACGCCCCCCAATGACGGCCGTTGTGAAGGCTAGAAGAATATCGAACCTGGGAACTGAGATTGAAATAAGAGGATCCTTACGAAGAATATTGTACGTTTCTGCTTGAACTAAATCCTCTTGTTAATTCTTTGTAATCAGCTAGCGTTGAACAAATTTTAAAGATGTTTGACGATCAGTTACTCTGATAATCGACAGAAGAAAGGCACACTACGTGACTGTTCGGCTGTTTTGGTCAGGTGTAAAGCTTGAGAAAGTTTCGAAGGATTTCATACGTTATGTGGAGAGGAAATAACGGAACGACTGCCTCAAAGTTAAAGCAAGAGGGATGGGAACTGCTATCTTCTTGCATAAAAATAAGGCAAATATTTTTCAGGACGAAAACTTTTAACAGAGATAAGCATGTTTTGACCTTGGGAATGTTTTGAATGTTCCGGCGGATAATTCCCTTCTAGATCTGCATAATTATTCATGTTATACGAAAGCGTATTCCAATAGTTATTAAGTGAAATTATGGTCATATTGTCGAAGTTGCGCTTACATGAATGGACTAAGGACTGGATTAAAGAGAATATGTATTTCATTGATGATAATCAAATTTTGCTATATTGCCTATTCGAGTCTCTCTTTCCAGAACTTTTATGCTGAGAAACAATAACTTTATTACAACAAGCTTCTTCCTAACTTTATTTTCAAAGAAATACAGTAAAAATCCACAAATAAGAACCTAGATTTTTCCAACTTAGCCTAAATAGGTTTCTATAAAAATGGTATTTAGTGGGAATTTAGACTACCTAGGTTCTTAATTTGATAGGGGCAGTAGTGATCAGCACAGATAACAACTCTACGGCATATGAGAGAGACACAATGGATCTGTATTCTTAATAATTGCATTGTGTAATCCAGTATTGGCAAAGACATGATATGGTTTTCATTTTAGTTCATTCATTGTTTGAATCTTACTGACTGAAAGCTAGACTAAAAGTTTTTTTCTGTATTTTCATCTGTTCCTTCTTTTTTGAAAAAATAAGAACCTATTGAAAATTTTAGGCTAAGTAGGTTCTTATGAAAAGGGGTTCAAAATAAAAATTTTAGCCTAACAGGTTCTTAAATTTTAGGTTCTTATATGTGGGTTTTTACTGTAGGTCATTTCCGAGTTTTAAAAACTCTGACTTTCAAAACGAGGCTACGTGCAAAACCTTACTTGTGAAAATGAGTTTTATTAGTACGAGAATAAAAAAAATAATTTTCTTATCAATGGTTTTGCACTGTCCATCGGTTTTCTAAACTAAATTCCTGAGGACTCAGCCTCGTTCCCAGTCGTCCTCGGTGATTTCGGATGTGACGTCACCTGTTAAGCTTGTTGGGAAAATTCGCGCTCGGTTCCAAACCTCTTCTGGTAATTCGGATAGCGTGAACTGGCCTGGGTACAAGGCTGCTGAGGACTGTGATGGCCCGAGAGAACATATCTATCATCATAAAACAGTTTTTGCCAGAAAAAGTTCATTATTATATAATGAAAGCAACTTGTACCAAACTTTTCTAGAAAGAAGAAAACAACTAAGACATTAGGGGAGTAGTGGACTTTTTCTTCTTGCATGAGGTCTTTGGCGTCCATGGAGAATGCTAAAAGAGAGACCATGAAACGCAAAAGGTTTTCAATAAAAATCATCAAAATTGTCAATTTTGAAAATACAAACAGTGTCCTAGTGGATTTCTTTTTTAAGGGGCTCAGTTTAGTGAAGTTCACCGCGCAGACGACAACAGCCTTTAAAATGTTACACAAAGCGAAAGAAATAAGTAGTGGATAATAGAAGGTCGTGGTTTGTTCGCCAAAGGTGCCCAAAATACACAATGCCAGATATCTAAACGACGCTGCTAGAAGAAAGAAGCACAGTGACCAAAACTGGGGAAGGCTTTTCAGTTGTAGGACAACTGTCTCAAAACCAGGGAAAGCGGAGATCTTTGGAAGAATTATAATGACGAGGGTAAGGTGAAGACACACGGTGAGCAAATAGCACAGTTGTAGTTCCGCTGAATATTTGAAGGCAGCATTTATATCGCACTTGTAGGTGGGAACCTTATATTTAAAGCACGTGGCCACGCGAACTACGTACAAACACATCCCAATCAATTGCCAACAAAGAAACAGGCTGTAAACCACGGCCAACATTCTTCTCCACGGAATGCTTTGTGTCTCTCTCTTTCCATTAAATATTAGAATGGGCTCTTTTAAGAGTGGAACCGAGGGATCGGTGGTAGGTTCTGTCGCCATAGCAACTAAATCTGGAAATTGGTGAGAAAAACAGACTAAGAATAATTCTCTAATCACTAAGCATAGCCTGTGCACAGTACCCTGTAGGAAGATCGAAGGAGACTGCGTGCAGGGTAGTGCACAGAAACCCCCTCCCCTCAGGGAAAAAAACTGTAGGGGAGAGAAATTTTTCTAGGTGAAAGAACAGCTGTACAAAACGGCTAACTAAGTAATATAACACATGTTTTTAACTTGTGTAAGATCATCTTCAGTTATAAGAGTGCTTCATGTTTTGAAATAATGAGAAACACCGCTTATATGATCAAAAACTACAAGAACGTCATCATTTGAAAGTGAAAGTTAGTCAAGTTTCTGTCATATCATCGCCATCAATAGATAAGTCCTCGTTGCATTAGATAACCGAGATGGTAGCAACTTTCGAGTTTTACTGATCTTTTAAATATGATCATTACTTTCTAAAGTTTGTGTTTTTGGGAACTTTATGGTAGAGAAGCTATTAATAGCTCTAATAATTTTTTGTATTTACCGAACAGTTTTGGACAAACTTAAAGCCATCTTGATTTTGGTTTGGTAGTTGCCTCCGCGGTTTTATGACTGATATTTTAAAGAAGCAAACTGTTTTTAAGATGTCGTCATGCACCCACTCTGCATCCCGACACCGCACAGTTGAGCCAGTTGAAAAACCGTAACCACCGGTGTACTCAAAACTTCAAGCCGGACAGTATTGCTGGTTTTCAGTGTCACGCCATTCAAAACTAGATCAAAATAAAATCAAAACCGTTCAATAGATAAAGTCCAGAATCTGGGGAATGAAAGGAGGTACATGTACAAAGACCCTCCCCAAGATTCAGGTCAGAGGAATATTTCGTATACGAGATATCCGAAGAAATGTTTTACCCAAACTTATAGAGATTTGTATGGAGACGCCATGCTGGTGCTCACGTGCACCTGGATGAGCTCCAACATGGCGGACGGAAACCAACAGAAACATCTGTTACCAAGTTTTCTACAAAAGCGTGAATTTATTCTTCGAGAAACTCATAAACATTAAAGTAATACTTTTTCTAATACATGAACTGTTTAGATTGCAAAATTTCCTGAAATAAGTCATTTTTTAACCTACATGACAGCCCTCTTGGCCGTCATGTAAATGCCGCGTCACGCAAAAGCTTAGAAATTCAAGCGTACTCTATCACAAAACCAAGAATCCTTTTGAAGCGAAAATTTGTATGAAAATTAGTTTTCAGCTGCTCTAATGCATCGTGATCGATAGTTTTTTAGTTTGAATTTTAGTGACGTCATCTGAAAACCAACAATAAGTCCGCGTTTGTTAATCTATCCTTTATAAAACTACAAGTGAGTGTTGATTGAAAGTGATCACACTTATCTTCCGCAACTTAATTAAGCAGGTTTCATATACTCCTTCTTTGAAAGACATATATGTGACAGTTGTGATATTGATATTCATTCAAGACAAGAAGCACTTATAGTTGTGAGCTAGATGAAGATCGCAAAGTTAGTAGCAATTTGGTTATAGAATAACGCTGTACAGTATACTGTAGCCGCGTTCAGACCAGGAATCCGGGTACAGGAGGTCCTCGCAACCCGCCATAGTACTGGGTACTGGATTTGCAAGCGAACAAACCTTCGAGATGTTGTTGCGTTTGTATTATAAGGTGTCAGTCTATAATTTGCTCGCAATGCAGTGTGTTATATAACTGATCACGCTGATGATCTGTTAGTAATTAGTAATTCACCAGAAGGATTGCAATAATCGCTGGATATAAATTATATAAACACCCTCAAGAATGGAAGCTCAAAGTAAATACCAAAAAATCTAATATCATCATATTTAGCGGACCTCAGCGGTAATGGACAAAACAAAAACAAAAACAAAACAAATTTCAAATACGAAAATGAAATTATAGAAATTGGTAAAAACAAACATACCTAGGAATAGAAATGACATCATCTGGTTGTTACGCCTATGCAAGGGAAATTCTTAGTAAAAAGGTGACCAAAATCGTCTTCACAATTAAACGATTACTCTCGAAAATTGATTCTTCAGCGCTCGAGACAAGGAATAAACTTTTCGATGCGCTTGTAAAACCTGTAGTACTTTACGGTTGTGAAATATGGGGACCAGAACTATTATCTTATAAGACACATTGTAATAAAAGTACTATTGAGCAAGTTAAACAAACATTAAATGTCCCATGGTACACAGAAAACAAAGCCTGCAGAGGAGAACTTGGCCCATACCCTCTATCTATAGACTTAAAGGCTCCCCTTTTATGTTACTGGCCAAGATTAGAACAAAAACTAGACAGCCCTCTCTTAAATGAAGCTTTTATTTACGCAACTGAATCACAGTCAATTTTATGGGGTATTAAATGGTGACGTAATAGATCAAGCATGAGTCTCAGTGGTTCATCACCAGATCAAACACCGAGAAGAGAGTTGAAAATACGACGCGCAGCGGAGTACTTTTGACGAATTTCGAGGTGTTTGATCTGGTGATGAAACACTGGGTCAAATGCTTGATATTACTTCTCAAATGAAATGATTTTAGGTGGAGAAATTAAGGATGCAAAAATGAGCAGTTTTTCATCCGGTTTAAACGTGAATTTCCTTTCTGTTTTCTTTATGAATTATTAATGAGTTTGAGAAGAAACAATACAAATGTACTACAAAAACGAGGTAATAAAAAATCAGCAATTTGTTAAGAACACTCGTTCTGGCATTAAACAACAGATGCAGAAATAATTTTCTCAAGATTGGTTAAAAGCTCAAAACGACATTTCGGATATCTCTAGACAAAAATATACAAACAAGGAAATTAATAAAGGTTATCTCTTAGAAGAATACCTAAAGATAATTAGAAATCCAGCTCATAGAATCAGTATGACTAAACTGCGATCGGGAGTTCATATTTTACGCATACAAACAGGGAAATATGAAAATAGAGGAGCTTCTATACCAGTAGAGAAAAGGCTTTGTTTAGTTTGCAAAAGAAGCTGCATAGAATACGAGAAACACTTCTTAATTGATTGTACTACTGAATACGATGGTCTTAGACAGAAACTTTATTTTCATATTTCTGAAAATGATGCAAACTTCATCAATTTAACATATCATGATAGAACGTTATATTTACTCAGATTAGACAATGACGATACTTTGCAAGTTATAGCCAAATATGCCCATCTCATTGTTTCAAAAACGAAAACAGATCCTGAGTCAAAAATCTAATTGATTAGTTAATTAAATTATAGGATAATTATTATCGAAATAGTATATGCCGTATAATTTTGTTGTTTCCGTTCATATTTTATATAATTTGTTGTAGTCATGAAAACCTTTATTGTAACTAGACCAATGCATCCCTTTGGAGAGTAAGGCGCAATAAAGATATACTACACCTGCCGTTATTGAGGTGAAAATTAGTCTATTAGTTGGAACTGAACACGGTGGTAAGATACAGTACAATTACAGTCAAATCCCGCTTTATCGACATCCGCTTAATACGGACACCTCATTATCACGGACAGTTTGTTTTGTCCCAGGAGAAAGAAAGCCCTTACATTTTCTCTAAATTCAACCCACTTAATACCGACACCTCATTATTACAGACAGTTTGCTTTGCCCCTGGGGAAAGAAAGCCCTTACATTTTCTCTAAATTCAACCCACTTAATACCGACACCTCATTATTACAGACAGTTTGCTTTGCCCCTGGGGAAAGAAAGCCCTTACATTTTCTCTAAATTCAACCCACTTAATACCGACACCTCATTATTACAGACAGTTTGCTTGGCCCCAGGGGAAAGAAAGCCCTTACATTTTCTCTAAATTCAACCCACTTAATACGGACACTTTCTATAGTCCCCTCCGTATCCATATTAACGGGGTTTGACTTAAAATGACGCCCGTGAGAGAGGAATCTTATTTACTTGCCATATTTTTCATGCACCGGAAAAATTATCTTCAATTAATATACTTTAAGATTGTTACAAAATTATTGTGCATGTTCACTGTTATGTACTAACCTCTTGTTAATCTTGCAAATCCTGTATATAGCTTGTAGTTGTAGATGGTCAAAGTTCTGTGTCTCCACTTTTTTCACACGGTATAATTTATATCTGTTTGTCTACCGAAAATTAAACTGACAAAAAAATTCCTCTTTCAGTTTCTATGCTTCAATATTTATCAGTCCACGTTTAAGCGAGCCTTTAGCTGATACCTTACTGAAAGAACCTGATACATACTGACATGTTAGCGTCAATTAAAGCAGGTTATGAACTTATCATCTGTTCATCGTCCTTTTTCATTTTTCCCTATTTCCCAAAGTTTAAACATGTTTTGAGGCGCAAGTAGTATTGTGGCATATATAGATCACCACGCTCACGCTCATTGCCCTTATTCAAAAGGTCAGCACTTTTTAACACCTGTCGAAAGGCCCTTAGACACAACGTAGTATTCCTTATCGTTTTGGATTAGCCGGTTAAGCACTGCGTTTTACAGATTAGGGTTAGGCACTACCTTTACTGATTAGGTTAAGCACTGCCTTTACTGATTAGGGTTAAGTACTTCCTTTACTGATTAGGGTTAAGCACTGTTTCGAAACAGGTTCCTTTTTTGGGTTGGGGTTGATGCTATGTGTACTTTAATTTACCTTGTGTAAACTTCATAAGGTGTCCAAGGGCCTTTCGACGGATGTTAATGAGTGCTGACCTATTCAAAACGTTAAATTGGCTTCCTTTCTACTAGGACGCGTGCGTCAACAGCTTCCGAAACAGATGCACATTGATTCTCAAGAGAACACTGACTCAGAAAAACACCTGAATACCTGAAATCTTAGCCTGAGAAAATATCCGTTTCTCCTCGCTCTTCGCCGCTGGAGACGTTTCGCGAAACGTCCCCAGCGGCGAGAAGTGAAAAGAAACACACGTTTCAGCAAACTAAACCTACGCTGCTCATATACAACAAATCTACGTTCTGAAAAGGGGCTAATGTTTCTCGGTTAGATCAATTAAAGACTGGAATAACTTAGAGAAAGCGCTCAAAAACTCTAATAAAAACAAAAAAGTTTCAAAAAGAAACTAACATATTCGGCACGCCATTTTAGATTGTTTAGTAATTAAAATAACTATGATCATGATCACTTTACTAATTTACTTTTTAGAATAACATAAATAGTATTGTATGTATTTTATAGAGGGATACTGTATATAATCAATACTGCGTTATTTCTATTTCATTTTTGCATTTGATAATATTTTTAGCGCGGTAGGTCATCGTTCATTTTTATATGTTATATTTTATTTTATAGTGGGCCACAGGGTGATCAGTTTCACTACTATCACGTGCTTTCCTCTTAAAATAAAGTCTATTGATTGATTGATTAATTGATTGTTGGCAGTGAAAGTGAAAGAGGTGATTTATGCTCATTTTGGAAAAATGAGTGGGAAAATTGTTGCTACGTTTCATAGTAGAACTTCAAGGTGTTCACAGAGTGAAAGCCTTTCACTCTGAACGCCTGCGGCAGGGTGTTTTTCTTCACGTTAGGTTCAAAATATCAAGTGCTCAGACACTTACGAGAAAGTAATCTGCCAGAAAAAAGCAGCCAAAGAAAACATCAAAATTACCGAAAATGAGCGCCCGCGACAAGTAGTGCAAGCCAAGGAAGAGAAAAAGGAAGCTGTAACAAGCAAAGATAACTGCTCAAACAGCGGATCTCTGAGGCGAGAGTGAGAGTCTATCCAAAGTACAGGTCGAGGCTGGTAGTAGTATCAAAGCAGCTTTCGATGCGGAGGCTCAAGGTTTCTTAAAGTTGAAAACAGACAGCTTTAGCAACAGCGTGGATGGGTTCACTTGGAGTTCGTCTAATCGCTGAGAGCAACAATACGGTTAATTTAGCGATTGATCCAACAGCTAAGACAAAGTATACATACACGTAGGTATTTCTACGCAGTGAAAGAATCTAAATTTATTACAAATGTAATTAAGCCTCCTCAGAAGTGTTTTCTGTTGAGCTTTAGGTATCTTTTAAAGTAAGCTGTTCCTATTTTTTGTTAGAACTGAAGTTCACTGTATGAAACCATAACAATCATGCGTTGGTAGATAAGGCAATGAAGTAAAGTGACGTTTTTTTTGTCCGAAAGTGACTCTTGCATCTGTGGATTAGGGAATTTTTTCTATTGCTGTGAATAGGCCGCTAGTTTGGAAGTATCAAAATTCATACTGGCTCCGAGACTGAGGGGAAAAAAAAAAAAGAAATCCCAAAAACGGAAGCCAAGTATGAATTTTTGTAATTCGAAACTGGCCTATTGTAAGTGGCCAATGTAAACGCTTACGGTTTTGCACTTAGCTTTGCTTTGAAACAGAGGCTTGAGGCAACTTCTTGGAAATGGCCTGTCCATCAGTTCTCTAAACTAAATTCGTGAGGATTGTGGTGGCCCGAGAGAACATATCTATCGTCATAAAACAGTTTTTGCCAGAAAAAGTTCATTATTTTAAAATGAAAGCCGCTTGTACCAAACTTTTCTAGAAAGAAGAAAACAACTAAGACATAAGAAGAGTACTGGACTTTTTCTTCTTGCATGATCATGAGGTCTTTGGTGTCCATGGAGAATGCTAAAAGAGAGACCATGAAACGCAAAAGGTTTTCAATAAAAATCATCAAAATTGTCAATTTTGAAAATACAAACAGTGTCCTAGCGGATTTCTTCTTTAAAGTGTTGAGCTGGGTGAAATTCAATATGCAAACAGCTACTGCTCTTAAAACGTTATACAAAGCGTAAGAAATAATTAATGGATAACAGAATGTGGTTTGTCCATCAAAACTGCCCAAAATTATGGTGTTCAATCCCCGCCAAAAATCAACTTGACTACTCAACATTCAACTTAAGCGGCTAACATTAAGTTACAGCAACCAACTTTCAACTTCTCGTTTCAACATTCAAAGTTGATAATTAAACTTAAACTCCCAACATTTAACATGATCACTAGTTCTTGAAACTTGAGCGCGCAGGATTCTCCTTATATACACAACATGTAAGTTGTGCAACCAACATTCAACTTGAGAAAACCAAACACCAACTTTGAAATTTCAGTTTTTAGTGCTCGGCGTTATATATATAAAGTCTGGTCATCTTTTTTTTTAGTCTGATGTTGAAAAGATATTGAACTCGTTTCAGACGTGATGGGTAGTGAATAATTGCCGTCACGGATTAAACTTCATCGTTGCGAAATCTTGACCTCGTTGTGCAAACAGCGTAAAATGTCCGCCAAAATGTATCTTATGTCAAAGGCTGACGTAACAGGCCAATCACAGGGGTTGCTTCCAGTCTCCGGTCTCTCCTATTCCCTCCTTTTGCACAACCTAGATGGCGGAACATTTTCATTAAGTACTCATAAATCAATATGAGCAACAAGAAGCTCAACAACGTTAAAGACTGTCAATACTGTTATTAAAAAAGCTAATTCAAAAGTTATTACCAAGGGAGGAACTACGAGCTCTAGTCTAACAGAGGTACCCAACGACTGGTTTCTGTAAAAATATCTGTTCGAGAAGGAAATATTGCCTATAATTTTCTATTAAGTAAGGACGGCTTAAAATATCTAGATGACCATTCCATTCATGTACAATTTTCGAAGCTTATGTCTAATAAATTCCCTACGATTTTCTGAAGTTTGATTTCACATTTCACTCCCAGGGTTAGGTTAGGGTTAGGTTATTCTCACTTTCGTAACAGTCCTAGTATGTTTAAATGCAGCTAAAATTTTCGGGAAAATAATACTTGTAATTTCGAAAAGACTCAAGTTCCCCTAGGATGACCGAACAGATACAATCATATGTATTTCGGGGGAAACCACCTTCGGGTGCCCTGCCCCAAGCCTCACATTATCATTAGAAAAACAAGCTGGAGTTTTAAAATCATTGCTTAGACTGAGTCACATCGAAATTCTCTATAGGTTCTTCTATAGACTTTTTTAAGAGTGGAACCGAAAGATCGGTGGCAGGCTCTGTCGCCATAGCAACTGAATCTGAAAAGGCGTGTGTAAAACAGGCAAGGAATAATTTATAGTTTAATTTTTTAACACGTTTTAAGCTTGTCTGGGCAGTAGGTTACGTTACATTTAAACGAACGTCACTATACGTTAAATTCAGTCAGTTCCTGTCATTTCATTGCAATCAATGGAGGCCTCCAATTCGGGCAACGTTCCACTGGACAAGGGTAATGCGGACTCCGGGAACGAGATTGTGGACCCTCAAGGTGGTAACTATCAGAGGTGAAGCTAAAAATTATCCAGAAGTAGGCGCCTAATTTTCCAAATCAACCCTAACCCGTCTCCCAAATTGTTTCACGCGGGGTCCGTTTCATGCTTCCCTCAGGTTCTCTGTTTCAGTTTTTCCAGCGTGTCTGCAACTGGATAACGGTGAATGAGCACCAGCGCCTTTTGAATTAATCAGTCCACGTTTAGCGAGTATTTAGCTGATGTTTGAGTTTCGAAAAGCTATCATGTTAGCGGCGCTGACTATGAAAACAGTGATCAGCTTATCATCTGTTCTTCTTCCTATTTCATTGTCCCTTTCAAACAGCCAAATACCCATGACATAATTTTCCATACACAAAAGGTATTTCCCCAGGGTTTCAGACCCATCTCTTGGCATCCCCGCGGGTACTCCGGAATCTGTCTTTAAGACTCTCGAGCTGTTCCAGCAGACAAAAAGATATGAATTTGTGACTTTGTTCTAGATTATAATGGTAAAAATAGGAATCCTATTCCAAACACTAAACAACAAATATGCTCACATTATTATTGTCATGGGAGCGTACTTTCGCACCTAACCTTGATCCAGAATACTGAATTACGGATTATGGCAAAAAATTGACCCTGTTCAAGGGGAAATCTTTGAAGAAAGATGTGCTTACATCTCTTCCAGCGAAAAAGGGTGATTTTAGAGTTTCAGAGTGAGAGAGGCAAAAAGCATAACGTGTTGAACGGTTAATACCTGTATAGCCCATGATTATTTTAAGATGCGTATATCATTAGTTAGACGTTATTATTTCTTAAATGTAAATGACCGTTGTTGTAAATGGACCGATACCTTATGGAGAGTAAGGCACAATAAATCAATCAAGTTTTATTTAAGTATTTATGAAGATACTGTTACTGTTACTGTCATATAGGAGTACCCCCTCCCCCGCCAAGCCGGTATCTTTCTTTGCGTGGCAGGTTCGATATGGAAAGGGAAGGGCATTTCGAGCCCAAATTCCCTTTCGCTTCCCTTTCGAACGTTAAGCTATCACATACTAAGCAAACAGCACAACTAATCTTTTAAACCTTGTCCTTATCAGTGCTTTCGGAAGTTTGTGTTTTTCTGAACTTAAGGCTAGAGGTTTTATTGAAAGCTGCAGGTGGCCTTTTCTGTAATTAACAGTTTTGAACAAACTTAAAGCTATTTGAGCCTCTCTATGAGTGCAGGCGGAAGTCGTTTCCGTTGCGCGTGGCCATAAAATCTTCGGTTTTTCAACGAAATCGTCGCACATCAAGAGTTGTTTAGCGTGGTGACTTACTAGAGAGCTCGAGAAACCACGACGGAAAAGAGAAATAAAATAAAACCAATAACTGGGGTTTGAGATGGAACTGAAGGATGGTCGGGTGCTGAGATAAACGACGCCCATGAGATAGGAGGCTCTCATTGGTATGCCATATGTTTCATGCTGCTGAAAAACTCTCTATAATTGCTTTAACTTTTGGTGAGTTCTTCAATGAACGAACAGCTGTCCGTACTAAAAGAAAGGCATAAAATTTTAGATCGATGAAGATCAGGCTTGACACCAGCTAACATAAGAATATCAATCATCAGAAAAACCATGCCCTTTTCTAAGATAAATACTGTATGCAATTATTGATTCCGGCTCGTCCACTAGCCTGTGTACAGATCCCCCCCTTCCCTCAGGAAAAATAGGAGACATCAGCTTAACCATCCTCTTTTGCGCACATGCCTTATTCATAATGTCTTTACAGGCGACATTTAGTGGGTTGCAGTAACTAGTTAAAGGTACTAAGGCGTTTTCCTTTGCTCTTACTACCAGAACCCGCAATACTGACAAGCCTCAGTGTTAAAGGCCATTTACAGCTGCAAGTTTTAGCCTTCGGTCAGGACTCATTGACAGTTAGGCTTACTATTTCACACGTCAAGTAAAAGGTCGCAAATATTAAACTTGAAAAACCCAGCCGACTCAGTCTAGTGGCTCCAGATCACACAAGGAGGTGCGTTTCGCTCGCTCTACTATCTCTGAGAAAAAAATGTGGAGTGCTCGTAGTCTAGGAGGTGCATAAAAGATATAATTTCGCATTCCTCAATCAGTCTCAGAGTAATAAATACTTTGTTTCAAATGGCATCGTTCTAAACACCGCTACTCCACTGTAGTAAATTCCTTATTCAACAAATAGTTTGATTAAGCAGTTTTTAAGTGCATGCCTTTAGAACTGACAGTGGAACCCTGTTTATATGGAAACCAAAGGGATATGCCACTGTGTCCGAATTATCCGGGTGTCCGTATTAAGAGGGCTCTCACAAAAATCGTCACGGACGCTAGAGTTATTGATATTAAGACTAAAACAGACAAAAAGGTAGATCGTTAGGACCAAAGACTGCAGTTTAAAACGAAGGAAACTTGTGTAGTAGGAGGCAGAAAACTTTGTTTAAGGGAGTCACAGCAATACAAGGGTCAAACACAGGAAGAAAGACGGACTTTAAACATGTCACCCAATTTTGAAATCTGTCATCCTTTTTATAGACTGTTCACAGTGCCCTATTTTTTGTTGAGATCGTCGAGATATAGCTCGTCTTACTCTTACCATTAATGGCAGCAATCTTGATTTTCAAATGTACCTAGGGGGCGGGCGTCGGGGATTATAGCTCTAGGGTGAGGGGGGCGAGAATAGCGCCTCTTGCCCCCTAAGTAGTTTGACACTCATGCAAGCTGGCAGCCCGTAACGCAAGGCGCTCAATCTCGACAATCTTACGGGAAAATAGGGGACTGTGAACTGTCTATCATTTGAACTGTGCAATTTCTACAATTAGCTCATGATTTTGATGAAAATAGACAGTGCACAGATAACTAGTTTAAGTAACGCGGGGTTCACAACATATGAGAGTTTCTGACTCGGGACACAGAAAAAATCCGCTGCCCGTAATAAAAAAACATATAAGCTTTCGGGACAAACGAAACTGTCGGTTAGTTATCACTTAATACGGGTGTCCGTAAAGCGGGGTTCCTCTGTACCATAAACTGCCGCTTAAAAGTCCTGGGCTTCTAAATCTTAATAGGGGTTTTAGGAGGGCTTATAAAATAAATGGAGGGGTTTATTATATCCGAGGGGGCTTATAATCGGAATATAAAAGGTACTTCGAAACAGGCTATAGTAGTGCTAATCAAAATACGTTTTACATTGATTTGTATTTAATTAAACTTTAAAACGTCATAATAAATCAAATTCATTTCAATACATTTTGAGGGAGGCTTATATAATTGGATGTATTTTTTGGTTACAGGTTGCTGTAACTGGGGGGCTTATAAGTGGGGGAGTTACGTAATGAAGTTTTGAGAGAATTCAAACATTTTGCCAGAAACAGTCTTGGCAAGAACCACGATTTTTGCCAGAAAAAAAAAGGAGGAAAGTGACTTGTCAGGCCTGGCCTTGCTCTTTCACAATTTGTTACAATTTTTTTACTGATTTAGTGTTTGCTTCGTTTTAAATAATTGAACTACACAAAATCATAGACAAATTCCAAGTATAGTAACAGAATCGCACTTTTTTGGTCCATAATACCGGTAAGTTACTAGGTTGACTTAGCCTGCGAGCAAGCTCTCCTATTTGGGCGAGTGAAGCGAGTCTCGCGAGAACGCGCGAGCGAGCGGCAAAGCCGCGAGGGGCCGGCCCCCTCGCTCGCGCGTTCTCGCGAGGCTCACTTTGCTTACCCAAATAGGAGAGCTTGCTCGCAGGCTAAGGTTGACTCAACTTTTGTCCCTCTGCAAAAAAAACACGTCTCGCGCGCACGCACGTTATCCCGCGCGTGTTTTTTGACCTAATTTCCCTTCTGGGATCATGTCTTAACTTCTAAAATTATGTATCAGCCCAAAAACTGAACCAAGCAGGGAAAAGATAGCAATAGTCAAGGTTATTTGAATCTTGAAAAGACGAAATCCGTAACCACGTCTTCTACTTTGTTGAAGAAACAATTTTAAATCAAGTCGGGAATGGAAAGTTTCGCCCGGCAAGAAATCGAGTCTGTCATTCAAGTCTTGCACAAGGGTTGATTCGTGCCAGGTCACGTAACTCGCAGAAAGAAACGGGAAAAAAAACTTGTAGAGCACAACTAGGGTACCGCAAATCTGAGCCATGTATTCGTAGACAAAGTGAAGCTGTCGCGCAGCCTCCAGCCACTCAAAAATGTTCGCTAATAAAGTTACAACATAGAATAACATATGGATGAGAAACCAAATACGAATCGTATTGACCCGTTCTGCTATCTGCTGTCGCAATTCTTGGTGTATGACCAATGTATCAGTGATGGTCCCAGTGCATGTAGATATCCGTTTGTACCCTTTATCGATATCATTTGCCATGGCAAGGCATAAGGAGAAGAAAACACAGCAAACAGCAACGGACGAATACATGCCCCAGTATATGGAAGACGCCAAGGTATAGAAAACAGCATTGCATGCTAGTGGGTGTCGGCAGTCCTCCAAAATAGTTGCTTTTATGTTGACCAAATCAAAAATGACCTGATAGTAGGCATCGCCAAAGAGAACCCATGATACTAGGAAAAACCCAGTGAAGAGAGCTACATTGATAGCGCAGTTTTGACGTCCGCGTAAATCCCTCATCCACTCTTGCGATTGGTATCTAAAGTAATAAAGAGCCAGGACGTACGACACGAAACCACTTATCCACAGCGATGAAAGAAGCATCTTTGATCCAATGTGATAGTTTCGATGGTCTTGGGTCAGCGTGAAATACAAATGTGTTCCAACTCCGAACAACAGGAGAAACACAGGGACAAACGTAAGCGGCCATATCGACTTCCTCTTCACCGGCAGCCAGGAACCTAGAAAAGCTATCGCCAAAAAACAAGACAGAGGCCATTGAGAATCAAAGATAAACTTAACCTTCGAACAAATTGTGCTCAATGCGCAGTACAACCAACTTGATCTATGCTCTCTAGAACCAAAAGCGATGTTCTGTGGAGGTAGGTCCGTGATGGACTCTCCAGATTCCTTTGGCGCAGGCCATTGTGTTGGATGGCTCATTTCTCCACTGGCTAAATTTGGGTCCAGATAGTCTGTTCCCTCGTTTATTGATGAGTTGTGTTGACTAACAAAAGGTAGCAAAGGACCTGTCTCTGATTCCCCCATGTTTTGAATCTGTTTTTCTAAGAGCTCCTGGTGTAAATCTAAGCAGTTCTTCTGCGGAGACGTTCACTGTGTCAGATAGATTTTCCTGAGTAACAACACAGAGCCAGAGATGGATTTGGCTCGACACGCAATCTGATCATAACAACTTAACTGCAGATAGGAAAGACTGCGTGACGTGCCATCGGGACCCTTGAAAGTGGTAGGGAAAGTAGCTCGCAGGAAAGTTCAATCGGTCTCAGAGTGAAGCACCGGAGGCGAAGCTCGTACTCTCGAAACATAAGAATATCATGATAAAAAAGCATAAAAATTCACGAAAATGGTGCGACACGTGAAGGTCGAGCGCTTTTTGCGGAAACCTCCCTACCCCTCAGAACATTAGGTCCATATGAGATATAGTGGGGCAGGAACGCGTGATGAACTCCTAAAAACGTTTGCGTGGGAGGCTATGAGGGAGCCGGCTCCTGATCAAGTCGCTTTTGTCTTTGCTGCCTTACAGCAGGCCCAGTTTATAAAATACCTTCGATTTTCTCCCCGGGGATTATTCCTGGGAATTCGTGGTGGAGGTTTGCCGTCCGGCTCTTCAAATCCTGACCTCATTTCAAACCAGTAACTATAAGACAAATGTAAGGGAGTACCCGCCGGGGATTTTCTCCGTCAAAAAATGATCACTATCAATTATTAACTTGGTAACTGAGAATGTGTTGCCTGATCATCTCCGAAGAGTCTGTTTAAAGATTGATTTTTTCCTGTTTAATGCAACACACGCTTTTTTGGAGGTTTAAAATTTCGATTAGGATAAAGAAGACTCTTCGGACGAAAACAGGAACTTTGAGAAGTTTAGTTAATAACCCCTGGGGGGTACTTTAGAAATTTTTGGGTGGGGATGTGCTTCTGGGACCATGGAACCCTTAGCCGCCAGAGCTCGTTCAAGTGAATTTTGCTACCCTATACTAGACTAAACTTCCAAAGTCCCCCCTATCCCAGAGTAGCTGTTTTCCAGAAACTACTGAGGTCACAAACACAGTCCAGCCAAAACAAAACCGATTTGATTTTTTCATATTTTTGGGTAGCAATTCTTGGTTTTCCTAGTCTAGACTAAAATCTTGAACCAATTGATCAGTTTGCTGGAAAATGATACCCTATTCTAGAGCTAAAATCTCTGATTTATATACCCTATCCCAGAGTAAACTGCTCGAAAACCATATGCCCTTCACAGCGGCACATACCTATATAGCCCATATATGGAAGTACCCCTTCCCCCCGGGTCGTAGCCTCATTCGACAAGAGGATAAATAAGCGGCAAAGCTTCGAGAACCCAAAGTGCCAAAGGTCCCAAAGCTTTACCGTGGACTTCAAATACCAACTTACTAGTACAAGGTTTGGTGATTTAGCATCGTAAAGTTTACAGTTGTTCTCAGTGTCGCCCGGAGGTTTTGCTTTTGTTTGTATCTGAATTATTAAATTTGTGCGTGATCCATGGCGAATTCAACAAGATCGATTCATGTTAGCATCATTCAGCTATAGCATTAGCGAGTTTCGATAAACCTTGAAAGTTCACAGGTCGCTTTACTGCGCTTTTCAAAAACATGCGAACTCCTAAGTTGAAAAGTCGCTTTCACAATTGCGTTTTTCGCTACCGTCAATAGGGAACTTAAGATATAGACGTTTTCGGAGCGACGGCGATCGGAGTGGCAGAGCAAGCCTGGAACAGAGGCAGCCTTCGCCTCCCTCCAAAATTCGAACATTAAGATCGCAGTGAACTCAGGAGGACGGCGCGTTGGAAAACTACCGAAGAGGAAAATATGGCTTCACATAAAGAATTAAGAGATCTAGAATTAATGCTCATTTGCTTGCATGCAACAACAACAACTTTACTTCAGTATTCCAACTTTAGTACGTGGACCGGTATTACCGACTATTCTGAACAATTTTTACAATGTAATAAGTTTCATTTATAAGATACTCTAACGAAAAAAGTGAGCTAAAGGCACACAATTAAAATACCGGAGTTCATATTTTTTTTATCTGGATACTTTCATTTGGCTCGTAGGACAATTTTGTCCATGTAAAGCTCACTTTCGGTTTGCTGTTTGCCATATTGGATCTTGACTCTGTGATATGAAACATAGAAACATTTTAAAGATGTAAGTTTAGATAAAAGGGCTTGGAAATCGAGCTTGAAATGTGACTCAAAGAAAACAAGGACAATTTAAGAACGATAATCTGCAAAATTCTGGTTGCTTAACGCAACAAACCTGATTAAAATAAAAGTTAAATACTCACGTTCTCGCCACAACGCCAAACAGACCAGTTTCACGTCGCCGACGGGAGCACGACGCAATCTCGACCCAGAGCTCTTCTGCGCATGTAGAGGAGAGGGACCAAACCCGTAAGCACTGGGGTCGAGAATGGAGCTTAAGAATGGAGCACGACGGTTCACTGGCGAAAAATGTCTGATTGGTCGATACCAGCTCACGTGACATAGAGTAAATTCAACATGGCGGCAAAGTCGTCCCTCGTGTGTTTATTCCAGGAGAAAGAAGAAAACTGGAGCTCTCCTATACGGCATTTGTTTAAATGGCCTGGCCTTTTCCTCCTGTTCCTGTGAGATTCGTTTACTGCAATGTTTGCGATGCGACTTTGAACGCACTCACTTTTTGGGCTATAATATGTTTCCGTTTTTTAACGGCTTAATTCTGCACAAAAACACTAGATGCCTTGAGGTCATTCTCTTCGTATTTAACAATTTTATTACCGAATAACGGAGGAAAATGCTATCCTAGCAAAACAGACTGGCAAGACTTGAACTTTTCCAAGCTTTGCACACTTGATCATGAATGCATATTACACTACTGAACGCTTCAAAGTATTGCATTGACTAATTGTTAAATAATCCGACCGGTCCATAGTTTTGCAGTTTGTTTTCTTTCCTTTTTATTCTGTGTGTCAAGCTAGAACGACTGACTCTTTAATAAAGCTACTTACTTACTTACTTTACATGAGGGCAAATAAATTAAAATAACACGTCACCTTAGAAGCAGAGAACATGTTGGTTGGAATATTCATGGCTTTGGTTTAGTGTGCATGCTGAACCGCTACAAAGAAGTAAAAAGCCCATATCTTTCCATGGATACGATTTTTAAGATTTTTATTGATTTTATTTGACTCTCACACAGGTACTTGAAATTCATACTTTCTTACACATGTATCATCAGAACACTTTGCTAAGTTACTCTACACTTTGTTTGATTCAGGATCAAGTTCATCTTCTCTGAAAAAAGTAAATAAATGAGTATATGTCAATATTTTACTGCCTTTTTTAATGATTCAACAGTAAAAAGAAACTATACTTCATATACATTGTATGAACTTAATTCTTCACTCTGCAACAACCTCTTCAAATATATACCGTAGTAAACCCATACATTTATCAGGACTTGGTAATAAATTTGGGCTTAAAATAATAATTAATGCAATAAAAACCCCTGACAAAGAACCTGCATTTTTCCCCCTTAATGGAAATTAGCACAAATTAGGCTTTGTAGGTTCTTTTATATAGTTTCCTAGAAAAACACATTGTAGCTAAGAGTATTTAGTGGTGTTCAGCATATTCCTTATATAACATCATCACACAATTAAATTGTAGTTGGAGTGATGAGTCACCTATGTCTCCAAAGAGGGATCCTGAAAGTTGACTTATCTTACTTGCCCAAGTGTACAGAATGTTTTTATAGATTTTAGAAAATAAAACCCTGTTTCAAATTTTAGCCTCAACAGCTTCTTGCATAGAGGGGCCTAGCTAGCTGACAAATGTTAGCCATACAGGTTCCTATAAACCAGGTTCTTAGTCACAGGTTTTTACTATATAGGTAATTTATACAGTGAGTTTATAAAGTTTAAATTAAAGCATGTTTCAACATTTGTTTACCAACATATTATGTTAGCTTGTTTTGAAAGCTCAACCTTGAAGTAGGAAACTGCATGTCATGTTCCAAAGTACTATTCATCAAGATGATCCAACTAAAAGTTTTTAAAATTTTGTCAAACACCATTGACCAAAGAAAACAAATGTCAAATGTTAACCCAAGCTATTAATGTCTGTAAGTTCATTTTTTTTTGGAGGGAGTGACTACCTTCACAAAATTTGCCATATCTTACAACGTTGAAAGATGATTCCTTTGCACCTGGTTATCTTTCACTTTAAATTTACGCCTAGATGTTTAGACAGGAAATTTAGATCAGAGCTGCCTGCCAGAGAAGCCATTCAAACGAAAGACACATTATCCACCCTCTCTCTAATATGTTATTAGCAAGCAGAGAGGTATTAAAAGACAGGGAGAATCCAAACCTTTGTGATTGTTGTGGATAATTCCAAATCCGATTTTAAACAGAATAATTTAATCGGATCGTCGGTCCTCTTAATTGCAAGCTTGACAGCCGTACACAGTGTCAACAGAAAATTTCTAGCACAGGTAACCTTGATATTAGTTGGTTCGATCAAAATAAAATTTTTCATAACCGAAAGGGTCTATTTTAGCATTTTACAAGACTCTCACCTTCTGGAAATTCGAAAGTAAGCCTAAAATGTCCAAAATACACAGTGCTATAACCTCAGGCTCAACATAAAAATGAATTGTTCGATTGGTCAAAATCGCATCAAATTAAAAGTGGGACAGTACGCTTTTAATACAAAACTGCCGCGCTTCCCTTTGCCACTCGGTACAAATTAATTTATATGCCAAAACAAAGTCAAAGAATATTGGTTTCCCCGCTTTATAATTTTCCGTTGCACCGAGAGGCAGGAAACTTAAACCAAGCGCAAACCTCTGCGATAAACTGTGTATGCGAGTTCAGATTTAGTAGTCAGCATTTTTTTTTGTTTTGATCAATGAAAATGCAGCCGAAACGGTAAGCTACCTCTTTCCTGCAACACTAGGTGCAAGCTAAATCAAATTTATCCCTTTGCTTTTCAATTTTCTGTTGTGTAGTGCTATGTTGCGTTTAACTTGAACCACGGATAAAAATTCAAAGGTGTCTAAATGTTTGCAGTGTGGGCAAACCGAATGGCAGCCAAGATGCAGAACACAATCGTGTCGATTTATAGCACAAAAAGGGTCTATACGTTTTACAAAGCTGCCGCTTCCGTGCAACTCGGTACACGCTAATTCATATACCAAAACAAAGCTCAAGAATTTTTCTTCCACTGCTATATAATTTCCTGTTGTACCGAGTTGCACGAGACTTGCACTAAACATAAAAGGAGAAAATTACCCACCTTTTAGGCATGTCCTCGCCTCGCATCCAGCGATCGCAACGCCGATCTCGGTTAAATGGATCGAGCCAGAGTGTTTATCTGACAGTTCAGGGATGCATTCTCTACTAGGCAACACATATCACTAAAAATTTCGACCAAAATAATTTTCGATCTCTCACAGTGGCAACAAAATCACAACACTACCACTGACAAAAAAAGCTGTCATTTCTTCTTTCATGTTGACAACATTTCGCGGGGATTTTGTCTCTAAGCCAATGACTTTGCCGGAAATCGTCCACGTGATTTATGTCGCGGCGCATGCGTAGACATTTTTCGCCAGTGAAGCACGACGGCAATGTGGTGAGCAGGAGCATGCGCAATAGCGCACACATCATGACATCACGTCCGGTTGAAGTTGCCGTCGCCCCAAAACAACGAACCTTGAAACACAGAATCACAAAACGGATCGAAATCCACCAATCACCGACCACAAACCATGACCTTTTGAACCCATTAAAGTAAAGTTTTGTTTCCTAAGAGATCCGTTACGGTGATTGACGGCAGCGAAAAACGCAATCGTCAGTTGGCTTTTGAACTTCAGAATTCGCATGTTTGTGAAAAGCGCAGTAATTAGTAAGGGGGTGTTTACAAGAGAAAACTCACACCGGCGCGAGTTTGGAGTTTCATACCGACACGACTTTTTGATTTCGTATCGCGTTTAGATGATGACTGGGTCATTTCACATTTTGTTATTTGAATGTACACTTCATGTTGATAAAATGCACGTGTGATTCAAAATCGCGAACATTACGCATGCACTACCCGTTCCAGTCTACCGGCAGACCGATTTGACACCGAAACGGGTGGTCGTTTCGTGTTTACATGATACCGTTGCGAGATTTCGTACCGGAGTGAAATTCTCGCCCCGGTACAAGAACCGGGGTGAACTCACGCCGGGGTGACTCGCGCCAGCATGAAATTTGTGGTGGTATCATGTAAACAAATATAGAGTCATAAGAGGAAAGCGGAGTGAACTCGCTCCGGCACGAAAGTCGCCCCGGTGTCATGTAAACACCCTCTAACGTGCATAACATTTTTTTATCTGTTTTATGTACACAACCCGCTTCTGAAAGTACATGTAGGGTTGTAACACCTGCGCGTGAAAAGTCTTTCCTTGAAAGAAAGGAATATGTTTTTTGAAGATCGCCCCGTCATAGAAACATATTCACTTGGATGGCTAGGATGGGCTTTAAATGCAATATCCAACAGAAATAAACTAAAACTTAATTTACTTCGCGATTTTAAGAAACAGAAAATTACTGTTAAAATGTATATAAAAAACACCAAAATTGACGCTGTCACACTTTATCAGCGTAGAACGACAATAAATTTTGGAATTTCCGGTTACAAGTCAGATTATTCACGTAATCATAACTATAACAAAATTCTTAAATCTGATTGGCTATCAACTGCCCTGATTTCAGCCTTAATTGGACAGTTTAATAGGACAGTACGCGTCATGCCTAAGTAATTGGACAGTACGCGCCATCACGCGCGCGCTTAAATGGCTTTTTTTTTTCACTGCTAGCAAAACAAAATGTCGAATTTCTTGTGTTTTGATTCAAAAAAATAGCCTGCTATATTACAAATTTTGTTAAAGTTATGATTAATTGGTAACAGAACGTCGTGTCGTCCAATTCGGTCTGTAATCATACTCGTGATTAAACAAATCGGACTCCCGCTACGCGTTCGTCCGATTTTGTTAATCACTCGTATGATTACAGACCGAATTGGACTCCACTCAGTCCTGTTACCATTACTTATAGATTCATATCCACCCCGTGTATTGATGTGTTTTATAGTGGGTAAGGTTTTATTGCCTCCCCTCAGGAAAAAAATCGCCATGGTAGCCCAGTTAATTCGCCTTTTGGGTGAGTCTAGTTATTAATGTTTAAATTTTTCCTTGACTGGAAAGGGAGCAGTTCAGGGTTTAATTTCCTCAATAAACGTTCAGTTAATTGGAGTGGCGAAGTCGCGCCTCCCATTTTCTTCTCAATTCTCACGAAACACAGAGAAATCAAAGAAAGACTATTGTCAACTCGTGGGTGCGTTGTTAAGAAAACAATCAATTAGTTATCACCTCTGCTTTTCCCACAATAAATTTTAGGAAATGATAGAAATTCAGATTATAAATATACTATCCTTTTTCTGGAAACACAATACTTTTCTTGCTGCACGAAGTGCCGAGTAAAAAAATGGACAATTTCCTTCTTTTATACTATAAGCCGATCTTGCGACCCCTCAGTCTCTTGGCTTGCGGTCTACAGTATGTGTAACGAAACGACTAACGAAACTGTAACGCGATTTTTCAGGTTTTCGATGGGTTTTGATGTTCTAACGACAAACACATCTCCTCTGGACTCTGTGGCCATACATACTTAACCGATTTAAAAAACGACTCGAAGCAATCGGATGAAATTTAAGGCTAATTGAAAAATCAGGTTACTGACAGTAAAAAACAATGTAAACACATTTCATGGCAATGAAAGAACATATGCGATACAAAGTCGACACAACTCCTCCGCGAAATAGGACGCAAAACATAAAAAGGGGAGAAAGGGCAGGGGCTTAGCCGTGGTTTGCTTTGGACCGATCCCCCGCCTGGGTAAAAATGATGATTTCAGTACATGTAACACGTTCATGAAAAGGGGAAGATAAGGGGGCGGAATAGAGGCTGGTCTTTTATGACCATATATGGTATGAACAAAAAGAGGCCTGGCTTCTTTTTTCCCGATCGAACTGTACATGGAAACAAGCGTTTACGGTCCATAATTTTCACATCGTCTGCATCTTGACGAAAAGGATACGAAAATGGCATGTATTCTGTTATTTTAACCGATTTATATCGTTTTATAGTTGAAATGACATATTTCTTTTTACTTCTTTTGTATTTTTAGACAACTTATACGGATAAAGGAGAGAAGGTAAGATAGATCAAGGAATGCAAATAAGCCACGCTTTCAGTTCAACGGACACAGAGTGCCAACGTCTTCGTGAATAAAACTTTACTTGAGGTCGTCAAATGTACTTATTTGAATGGGACAAGTTGTTGTTGTTGACGATTGAAATAATCAGCTCGATGTTTGGCTGAAAGCGAGAAATTCGTGGTTAGCAATATTTATTTGCCAAATATTTAAACGTAGTTTTGCCAGTGTTTATCAATCCCGCGTTCTGTGTCATTTTCAATTTGCCCAACGATTTTATCCAAACATTTATTGTGAACAGTTTTATGAAAGCATATAGAGAAGACTAGAAAAGCATTTATCTTCTTAAAACAACCCCTCAAAGAAGAGATCTGAAGGTTCAAAGGTTAGACTTCGTTTAAATATTTATTTATTTATTACAATTTATGGCTTAAGAAAAACCAAAGGCCAAAGGACAGGACCTGAACAATCGATGAAATCGATAATTGATGGTAATCGATAACAATCGATGACAATCGATATCAATTAATCGATTGATACTGATAATCGATGGACAATCGATGATGACAATTTTTGTGATTATCGATTATCATCGATTATCGATTGATCGGTAACAATTGATGACGAAAATTTTTGTGATCATTCATTATCATCGATTATCAAGATCGAGGTGGACGTGAAAAAAGAAGAAAAAGAAATAACAATAAGCTTAATCGTGTTTGAACGACGACTGCATCCCAGGTCAGTTGAATCTTTGCAATGAAGTCGAAGCTAAACCGATCAAGTTTGTACTAACAACAAGGTATGTTAAGTGTCTCAATTATTTGTGCTGTTTTTCATGGAACCACATCGATGAACAATTCTCAAACTTTGCTACTGAGGTTTAAAAGTAATATATGATCTGCGTACGCTCCCGCGATACCTGAAGATACGGAGACATGAATTTAGTGCCAATCGATGACAATCGATGAAGTTCGCGACCACCTAAGTGTGATTATCAATTGATCATTGATTGGCCGATGCCAATCGATGCTAATCAACAGTAATTAATTGATTGTCATTGATTGATCGATTGATTTTCCGATCATCGATTTTCATCGATTGTTCAGGTCCTGCAAAGGATGAAATTTGGCCCTATGAGTTTGAAGTGAGCAACTAGTAGCTACCGGTAGTACTCTACCTATTAACGCTTACATAAGCTCATATTGATGCAATTCTTGAAATTCTGTGATTGAGTACTGTTCAAAATAAAGGTCACTTACAGTAAGAATTTGAATGTATGATAAGATTTTAGTCATCAATCTTTGATGTTCCTGGATGCATGCACTGGCATTGCCATTCTTGGGGCTCGGGGAGGGGGATTAATTTATTGGATCATGGTATTCTACTGAACCAGACCATGTCCACTTATAATCAGATGTATTTTTCTGTTTGTAAGTAGATGGGCATAAAACCAGGGGGGTTTACAAGCGTGGAGAAGGGGGGGATATAAGCAGTAGATTGTTATACCTACAGAATTTTTTCTTGTTTGACCTGTTAATATTTTGAGTGTAGATGAACTGTCTGTCTGTCAAAGGCATTAACACAAAGACATGGTCTTGTCAGGACCATTGTGGAGGGGGACAGGTGGGTGGGAGCCCGGGAGAAGAGGGGGCGGGAGGGGTACGGGAGACAGGAGAAGAAGGGGTGGGAAGCGGGATCTCTATGATGGCGGGAAGCAGGGGAGAAATTAAAAAAGGCAACCTTTCGTTATTTGTTACTGCTTACATCCGGTCAAAGAAACCAACCCAGCAACGTTTCTTGACTTCCATATAGCATTTTCCACGGCTTAAAGCAAAATTTTATACACGAGAAAAGTCAAAAAACGAAAATTCGTACTCGGGATAAAATTGGAAACATTTCCAAGTGGCTTACGTCGTAGGACATGAATGAGATAGCATGACACATGTACACTGTGTCAGTCGTGTCAGTGTCTCGTCTGTCTCTTTAGCTGTCAAAATTCTCCGTAAGAACGACAAAGCAAGTCAGGTATTCTCCTGGTGAGGTTGGGAGCTCAAACCATATGACTGTAGTTCACAAAACACTGAAGGTTTTGCCGTGGGGTGTAAACTTGTGTCGAAGGAATGCCACTTCAATGATCACGTTGGAGGGTGCAGAGTGGCTCGATTTACAGCACAATTTTTTATTTTGGACAAGCTAGCTAGCTGGTCAAAGAACTCCCTTTTAGAATATGGAGTCAAATAGCGTGATTTAAATGATAACTGGAGAAACACAATAAAGGGCGGGAGTCGAGAGACAAAGGGACAAAAAAGTACGGGAGGCGGGAGAACGGGGTACGGGAAGCAGGAGATTGTGACCCCCCTGTCCCCCCCCCCCCCCCCCCCACACCATTGGGTGGTTATGGAAATAAATATTGTGTCCTGTCAGGAAAATCTTTTAAGTTTTTATGCCAGTTCGCCTATCAGAAGTAGTTCATGCACTGCATGATCAAGGTCATGATCACCATATAAGCTGTAAATGAACATGTTTTTGCCTTTTTTCTAGCCTGAGACTGGCTCTTTTATTGCTTTTGATCACATCACATTCTGGGTAGGAAATGCAAAGCAGGTTAGTATAGATGTCTAAATCTTATTGAAGCATAAATTATATCTCCAAACCTCTCTGACATTGAACATGTGACTTGTGCATAAAGATGCTTTTTACTATCAACAATCTTTATTCTCAATTGTTGGTAAAAGCTTCTGCTTGAAAAGGACATATCAAACATCATGATAATTCAAAGGTTATTTCATATCATAATTTGAGGTGAAAGTGGGGATGGTAGGGGGGTGGCAAAACACTTAGTAATTAGCCATGACAAAATCAGTAATATTTCCCTCACAAATTCCAAATTTAAGCAATTTTGTCTGCCAGTCTTCCATTGTCAATGTTGACAGTAGCTACGTACAAGCAAGGTATCATTTAATATATATTCTATTTCACCATTGGCCAATGTTAGATATGTGTGGGAAATCAGACCCAAGGGGGGGGGGGGGGGGGTACTCCAGATTTCAAGTGACAGGGATGATCAAAAGAAACTTTTTTTGGTGGGGTTGAAATTTTTGATTGGCCTGAGTGATATTAAATGAAAAATATTGCCCATTTGGTTAGATATCCAACTTTCATAAAATCCAACTAGTGGTCTATTATCAATGCTGCATTCTGATTGGTTGAGCTACTACTAGGCTATATGTTATAGCCCACTAGTAGCAGAAAGCGCCGGCTTTTTGGCGGCAAAAAAGGATTAAAGTCTAGCTTTAACTAGCTAAAAAATTTTTATGCTCCATATTTTTGACCAACTAGTTGGATTTTGCTAAAACAAATTATTCCTCTCGCAATAGCCCATTCAGCCTTTGGCCTCATGGGCTATTTACTCAGACCCCATTCGGGCTCAAGGAATAATTGTTAAATATAATTTTTTTGATCATCGAGACTGTTGATTTTCCGGGTTAGTTACTCTAAGGTTCCTTGTTGTGACTGTTGACCACTAGCTGTCCCTCAATTATGCACAGATGTGTCACTGATGTGATTAATGCATTTTCCAAACAAAACACCAACAGGCAGCCTCGTATTACTGTACTAAAATGGGATTTGAACCATTTGGATACAAAGGGCTTGAGACAGGCTCCAGACAGGTGGTATCACATGCTGTCAAACAGGGAAAGGTAAAATTATTGTTGCAGGCATCTCATTATTACGATCTGAACCTATGTGTCATTTATCTCATCACAGTTGTCATTTACCCTCATCTGAATTAATTGCCATCATCACTGACTATGATGCCTGTCATCATTATCATTTACTTAAAGTTAGCCATCCTCTCTTTTTTAAATTATTAATTTATAGAAATTACAGCTGTCACTAAGTCATGAACATAACATAATTATTATTTTGTTGAAGAATTAAAGAGTGAAATAATTATAATAATTATTAGCTTCTGTTTAAATTTTTTTTAAGTGTCTGATCAATGAACTAGTTTTCTGAGCAATTGACATACATGCATGATTGTATAAATGCTCTAAATTCTTGATTCTTTCCAGATGACAGACTTGATGGTGTTTTATTAGTTATTATTATGACTGGATTGTCATTGATTAAAATGAACACTTGTTAATGTAATTACAAGTACAAGTCTGATTTCAAGTATTATTATTTTTTCAGATAATTTTTGTTTTCCAGTCTCCACTCAACCCATCAGGAGAGATGTCAGAGGGTAAGCACAAATTTTTGTAGTTTATTTTCTTATGAAAATATTTGATTGTCTGTTATATATTTACAATGTGGTATGCAGATACTTATATTATCTTTGTGCCTAATTTGCCTTGTACTCATATTTTCAGCTATGGGAAAACATCTCATGGTCCATGGTGATGGTGTAAAAGATATTGCCTTTGAAGTGGAGGACTGCGTTGGTCTTTACAAGGTGCAGTATCTTATTTCTTATATACCGGTAATATAAATCTGTTTTTCTGTGTGCATGTGTTATTTATGAGTGCCAATACATTTATATTTGTTTAATAATAATTGATTATATAATGATCTGAGGCCCGTTTCTTGAATTAGGTCCAGAAACTTTTCGGGTCTGAAGGCAAATTTTAAAATCAAAATCTGTTGAATGAATAGTAGCACAGTTCCTACATGCAGCTCACAAACCACCCAGTTTTGCTTCTTCAACTGATTAAGTTTCATTTTATCATTTCCAAAATTATTTAAACTTTGATCTTGAATGCAAATATGAGAAACAAAAAAAAGGGTTTTGGGCCCGGAAAGTTATTGTGGCTTTCGAGAAACAGGCCCCTGGGAAGTAGACGTTTGAGATATCTCAAGCTCGTACGATCACGCTTCCTCAAAAGCTCGACTTGTGAGCAAGTCTATGTAATATGAAGTTGTAACCAAGTTTTACTTTGTGGGCACAGAATTATTAGTTAGGGTGTGATCACTCAAATTGAACCTTTGGAACTGTCCACAGATACATGATGGTCTTCTACTTATTCTTCTTTTTAGGCTGCCCTTAAGCGGGGTGCTGTGTCAGTTAAAGAGCCATGGGATGAGACAGATGAAGAGGGCACAGTGACTTTTGCTACTGTCCAGACAGTAAGTACTAAAAATAATACCCATTCTCCTGCTTTGTTAGAATTATTTTAACACTGATAAATTAAGAGAGAACGAATGGAACCTTTTTGGTATCTAACTTTTCAACTTGCTTTTTCCAGCACTTCCAGTCAACAGATCAAAATAATGCAATCCACATATCATAAATGAATAAATAAATAAATCTGTTTATAAATTCACTATTTCTGAGTGCTATTGAGGTTGTTGACAAGAAATATATTAATTTATATTTTAATTTGGCCTTGTTGTCCTCTTTACCCTTCTGTATAAAGTTGACTTGATATGTTTTTGTTTATTTGTAGTATGGTGATACAACACACACTTTTGTTGAGCGAAATGGTTATGATGGTGTCTTTTTACCAGGCTACAAACTGCCAATGACCAAAGAATGCCATCTTGCTAAACTGTAAGTTCAGTGGGGCTTAAGTTAACCTCCCGATTCATGACTGATGTAATCATGTTAATAAAGCCCATACAACTCAACCATTGCATGTTCAAGTGGGGCATAAAAATGCAACAAAATAATTATAACAATTCACATCTGAATACACCACATAATTTGTTACAAATCATCATTGGGGATGGCTGAGAATGTAAGTTAAATATTTCATATGAGGGAACTAGACAAGTCTTTGAATTGACCATCTTTAGAATTATTTTTAAATATTTCTGAAATACATTGTATAATTAATTTATAAAATTTAATTTTTTCTCCTAGCCCTGCTTTCCATGTATGATTCAGATGTGTGATGATAGATGAGAGCTATTTTTTTCTTTCTTCTACTAGGCAACTGTGCAACTGTTTAAAAAGTTGTACAAATAACTTTGCTGTTATTCTTCAATGCCTTCAGATGAAATTTTTTATCTCTATTTTTAAATTTTGCTCTTAACAGGCCAGCAGGAAAACTTGCTTTTATTGATCATGTGGTTGGAAACCAACCTGATGATCAGATGGTGTCAATCGCTGAGTGGTGAGTAAAAATCTGCCAGCCAAACACAAACTGGCAGAGCATTCTTTATTGTTTAATTTGCTTTTCATAAATTATACCAGTAAAAATTCAGCTACTGCATTAATAAATGAATGAATCTTAGCCTAGCTAGGTGAGTCATTAAGTCACATGGTCTTTGAGTTTGATTGCAAAGAGTAGAAAGTGGGGTTAATTTGGGTGGGCATTTTACTGTTAAGACTGAAAGAACAAAGTCTTTTTCTCCTGCTCTCCCCCCTGTCTCCTTTGACATGTCCACCACACAACCCAAGTAACTTCCAGTGATTGCAAAGAAGAAAGTCCATTCCAGGGAAACAAATAAAGGTTTGACATACTTCAAGCTTGGGCCTGGCAACATTACTTTTTCTCCAGTGATTAATTTTTACTTGTTCAATCCCCACTGCAAAGGAGTTTAAATGCTTTTACAGGAAATCCTTTTAATATTACCTAAATGTGAATTATCTAGGGTAAAACTAATTGCTAGTAACCTAAACCCCACCCTTTCTGTGGCTCCTCCCCAAATTACAAAGGAGAGAGGCAACTGAGAACAGCCATGACTTGTACTTCCCAGGTGTCTTTAAGCTAAAACTAAACTGGTATTAATGACTTTGCCTCCTTCTATGGCAGTGCCTTAAAATTTATTGCATTTTGATATCTGCTTTAAATTAAAGGTATGAAAGAAACTTGCAGTTTCACAGGTTTTGGTCTGTGGATGACAAGCAGGTACTTTTTCAAATCTTAAATTTTGAAAGTACAGTAGCCTATTCTTCAGCTGTTCCCTTTCCTGTTAACCCCCCCCCCCCCCCCCCCTACGTCCCATAGCTGAACCCATTATCAAGTCAGTGACGTCTTTTCACAGTGTTGAATTTTGGAAGTTTAATAAGATTATTCCATGTAGATAACTTTCAGAGTCAAAGAGTTTCAAATAAATTTTAGAAGTACACGTAAAAAGCAGTAATAACCTTAGCTTCCCACTCCATCATTTTGTCTGAGAGATGCCAAAATTGGGAACGTAAACCACCCCTGAACATTTGCATGAAACTGCTGAAAATGAGGAGACAGAGGAATGTTTTTAATTATCATAAATATTTTTTTGAATCGGTGGCAGGACTTACAGGTGTAAAGGGGCAATGCCACAGGAATTCTTGTCATTAGGTTGTTTTGAGCATGATTATAATTTTTCTTTTTCTCCTATCCAAGTGAACTTGCAACACAAAGAAGCTTGGGGAACTCGAACATGACAAAAGACGATCACGTTTTAGTTGCTCTTAAGAATTAGAAAAAAAAGATCATTGTTTAGTGATGTTTTACAATACGTACCAAATCATAAATTAATGTGACCATGGTGAAGGGGGAGGGAACGGGACATAAGAGACATATCTGCAGAGTTTGTGATCCCACTAATTGCAAGTATTTAATATTCCCATCAACTTCCATTATAATATAATATTCTAGATTCACACAGAATACAGTGCACTAAGGTCAATTGTGGTAACTAACTGGGAGGAAACAATCAAGATGCCAATAAATGAACCAGCTCCTGGCAAAAGGAAAAGCCAAATACAGGTAAGATTACAAGCGTGTTTAATGTTCATGCATGTACTTATTAATTTATTGATTGTTCGCTTGTCTTTTTTCATTATTAGTTTTAAATTGTGTGTTTTGTCTAATAATATTGCCTACATAACACTGGCAGTTCACTACAGCACTGGTGCAGCAACCAACACTATCTAAGCTTGGATAAGATGATTAAGAACCCATCCTAACGTTTCAAAACAGTTTTATAATATTATTATTGATTTGCACTTTTGGATGTATTTCAGGAGTATGTAGACTACTATGGAAGTGCAGGAGTACAGCATATTGCTCTCAACACATCTGATATCATCAGTTCTGTAAGTCACTAGAATTTGTTCCTTTAAGGCTGTGCATTTTAAAATTGGTGGGAACCCAAAAGCTCAGCTCTGAGCCAGTCATGTACATCCTAATTCTTAACACATCTGATGTTACTGAGTTCTGTGTTTCTGGTCCCTGTAGCTCTTTAAAAAACAGGGGATACTGGAAGCTTTCTGAGCACCGCTTTGCACTCTAAAACAATTACCAATGAAAGCGCTGCAGTGAAAAGCAGAGTGTACTCTGGGGAAAAGGTAGTTCATGTATACCTTGTACCGTTTTAAATTCAACATTAATTTTATATACTTTTTTTATACATAGAGAATGGAAACGTTTAAGAGGTTAAAATTGTAACTTAACTCCGCTTTAAAGATTAAACTTAAATTGACAAGGTCAAGCGTTTATGTACCAGCAGGAGATGAGATGCCACTGAAGCAAAATGACCGTAGACTTCTACCGTTTAATAAATATACTTCGGCTTACTTTGGCGTATTACCTCGGGCTTTTACAAAAGAGTTACGTTTATCTTTTCCGAATAATTCTCGAAAATAGATGCTTACCTCCTGACTTGACTTTGCGAATCTCTTCGTGTAGACTGTCTTCTAACTATGTTAAGCTTAAATGCGAATTTTTTTGAAAAAACTGGAAAGTTTCTCTGATGAAAAGGACGTTTTGCTTCGTCTTGCTTCGTCTTGCTGGCAAACGTTGCAAGGACTTTCCCGCGTACCGGCAATCCAGCTGCATCTGTTTTCCCGCCTTTTTCCTACCGCTGTTCATTTTATCACGTGGTTCAGTTTTGGTGGAAAACCCGACGTGGAAAACCACTCCCTTTGTTCATGAAAAAATATTTGAAAGGTAAATAAATGAGAAGTAGTTACATGATTTTGTTAGATCGTGTTATTTTTTAAAATCATCGCTTATAATGACCTTAACAAGATTTGTTTTGGGGTTTTACGTTTTTTTGCACTTTTTTTCGTTGGAGGACCTTGGAGAAATCAGTATTGCCAAGACCACCTAGTTGAGTATGAGTAACTGGTAGAGCTGAGGAGCTAAAAACCGGTTTTACAAACGATATCGAGTTACCTTATTGGCTTTGTTATCGCTAAAACGAAGCGAAAACTTGAGACAAAACGTTTTTGACAATGTTCGTATCTGGGTCGCAGCCGGGATCATAATAAGCTCAACTGCGTCTGCCGACAGTCTTACTTTACCGAACAAAAACCACTTTTGACGCTCTTGGTGCTCAAGGTTGGGTATTATATTGCCGGTACAGTCAAATCCTGTTAATACGGAGACTGAAGGGGCCATAGAAAGTGTCCGTATTAACCGGAAGGAATTTAGAGGAATGTAAGGCTTTCTTTCCCCAGGGGCAAAACAAACTGTCCGTAATAATGAGGTATCTCTTGGTATCCGTATTGTGCGGGGTATTGCCGTTACTTGTATTTATTTTTTTTTGTCCGCAGGTAAGAAATTTGAAGGAAAGAGGGATGGATTTTCTCGTTATCCCTGACACATATTATGATAACCTTCGCACACGACTAAAAGATGCCCCCATTACTGTAAAGGAAGACTTGACTGTGGTGAGTTATCTCGGCAGAGAAAAGTTTTCCGAAATTATAATAATCTTAAAGAGACCTTTCCTAAATCAGAATGCCGGGGTGCTTACGTTATGTTCGTTTTCTTTGACTTAAGGTGATTCCCTAGTAAAAGAACGTAACATAGATTGTAGATGAAACTTGGTACACTGATGTAACAAGTCAAGAAGATGATAAAAAAAGTAATAAAAAGTGGGGGTCACCGTGCTCATTTTGACGTCACAATGCTGACAAATACGGTTATTTAGGACCCTGTGGCAAAAACCGCGCGCATCCCAAAACTAGACAAAAAGAAGAGAGTTTTTCGATGATGCATGTGGTATCGCACAGAATTTGACTTTAATGAGTTGTTTATCCACTTACGTACCAGAAAAATGCCTTTTAATGCTCTTGTTTTTACTTTACGCTCCAAAGTAGAACTAAATTAGACACGCGCTTTACGACCCGTGATAGCTCAATCCGTACAATTTAGTAAAATTATTTGTGCCAATTTTTTTCTCATCGAAAGGAAGCACTGTCCTTATTAAAATCATGAAGTAAAAAATGGGGTTCACCGTACTCGTTTTTGCGGTAGAGCTGCAGAAAGTGCGCGCCAAATGCATTTTCTCCGATTTCTGAGAGAGGACTGGGGCGAGTTTCAAAATTAAATGTATGTCATAGGGGGAAGAAAGTATTGAAAAATCCGTTTTTTCAGAATTTACATCGAGATATCATATTTAGGACACAATGTGATAAAGAAAGCGCTTCTTTGAAAATCAAAGTGAGTAAGCACAAGTTAAACATCCACTATCGAGGTTTTCTGTGAGGAAGTCGAACTCAGCAACACGCGTACTGCTTACATTATGCACCTTCCCAACACATTGAGTCTCACCTCGGCAAGAAACAACTGCAAGCAAAAATTCCAATAGCGTTTCTCTTCAGTCAACTTCATTTTAATAATGTTACTTCACATGCTCTTTTTTACGGCGGTCATCTTGTTATGCGCAGTAAGAGATGCGCAGTGCAAAACCAGGGAATCACCTTAATGTCCGGTCCCGAGGGAAACAGTAGAGACCTTAAGATTCACTATGATCTCGAGACGAGAATTACGATTATCGTAAAATCTTATTTGCCACCATATTTACGATAATCGTAATTTTTGTTGCTGTGCCAGCTTACATGACAGACTTAGAAAGAAAGAAAAATATAAGCGTAGAAATTTGGGCAAGATTCGATCCTGGAGCTCCGGATCTATGGTAACCTGCCCTAACCACAAGACCACCGAGGATTCGCTGCAGGATGTTGGTTTGATTTAAGTACTAACGCGAAATCCCTAACCCTAAATAGAAGCTAATCATTAACCCTAATCAGTAATCTAAGTGCTTAACCCTAATCAGTAATCTAAGTGCTTAACCCTAATCAGTATTCTAAGTGCTTAACCCTAATCAGTATTCCGGTTAGCTTCTATTTAGGGTTAGGAATTTCGCATTAGTACTTAAATCAAACCAATACCCTGTAGCAAATCCTCGGTGGTCTTGTGCTTAGGGCTGGTTACCATAGATCCGGAGCTCCAGGATCGAATCCTGCCTAAATTTCTACGCTTTTATTTTTTTTTTCTTTTTAAGTCTGTCATGTAAGCTGGCACAGCAACAAAAATTACGATTATCGTAAATATGAAAGTGAAAGAATGATCATCGCAGTAAATTTTCCAATTTAAGCAATTGGAAAGAAGAAGCCTGAAAAAAAAAAATCATGGCTTCAACGGGATTCGAACCCATGACCTCCGCGTTGCCGGTGCGTTGCTCTACCAACTGAGCTATGAAGCCTCACATTGGGAGCGAGGTCAATTTATTGAGTTCATATCTCCCGTAAGGAGTGAAATGATGTGAAGTAATGAAATAATTCATGTTTTGAACTGCGGTGAAAGAATGATCATCGCAGTAAATTTTCCAATTTAAGCAATTGGAAAGAAGAAGCCTGAAAAAAAAAAAAAAAAAAATCATGGCTTCAACGGGATTCGAACCCATGACCTCCGCGTTGCCGGTGCGTTGCTCTACCAACTGAGCTATGAAGCCTCACATTGGGAGCGAGGTCAATTTATTGAGTTCATATCTCCCGTAAGGAGTGAAATGATGTGAAGTAATGAAATAATTCATGTTTTGAACTGCGGCTTCTTCTTTCTAATTGCTTAAATTGGAAAATTTACTGCGATGATCATTCTTTCACTTTCATCTATAACCGCAGTTCAAAACATGAATTATTTCATTACTTCACATCATTTCACTCCTTACGGGAGATATGAACTCAATAAATTGACCTCGCTCCTAATGTGAGGCTTCATAGCTCAGTTGGTAGAGCAACGCACCGGCAACGCGGAGGTCATGGGTTCGAATCCCGTTGAAGCCATGATTTTTTTTTTTTTTTTTTTTCAGGCTTCTTCTTTCCAATTGCTTAAATTGGAAAATTTACTGCGATGATCATTCTTTCACTTTCATCTATAACCGCAGTTCAAAACATGAACTATTTCATTACTTCACATCATTTCACTCCTTACGGGAGATATGAACTCAATAAATTGACCTCGCTCCCAATGTGAGGCTTCATAGCTCAGTTGGTAGAGCAACGCACCGGCAACGCGGAGGTCATGGGTTCGAATCCCGTTGAAGCCATGATTTTTTTTTTTTTTTTTTCCAGGCTTCTTCTTTCCAATTGCTTAAATTGGAAAATTTACTGCGATGATCATTCTTTCACTTTCATCTATACCGCAGTTCAAAACATGAATTATTTCATTACTTCACATCATATCGTAAATATGGTGGCAAATAAGATTTTACGATAATCGTAATTCTGCTCTAGAGATCATGTTGCTCTACGAGAGCAGGACGGGAATGAGCTGGGCGGTAGGTACTCGTGCGCATGTGTCAAGGGTCAAAGTCACTTCCGGTAGCCGTCCTAGATCTTCCCGTCCTCGTATCTTAAGGTCTCTAGTAGGTTTTGTTTTCCCGAGAGTCCTGATGTTTCCCGAGACGAAGGAGAAAACTGGCAGTGATTTTCCCGCCTTCTGTCATGTCACTTTTCACCATGCTTTGATCACGTGCTGTAATGTATCCCGAGTGGGTTATATTGCTTATTAGTACAATCCAACTAGTGGTCTATTATCAATGCTGTATTCTGATTGGTTGAGCTGACTGAGCTGCTAGTAGGCTATATGTTATAGCCACTAGTAGCGAAAAGCGCCGACTTTGAAAACCAAAACAGTGGCAGCTGAATCGCGTTTTGCTAGCTTAAGTTGTTTTGTCTCGATATTTTTGACGCAGACCCCATGAGGGCGAGAGGAATAACTGTTAAATGTATCACGATCGGGATACATTTGATTTTAGTCAAGGCCACGTGACCGACAATCAACCAATGGTAGTCCTTGTTTAGCTGAGTGAAAATCTAGGAATACTTATTCCGACGTTAGTGTTTCTGGAGAGAATAAAAAGCTTAAGCTTCACGTATACGACAAACCACAAACGTCTGTTTCAAGTTGAGAATGCAGAAAATTCAAATGGATAAAAAATTGCTTGAAACTTCTAATTTATGTGTCGAAATAATGAACAGTAGGCGACAAGCAAAGGGGAAACTTGGTCACGTGCTGCAAATTCGCGTTTGCCGTTTGACGTAAACGTGATGCTTAACCTCCAAGATTGTGTCAAACGGCAAGCGCGTGTTTGTACCACGTGATCTGGTTTCCCGTTAATTATCGTTTACTACTCACTGTAACTACACGGAAATAAGAAGATTCACGCCAGTTTTATTGATCAATAAGACTTGTTTTCATCCACTAAGCTGAGCTATTTTTATCCACTAATTTTCTACTTTTAGAATTTCTTAGCTTGAATCTGACGTTTGCCATTTAAACCTGACCCTTAATTCAGTCTGTTAATTTGTTGACTTTACTTTTTAAATTTATGTGTGTATTTTCTCTGCAGCTACAGGACCTTAAGATTTTGGTGGACTTTGATGACAAAGGGTACTTGCTGCAAATCTTTACTAAACCAATGCAGGACAGGCCTACTCTGTTTTTGGAAGTTATTCAAAGGCATAATCACCAGGTGGGTATATTGATGATAAAGTCTCTGTAGCTGTTCTCCTAAGAGGAGGCCACAGTACACGGCCCAGGCAACACGGCCTACCTTTAGCCTCATAGCAAGCGTTTTGGAGTAAATGAAAAAATGGCCGTTTTTATACTAGAGGACGCATTATCCGTCTGGACGAACTTGGATAAGCATTCGTAGTTCGTCTGGTTATACGTCTCATGTATAAAGACGGGCACAAGGCGTATTATGCGTCTGGACGAACTTTCCTTCGAAATACGTCTTGAACGACGCCCTACGAAAGGTAGTTCGTCAGGACGCATAATGCGTCCTTAGTATAAAAACGGCCAATATATGTATATATCGAGCCTGCGAGCAAACTCTCCCTTTGGGAATCGCGACAGGCGAAAGGTCATGCGCGGTCTCTTTTCCCGTCCCAGTCTTTCACAGCTCGATCTTGGCGAATGACCTTTGACTTGAATGAGTCCCAATGAAATCTCATTGGTGGATCTTAGGTAGGGATCCGGGCGCCCACTTTATTGAAGTTCAAACTGAGGCCCTCGGGGCCAAGAAAATTTTTCTTCGAAGCCGCTTGCCCCTCTTGTCTTGGGGACTTCCTCTAACTTAAACAGCTGAATCAATCTCTGTATCTTGCTTTAGTTTGCAGGCTACTGACGTTTCTGTAGTAAACTCGTTGATTCGATAAACGGACACCCCACTATAATGGACACCCCGATAATACGGACAGCAGCTAAATCCTAGGCAAAAATAAATTGTACACGTTTGACTGAGATAAAGTACTGCTATTACAGACTCATTGAGGACACATAGCTCAAGGTCGCTACGGTGTCCCTACAGTGTCCGACAGTTGACCGTATTTATTCGATTAACCGCCCTGGGCGCTTATTAAATTTTTGGACCTTGAGAGTGAGCGTTTGTTCGAGGCTGGGCGCTTGTTAAACTTTCACCATTTTCAGCAAGTGTGGTATGTTTATTTAGCAACAAAACAGTAAATGCTAATAACAAAATGCGAAGAATTAACAAAGCAAGGTTTCTGTAAAATACTCTGAAGAAAACTCTGTCTTCGGGGAAATCTCTTATTAGTACTTATTCAATTTCACTCTCAATCTCATTGTCACTCAAGTGGGTGGGTGGGGTGGGGGTGGGCGCTTATTTGAGTTTGATTGGGAGGGAGAGGGGGTGGGGTGGCCGCTTATTAATTTTTTCTGCCTTTAGGATGGGCGCTTATTCGAGGTGGACGCTAATTCGAGGTTTGGTTCTTATTCGAATAAATACGGTATTTATTTATAGCTCTGTCTCTTTCTTTCAGGGTTTTGGAGCTGGTAATTTTAAATCACTCTTCGAAGCAATAGAGCAAGACCAGGCTCAGAGAGGAAACCTTTACTGATTTTGTATTCCAATTATGAAACATATTCACAAACGTTAATGGAATCGAGCTCGCCCGAAACATCTTGGATGATGATAACTTTCATACTAATTTAAGAGAAGCGTAGCCAAGTAATAATTGCATAAGAAAGCGCCGCAATATACGTAAAACGCAATGGGTTTAAATCTGAATGCCAATCTCATGGTGGAGAAAACAGTAGTTGGGCTGAGATCATAGGGATAGGCGAGGTAAACCACGCAAGTTCGTGGAGTGTGACTCGTGATACGTCAACCGATGTTTCAGATTGGCGATTGTTTATAAATTATTTACGGTACGGTATATTTTCAGTGACAGTTTTCGATAAATGTTTTACAAGGCATATCGTTTTAGGGTTTGACCATGTATAAGGTGACATAAAATGTAAAACCCAAGCTTTTTAAAGTTGAGGTAAAGTATTGAAAGTTTGAGGATTTGTGTACTTTCAGTACTGAATAATCAGCTATATTTATAAATGTAAACGCGACTGTTCAGACTGGCAATAAACTGTTTAGGAAGTCATTTTGTTGGCGTCCTAATCTAGGTCTGAAATCGGGTGTAGGTTTGAGAGGCCTGCAGGTCTGAAAACGGGTGTGGAAAATTCCATTTTTTGGTCTGAAGTAGGGTCAGGATTTGGGGAACCGGGCGTCACACCCCCATCAAGAATTCCTAGGAGTACCCACCCCGGAACCTGGAACAGGCTAGACTTGTCTTACGCTGTCTTACTTTCCCTACAGATGATATCTGGGTACCAGATTAATAAACGCACTTTAAATTTCACGTTGTTTTCAAGAAATAGCTCCACGAGTCAGCGAAGGCATGCGTTCATGGACTTAATACGCTTCCTGATGTTCCCTGAAAATCTTATGAATAGAAAGTATCTCCATCCCGGCTTGCACACAGACTAGTGGAATTCATTTAGATAGTGAAATCTAGAAAACTAGGGGCAACAACACATTTCATTTCACACTCTCGCCTGCTCTTGTTTCAACCGCTCTAAAAAGGCTATCAACCTGTAGGGTGATTCGTTTTCAGTAAATTGTTTAAAATAATTTACTACTTTTTTTACCGCTTGGCGGTCTGGCCTAATACTTCTGACAGAAATATATTACGTAAATTGCAACACACAACTTTCATTGCCGCCCGGATAAATAGTGGAGCAGAAACAAAGGCAAATACTGTTACAGAAATTTCTTGATCCCGCGAGCATTTTGTAGGTTTTACCATTGTGCTATAGGAATTTTAAAGTTAAACGTTGGTAATTATTTTTCCTCTTTTTTAGGTACTAGGTAGATATGTACCGTAAAATTCCGAAAATAGGTCCTTCCAAATAATATAAGCCTCCCAAACTCGTAGCGCAAAAAAGAAAGACTAAGTGAGAAATATTCTTAATTCAAGATACACAGCAGCGTATAGCTAGTCACCCCAGGACGTTGCAGTGTGCGTGGATGAAAATACTTGTCACGTGACTTTTTGAAGCGCAAACCCCTAACTGTTGAACTAACTCACGTGGAGGTCAAAGCACCAATACTTATTTTGCAATCCCAAGAAAGCCCCTTGGTTAGAGTATATTTTCTGGGAGTGTCAAATACCTAGGTCACGTGATGCAAATCGTTCCCAATGGCCTACTGTTAAGTAACATTACTTGCGACATAGCTAAGGCCGGATGGTTGAGATAACAAAACCAAAAGGAATACGTCGCAGGCTAGGAAATAAAGACTCGACTAGCAAGTTAGTGGTAAGGTTAAATCACTCGTGACATTTTGAGGAAAACTAAGGAGCTTGTATGATTTAATTAAAGACGATTCAATGTATGATTATTTGTCGATGAATATAGTGCTCCAGTGAAATCTCATCTTTTTAATCTGCAACAAATTGAGGACGAAAGAAAAGTGAAAGTCAATTTTAATCTTTTTAACATATACAAAACGGGCTTTTTAACATATACCGATATTAATAGTCATACGTGCGTATTTAATTATATTTATGATGCACCTTACGAGTTTCCATTTAATATATCAGCTATATAACTAATGTCGCAATGGCAAGACTTTGACGAATAGACTGCGTAGCCGGCGCGATCGTTAAGTTAGGGCGAGCAAAGGATTGGCAGAGGACCAACGAAGCCGTGCAGAAAATGGAAACTCTCACAAGTGCAAAACCAATTCCGCCAGCTACGCAGGCTATTATATTCGACGAATTAATTATCAAGGGATCTGGGAAAGTACATTATCCCTTTCACAAACGTTTACAAAGAGTCGAGGTTTTTTTTTTTTTTGACAAATCGTATTTTATAATAAGGCATATTGTTTTTAAAATCCGAGTACGTATACGAGGGTGCGATAAAATAAGGAAGCCCAGTTGTCTAAACTTCGGATAAAGTATTAGAAGTTCGAAGTTACTTTTTTAAAAGCAAACAATCAGCTTTATGCAGTGGAAATGAGGCTGACCAAACTGCCAATAAACTGGTTAGTTATGTTTCGTAAAATTCAGTTTTAAATTGTTGAGCCTGATCTCAGGTTATTAGAAGGGAGTTTTTCTTTTACTTTTTCTTCAAATTTAGTGAAAGGAGTGAACGAGCGCGGCAATGTTAGTGTCTCGCTCGTTTCACTCGACGGAGTAAGAAAAAAGAGAGATTCCTCTACAGGTTATTATTACACGAAAATGTCATGCATTATCATTTCTCTAACAATTTCCATTTTGAGAAATGAAGTGTCACTGGACATATAGGTACTTAAAGTGAAGTCACCCCCCCCCCCCCCCCCCCGTCTTAACCTGTTCACAGACCTTCTATTAAAAGTTTCTCTTAAAAGTCCGTCGCTTGTGATAAAAATAGAAATGTATTTAGTCTTGTACCCTGAAGAAGGCATTTTAAATTAACATTAAGTAGTTATAACACTGCGAAGGGAATTTAATATATAATCTGATTAAGATAAAACCCGGAGGGGATTTATTGACCGCTAGCGCAAGGGGGCAAGGGTGGGGGAAAAAGAATTTTTTTCCTTTTTCGCGCCCCGCGCTCGTTTTCGTGCGCTAATAAAACAACGATCGAAAAGAAAAATAAGACAACGTCTGGGTACAGAGTATTTCTCTCCCATTTTCGAGCGAAAGGAAGGGGAAAATCCTGCGGAGTAGCGTAGTAGCTCAATCTTAGAATTTGTACGGCCGTCCCTTTCCTGTTTGTACGCAGACTAGAGGCCGGGGGGGGGGGGGGTACTGCCATATATGGATTTTTATAGGTATGTGCCGCTGTGAAGGGTATGGTTTCCAAGAAGTTTACTCTCTCTTGCTCTGGGATAGGGTATATAAATCAGAGAGTTTAGGTCTAGAATAGGGTATCATTTTCCAGGAAACTGATCAATTGGTTGAAGATTTTAGTCTAGACAAGAGACTATGACTATGACCTCATAGTCTCTTGGTCTAGACTAGGGAAACCGGGAATTGAGGAAACTTCTGCTTTTCACATTCCAGGATACAACTTTGAACATGTACCGACACCTCTATCATTTGGAGGCGTAGGCCTTTTCATAGATGAACAATATAACTATCGTGTCATAGAAAAAACTACAAACAATGAATTCCAAGCATGGTGGATTGAAATATGCTTTTCTAAGAAAAAGAACATTATCTGCGCTGTTATGTATAGGCAACATAACAATCCAGATCGCTTCTTAAAGTATTTTGAAGAGTCAGTAGAAAGGTATTCGGCAACAGGAAAGCAACTTTGCATTTTAGGAGATTATAATCTTGACCTTTTAAAATTAGAATGCTCAAATTATAGCCACGATTTCCTGATGTGCCTACAAAGTTGTTACATGATTCCAACAATTGACAAGCCAACTCGGGTTAGGAAAAATTCGGCAACACTAATTGACAATATCTTTGTAAACAATCCTGATCAAGTTATTGCGAGCGGTAATATAGTTTCTGATGTTAGCGACCATTTCTCGCAATTTTGCGTTTTAAAAAGCTCCCACGTGTCACCTAAACCTTCGAATCGAAAAACGCGCGATTGGTCGCATTTCTCTCATGACCAGTTTATTAATGATCTCTCGCTAGTAGAATGGAGTGAGATACTCCGATCAAGAGGAGATGATGTCTATCATGTATTCTCTACTTTCTATAGTAAATTTAACAAAATTCTGGACAAGCATGCACCCATAAAGATCCTATCTAAAAGGAGGATTAAACAACTATCTAAACCTTGTCAAACAAGCAAAAAACAACTTAACAAACTCTTAATTCTCCAGAAACGTGCACTTCGCTTTATACACTTTGCTAATCTCCGAGATCATGCTATTCCTCTTTTCATAAACACAAACATATTGCCAGTAAACTTTCTTTATTATCAATTACTTGCAGAAGCTATGTTTGACGTGAGTAATAACGTTGTACCCACTAACATTCAGGAATTGTTTCTCCCACTTTCTAGGGTCCACTCGTACAACACCAGATCGTCTAAATCTCAAAACTTTACGTAATGAAATCTAATCTTGAAATCCAAAAGAACTCCTTCTCGAGAATTGGTGCAAAATTGTGGAATCATCTACCAACTGAGATACGCACGTCTCCGAAACAAAAATTTAAAAGTAAAATTCGTTCCTTATTATTTGATATACTTGAAACTGGTGATACTTATTATGATTTAGATGAAATAATTTTTGAAATGAAGAAAAGAACATTTTGACTGTATTTATCAAGTTATTTAGCTATTTAATTAATTTTTTTTTAACTCTTGCCTAGAATCATAGCCCACAAATGTTTCTTCTTCTTTTTTCTCTCACTTTACAAACATTTGAATATATAGCAGTCTTCTCTTTTTTTCCTATATATTTCCTGGCCCGCCTAGTCTAGCTCTGCTATTTGCGGTGCCAGGAAACCTGTAATATTATTTGTTTTTATAACGCAATAAACTCAAACTCAAAAACTCAAATTCAAACTCAAACTCATTGCCACTCAAAAATATGAAAAAATCAAATCGGTTTAATTTGTTTTGGCTGGACTGTGTTTGTGACGTCAGTAGTTTCTGGAAAACAGCTACTCTAGGATAGGGGGCGATTTTGGGAGTTTTGGTCTAGTATAGGGTAGCAAAATTCACTTGAACGAGCTCTGGTAGTATAGGCTAAGGGTCCAGGGCTCCAGGGTCCCAGCGGCACATCCCTACCCAAAAATTTCTAAAGTACCCCCCCGGGACTTGAGGCAATAGTGCATTTCTTTGAGAATACAATTGTTATGGCAAGCCAAATGTAGCAATATTCAATTCGTTTAATTTTATATGTTATTTTGTATTTTGTATTCAACTATGCGTTTAATATTCAACTTGTATTCAACATTCAACGCGTTATTCAATATTCAGCTTTCCATTCAACATTCAACTATATTCATTTTATATTCAATTCTTCATTTACCCATTCAATTATCTATTCAACATTCAACTATTCATTCAACATTCAACTATTCATTCAACATTCAACTAATCATTCAACATTCAACCATTCATTCAACATTCAACTAATCATTCAACATTCAACTATTCATTCAACATTCAACTCTTTTGAGCCCTCACTACTTCTGGTCAGTGACGAAGATCATTGCTTGCTAAAAACATGGCGGCGGCGGCTAGAATGCTGGCTACGGAAATAGAAACTTATGAACATGACACAAGGCTCCACTTCGATGTGGAGTCTGACCTTCCAAGGTTTCTTGACTCGGTTCTTCCAAGAACTGACCAGATTTCCCAGACGAAAGTGGATGAGGGAATTGTGGAGCAGCATATTGTACATATTGTTGTTGACGATAATCAAACGGTGCGTTTGCATCGTATACTTGGAGACAGCAGTTCGAATATTAATGCCCATGACAAAGAAACCTTAGACAATCTCTCATCAGCGTTCAGCGTTCAATTTTATATTTCATTCCTTTTCACCTGAGTATTACTGCATGCTCAAAAATATAAAAATAGAAATTCAAGTTTGTTATGTTAATGTTTACAATATTTTATCTTTATTCCAAAGCAGTAATATTACATTACGAAAGTATCACTTATGGTTGGAAAAAATGTTTTTCAAAATGTTAAATCACATATTGATCGTAATATAGTAAAAATGAGCTACGCTTTAGTATCTAGCAGAGCACTATACATTGCTACTTTCTTTAGTTTTGTTGGTTCCAGTTTGGGGGAAAAATTTATTTTATTAAAATAAATTTAGAGTTGAGGAGAATGTTGCTTCATTGTTCATGTAGATTTTTTCAGTTTAAGGTGGCTGAACACAGTTTCGCAGGCGGTCAGCGGTAACTCGCGTGACGGCGCGTGTTTTAAATTAGACAAACAAACATGGCGGAGAAAAAAGCAATGGTGCACAGAAGACAATTTCTCAAAATTTTTGAGATATTTGCAGAATTTTTCCTTTTGTCATGCTTTCAATAATAAGAACTTTAAAATGGAAGTTGAACAGACGAATTTTGTGACACATTTAATAATTACAGTACAGTCATATTATTGATTATCAAAAAACCCGTCTGTTAAAATTTGGTCAAATAAGTTTCAAATGGTAATGATTAATAATTATTATTGATTATTATGGTAAGCTGTGTGCAAGTTTATAGGAAAAACTAATGAGCGAATTTTATGCAAACTGAGCAAGACTGAAATTTTAAGGTTTTATTCAATCGTTCATATTGCCATGGAAACTACGAAAACGTCACATTTTACCTGTTGGTCAAAATCTTTCATCAGTATATTTTTCACTTGCCAAGTTTCAGCTTGTGAGCTGCAACCTTTCTCTTGCCATGATTTGGCAAATGATATATACTTACAAACTGCCAAAACTGTGTTCAGCCACCTTAATGGAATGTTCCTGGTTCTGTATCAATTGCTTTGTTTTCAAGAAGAGATGTCTTTTCACTTTTGTTAAAAAGATAATACTGTACAGAAAGCCCTAGTGAAAGAATCACAAAATTGTCAAAACATTTGCCGTGAGCATATGTTGTGAGTGTTTGATACCTCTTCATCACATTCGTATGCCGATTATTAAAAGGTTCGGCAATGAAAAAAAAGGGTGGGAAGTCACATCATCTATTTACGAGTTACATTTTCCAGTGTGTAAGGGCAGCTAATTTAGTATGGTACATAGCACAAGGTTGTGTGCTTTTAGAAGTGATATTGTCATTCTGGCCAACGTTGTTACAAATTGGATACCCCTATCTACCAGATAAATTGCTATCCACTACATTACTATCCATTGGATAGTGCTTTATCCAGTGGACAGTGGACAACTGGGGTCAGCTGACTAAAGTAAAGAATTTTGAGGCAATCTTCAGATTACTGTGCCAAAGATTATCATTATGATATTAGAACATAAAAGAAAGAGGACAATTAAAGAAAAACCGGAAAAATGGTGAACAAAAGTTAAATATTTTAGTGTTGTTTATTGTCTTACGAGCAATCACAGCAAAGACTAGGACACGAGAACTTGCCAGGAAACCACAAAGTAATTAATGTTCTTAATTGCGGTTTACTTTCTCACGCCCGATTGGCTTTTTTTCATGTAACACAATAACATTCCAGAAATATTTCAGGTCAATTCACAGTTTGACTGTATAAACGTCCATCAAAAAAGTTCTGAGTCTCTAGTTTAGCATACAAAGAATTACCGGTAAAATAATATGAAAGCACAGCATCTTGAAATAGATTGACAGATCAAAACATTTAGCATATAGCAATAAAACACAAATACCAGCGGTATAATTTATTATTACTGCTTGTAGCCTACAGCACAGTAACTAAAGTTTGGGTTGGCTACGGGGTTTAGCTATTCTGAACAAGAGTTTTTTGTGATCTGTTGTTATGTCTGTAAAAATGTTCCCATCAAAACACAAAGCCAATGAACATTGTGAGGAAAAAGCCATAAACTGCAAGCGGGAATGTTGGTTACAGGTTTTAATGTTATAGATTTAAACAGGATGTTGGACTTTACAGCTGCAATAAATTTCTGATCAGCTTACGAACAAAAGTAATTTGATGACTGAAAAAAATGGTTAAAGCTTTATTATAGCCACAATGTCCATACTCTAAGAAGTAACATACTTTTCACTTCATTCATCCTCATGTGGCTATACAGTTGGGTTTTGAGGATGTGCAGACTGGATGGGCTGGCTGGTGAAAGTGGAAACCCCAGATACTCTGGCCTCCCCGCAGACGTCCTGTGAGGTTTGTTTTTGTTTGTCACGCATTCATTTCTCCCTACAGATACTCTAAACAAGCATCTTTAAGTTCTATAATACTATTTAACAATAATTTAAACAAATTATTGAACATGCACCTGCCTTTTTGCAGACTTGTCTAACTTTTACTTTTCAAAAAATGAGCATATTCCTAAAAATGCTTTCCTAAAGAGATACACCGTTTTCAGACAAAGAATGTGCATTCAACAATTTAGCCAGATCTGTTGAACAGGGTCCGAGTTGTAACTTAAATGTAATATCCCTAGGTGGTAATATCTGTGGGGGTAGGAAAATCTTATATAAAAGTGATAGTGATGCTCATCATCAAGGTTAGGGATAGAAACTGCAGATTTTTGTGTTACTTAAACTTACGGTGTTCAGGATAGAAAGCCAGTATTTTCACTTGTAAATGTTTAAGTTAAGATTCTCTGTAAGAAATACTCATAAAAATAGAAATGCTGGCAAACTGTGATAGGGTATGATCTCCTCTAGGGGTCAAATAAGGCCCAAGCTATGCCCACATTGGTCTTTTTTAGAGATGTAGAGATCACTTTTACATAGGAGCCTGTCCTCCTCACCTCTGGGTATTAATTTTCTTTTCCAGGGAGATCTAACTATCATTCCATTATATCCCTGACCAGGTCTAGGGCTTGAATATAAAGATCGATAACCAGTTGAGTGGACTGTGTTAGAGGGTCAACAACATCCAACACATAGCACTCTGTTGAATTCCTATTATCTAAAGAAATTGGTTCAACAACAATGTTAGCTTCTTCCGAAGGAGAGGGGCGCTCTGGGTCATATCCATACAACTGAATATCATCTGGCTCTCCATCCACATCCCCATGAGCAAGGGGATTATTGGCATGCATCAATTTGACATGGGGTCCAATTACCCTCTGTACTCACTGCATGATTGTTGAAAGCTTCAAAAAATTCTCTCAGGGAACTGTTTACTCTGGGGATAAAAATAGTGTGTAAAGCGAAAAGCTGAATTGGATCCTTGACATTAAGAATCCCCGACTACTCCATTGCATAAAAAGTGTAGTAGTACAGATGGCAAACACATCTATAGACCTCTCTCCAGAGGCGTTCAATCCTCTAATTGTGTGTTGATGGACCAGCAATGAAACTTGCTCTTCCTTCTCCTCGATATTGTATCATTGCATCACAAACAAGGACGTTCTCAACTCCCCTATCAGCTCTGATCCTTGATGGCCAACGGTCACCATCCCTTTTGACGGAATCCAAAAACAGGTCAAGCACTGTCTCTGACAGGTTATTCGAATTACACTTTAAATATATTATACGCCTCGAAAAGCCATCTATACAACCATGAACGATGAGCTTCCAGCGAATGAAAGAATGGTGCCCATCTAAGTGCCATAATGAATTGGGCCATGGGACCTGGTATACCCTTCGTGAAACAAAAATGCCCCACCTCAAAGCCCTGTTTTGTGGGTCCAGTCGAGCTAAACATTCTCTTACTCTTCTTCTTTGCACTCTCAATCCCAGAGATCTTAAAGATCCCGTCATATACACTTGTCCACTTGTTGTTCCATGTTCACGTATATAATCTCGCACTATGCCGTCCAACTCGTCATCAGACAGTTAACTAAACGACCTAACATCTTCTAAACCATAATCTTTGATCCTTCTTGATATAGTCCAACGAGATACTCCCAACATATGCGCAATTCTAGTGTACAGGTAAGTAAATCCTAAACCCAAAAGGTCTTCAAGTAGTTCTGCAGATATGTCGAAAGCCGGTTTACCCGCGCCGGTTCAGCACTTTTAAGCCTGGGACAAACATTCTTTGCCACTGTGGTGAGAGACACGGCTGCTCTGGCTAAACATTGCTGCAGGGCTGATAAGACATCACTGAACGCTGATGAGTGATTGTCTAAGGTTTCTTTGTCATGGGCATTAATATTCGAACTGCTGTCTCGGAGTATATACGAAGCAAACGCACCGTTTGATCGACAACAACAATATGCTGCTCCACAATTCCCTCATCCCCTTTCGTCTGGGAAATCTGGTCAGTTCTTGGAAGAACCGAGTCAAGAAACCTTGGAAGGTCAGACTCCACATCGAAGTGGAGCCTTGTGTCATGTTCATAAGTTTCTATTTCCGTAGCCAGCATTCTACCTGCCGCCGCCATGTTTTTAACAAGCAATGATCTTCGTCACTGACCAGAAGTAGTGAGGGCTCAAAAGAGTTGAATGTTGAATGACTAGTTGAATGTTGAATGAATAGTTGAATGTTGAATGAATAGTTGAATGTTGAATGATTAGTTGAATGTTGAATGAATAGTTGAATGTTGAATGAATAGTTGAATGTTGAATAGATAATTGAATGGGTAAATGAAGAATTGAATATAAAATGAATATAGTTGAATGTTGAATGGAAAGCTGAATATTGAATAACGCGTTGAATGTTGAATACAAGTTGAATATTAAACGCATAGTTGAATACAAAATACAAAATAACATATAAAATTAAACGAATTGAATATTGCTACATTTAGCTTGCCATAAATTGTTCGACATGCTGTGCATGTGGTTTACAGAAACGTTATCCAGCCCATGCGATCCAGTCCACTTTACTATTTTCCCAGTCATTCAAGGATGATCACGTGACACATTCCGCTTTTGTTTAGTGCCGTGACCTTTACCATGTTCATAAAGACGACGCAACTGTGAAATCAACGTCTGGAAAATTGTTCTCTCCTTATTAAGTTGAGGAATCAAGAGGAGATTATTTCAGCAGATCTCAAAGTTATCTAAGCGTAGGTAATTTTACATTTTCAGGTTAGTTTCCGATATGAAGTTGAAGTACCGGCGACCGGCAAGATGCCAAGACGTTATGTTATCCACTTTAGCTTACTAGAAATTGATGATTTGTTGAACACTCTCGTTTCATCTTTTTAACCTTTTTTTATTTCAGTATTTTACTCTAAAAGTGCGAGACAAAACTGCTCATCGGTTTATAGTAGAAAGCCGTCGTGAGAAACTGTTTCATTCATGGCGGCGAGTCAATATTCGGATAATTTTTTATGCTATAGCTACTTCTGGTTCCCCCACACCGTGTGTAACCTTGACTTCATAAGAAGAAATTTGACGGGCAAATTGAAAATTCGTAATATTCTTAAGATTATGGATTTTCTCGAAAGATTTGAAATGAATGATGTTCAAACCCCCCCGCTGATACTCTTTCTGTTCGTCATCGATTAAAATAGGTTCAGATCTTCCAGTAATTAAAAATTCACTCCTGCCTGATCTGTTGACCTTTACTCTGCAGCCAGTTCTAATTAAAGACAAGCTCTCTTTAGTTTAAAGGTTCCCACACCGACAAAAACAGTGATAAACTGAAGATTGCCAAACACTTTTGAAGGCTTTCTCGCGCTATGTATTTTATTCTGCCCTTTGCATCGAAAGATGTCAATCTTTCTACTAAAAGTTTGATAGATGTTGCAGTTAATTTTTTATCTCAGGTAATTTTTGCTTTTCTTCTGTTTTCGGTTATCGTAGTGTATGCTAATGAAGTTGAAACAAAGGAAAAATAAAAATTACCCGAGATAAAAAATTAACTACAACATAGATATTGCGATTCAAGTCATGTAAGCTTATTATTGAAATACAGACAAGCACAGTGTATGTTAGCATTTTGAGAGTTCTTTAGTTGTGAATAAATATTCAACAGAAACTGTTGTAATTATTTTTTCAAAAGATTTTCTTTGTTCAGTCATTTCATTTTATAAAAATTTTAGATATTAAATTATAAATAATAATATTAGTCCTATAAAATTGACAGCCATCTCAAATTTTTAGTACAGATGGGAGTTAGGTTGTACTAATTAGCATACACTGTATATCGCCTGGCTGTAGACGTCTCCTATTACGGAAATGTCTGCAGAGACATCTACACGCTAGGCAGGCTATTAGCATGCCATATTTTCTCAATGAAACACTGGACCTTGAATAAGTGGTGGATCTTAAAGGGAAAGCTGTGATTATAACCCTGAATTTCATCAAGAAGTTAAACTTCAAGTGTTGAGTCTGTAGTTGCTTACGAGAACTTATAAACAAAGGAAAGACCAGCCGCTAATTCACAAAAGTGGTTGAGGATGCCCACTGGAGTGGAAGTTTATAAGAGCTTTTCACTTTGAACAGCCTTGGTCACAGTGTTTGATAACTAGTGCTGGTTTCTTGTCATTGTGTTCAAAAGGAAAGCATACAGTGTAGACTGTATTACGATTATTCCATTGGATATATTTTTATAAACAGATGAAAGTAAAAAACTCAAATTGGGATCACTTCATTTGCATACTTACCAGACAATAATACTCAGTGTTTTATCTGTTCATAGATGAGGTGATTGAAGTTGTGTTTTGTACCTGCCCCATATCTAAGACATAAAGATTTTGTGAAGAGTGTAAAGTATTCTCTGACCACTAGTTTCTTTCATATTGCAGGAACTGAGGTAATATCTTAGTCTAGCCAATTGTCACTTCATCACACCACCATGAATCTCTATTCCAAGTACTTGGAGATTGCTCCTTCATTTCTTTATGGTCTGTTATGCTTCTCTGCCATCTTAGTGTGGACGTTGTTTGCGATTCTGACTCTACCCTTGTGGTTTCTGTTCAGAATTTTTAAATGGTTCCAAGGAGTTATCATTTCCTATTATAAACTGGGAAGAATTCTGGCAAGTAGTGATGTCCCATTCGTACATGAGACCGAGAATAATCGTAACTATATCAACGGCTTGTTCGTGATGGAGGGGGAAATTGATTTGGATGAGCTTCGCAAACTCATCATCTCCCGTGTGGTTGAAAACAATGAGGAACCTAGCTACATTCGTATGCATAAACGTGTCATCAAACAATACTGGCGCTATGTTTGGGTAGATGAACAGGATTTTGACATTAAGAAGCACGTGTTTAAATATGATGGTAATGCTCCACGTAGTGAAGATGAACTTCAGCAAACGTTAAGTGAACAGTTCTCATCACCGATGCGTGATGATATCTCACCTTGGGAGATTATAGTGACACCCATGGACATGCCAGGAAAGGATCAAACTGCTATTTGTATGAGAATTCATCACACTATAGGAGATGCCTTTGCCTTGATTGGCCTTTTTAGCAGGCTAATGGATAAGAAGCCAGAACTGCTGCGCGTCAAAAAACCTGTGGCTACCCCTTGTGACAAACAGAAACAGGTAAGCTTGAAGTCAAACTGGAGGGCACCATGGGTGGAGTGTGAGTTATCATCTGTGCTTGGTTGTGTGAAACATGTACATGTAGGGACATGCTAGACCACCATCATGAAATTTTCTAAAAAGTGAAGTCTCACCATGTAAGGCAATTCTTGCAACCACTGCCAAACACCTGAAAAGTTAAATTCTATTTAAGAAAATATGCAACTTGCAGCCATTGTGAGATACCCTTTAAACTTTCGTGAAAGGAAAAGGAAATGGTGAAAAGTCCATCCAGTGTTTTACATGGTAACTTTAGACATCCAAGGTTTTCTTGCTGAACAATAATATTATTTTTGTAACCTATTATTTTTTCTCTTTATAGTGTTGGAAGGCTATTTTATCAGGTCCATTGGCTCTTCTGAGGCTAGCACTATCCACTGCAGACAATCCCTTTCCCGCCAAAAAGTTATCAGGTGAAAAGCGATTCAGCTGGACAAAACCAATTGACCTTGAGCTTGTTAAGGAAATCAAGACTAAAACAGGTAATAACAGGGAAAATAATAATAATCTTTCTGCAAGGAGCTTTTAAGTGTCACTTTTATAATCTTAATATTAATTTTAATCAATTAATCATTTATCAAACCAAATTATGTCATCAAATCATATAAATTGCTCCCATTATTTCACTAAAAACCATCCCCTTTGTGGTGAGGGTGTTGCTCCAGTTATTCATTACAAAATCTTGCTTATGTCCTCTCCCCAGGCACGACAGTAAATGATGTCTTATCCACATGCTTGGCTGGGTCATTACGCCGTTACCTTAGCTCTGAGGGAATTAAAGAGAATCCCACGGATATCCAGATCGCCGTCACTATCAACACTCGCCCTCTCAAGGTCTTGTCAAAAGATAACATCCCCCTGGAAAATCATTCAACTGGCTTGCTGTATAGTCTTCCTGTTGGCATGGCGGATCCTTTGAAACGTCTCATGGAAACTAAGCGGAGAATGGACAACTTAAAAGCCTCTTCAGACTGGCGTATCTTTGGGTTTATATATTCACACATAGTTGGTCGCTTGCCTGAGTCCATTGGTCGGTTTTCATCCTTCTCACTCAAAAAACACTGCTCTCTGATCCTTAGCAATGTTCCTGGACCCCTTAAACCATTTCAAATCAATGGCAAAGAAGTAGTTACTGCGATAGCGTGGCCACCATTGGTCAGTGATACTGGAATGGCTATTGCAGTGTTTAGCTATGCGGGTTCTTTGCGCATGAGTGTTTTGTGCGACAAAGCTGTGCTTTCAAACCCGACTAAGCTGACAGAAACATTTGTGGAGGAGTTTGAAGAGATTTACAGGTGCGTGAAAAATAGTCCTGTATTGGTGACTGCCGAGTCTGCTGCCAAAAGGAAGTACTTTTAGCCAGTGAAGGACTATTACACACTTGTTGTAAGTTGATCAATAGTTTTCCTTAAAGCTTCTGTCCCTCCTGTTATGCAGCAATTCTTGGGACATTAGGTGGCTAATTAGAATGCTTGGGACATTTGAGGGCTGAGCTTAAAATGGCTCTGAAATCCAGGTTGTGGTCTTCAATTAGCAAGGGGATTATTAGTTTCAGAAATTGGAGTATGGAGATAAAGATTTTTAGGTTAGATCATAGTTACCGGTAAATGTTTGCTTGTTATTTGTTTAGTGTGAAGAGGTACACATCTGAGCTTTGTCCTCTCAAGCATATCACTGTCATTATTCATTAATAATTACAGAATTACTCATTTACTTTTAAGAAATGTTTGCTATCGTTAGTGAAACCTGGTACATACACTACTTTGAATCAGTAATAATTATGGGAATGCCCTGCCTGATTCCCAAAGATTTGCTTTGTATACTTGACAACAGAGGGATGAGGAAGACTCAGTGGTCCTTTATCCTTTTAAGTGATGAGCATCAATCAACATCAAGAAAGTGTTGTGAGAATTAATTTGTTATGAAAATGATCACAGAAGAGAAAATGTTTAATTCTCTTGTCCATTTCTTGAATTTATTTATGTATAAAATATTATTGGGGCTTTAAGTTAATCAAGTGAATACTGTATGTTGATTTGTTATGCTACTAGAATACTTGATCTCTTGCTTGCATAACTTCATCTGAAAGGCAACTCTTAGTTTTTTTGTTTTTGTTTTTGTGTGGTACATGTAAGTGCAGTAGCATGTGTGTACCATGTGTTGAGTCAATGAATGTAGGCTGTGTTGCAGCTGGCATTGTCTGAACCACTGGTATATACAGGAGGTATACAGTGTCTGTGATGCAGGCCACAATGAATGTTAAATGGCCAAAAATGACCTGTTTTTGACAACTGAAGAGCAGGCCTCTTTTGTACTTGAGCTCTTGACCAAGCCTGCGGGTTAATGGCTCAAGTGAGAAGTCAACTTTAAAGTGATAATTTAGCACTGGTGAAAATGCAACTGAACGAAAGAAAAAGACCGTTTGGACTTGCAGTCACCAAAACCCAAAGAAAACCATGCAGGCATGGAAATAGAGACTTGGCTCACCAGTTAGTGGTCAGGATAAATGTCTCAGGTTGGCTTGGGTCTTGCGGAAAAGAAAGGAGCTTGCATGATTTAAAGATTATTCTGTTTGTGGTTATCAGAAGATTAATATAGTAATCCAGCCAAAATCTGATTATTCTTTTTTTTTTTAATATTTTACAAATTGAGGATGGCAAAAAGGAAAAGTTCTCAGGAATTTTTGAAGATATAAATTAGTACCAAATGTATTTAATTATATTATATTATTTTGACACTTATCTATTGTGATCGCATATTTATTTATTTGCTTTAGAAATGGCAAATGTTTGACAAATGAATTTTTCAAGGGATGTGGCAAAGAAATTCAGTTTACCTTATCTACAGAAAATATTATTTATATTACGACCATTATGGCATTTTGAGCATCAATGCATCCTCAAAGAAATTCAGTTTTTCTTGTACCTACAGTTATAACAATGATGGATAGAAATTAGGAGGTAAAACTGTTTACAATTAGCCTGTGTAGCTGGTGGGTTTGTTCATTCAAGTTTTGAAAGAAGATGCTGTGAAGACTTCGGAGAATGGGGAGGAGATGCCACCAAAACTCTCACATTCGCAAAAACAATTCTGCCAGCTAGGCAGGCCAGTTTATGATTTCTTAACCACATATTCAACAAAATTGTTGTATATGACTGGCTGCTACTAGTAGTTGTAGCCTTGATTAAAGTCATTTAGAGCATTATATTAGTACACTTGGAGTCCAAGTAATTTGAAAGTACATATCCTTACATGCCTTATTGTGACTTCACACCAATTTGGACTCCAATAAGTTTCTTGGTTTTATTTTTTGTATTGCTTTTGGTCGTGGTAGTTAAGCAGGATTGAATACCTTATAGTGTCTTATTGAGTGTCTTAACATTTTTTTTGATTGAAGAACAAGAGAATAAGATCCAAGCACTGCGCATTCCAGAGTTACACCCTTTTTTTTGTCAGATACACCTAAGTGGAATTATGTTTCTTCCCCCGGCATATTCAAGCTTGTCACTCAAACATCAGTATCCAAGGCAGGTTCCTTCAGCACTGAATAGTTACTAAGTGACAGCAGATTTACATCGGTCAAGGAATTATAGTTGAGCTTGTATCTAACTTTAAGTTAATGTCATTTGGTTTGAAAACTTTCTTGAGTCTTGTTGATCATGACCCAAGGAACTGGGAAATTAATGTGAATAAGGGGTAAAGGGTAAGTAGTGCCCATCTTGTTTAATGACTTTGTAGTAGGAATAAGAGAAAAGATAAGCAACTCTAGATCTATCATTTTGCCTTTTCATCTTCATGGCCCCCTCTTCCTCTTAGCTGACATTGTTTAGAGGCCAGGGAAGCCTTTGAGAGATGGGTTAACATGCCCTTTCTAGGGATAGTAGTTGTGTTACACGTGTAAGGCAAGTTACTATTTATAATATTATATCTACCATGACAACTGATGGTGCTTGTAAATGTTAAACTTGTTAATTAATAAAGGTGATTTTTTGCGAAAGGGTTGATCTGAGATTTATTCAAGCTTTTATCCCCAGTCTTGCTGTCAAAAATCGCACTCCAGATTTCCTGACCTTGCATTTGCTCTGCGCAGTCCTAAATGCCGCATTAAGATTACACATAGATTCTATTTTTCTTAACGGCCTCTTAGTTATCTTAGATCTTTTATAAAGCTCTCGTCCCTGATATGTCCCACAGACGTTCATTTAAAAGATTGGCGAGCTTAAGGTGATTTTACACGGGACGATTCGCAACAACCATTTTTAACGCAACACAGCGTTGCAACATTGTTGCGACATTGATTTAAATGGTTTTAACATTGTTCCAACATTACAATGCTGTGTTGCGCAAAAAACCGTCGTTGCGAATCGTCCCGTGTAACATCACTTTCAGCAACGACGACGGCAACGGCAGCGAAAACTTCACCCATGCAAAAATAGGATTCGCGTTGTTTCGTCGCTCTTATTTTCCCTCTTTTAATTTGTCAAATGTTGACGATTATTCAGGAGTTGAATTCTAAAGGACTTTCTCTAAGTTCACAAAAAGAAAAAGAAAATCGTTTTCTCGGTCTTGTGTTCACGTCCTCCATAAAACGTTAAATTAGGAAGTCTTGCATTGACGGCAAAAAATGTACAAAAAAGCGTGATGCACGAGTGCAAAGTTGTTGTTTTGCAAATCTAAACCTATTGCTTTATTGCCGTTCTCGTTGCCGTCGCCGTCGTCGTTGCTTAAGCTCGCTACTAAAAGCGTTAACCACCCCCCCACCCACCCCTTACATCCTGTGTTTCACCCTCACCATCACAGCCAAATTATATATTTACGACAGACCTAACTGTTGCGCAACGCACGTGTTGCGACTAAAGTATGGTACAACAAATTGGCCTGCTCCCAATGTAGAGGTCTTCATAGCTCAGTTGGTTGAGCACTGCAGCGCTAATGCAGAGGCCATGGGTTTGAATCCCATTGAAAGCCCCCCCTGGGGGGGGTACTCCTTTACAAGAGGCTAATGTGGATGTTCCGCTGGATGGGGTCGCATTTTCACGACTGGCCGTGACTATAATGGGGTCGCATTTTCAATAGAGTTACTAGAATGGGATCACAAATTTTTGGATTTTTGGGGTAAGTAGGGATTCAAAAAGGGGAAGATTCTCGGTTAAAAAATCAGAAAGTTATTGTTTATTAAATTTAACAATGAGCTCGCATTGACCGCATTACATTCCGCCAATCGAAACCACATTGATCAAGCAGATGCATAAATAGAAACTGTTGTGATCGCGAAAATTACATTTTCCAAAAAGTGACTAAGATGGGGTCTATATAATTGGCCAAACAATAGACTATAATGGGATAGGGGCGCTGAGAGGCCAGCGGCACATACATTAACCCAAGTACCCCCCCCCCGGTGTGAAAAAAGCCGAAATTTTTGCGTATTACAGTGGAACCCCGATATAACGATATGCCAAGGGAACAGTGGAATTAGATCGTTATATCGAGGTATCGTTATATCGAGACTCCCGATATAACGATATTGCCGTAAAATAACCGAAAATATCGTTATATCGGGGTAAAATTAACATGTACCTTTTTTACTACATACTGTCATGGATAATAGAAAGACTGGATAGGAAACTGGCTGACGCGATCGGTTCCAACATAGTGGAAAAATGTGACGTCACATTATCGAGAGCCATTCAACCTCTTACATCCGATGTTTTGCGCGTCTTATTTTTCGTCGCTTATTTTTTTATTTATATTTCTCTGTCTTCGACTATACGGATTGCCCATGTTTTGAAGTAAAGGATGAAGAGGACTTGCTCTTGGAGAAAAACTTGTGAGAGCGAAGAATGACTCCAGGGCCCGATAATTTTATGCACCAAACGGAAAGCCTAACTACATAAAAACTACGCAAAAACTTATATGTATACAGCTACAAAACACCTATAAAAAAGGCAGTGCCTAATTTTCTACAAACCACAAGAAAACCGGAAATGATTTTAACTCTTTTTATCACGGTTTTGACGATTTCTTTTCTGCTTTTATCAACAAGCTTAGCGAGTGTCGAATTTTATAAGTTAACAACCCTTGACAAAATAATTTTATTAACGGTAAAACTGTCGAGGCTTGATGTTTCAAGTACCCAGCTCAAGCAAGCGTTTAATTTTCCCTTCAATTTTACATACGGACGACCAGTGACAAGTAGCCGTCTTTGAGAAATGTATAACAAGCAGGGATAAAAAACTCACAGCCGAGAAAGGAAATTTGCTTGCGGACCACCGTGGAAACGCCTTTAATCAATTTTCATAGTAAAGTAAGTTGTTTTGTTATTTTCATGTATAAATGTACAATGACCCAAGGTACTTTTCAGTCACGTCTTTGAAAAAGCGAACTGCAACGCTTTTAAAAATGTTATGTTAAACGGTTAATTGTTAACTACTAGTAAGAATACAACTGGGAAGCAAACTCTCCTTGTTAATAGTATAGCCTTCACTTCTTTTTCATGAGGAAACACTTATCTTCCATAAGACTTAATAAAACTTAGAAATATACTATCTTTTGTGTTAAGTGTTAATGATATGGATAGGGAATACTGTAAATCAACTCTGCAATAAACATAAACATTGTTCCCAAAGAAAAATAGAAGCTGCTTGTAACAAAACAAACAGTAACATCCAGGGTGTTTGTTTAGTTTAAGGTAAGTGGATTAGGGATTGAAAAAATATGACTGTCTGGTCACATTATCATGTTGTTGAAAATAGAATTCATACCCCAAACACTGAGTACAGGTATATGCTTTATTAATTTGATTTAGAATATATCTTGGTAAGGTTTATCACCTACAGGTACATTGTTGCTTTGGATCTCTAAAAAACCGAATACAATAATAGTGCTAATCAAGTCCATCTTTGGTTTGAAAAACAATGTGATTCAGATATAGACCGTTTTAGAGAAGAACACTAACCAAATTAAACACATGACTCTGTAGCTAATACAAGCAGTGACCCTCAAACAGAGTTAATTTGTCCCACTCAGGAAGAAGTAATGTATACACTTCAGAAGTGATAAATAAAGCTTCTGATCATAAATAATTTAGATGCCACCTTCTGGCTCTCATGCATAACAAAAGCAACTTTGTTGCTGTTTAATACAGAAAGATTGATTGATTTATGCCCTCTCAGAAGAGTACTTGACAACAATTTTACTGTCTTCATTGACTATGTGTGTTCAGTAAATCCTGCAATAAAGACAAACAAAAAGAAAACTGAAACACTGTTTGATAAATAACAACAACACTTAGGAGCCTAAACGGAGGCCAAAAAATGTCAGTAGGTGTTTCACATTCATGCTACAATTATTAGTTTATGTAAGGGAAAAGTACAAAAACTATTCGAGTCTCTTCAGTGCCTTCGAATACAAGATGCGCGGAGCGACGTGAGGCGATTGTGTTCACTTGATATGTAATTTAGTAGTTTAATTTCAGCATCAAAGGATGAGTGAAATTAACATACTGCTTTACGAGCAATTAGCAGCGTTAATATAGTATTACTTGAGCGAAACAGTTCTCAACACAAACTAGTCTGCTGATTGGAACTTTACACACCGTGTGCGTACACTTGCTCGGCGCCAGCTCGGTCGATTGTAGTTAATTTCAGCCATTTTCAATCAAAATTTATGGCGGAAAAATAACAGAAATCAGTCTGTAACTATGCCTACGCCACAATTCCATCCTTAAAGCATCTGTCAATCATAGTTATGAATAGAAACAAGAAGGAACCTTCATAACAAAGGCGTCCCAAAACAGTCGCCAAGTGTACTAAATATGGCTTTGGTAAGGCCAATTTTTGGGACGCAATTTTCTCAAAGACAAGGACAAATAACACAAGACAACAACAAGAAGTGCTTACCTCGAAGGTTCAAGTGTGGCTTTGAAGGATCGCCATCTCCGTAAGACAACAGAATAAGGGAAAAACAGACACCAAAAATTAAAGTAGCACTAAAAACTCCAAAAAAGAACAACATGCAGGCAAACAAACCCTACATTTCGACTGGTTTGCGCCACATTTTCGCCATCGTTTCGTCACAAATTTCCACTATGATGGAACCATCCAACGCCATCTTGGAGCACGAACCAACCAATCGGCGATAAGAAATCAGCCCACGTGACATAAGTTTCCTATCCAGTCTTTCTATTATCCATGATACTGTTTAATTAAACTTGTAATGAGTATCAAATGACTCTCAAACGAACCAAATAATCCTCACGATACTCATGCTGTTGCCATAAAACGAATGGAGGGCAAAAGAAAGAGCAAGCAAGTCATCGTCGGCCACGTGCCCTGACACTGTCACGAATCTTTTGAAACATGGAGGGCAGATTTCCGTTCAAGTTACAGGAAAACGCAAGAACAAAGGCATCGGCCTTGAAATCCCGGCGACGTAACTTTTTGTCACAAGAAGGAGTCAAAAATACTAAAACTGAAAGAACTATTAACTGACAAAGAGGATAAAGAGTCATCGTAAACTGAAAGCTATTGACAGAAACGTTAGAGATTACTGAACTCGATTACTGTAATGTTATTGTATTAAAGTGGAATAAAGACCGTTACAATTTTATGAAAACTATATATGAAATGTAAATAAGCGGTCTGGAAACGAGATTAAGAAACTTCTGTTTCTTAACAGTAAAACAATAAAAGCTTAAGCTAATCAGTAAAGTATCAGCTTCTCACTGCGCATGCTGACGTTTACATTAAGGGCCGGCTTAAGTTCTTGGATAAGCAAAGTTTCTTTTATTTTACAATGATAATCTGTTTTACCAGAAGCTAGAATGTCAAAATGATCCCACTTGATGTTGTGACCTGTGGCTCTTATATGGTCAGCAATGGCTGATGTGGGGTTATTCTTAGTGAGAGCCCTGAAATGTTCTGTTTTCCTATCATGAAGCCGTCGTTTCGTTTTGCCTATGTAAAAGTCACTGCAGTCCCAGCAACCAGCTTTATAAATGACCTTAGATTTCTGTGAACGATTTAGACGGTCCTTGTATGGAAAGAATGATTTGATTCGGCGAGAGCTTTGAAAAATTATCTTGAGATTGACAGCTGAACAGAAATTGTATACGCATGATTTCAGTCGCTTAGAGATTTGGTCACTTTGTACACCTAAGTAAGGTAATAAGATGACAAGATCTTTCTTCGGAACCGTAGAGACAGGACTCTGAGCGGATATCTATCTCGCGTGTGCAGGCGATTATTGCCCATTTTCGCGTGACCATCGATTCTCGTGCGACGAGTTTACTAGCATGCCGACGTAGGTTGGCAGTAAATTGTGATGGCTTGAGCGTATTCCAAAAGCAATCGCTTGTTTGGTTATCAGTTACCCTAGCTGACCAAGTAGACATGTAATACCGTAGTCACTCTCAGCTATCCTCCACAGAGGCCTCTTTCAGTGTCTTTTTTGTGTCGCAGGGGGGTTTCTCCGCGCGCTTTCTATTTTTCGATGTATTGCTATTTTTATTGGGATATGGCGGGCAGGAGCCTCTGTGGAGTAGACTACGAGTAGACCCCATTTTTCCTCAGGAATAGTAGGGCGAACAAAACGCCAGCGCGCGTGAAAATCAACCCACGCGCACCGACTCGTCTCGCCTTTCTCGCGCACACGTTTGTAGCTTGACTGGACATGAAACGGCAAACTGTTCCTTACGGCAAGGCGATGAAGAAGTAAACATATTTCGGTATGAAAATAAACCTTCTTCACGGGTAAAAGAAAATGAAAATTTTTCTTTTAGCCCCTGAAGAAGGTTTGTTTTCAAACCGAAATATTGATGGCTCCTGTTATCGGCCGAATCGGTCGAGTACCAACCATAGAATTGTCGACAAGTTGAGAAAGCAGAGTCGGCCACGTGTTTCTAAATCTGTGAACGCCGCCCCCCGGGGAGGGAGGGGTGGAAGGGGTTACTTCGTTATAAGAGGCTAATGGTCGGATGTGCCGTTGGATGGGGTCGCATTTTCACGACTGGACTGACTATAATGGTGTCGCACATTTTTTAGGGGCAAGACAGTTCTTCATATCTACGGGTAGCGAATGGACCAGAATGTTTGTACTCAGGAGCCCAGATGAAAAGTAAAGTGTTCTTCATTCCATCTAAAAAACTGGGTTAATCACATAAAAAATAGAAAGTGACTAAGTTGGGATCGCGAAAATTACATCAGTTTCCCCAAAATTGACTAAGATGGGGGTCTATAATTAGCCACAGAATAGACTATAATGGCACCCAGCAAAAATTAACCCAGGTACCCCCCCTCTCGGGGAACGCCAGTCGCCGTTGGCGCGGGAAATACTGCTGTAGGTACGCAATGTCCAAATACCATACACTTCTCTTTTTTATCTCACTATTAAATGTGATCTAATTCGGAAGTACATGCATACACTTGGGAGCTTAAGCAACGACGACGGCGACGGCAACGACCAATAGGTTTAGATTGGCGGCAAAACAACAACTTTTCACGAGCAAAGGCGAACAGATCATAGGCCTATAGGAGGGTAACCAAACAATTACATTTTTGAATATCCCTACAGGGAATTTCGTTTAGTGGTAAAATGCAACGCGCGTTTCATTAAAAAAAAAAGTCGGCTAGTTGAAAAGTGATACACGATCTCAGTTTTAAACAAGCGTCAGGTCTGATAAGGAAGCGGGGGGGGGGGGGTGGGGGGAGGGGGGTGGGTCCGGATCCCCCAGACCCTCCTTCGGGATCCTGGTTCTGGAATTAGTACGATCAATCGAATAAATTCTTAGGGTACTGCAGCAATTGATTAAGGTCCAGACAACGCTTTAAATTTAATTTAGTTTTTTTAATAGGAAATATCGAGTATACTATTTCAACGGATAACTTCCGGTGGTGAGTTGTGAGCGGAAATGCTTTGCTTTTTTTCTCTGTAAGTTGATACTCTCCGGGTAGGTATATTTGTTGTTGCTTTGATCCCGTTAATAATTCACCCTAATCGTTCTCCATTTTTCGGGAAGTGAGACGTAAATTGTATGATATACATTTGAACATCTTCGTTGGCCTTTGAAAATCTCATTCAGGTATGATGTAGTCAGATTTACTGTCTTATGCCGGTTAGTTTTAGCCCGGCTTAACCCAGAGCGTGAATTTTTTAGATCAGAGCTGTTGACGTTTCTAAACGCCTATCGTGCTCCCTCGGCTTGCATTCATTGATACAATGTGATATAAACCGGCTTTAAACATGGAAGGATATTCATGTTTGTACTATGTGAATTCAAAATGTATTCACCGACCGGCGTTCTTTATAAACAAGGCACGCTATATGCGGAATATCACTTGACAGACTCCTGCGAATACAGCCACCACTCACAGCCCATGGCCATTCTTTTGATTGATACCGAGTGCGTTTTTTTTCTTTTTCACGTTGTCACTTAGAACGTAAAAATCTTTAATTTTACTGATTTGTAAAATCTGAAAAAGCATAGAATGCTAAACAACTGTTCTGCAAGCTTGCTTGAAATCTTATAACTCTTACAATTGAAAGAGTGACATATCAAAAGGCCGGTATATAAATTATTTATCAATTCAATCCTCCACGTAGTATGTAATACTGTGCTACCATTTGCGGATTTAGACTCCAGGGGTGGGGGCGGGGGGCGGTGTTGGGAAGAGAGCCCCGCTCATCGCTCCCTCGAATCAGTCGAAGTCTTAGTAAACTTACTAAGCCCTTTGGAGCCTTAATGTTTCGACACAGATGGTCTCGGGATTCTTTAACCAGAAAAGAACTAATTTCTTTCCCCGAAGCTAGCAAGTAACCCAGCTCCCTTGTTTGAATTTTCTGGATTCGCCTCTGTATGCTAAGCTTCAGCAATTGCGCCGTGGACTCTGTCCCTTGATCATGCATGTGGTTATCACACCGACCTTATACCACCTGTGCACATGGTGATATGATCAATCATAACACTTTTGTATATTGATCGTATGCAAAATTTTTTAGCATTCGTATTTGTTTAGTTTTGCCCAAATATTGACTAGCCTTTGTTTGCCTGCATTTTTAAACTACTAGTGTACGGTCTCAACATCTCTCTAACTGAGACGGACACCCTTGAAAAGAAATAGGCTGCGTGGCAGGCGTTTGGAAGGGAAAGCCGGGCGTTTTAGGCGCGAGAGAAACGCGTGGGTCCTTCGTGACAGGCTAGTAAAGAAAAAGAGGGGGACATTGGGGGGTACCCAATACCGTAATACCGTAAGAAAAATTGGCAAATACCCTGTCGAAAATCCAGGTAATATCGATGCCGCCTTTACGCTTTTGAAATACGTGAAGTTGTATACATCTCGCGTGCTTGTTTATTTCAAGCATGTATGCACCAGCAATCAACCTCAGCCATTGCAAGAAAACGTAAGATCACGAATTTATCATTTCAACGATCGAAAAGCCCGGTCATTGTATGGAACAACAATTTCATTGTAGATTAACTATCATTTATTACCCTGTATAGTTTACATGGTTTTGCGTTGCATATTATATTGACCTGTTTTAGACAGGAGAGCGCAAATGAACGGTACCGCAATACCGCGAAAGATCTTTTACCGAATACCGTTAGCGGCAAAAGGATGAAAAACCGCATACCGGGGGGCTAGATGATACCGCAATACCGCACATTAAAATCAAAATTACCGAAATACCGCTTGAAAAAAAGCCCAATACCGCAATACCGTAAAACCCAGTGCCCCCCTCGAAAAGCATAATCTTGATGTCCGTTTTAGCGAGGTGTCCGTCTCATAGGGGTGCCCGTTAAGAGAGAGTCGACTGTATTTTGTTTTCACTGAGAGCCACAATTCTTAGTCAATAAGTCGAGTTTCGTTTTTTTCCTCAACTCTTTTGTCTTCAAACTGTATTAAAACGAAAGTTTGTTCTCGTAGGTTTCCGATGGCAGGCTACAGTACCGTGCAACTTTTTTTTTTGCCAGTATGGTCAGTCTTTGTTGGTAAATTGTTCAGTACTATACCAGACTAAGAATTTTCAAGTCATTTCTCCTCAGTTCCGGCAGTTTAGGTCTGCTTTTTTTAGATAGGTATTAAGAGTCTCTAAATAGATCTAAATATTGCACTGTTGTGTCTGAAGAAGAAGATATTGTTTTGGCTATATAATAAACCCTGATTGATCAATTTTGTTCAGTCAAGATGGCTGAATGGCGGCCTCGTTCTTTTTCGCGCCCGTTTTTATGGGCCTTGATGATAAAAAAAGTTAAAAAAAAAATTGGCCAGACTCCATCCAGCTTGACCGAACAAGCTTGGCCAATATTAAACGCATGTATTGTATATCAGCTGAATTAAGTCGAAGCCCGTAAGTTAGGCTGTCAAAATCAACGTTAGGTGAGTCTGGCTGTAGCTTTTTAACTGAAGAAAAAAAGATACTGAAAGCAAGCAAGAAAGAAAAGGGAGCAAAAAGTGCAAATTTTTAGACTTGGTCTTGGAACATTCAAACGGGCGAAGAGGTTCCCTACAAAAGTCAAAGGACAGCTATGAAGATATGGTTACATCGATATATCTTTTAGTCTGTGGATGGAAGCCTATTGTGTTACCATTCAAATGAAACCTCTTCGGTAGTACTTTTGCTTGGAACCATATTTTTGTGAATATTTTGCAAAATAAGAGTTTATTTTTCTCTTCAATCTAAACTGAATTCCGCAGTACTAGGAGTGAACGGCTAGACGTAACCTTATATTGCTACCGGGCTAACAACATGCAAAGTAGAAACAAAATCAACCAGCTAATTAAAGAACTGAAGACTTCCTTGGCTCTATCAAGGCAAGGCGGGATGATCTGATGAAAGCTATGCGTGATGTTAGGGATTGTTATGTGAATAGCCGTGTCAATGAATCTTTCCTGGGGGATCCAGTTCAGAGTCAGTTTTCGAATAGTGTGAAAAAGAATATCGTTCCGCGGAGAACAATGGCGAGGTTTTTAACCCTTTGATTCCACAAACAAATTCTCCAGAGTGAGCTCCATACATTTCCTTATGCAACGGAACCTCGATATAACAAAGGGCCAAGAGACTGCAGGCAAAATTTGTTCGCTGTAAAGAGGTTTCGTTATATCGAAGTCCCTTTCCATGTATTTTACTATTAGTGGGGTAAAGAAAATCGTTCGTTATATCGAGGATCCATTGAAGGATAAGTTGAGAGAACTTGTTAAAAGATCGAAACGTTTTCTCTTATTGATTCTTATAACCTTTCGTCTACTATGATATCGTTAGGAGAAAATCAATGTTGGTCACTCATTGAACTATAAGGGTTAAACAAAGCACCTCATTTGCCTAATACTTCTAAAATTATTAGTAGCTACGCAAAAGGGAATAGTATTAGAGGAAGACTCACTTTCCTTCTTATAGTAATGCACTTGATCTACCAAATTACGTGTTCTGCTAACTACCTTGCCCCACTGACCACTATGGCGAGGAAAACAGAGCTTTCCCATGACACCATGCGCGGCGCTAAGAGCACGCAGCGATGCCTGCTGACCAACGATTTTCGCTAACAGAAACAAAATCATGCGAAGAACGCACGATTCTGTATTAGGGGTGGGGAGGGGTTACTGCGTCTAACCTAGCGGATGGCATTGATGAAATATTGATAGTGAAGTCAAAGTAAGGAACAGCGAGGTGATGGAGGCCGGACGCCTTATGGCGCCTACAAAAGCCTGACCCACATACGTAGCAGATTTGCGCGTTCTGTGTATAACTATTATACTCAGCTTTTACGACTAGTTCGTCAGATAAAATCTTCTTCGTTTAAAATGTGATATCTGACTGCCAGTTTCTTTCGTATTGCAGAAAGTGACGTCACATCTTAGTTTAGCCAATCGTTGTTGATCACAGCACCATGAATCTTTATTCCAAGTATATGGAGATCGCTCCGTCTTTCCTTTACGGCCTGTTGTGTTTCTCTGCCATCTTAGTGTGGACGTTGTTTGCGATTCTTACTCTACCCTTTTGGTTGTTGTTCAGAGTTTTTAAATGGTCCCAAGGCGTCATCATTTCCTACTATAAACTGGGAAGAATTTTGGCGAGCAATGACGTACCATTCCTTCACGAGTCGGAGATCAATCGTAACTACATTAATGGACTGTTTGTGTTGGAGGGGGAAATTGATTTGGATGACCTTCGCAAGCTCATCATCTCCCGTGTGGTGCAAAACAGTGAGGAACCCAGTTACGCACGCATGCGTAAACGCGTCGTCAAACAATACTGGCGCTATGTATGGGTAGACGAACAGGATTTTAATATAAAGAAGCATGTGTTTAAATACGATGGTATTGCTCCGCGCAGTGAAGATGAACTACAGCAAGTTCTTAGTGAACAGTTCTCGTCAGCTATGTGCGATGATATCTCGCCTTGGGAGATTATAGTGACGCCTATGGACATGCCAGGAAAGGATCAAACTGCCATTTGTATGAGAATTCATCATACTATAGGAGACGCCTTTGCCTTGATTGGCCTTTTTTGCAGGCTGATGGATAAGAAGCCAGAACTACTGCGCGTCAAAAAACCCGTGACTACCCCCTGTGACAAACAGAAACAGGTAAGCTTGAAGATATATAGCGCACCTCGTGTGCGGGACATTGGTTTCCATCCCTGCTCGGTTGTATGAAACATGCAACCACCAGTCAACCGCCGTTAGGGCTAAAGTGAAGCCGATACCAACTGCAACACTAATACTTGCAACAAGTGCCAAAAGCCTGAATGGTAACTTCAACTTGCAGCCAGTGTTAGCCTGTTTACAAACTCCCCCTCCCGGGCTTATCCAATTTTTCCTGAGGGGAGGAGGGGGGTCTGTACCCAGGCTAAGCCAGTGTTGGCGCTTGAAAACTGGAAAAATAAATATTGCCGAGCTAGGGAAAAAAATGCAATGTAGATCAGTGTAGTGCCCTAAATGAGATCAAGCTCCTACCTTGGCTGCCGCTGTTGGCTGTTGTTGCGAAAGCCTTTCAACCGTTGTTTTATGCGGTAAAAAAAAACATGCCATTTTTTGCCATACAATACCTAACATATTATTTTCTGTACTCAGGTTTGGAAGGCTATTTTATCAGGTCCGTTGGCTCTTCTGAGTGTAGCGCTATCCACTGCAGACAAACCGTTTCCCGCCAAAAAGTTGTCTGGTGAAAAGCGATTCAGCTGGACAAAACCAATTGACCTTGAGCTTGTGAAGGAAATCAAAACTAAAACAGGTAATAACAAGGAAAATAATGGTAATCTTTCTCCAAGGAGCTTTCAAGTGGGGCTTTTTGTTATGCACAACTGGAGCGACACTTACAACACAATCAAAGAAAGACTATCGTCAACTCGTGGGTACGTTGTTTAGAAAATAATCAATTAGTTATCACCTCTGCTTTTCCCACGGTAAATTTTAGGAAATGATACAAAATCAGATTATAAATATGCTATCCTTGTTCTGGAAACACAATACTTTTCTTGCTGCACGAAGTGCCGAGTAAAAAAATGGTCCGTGTTTTATACCATAAGCCGATCTTGCGACCCCTCAGTCTCTTGGTTTGCGGTCTACAGAATGTGTAACGAAACGACTAACGAAACTGTAATGCGAACAAAATAACCCATTTTTTCAGAGGTTTTCGATGGGTTTTGATGTTCTAACGACAAACGCATCTCCTCTGGACCCTGTGGCCATACTTAACCGATTGAAAAAACGACTCGAACCAATCGGATGAAATTTAAGGCTAATTGAAATCAGGTTACTGACAGTAAAAAACAATGTAAACACATTTCATAGCAATGAAAAGAACATATGCGATACAAAGTCGACATAACTCCTCCGTGAAATAGGACGCAAACATAAGCTTATGTTTTCTTATCTCGATTTCTGCTGTTATTTTAAAGCTAATGCTCAAAATCACATCCATTTCCCCCCGTGATCTTAAGGAGTCCTTATAAAGAAGAAGAAGAAGTGCCTTTATTTATTATACATTCATTCATACACAACCTACTACATTACTACAAGGTATGAGATCAAGCCAGCGTCGAAGTTGAAGGAGTAGAAGAGCAAATGCTCATCTTCTCGTCAAGTTTAACGCCTGGACGAGTCAAAGGCTCTTGAATCGTACTAATGTGAAAGATTCCTGCGTGTCTTAAATTTGGTAAGACCTCTATCCTCTGACCGTGCTGTAGCGCACGATGCACGCTCTCGGCGAGGAATATTGATGCCACCGAACTTCGGCGAGCGCGTGCTTCTTTGGAAACGATAGATCTTCGCGCTCTCGAGTTCGGACCCGATTAATAGGGAACTTAAGAACCACGGCGAAGTTCACGACGACGACGTCTGTTGACTGGGAAAAGACTGGAACGAGAACGTCAGTTTCGGCGGGAAAAAGGAAACTTAAGATGCAGTCGGTCGGTAGGTCGATGACGATTACACTGAATGTAAACACAAATGTAAAACTGTAATGCCCGTTCGCAACAAACTTTTCCGCATTGGCGTCTTTTAAAACAATGCGAGATCTTATTTTTTAAGCCGTTCGTCTAATTTCATTGACGATGAAGAATGTTTTGTGTTGTCTGACCTTTTCGAGTGGAAAAACCTGCTTTCCGCGCTTTCCGCACGAAGATTATTCAGCTTTCAACTGAGTGAGATGACCGAGTCCGAGTATCTGTCAGAGTTTAGATTTGGAAAAAGAGACATGCTGATGTGATTGCTGTTTTCCATACAAAGTTTATTTCCTCTATATGAAACACATTTGGTCTTGACTTGCCTTACCTAAACGTACAAATAAATTTATCACTTGCGAGTTCGCTCCCTCAGCCACAGCTGTTGTCAGTCTTCGAAGTAAAAACAATTCATTAGTCGAATTTTCAATCAACATCGCTTGTTAGGAGAAAAAAAGAACGATACCTGGATTTACGAGAATAAAGAAATGCAAAGGACGTCAAAAATCGCTTAAAACAGTGGATTTATACCTGCCGAAGCTTGTGGATTTGCAGGACGACGTGATTCTACTTTGTTTGGCGTCGTCGACGACACCACGACGACGAAATTTACTAGTCGCACTTGCGCAGTACACTGTAACTCACTTCCGGTTGTCGTCGACAAAGCCGTCGTCGTGGTTCTTAAGTTCCTTAATTACGAAAACGTCTACTACGAGTGAGCGAGTGACTCATTTGCATATCCCTATCCCTGCATTAACTCGTGGTACGCTCGCGCGTACCCACGAGTTAAAAAGGATAGTCGTTTTTTAAAGTAAACTGATGAAAACAATTGGTCTAAGACTTGATGTCTCAACTTGAAAAAGTAGGCCTAGCTTTTTCCAGTTGTAAACGATTTGCTTGTCTCATTTCGCGGCGAAAAACTACCTTAAATAGTTCTATTACAAAACAGGTAAATAAGTAATGTTTCATTTGCCGCAAAATATGCCGATCTTTGGGTTTATCCATGACGATCGAAACGGATTGAAATAGTGGGTTTTTGAAAACTTGTTAGCCTAGAGGAGATGAGCGTCCATATACGCACATACACCACGTAGAGCCGAAAAATGGAAAAAAATCCTGAAAAGGCATTTTATTATCATTAAATCGGGATGACTGATACATTTTTCGCGCTATGCTGGTGTCTTTGTGTTAGTATTTCCTTTATCCTTTTGATTATTCAATAATTCTGATGGCGTCACTCTAACCTTTTTTCCCGTCGCTGCACCCTTGCGATCGGTAAGAAGCTACAAACCGATGAAAAACTAAAACGCTGGTTAACAAACCAAAACAGGAACTTCAATGGGACTTTTATTATGAACCAAGGCCTGTTCTAACATCACAAACACGATCACCTATGAATAAATAACATCTGATAATTGCTAGCGAAGGATATTCCCAAAATGACATTAAGTAAATTCGCTAGCTAAACAAGAATTCAAGTACAAGTAAAAAAGGTTAAAAATAGGAAAATACCCATGTGGACAAAATCCAGACTAACCTTGACCCACTTAATGAAACGAAAGTTAAAAGATGATAACTTCCAAAATACTTCACCACAATAATTATTAACATAATGAACTAGACAAAAGAGTGATGGGGAAATTGAACTCGGATCAATCCCCGGCCGGCACTCCCTCCAATTTATCGGTCCGGGCTTTAACAGGTAGTGACTTAACACTGAAATTATTTTCCCGGCAAGATGAATGACTCTGCAATATCAAACCTGAATTAAAAAGAAGTGATAAAAGTTGCCAGAATTTGGACATAACCTTTTACCATCTCTATTAACATGTAAGGAAACGTCTTCATAATTGTACCGGACAACAGCATTATTCCCTTGATCTCAAATATTTTGAGTGTGGCCAATTAATCACACGAACGTACTGTTTCCAGGCACAACCGTGAACGACGTCCTATCCGCATGTTTGGCCGGGTCATTACGCCGTTACCTTAACTCCGAGGGAATTAAGGAAAATCCCACGGATATCCAGATCGCCGTCACTATCAACACTCGCCCTCTTAAGGTTTTGTCAAAAGATAACATTCCCCTGGAAAATCATTCAACTGGCTTGCTGTATAGTCTTCCTGTTGGCATGGCGGATCCTTTGAAACGTCTCATGGAAACTAAGCGAAGAATGGACAACTTAAAAGCCTCTTCAGACTGGCGTATCTTTGGGTTTATATATTCACACATAGTCGGTCGCCTGCCTGAGTTTATTGGTCGGTTTTCATCCTTCTCGCTTAACAGACACTGCTCTCTGATCCTTAGCAACGTTCCTGGGCCTCTTTCTCCGTTTGAAATCAATGGCAAAGAAGTAGTGACCGCGATAGCCTGGCCACCACTGATCAGTGACACTGGAATGGCTGTAACAGTGTTTAGCTATGCGGGTACTTTGCGCATGAACGTTTTGTCTGACAAGGCTGTGCTTTCAAACCCCGCTAAGCTGACGGAAAAATTTGTGGAGGAGTTTGAAGAGATGTACAATTGCGTGAAAAATGGGCCTGTATTGGCACCTGAAGAGTCTGGTGCTAAAAGGAAGTACTTTTAACCAGTGGACAACTAAATCAGTAACACTTGAGTTGGTCAACGAGTTTTACTTTAAAGGTTCTATTTTAGAATTTACCAAGGTTTTCTTTCTTGACAATTTATTAGGGAACTTAACCAAAGGCGTTTTGAGCCACGCAAGTCAACCGGAACGGAAGTCTTTTCCACTGTAATGTGCTTGACGCTACCAAGTCGCTACTAAGTCAACCGGAAGTGAGATATTTCCATTAACATGCTTGACTCTACAAAATTTTAAATCTTCCGAAGAGTCTATTGGCTTTACTTTGCCCGAAAAACTGGGCAAAAACATTGCCCAAGAAGTTCACTTCTGGTTAACGTGCCTCGCTCAAAAATGACTTTTTCAATCCGGGGTCTGTTTATTAATTAGACGGAGGAGTATCTGGGGTCAATTTATAAAGCTTTTACACGTGTAATTTACAAGAGTAGCCATACTTGTACACGAGCAAAAGTTTTATTAAATTGACCCCTGGTTGGACATAAAAGTTGTTTGCACATCTGCGTTTTTACTTTGCAATGGTATCGCTGAAATTAGGAACAAAGGCTCCCAGATTAATTCTTTGTTTTTTATTGTTTATCGTAGAACAAGTCATTGGATTCGAAGGATGAGTGCTAATTGTTAGTTGAACCCAGTCCTAGTTAAATATGCCGTGATGTTGTAAGCTTATAAACAGAGGAAACCTTTGAGGCAAATCAGTTCCTAATCAAGTGAATACCGTTTTGCTATTAGGATACGCGATGCGTGCGTGCGTACTTTGTGAAAAGCAGCTTGTTTTTTTGCTCAGTACTTCGTTTTAATAGTTTAGTGATTCACTAGGCATGTTTCTACTATGTATTGAATCAACGAATATTAAAAATGACCCGATTTCTCTTGATTTTAAGACAAATCAAGAGCGAGCCTCTTTCGTGTTTGAGCTGTCGATCCACCCCGTGGCCGTGGCTCATGCGAATTGGAGTGCATTTCCTGGTAAAAATGCGGCCGAATGAGAGCAAAGGACGTTTTAATAAGATACTAAAACCAAAAGAAAAACTACGAACGCGTGGAAATACAAACACGCCTTAGAAGTTTAGACGAAAGGATAGTAGAGCGAGCAAAATACGCGAGCGCGCGTGAAAATCGCCTGACACGCGAGAAAGGCAACATGCGGAGGCAAGAGAGGAGTTAGGAAAAGGAAGGTGCTTGCATGTGTTAAAGACTGTTTAGATCTATTTTCTGTGATAATCGGTAAATGAATATAGGAATCCAACCAAATCTGAATATCTTTTTTAATGCAACAACATGAGGACGACAAAATGAATGTTCTCGCGATATAAACTACCAGCAAACTATATATTTAATTATATTTATTTTGATACTTTATACTATATTAGAGTGGCATATCGTGAAATGTGTTCAGACTTTTTGCATATCAATATATTTACTGATGAGTAGTAGCAAATTTCTAACTGATGAACTTTTTAAAGAATCCTGGAAAAAAATTCAGTTAAAGGTAAATTCTTTATCTTCACTACAACCAGAAAAAAGGGATTTTTTTTACACAGACTTTTGCTTCAACGCATGCTCAAAGAAAGCCAGGAAATCAGAAGGTAAAACTGTGTATTAGCAGTCATGATTATTCGTTAAGGGCCTTTTTTTCAATACTTTGTAGTACACATGGAGTTTTAAGTAATTATTAAAAGTACAGTGTAATATTCCAGTAAGTTTGGAGTTTACTGAGCGGTTTAGGTTACACTCGGGGCCGGAGTCCCTGCCCCCACGCGTAGGAGCACTGCGTGACTCTGGCCCGAGCAGCTGCGAAGGAGACTAAGATTACACACGCAGGTAAGAAAAATGACCGAATTTCTGCTGAGCGGGAGTCCGTGTTTTTTCTGGACAATCGCTTGTATGCGCATTTGATTATTTTATAGAAAATGCGCAATATAAATATTAAATATTATTATTATTATTACTATTGTATGATCGAGGAACTAAATGGGATCCCACTGACGGATTCAAACTCTGCTTACCCCAAATGCTCTGTTGTTTGCCATGGACACTTATGTGGACTGATCTCACCAGAGGGTGGTATTTTCCCAGGGGAGTTAATACTCAAGCTCGTTGTTCAAACATTACTCAGTGTCCTAGGCAGGTTCCTTTAAGGTAGAGAGGTTATTGAACGACAGCTGAATAAACTCCCTGTTGGGGAATAGTTAAGCTTCTATCTCAATCACACTCAACGAACGAAGAGGGTTTTGTTTGCTCGCTTCAGAAACTTTCTTGAGTCTTGTTGATCTGGTGCAAGAAACGGCGAATTTGACTTGAATGAGCTGGGGGGTGGGGGGGGGGGGGTGGTGCACAAAGTATTTTTGTCGTAAAATGTTAGCTACAATCTTGTACAGTTAGACCAACGCAGGAGTGGAGAAGTAGAGACGCAACTCCATTACTTGCGCTTTTCGTCCCCATGGCCCCTTTTCCCTCTTAGCTACCATGGTAAAGAGGGCCAGGCGAACCTGGGTACAACTATGAAGGTTAAATAGTAGTGGCATCGTAAAGAGAGTTGTTATTTTAATGTATTGCTGCCAGATCCATTAATAATATTTGTAACTGCTAAACGTTTTCAATAATAAAGGTGATTTTTGCTTGAGGTTGGTTTAGAGTTTGGTTCAAGTTTTTATAGTTAAGCCTTTGCGTCAACAAACACACTCCAACTTTCCTTGCCTTGCGTTTGGTCAGCCCCAGATGTTGCATTTCGAGTACACATAGATTCCATCTTTCTTATTTTTCCTTAAAGCTCCTCCCGTCTCAAATATGCCCTCCTTCCCTTGTTCCCAAAGGAAGAAAAGTTTTAAACACCACCCCCTCCCCGACTCTACTCCGTTTTATCCTCATTATCAGACTTATCACAAAGGATTACAGATTTAATTGATTGGTCAATGTAGTGAAAAGTAAAATGTAAAATGTAGTGAATAGTAAAACAGTCAATAGTAAAATTTGTATTAACGTATATATCTCACCCCAGTATATGTCAGACAGAAGTTCCGTCTTCTATATCCCTCGTCTAAAAAAAGAATTAGGTAACAGACAAGTGGTATGGATTTTTCGGGACATAAATTAACAGGTACATAAGACGTTAAATGTAGTGAGAACATGTAGCTAGACATAGTAATGAACATGGAACACAGCGGAGTGTGTCAGTGACGTTCGAAATATAGTTTGGACAATTTACCTATAGCCCAACAAACCTTTGTCAAACTATTTTTGACAAACGTTACATGTAAGGAGACAGCTCATATTGGTATATTCGCATTTTAAACAAGCATTTTTGATACTCTGGCAAATATATTTGACTAAAACATTACTACCCAGCTCTATATTAATCATGATATCAGACGTATCTACAAACCTAGCAGCATATCTACAAGCTAACCAGCAACTAATCTGCTAACATTGGTGTGTTCGCATTTCAAACACGCATTTATGATACTCAAACAAATAACTCTGAACAAAACATTACTACCCAGCTCTAAATTAATATTGGAAACATCTACAAGGGTAAAGCAACATTTACAAGAGGAAAAGAGGCAAAAATGAAGGTTATAGGCATATGAACATACCCTTGACCTAGAATTCGTATGTCGTGCCGGGTGTTTAGTATATCGACTGACAAGTGGCCTGTAATGATCAACACTCTGAGATCCCGTTATTCACTAAACAATTTAAATCTCACAAGACAGCAATCTTACAAGACAGCAATCCGCAATTTGGCAAGAACCCTTTTAAAACAAGTCTTGCCAGTGCAAGAGGTTTCCCTTAATCTAAAATCATACCCCAACCTTTCCCCCATTTGTAAAGGGGGAAGATGCCTCTTTTTCATCCTCTTTTCGTAAGAAACAATCCTAGGTTTCTTTTTTTTCAGGGATCCTTTTTGAACCCTGAAAAATGATTGCGGCGTGAAACTGTTGTGTAGCCACGAAAGCGCGCGATTATTTTTTAGTCCAGGCCCCGGCTGTTCAGAGGGTGGGTAAGACTTTTGCCGGGAGAATAACTATCCGGTGGTTAAATTTTTTTCCACTTGTGTCAATTCGGTCGTTCGAACCTTGGTACCAGATGTGGTCTTCATTTTATCAACCTAAGTGGAACTACTTCTTCCGGAATCCCCGTCACAAGCGTCGTCTAGCATTTCCCCATCATCCTCTACAATGCCTCCCTGGCTTTTCTTCTTTCATTTCAGGTGCCTCCCGATATCAAGATGTCGATATAGGGATATTAATATCTCGATGCCCTATATCGTCTCTATATTCGTGATACTGGGATACTGGGATCGTTAATCTTGCCCACGACTTTCCACGTCTTGTGTCTACTACTTCTCCTTTCCTGAAAGCATACTGTTGTCTATTCACGAACCCAACTCGCGTCCCTTTGGCTGCGAATTATTGAATTTGCGAAAAGAAAAACAAAACAAAACAATTTACTAAGTACTCAGCATAACGTGTACGTATTGTAGTTACCTTAGGCAACATAGAAGAGGAAGTTTCTGAAAACCATTTTAAACCTTGAATCCCCAGCACCATAGTATAAAACTTATTGTTTTTCTTTATTGTCGTTATCTTTTTCTTGACAAAGAAGTACAAACTAAGGAAGTCTTAGAAGGTTAGGAAAGAGTTAGTTAAAGAAAGGACTGAACTTTGAACCACCGAAAGATAGCCTATTAGTATAGGTAACAGCATGATTGGTATAAATACCATGAGTGATGTTTCCAAATTGTTAAACGTAATTTCACGAGCCGTTAGGCGAGTGAAATTTGAGACAATTTTGAAATATCACGAGTGGTAGTTATGCTAAATAACACGCACAAATCATGCTATTATTGGTTTATACTACTACCCGCAAAGGTTTTGTAATTTTCACATGTAGGTATTTCAAATTAAGCCGAAATACCACTGCTCTAAACCAATCAAATTGCAGAAATTTCTCATGTAGTTGTATAAAGATATAAAATCCGTAACAAATATTCAAAAAGGGAAGAGAACCCAGGTATTTTGATCATGAAAATCATTTAACGGGTAAATTAAATTCTAGCAAGAAAGAGTTCCTCACCTTGATAAAAACATTAGATGGAACCATTTTCTGCGCATGCTCGTCCCAACTGATCTGGAATCGAGGCAGATTGAAGTGCAGTTTGGGAAGGGTTAAATAGCCAGGTGAAAGAGGATACAGACTAAATTTGAGCCTGTGATCACCAAAGGGTAGCAGTCGAAACTGAATCTAACAAAGAAATACATTGATAAAGAGTTAACTTCGAAGGTGCAAGAAAACTTTACTGCTGCTGGATAGACCAAAAGTGGCAGAACCCGGGTAAGTTGAATAATTATCAGTTTTGGATCTTGAGACTTTCGCGTAACGACCTGCGTCCAGTTGTTCAAAAGGTGGATTGCGCCTTCCACCGGGTAAGTTTACCCTAATACTTTTCCGCTTGATAGTGATTTATCCAGTGGATAGAACTATGCGACGTTTGGACAACCAGAAACAGATTCCATGGCCTTTGTTCTACAACTCATAAAATCTGGTAAATTCAACCTTACCAGTTTAGGAATTACTTAAAGACGGTTTTCTTTAAATTCAATTAATTGAAGTAAGCAATACGCACCTGTTTACTGCTATAATGCATGAACTGCGTAATTGAAGTTTTCAGTTCGAGTTTAGATCGGGTCTGATTGCATAATGGGACGCTATCACTTTTTTCATTTACAATTATAAATTTGCGCAAGAAACTTAGTCGCATTCCGTCCCCATAAAATAGTCCCATAGTGCATTTCGACGCAACAATGACCTGGTGAATCATGTGAACATATTTACGGCCTGCATAAAAACAGCTAACTGCTCTATCTTGCTTGTAGCTTAATCCAGACAGAAATACACCCGAACTAACCTGTTTATGTCCAGAATACATAAACGCGTCGCTTGGCTCTACAGTTACTTCCACTTCTTGGACTTGAAGTGTTCGATTGCGAACAAGGTAACTTACACACAAGGGGGTCTGAACACAGCCATATGCCGGCAAATCTGAAACGACAAAATCATTTAGCCTTTAACACAGCGTAATCAACAAGAAAGAGCCCTGATGCGGAACAACACTTTTAGTACACTTTCGAGAGTAAGCCATCACCTGTCCGCGTAAAAGACGATCTTAAGACGCCAATCACGGTGATTTTCAAAATCACTGTGAATAAGATATATCCTCTGCGTCCTGCGTCCCTGACACGTAAAAATCCCCAAAGATGCAAACTAATTCATGTAATGCATCCCAAATGGGTTAACAGTCTTTTAACAGTGTATAGGGTGGGGAGGGAGAACTGTAAGGCATCTGTGAAAAAGACAGATGAAAGACCGTCCCAAGAACTTTTCTCCAGGATTGTAGATCACATGTTTTGAGAAAAAATCTAGCTTTCGCTGCTGTAGAGCATAACAGTTTACCGTCTCACCTGTTTGAATAGCAAAAGGAACACTTTCCACTGCAACAGAAGGAAAAGTGAGCTCTGTGACTACAACTGGCAACTTCTCATCTGCAGAAGTTCTGTTAAAAAAAAAAAAGAAAATCAAGATACAGAGAAGAAATAGGTAACAATCTTGTACTTTCGCCAGCTAAGGAGTTCGAGCTATTTAACCATAATTCCCCGCAGGGTATAGTAAAAAAAATATAGCCTCCCGGTTATAGGCACATCTACCTGTAAACCAAAAAAAATGTAGTCATCCAGTTACAAGCCCCCCCCCCGGATATAAGCCCCCTCTAGCTTGTGTTGAAATGAATTCGATATTTTACTATGTTTTGAGGCTTGAAAAAGCGAGAAAATTCAAAAAGTATTTTGATCAGCACTGCTGTGTAGCCTGTTTTCAAAGGCTTCTTTTTATTCCGGTTATAAGCCCCCCTCCCTCATTTATAAGCCTTCCTAAAACCCCTTGGGGAGTTGAATAAGTCCTGGGGCTCGTTTCTCGAAAGACCCGGCAACCTTTTTTTCATAGCAAACGTCAGCAATATTGTGTGCCCGAAGGCAAATTTTAGAATCAAAACCTGTTAAATAGAAGCACAGTTCCTAGCCCAAAAACCAGTCAATTTTGCTTTATTAACTGATAGCTTTATTGTACTATTTTCAAAATTATTTAAACTTTGATCTTGAATACAAACACAGAAAACATCAAAACAGCTTTCCGGCCCCGAAAGGTTCTGGGACTTTCAAAATACAGGCCCCAGGGCTTATAAGCGGAAGTTTACGGTATTATCATATATCAGGTTTCACTTACCTTCTCCATTGAAGAGCAAGGCTTCCAATATTTACAACCTTCAGTCTGTTGCCTCCCTCCCTTACAGACAAACAGTAACACTCCGAAGCACTTTCACTCTGCTGCAAGGAGACTGCGAAAGAGAAATAGGGAGAAGTCATTACGCCACATTACCATGGTAGCAAAATTTCTCGATGACGACAAACCGAAAACGTCACATAAAAAGATTTAGCTTTGTTTCAAACGTCATCGATCTTATTCAATTTCATTCAATTTGTCATATGTTGGCGAACTTTTCTGGGGTTGAATCCGGAACGACAGTATCTAAAAAAAAGTTTATAAGAAAAATAACATTTTTGTGTTGTGTTCACCAACTCCATAATGCGGGCGCGTGAAACTAGGGCGTTTCATGTTGTAGTCGCGTAACGACGGTTAAGAAATGTACAAAAAAGCGTGATCACGTGCAAAGTTGTTGTTTTGCCGATATAAACCTATTTCTTTTTTGCCGTTCTCGTTGCCGTCGTCGTTGCTTAAGCTCCGTATCCCCTATTGATCAATCTGGACAATTTGCATGTGGGTAATGGGGCTTAAAGGCTATAAAGACTATTATTCTAAGGCTCCTAAAGGTAGCGAAAGCGTGTTTGTTAAAGCTTAAGCTTATTATAATCTTACATAAGCTTACCATGTTTCGTACAACTTCAGACAAACATATATTCAAGGTTTTTTCGAGCATTTTTCAAGGACAAATTACAGTTTTTAAGGACTAAGATTTATTTAATAAATCGCCATTTTTAACCCCCTTTGATCACCCGATTAGCTAAGACAGATAGTGGAGTCATTAACGACTTTTACTTCTTCGGCCATCGTTGATCACGTTATTTTATACTACTTTCCGCAACAAGACTTTCCGCAAAATGTCTGGGTATGACTTGATATCTTGATATTGTTCATGCACAAAAATGTTTTTACTTTACCCGTGAGTTTTACAGGTTCCTACACCGAGGATGAGCCAAATTCTCCTCAGTAAAATGATCTAATTTTAATTTACAGAGAAAAGTTGTCTGGCGTAGACAAGGTTGTGAATTTCAAGGACTTTTCAATACGACTAGTAAAATTCAAGACCTTTTCAAGACTGTACGAACCATGGCTAACGTACTGAGACATTCATCACTGTCAAAACCTTTCGTTTTAAACACTTTGCACATCGTGAAATGACAAGAAAAATGACGTAAACTTTGTAAAACCATTAGTAAAAGCATTACGAGTGTAAGGATAGAAAGTAATACAGAAACTACAAGTAAGCTTGACAATATGAGTAAATGAAAATGGCGCCGGTTAACAGATTGAGGACGGCTTCTAACTTTAAAAGTACAACTTACGACTCCATAATTTCCAAGGCTCGCTACAATTTTCTTCTTTTGACGAGGAAGTTAACAAAAAGAGCTATTCTAATCCAATTCCCGCACTCTTGTTCATTTTCTTACGAGAAAAACTCTTCTTTGACTTCGAGCTTAACAAATTTTCTCGTTGAACGAAGGCGAAGCAAACGCGAGGCGATAGCAATCAGTGGTCGGTTCCGGCAATTCTACTTTTTGCAAAGAACGCTGATTACAAAAATGAAAAATGCCTTAATGCCTCAGTATATGTAAGACCCTGAAGAAGGAAGGCCGTGCCTTCCGAAATATTGGTTAAAAGATAATATATTCCCGACTGTAAAATCAGCCTTGCTTTTTTGTCTTATATTTTCACTTATTGCTGATTAGATCCTTTATTAGGATCCGGTCCTTCTTTTTTGTAAGCTGGTCCTTGCTTAAAAAATTGAACTTAAAATCAAGGTCTTTTTTGTATTTTACACTCAAAACTGAAAAAAGGACGCCTGTTTTTAAATTTCACTCGCTGTTATGAAAACCTGAGAAAAGTGCCTCCTTTTCTCATAAAAGGCCGGACATTTTTAGTGTTTGTCTTCGATATAAAGTGAACCAACTTTCTTGAGTAATATTCTTATCTCACTAATCGCAAAAAAGCTGAAAGAAGAATTTTCTCGAGTTTTTTCAGCTTTTTGCCTTTTTATACAAAGTCGAAAAAAGTCGATTTTTCTTGCCTTTCTTTGTTTCGACTTTTTGGTGGACAGTTGTCAAATAAAGGCGGGAATCCCAACCTTCGGTCCTCTCGACTGACAGCTGTCAAAAATGACAGGTAATTGTGAGCAATGAGTTGTGATGTTAATTTACAAGTGTTCATATGCAGTTGCACACCTTGTATAGTAACATCCTGCATTACGTAATCGGAAAACTTTGTGTCGTGTTTCGCAAATATTGTGTCGTGTTTTGGGAGATTTGCGTTGTGTTTTGCAAACTCTGAGTTGTGTTTCGATATAATGTGTTGTGTTTCGATGACATTGTGTTGTGTTCCAAGAATACTGTGTTGTGTTTCGATAATATTGCTATGTGCTTCGATAATACTGTGTTGTGTTTCGATAATAGTTTGTTGTGTTCAGATAATACTATGTTGTGTTTGGAAAAGTGTTTGTTGTGTTTCAAGAATTGTTTGTTGTGTTTGCAGATATGGGCCACCGTACAAAAAGACCTTGATTTTAAGGCATTTTTCATTTTTGTAATCAGCGTTCTTTGCAAAAAGTAGAATTGCCGGAACCGACCACTGATTGACAGCGCTGCAAGCACCTATGAAAGGCGGGAAAATTGGCGCGAAACCTAGGCACCGCGCGCTCTGGCGCCCTACGCGCATTTTGATTGGTCGTCGCCTATGATCTATCAGCCGAGTACATGGGTAACATGGCGCGGATTTTTAAAAGTTTTGAATTGAGCAAGAAAAGACCACAAAAAATGTTTAGCAGAAGTTGTTTACAAGTAAGAAAAAAGTGTTTTGGGCGTCTTGAAAACTCCTTAATTGGGAGAAATCTTCAAAACAGTACTCAGCTCTACGAGAGACTCGCAGTTCTGAAAATGATCACACGATTATTCTGCTTTTTAAAAATAAGGGTTTCGAAAGGAAATGTTTACAAGATAAAGTTCTTTGTGCTACAAATGGTGGCAACAAAAACAGCAGGATGTATAAAATAAATGGCTCCACCACGAACGTTTGTGTTTGAAAGCCCCAGTGACAACAAAGACCTCCCAAACCAAACAAACAAAACCACAAACATTCAGATCGAAGAGTGGGGGTGGGGGCTGGGTTGGCAGTCATCCAGACCCCCTGGGGAGGGGGGGGGGGCGGTATAAAAAAGTTTTTCCGGCCCTTTGGGCCTCAGTTTGGTCTAAAATTAGGTAGGGGCGGCCCCCCGGGCCCCTCCCCTGGATCCGTCACTGAAAGCAATAACATAAAAGAAAGCCTTACTCCCTTGTAAATGGGATCCCATTTCTTCACCAACTATGGCCACCTCTGGGGACTGGAAACGAAAATATAAAACACAAAGAATCAAACAAGCAAGCTATAAGCTATGGTAATATTCCCTATTGCTCGTACCACCCACTAAGGAGAAGGATTACTGTCTGACGGCCTTGGCCATGCAAGACAGTAGCTTATTCGGCAGTGAGCTAATCTCTTAATTACAAACAATTATGTGCACGGTAGAGAGGCGAGAAAAATTGAGTGCCCAAGGTTTCGACTCATCACCGAGGGGAGGGGGAGGTTTTTTTTATAGTGTCAGCAGCATATTAAAGTTTGTGGGACAGGCGGCCTGATGATATTAGAAGGAAAAGCACTCTTATCTTTTATGGCTGCTTTGAAATCTTATTTTATTAGAGATTGATACTCTTGAAGTGTTACTGGAAAAACATTTTGCCACTTTTATGTTCGTGGGTAGTTTGTTGGAGGGCCAGTGGTTTAATAGTTTTTCCTGTTATGTATTTACCCTTGATTGATCGGCTGATTAGTTACTGATTGATCGACGTCGACATTACTTACCATGTTGAGAGTACTAGTAACCATAGTAACAGGCCATGGTGACGTGCATTTGATTGCAGCTAACAGTAGAAACGGTTCGTCTTCAAACACTTGGTCTAATCTTTCCAGCTAAAAAAGATAATAAATTATTTCGTTTCTAAAGGGTTCTACCCTCAAAGGCGGAATTGTATTTGTGTGATTTTGAACGTGTAATTACCTTTAGACTTGTCAAAGAAAGGGAGACTTCAAATGGCATAACTGTCTTGATAACAACACTGTCTTCCTATATGAAGAGAAATCGGTAAAACAACTCTATCAACAATACAACGACTCCGTTTTATATTGCTAACAGGGGAAAGAAGGGTGTAGAAATTTAAAATCGTGTTTCTTTTTAATAAATTACGATAAATTTAAAGTCATCGAGAGTATTTGGTAAGGACAAGAGAACATTTTTAGAAAGTAAAGGTTTCTTTTGAACTATCATCCATCTGCTAGCCCCTGTCACCAAGGGTCTGAATGCCCTTGGGAATTGAAGCGAGGAGATAACTTGCATTTCAGAAAGTTCGATATAGAGTAACAAGTATGGCCCTACCTTGACACATGTACAAGTCACAGGTGTATAGTTAGGCTTTACTGGGACATCCACAGAATACACTATCTATAAATTAACAGTAAAGGACAACATGAGATAGCTGTAAACGTGCGCCTCGATTAACTGAGAGGAGTGGTCTAGGAAACCCTCCCTGGCTTAATTTTTTCGCCTTATAGTTCCACTAGGAGCCAGTTCACAGCAGTCTTGCCCCCACAAAGACTGTAAAACCCTTAATTTCAATTATCCTCTGTACGTTGCAGCTCTTTTGATCTAGTCTACGTGCACTGTACACTGATATACATATTGATTGGCTTGTCCCCACAGGGCTTTTGAGATTCAATAGAGTGTTTTCACATGACGTCACAGCGGCCATACTGGTGTCCCAAAACAATGAAACGGCCGCCATGTTGGTGTCCCAAACCAATCCTGTGGGAGTTTTTTCTTATGCAAACGCATCTTTTGTTTCAATAAATTTGCATAGATGCTGGCCACGTGAGTGAAAACACTCTATAGGGACCTTAAGCGACGTCGACGGCAACGGCAGCAAAAACTTCACCCAAAAATAGGATTCGCGCTGTTTCAACTCTCATCGCTCTTGTTCCAACTCTTCTAGTTTGTCATAGGTTGGTGATTTTTTTAAGGATTATATCTAACTTCACAAAAGAAAAAGAAAATGGCGCTGTCTTGTGTTCCCGTCCTCCATAAAACGTGAAACGAGTAGTTTCACGTCGTAGAAATGCACAAAAAGCGTGATGCACGTGCAAAGTTGTTGTTTTGCCAATCTAAACCTATTGCCGTCGTTCGTTGCCATCACGGTAAAACAAAAAAGGCTAAAAATACGAAAAAATAATTAACTAACTAAAAGGAAACGTCCAGAAGTAGTCACCTAAGTTGACGCTTAAAACAAGTCAATGATTCGCTTAGTTTGAGTACTGGTAGCATTTTATTCAATAATGACGTCGCTCTATATTAAAGGACCTTTGGCCACTAGCAGTACGGAAAAATGGTATGCTCAACATTTCATTTCACTGTTTAATTTGCTTGTTTATTGTTTTCCAAACCAATCTTATTAGGTATAGCCAGAACTGCGACATCACCCGTTTACATGTCACAGGGGCGTAGCAAGCCCATAGACCTGTAGGCGCGGGCCTACAAATTTTTTGGTTTGATCACACTTCCGCTTGTAATAAATTGTGCATTAATGGGGTGAGCTAAAAAGCTTAAGAGCTCACAGTGTTGTACTAGTCATGGGTGCAACTTTCAACATATGTGGAAATGAAAGTCAGCAAGACCTTCAACTAGTCGAAAAGCTGGCTAAGCCCCTGTGCTAGGTAGCTAAAGCACTAGGAACACATTCTATCGCTTCATACAACTAAACAGTCACAGCCTACGCAATTCAAGTGTTACACGTCAAAATGCTGCTTGACAAGAAGGATAGCCTTTAATTCAAGTAAGTTTTGTATCGTTTCTGGCGAATGGCATCAGTTATGAGATATAAAACTTGCCTTCGCTGTAACAGTCCGTGAACCAACTTGAGAGCATTTGAAGAAATAGGAATTCAAAATCTGAAAAAATTAAGTCAATAAAATAGTTATAACACTGCTTAGCTCATCACTAAGTGATAGAGACCTTTAGATTCGAGGGCGAGATTAATTTAACTTGAAGGTTTTTGCGTATTCTAAAGAAACCCGCAAAGCTTTATTCTACTTTTTTCACCAGGTTTGTATAGGTAATAGCATGATTTGTAGTGATATTAATTTGGCATAAATACCACGAGTGATATTTCGAAATTGTTATACGTAATTTCACGAGCCGTTAGGCGAGACAATTGAGACAATTTTGAAATATCACGAGTGGTATTTATGCCAAATGTCACGTACAAATCATGCTATTATTTGTTTATACTACTACCCGCAAAAGGTTTGTAATTTTCACATGTAGGTATTTCAAATTAAGCTGAAATACTACTGCTCTAAGCCAATCAAATTGTAGAAATTTCTCGTGTAGTAGCATAAGCACGGTTCTTTTTATTGAAGGAGGTTAAGCCCTTTCCTGATCGAAAATGATAAACTTCCTAACATTTAAGAACTTGTTTCCCACACTGTGACATTCTCACAAAAACTTGTAGTGAAAAGACAGCAGCTACCACATATCCCCGCCAAAATGACGTTGGTTCTCGCGCACGCAATACTTATTATTGAGAAAGTCTGGTTCTCGAAGTCGTACTGTCTTATTAGGGACCTTAAGCAACCTGGACGACGAGCCAAGTGGACGCCGGCCAGAAGTGTTTTGACGAAGCCGGCAACATCTGCGCATGTGAGTGATGTCGTCCACATGGCGTTCAGGCTCGTTCAGGACGTCAAATGTGTAAATGTGTAGTCCTCAGGTGAACGTGAGTACTCAAAGCAATTGCTTTTCGTTTCTGTACCCATTTAACATTGTTTTGTACCAATGTTTGAAAAAAGGAAACTTTCTTTTTACTTTTTGTCGAAGGTTGGGTCTGTGGAACTAAAGATTTCATCGTCAATGGCCTCGGCGGGAAAGAAACCGTGAGTAGAAGTAAAATGTTATGTTTTCCTTAAATGCCTCTGAACTGTAATCTGTTTTCAGAACCACTATTTAACTAGAAAAGAAAAAGGTTTTCATACTCGGGACCTTTAGTGCATGACTGAGGTTAATAGCAAGAAAGATAGGATGGTTAAAAATCCTATTGAAAATCCTCCGCAGTCTGTCAGAGCACTGATTAGATCTGTAATCTCCTCTTCACTGTTTACGTTTTGAGATGTACACTTCTGCCGCTAGAAAGCAAGATTTTGACTATATTTCGCATTGGAACGGACTCAGGTAAACTTAATCATGGTGAATAGAGTCGAAATTTATATGCTTATTAGATAAACAAATGGGACTGTGCGGAAATTTTACCCTAATTAACCAAGTTGGTAAGCTTAAAATGTAGAGGACAACTAAACCAGTTCTGTTCTGTTTGATTTGATACACGGTTTTCTGGCATGTGCGAATCTGATTTTACATAAAATGAGAGAATTAATTATTTGCAGTCCCGGAAAGGATTCTCTTTAACAAGTGAGGATGAAAGTAAAAAGTTCACTGTTTGGGTATAATTTCTAGAGATAGGAAAGTATAGTTAAGTGTTGTTAAGAACATTAAATGACTTCTTGCAATCCCCTTTTTCAATTACTTTAGAAATCAAACCATGGAATGGACAGAGGAGCACGATGTGGTCCTCTGTAGAGAGGTCCTGGTGATGGATCCATTTCAATATCCATACCGAAGTAAAGAACGTGGTGATGTTTGGGGACAACTAGCTATACATCTAAATTGCACCAGCCACCCCAAATTCAAAGTGACCAAGCGTTCCGTAAGGGATAGGCTAACATTGCTGCAAAATAGATTTAAAGAAAAAATGAAAGAAGAGGAGAAGGCTTCTGGCATCGACTGCAAGGAGACAGAATTAGACAGAGCATTGGACGAAATTACTGAGAAAGAGAAAGCTTCAGAATCCAGCAGAAATGATTGTTCAAGTGCCCAGCAAGTGAAGAAAGACAAGGCAGCTGCGGAGGAGCAGAGGCTAAAAGCAGTGGAACGGCTTGGTCAGTCAGCTAAACGACAAGCAGACTCAGGTGGCAAGGAAGTTAAACCCAAAAAAGGTAGAAGAAGCGGGAGTGAGACATTGGAGTACCTAAGAGACAAGTTTGAATCAGAGAGTCAGTACAGGAAGGAGGAGCTATCGTCGAGAGCAAAGGAGCAAGAAAGTAGAGATGCTCAACAAAAGATCATGGTGGAACAACAAAGGATGATGCAGCAGCAGCAGAGTGAGTTATTGAAGATTATGCAGACACAACAAATGAAACAAGATGAACAAATTCAAAGCTTTCAGATGATGTTTCTACAGCAACAGCAACAACAAAGTAAGATTATGATGTCCCTCCTTGACAGTGCAACTAAGAAAAATACTTAGTTATGAGACATTTTTATTGTTCTTCTTTAGGAAGCAGTTGTAATGGCCTCTACATTTTTTGGGATTATATTAAGTGTTCATTCATGTCACATATTTGAGTTACTAAATGATTAAAGTTACAGTTCAGCAAGTTCTCAGAAAACACTGGTCTCATGGCTTTATACTAGGACGTCTAGAAACTAGTCTTTTTTATTCACAGAGCTGCCTGAAAAAAAAGTCAAGTACTACAATCAGTGCTCACAAAGGAGTTATAAAAACCCAGAGTTTGTACTTATTGTTTTGTTTTCTCAGCACATTACAGGGAGATATAAACTTACAGTTTACATAGAGACCTTTTTTATAATGATGGCCTATTGATATATTCTTTTATATGTATGATTTTTTATATGTATTAGCCTTTCTGACCTCATTTGAAAGTAAGCTTTTGTTGTTTTGCACATGCTAATGAGGTCAGTAAGACTTATTATCATGCTTATAAAAGATTTTGTTAAAAGGCCACCACCATTGACTGTTTTTGACTCCCCCATAATACAAATGGTTTGCCTCCCAAATTTTGCACAAGTTATTGTCTTCAAATGCTATTGGGAAAATACAGTACTCCCAGAAGCATTTGGAACAGAATGGTTTATGCAAAATTTGGGTGGGGGAAACAGTGTATATAGGGGATTCAAAGTTGGAAGATTATTAAAGAGGTCTATATTGTTCATCTGTTCAGGACAAGACAGCTATTCAGTAATTGTACATTAGAATTTAAGTACAAGCTGGGTTTATTCCAATGAAATAAGGCAATTATGAGAAATATTCTTCAAGGGATGGGGGCTCCAGCTCAAAGAAACGTGACGTCTGTTTTCCATACAGGCAAGTTAGTGCATTGCGAAGTATGGCGCATACAACATACATCTTGCCAATGCTACTTAATCTGATTTTAAGATTTTTTTTGAAATCAACAAATTTAAAATAGTTAACAATATCTTTAAAAAGCCATTCCACTGATTCGCGGACAGTGCTCATGCTTTCGTTAAAGGCTTGCATTGGAGGAGGTAGGACAGCATTTCTGAATGGGGCCTGCAGATGGACTCTGAGGGGATAGGCTGGGTCACCGTATAAGCACATTGGACGACCATGAGGTGAGAAAGCTGACAGCTGTAGTTGAGTGAGGAGGCCTGAATCTGCCAACATTCCTGCATCATGTTTGCGGCCTTCTGTGAAAAAAAAAAATATATATATATATGTGTGACTGAATTTATGTAAACAAGGCTTCAGTGAGTGTCTACAGGTACTCAGCTAAGTAGGCCCTTGGTACCAAGGCTTTGACCCTCCCCACCCAGGACACTGGGTGACTGTCTACATCTCTCATTAAGCTCTGAGATTATCATGATAATTGTTCTCAGCAGAGACCTGATTCAGCTGGCTAGGGCAAAGTAACAACAAGGTACTTGCCAGTGTAAGCCTCTTGCGGACACTGCTGCTTATTGAAGGGGTATGTCAAAATAGCCCTCTCCCTACCCCACTTGTTTCCCCCCCAGGCCTGATCCACCCGTCCACTGTTAGGGCAGTCGCTGGGCTATCCAGCTGTACCGACCAAGACGGCAAGACCCCTACTTTTTCGACACCACACTGGCCTGGAGCCGGGCTGCGCTAGGCTCCAGGGGAACACCTATTCGCCACGTTTTATCGAAATCAGACAGATATGTGTGCATATTATATATATATTTTTAGCTACAGTATTTTAAATTGGAAGCACTTACCCACAGGTCCGAAAAGATTCCCTATGAGTCCGTTTGGAAGAGCTACGCTCTGAAACTTGAGGGCGTGGACACGTTTGGGCCCATTGTAAACAACTCGTTGGAGCTCTCCGGGGCGACAAATCGGGCGCACAGTCCCATCAATAAATCCAAAACAGTTGTCTAACGCGGCCCCCTTAGCTGATATGGCATTGCAGTACTCTTGAAGTGCAAGTGGATTGAGTAAGGTCTGGTTCCAGTTTAGTACGCGATGGCTGTGAAGATCGTAAACATAATCTAGGACCTGATTGCTCACCATACTCAAGACCGGAACGGGCCTGCCGAAGCGCGCGATCATATCACTGTATCGGCAGGGATATGACAACTGTTTGAGTAGAATACAAAGTCCCTCGATACCGCTTGAAACTGATCTCTGGTAGCAAGAAAACTGATCCGGAATCTGTAATACTTCTGCTAGGAGAGGGATGTGGCGCTTTTGAAATCTGAATTCCGCCAGACATTCGGATTCGTCCACGTCTTCAAGTTCGAATCCCGCATAATTTTCGTAAGGAAAATCAAGATTCTTAGATTTAAATTCTTCGCTGAGTAGCAAAAATTCTTCCTCGTTGATTGTTTTATTCTCAAGGCTTAAAAGAAGCAACTCTCGAATTTCTTTGAACGAAGCCATTGTAGTCTACTTACTTCGGCCACGAACCGAGGCGTGAGCTTGCTTAAACATTTGTTTTTCCCGCCGTGGACGACGTTCTCGACCCAAGCCTCACTCGTCTTCTCTCGTCGTAGTCCACAGACTCGTCCTGGTTGCTTAAGGTCCCTATTATCTAAACTAAAGCTCTCTAATAACTGTCACTCATAACTGTAAATTTTCTGAGCTGAGCAAAAGCGACGCGCTTGGAGAGAGATGGGAAGGAAGAAGAAGATACGTCTCCTTCCCGTCGTCCCCTTCGTTACGTTCCGCGCAAATTTCTTGCAACTCCGATCATGAAAGAAGCACTCTGGTGGAGAGGTGGGAAAAAGAAGGAGAGCTGCAAAATGGTTTTTACTTTTCAACAATCTTCCTTCAGCTGGGAATTTGTTGCATGTTCGTGAAACGAAACAAAAGCCACGCAAGTTTGCGTGTGTTCGATAAACCAATAGTAACTAATAGGCCATTTTCCGAGTTCCCCCGGGTCTCTGTTTCAAAACGAGGGTAGGTGCTCAGCCTTTGATATGGAAATAATTTTTCATTCTCATGCAAAGAAAACTCATTTTCACAAGAGAGGTTGTGCACCAAGCCTCATTTTGAAAGTGAGGGTTTTGGAACTCGGAAGTGGCCTATTTCTTAATCGTATACAATACAAACTAAGCACCTTCTCGTTCGCTTCTTCGACTGTAAATTCAATAAAACTTTGCTTTTGTCCGACTGGTTGATCAGCTGTAGGTGCCTTAGAGCAGATAACGGCAGCTAAGAACAAAAAAGACTGATTAATACTAAGAGCCAAGCGACTTGTCTCCCTCGAATCCGTTCTTGTCTTGTCAAGCATGGTGGAGTGTTGCGTAATGGCTGCGAGGAAGACCACCAAGCGACATGCCCTGAATTGAAACATCTGAACTACACAACTGGCAACTGCTATCGCGGAAAACTAATTCCCTGAAGGAAACTTCTTTTCCAAAGGAAAAAAAAGTATTTACAGTTTTTGGATATCCTTGTCATTGACGATACTTAAACTACGTTGTTGTTCAACTGTTCGGTTCATCACAGTTAGGGCAATTTGTACACGCATAGCTTTCACGATGTAGAAAACACAGAATGACTATAGCATGCTAGATTACAGTTCCGTCTCATTGTTCCTCACCATGCATCAGGGCCGTTTCGAGCGTTTTCTCTCTCGTGAATCGTCCCTCGAGGCAACCTCGTTCCCAGGATCCTCTCCTTCTCGGCCCCGACCTCTCTCTTGCTTCGGGGGCCGAGTAGGAGAGGACCTTGGGGACAGGATTGCCCGTGAGGCTGGGAGGGATATGAGACGGCTATATCACAAAGCTGAAAAAAAATACGCTTCAATTAAGACCTCAATTACATTGTACCCATGTTTTTACGGTCCTCAATTCAATTTCCCCATTTTAAACAAGGGTAAGAAATATTCATTTTTTTGTTTTTTATAAATCCAAGTAGCCAAGTGGTTGCAACAGGTGAAGCAACCAGCATAATTTGCAACAATGCTTACTTTTTTCCGTAGACTCCTGCTCATCCTGGAATCCTAGCCAGACCCTAAAGTCAAAACATGTTTTATTAATTAAATCCTGAAGGTGACCAGCACTTAAATTCTCCTTACTGTACCACTAATTGTTCAAGTATGTAGGTAATGGGAACAGGGCTCAAAACAATTTCGACTGTCGCCGGTCGCGTTGACTGGCCAAGAAATTTTAGCTCGGTCACGTCTTCTGACCGGTCAAAACGTTTAGCATGATAACAAATTGAACTTACTGTTATAATATTGTAATTTTCACGCCCTGTGTTGAATTTCATTTGCACGTGCTGCTAGACTCGTTATATATTCAGTTTCGTTTGTACCTTCGGAGGCACTTGATAGAGATTAAAATGTCTGTTCAGTAACCGCTTGAACGTATGGCTCGCTGTGTTATTACATGGTGGCAGCGGTGGCCGCTTCTGCTTCCTTTTTTTTTTTTAACCGTCTCCGTTATACAGCATGCCCGGTGGTGATACCTCCAATGGACAGTCTGGTGCGGTAGCGCCGCCATCGTCGACTTTTCATCAGATTCCTCCGCCGAAGTACCTTGATTTGAAACATAGTGGAAACATAGTGGAGAAATTGCCGAAAACTGGAAGCTTTGGAAGGGGAAATATAACAATTATTTTGTCATTTCTCGTTTGGATCGGGAAAAATTCCGGAGTTTCAGTTGGCGATGTTCAAACATACGATCGGAGATGATGCGTTGAAAGTCATCAAAACATTCAACTACGCCGAGGGGGAGAACTCGAGTGATTGGCGCGTTGTAATGGGAAAAATGGAGAAGCATTGCATCGGCGAAGTCAAAGAAATTTACAAACGATACTGTTTTAATATGCGAGACAAGCTTCCAACGGAGTCGGTTGATAGTTTTGTTGCCGAGTTGAGGAATCTCGCCAAAACATGTAAGATTGCTGAGAATGAGAGATCTTACTCTGAATCGTTGCATCGACGTGTGTCGCAGCGAGGAAGTTGCTGAGTTGCAAATGAAGTCGTTATCTGGGCCGGTGGATAACATTAATCAAGTAAAGGCAAGTTCTAAAAAGCCTCGAGCTCCAACGCCGGTGGACGGGCAGTCGGCAAAGAAAATTTCCTGCAAATTTTGTGGCTATGACCATCAACCTGATAGGAAGATGTAACCCGCATGGGGAAAGAAGTGCAAGCAATGCAAGGAAAAGAATTATTTTGCCAAGAAGTGTAAGAATGTTCCTCTGAAGTATGCTGAGGGCGAGGAACTCGACTCGTGTTCGCAAACGCTTGTCATGTGGAATGGAACTAAAGTGACGCCTGTCGGTTCCTGTGCGTTGCCTGTTGTGAATCCGAAAACTAATGAGAAGTACAAGGTTCGGTTTCTAGTCGTGAAAGAGGATTTGACCCCTCCGCTTGGCTTAAATGCAACGCAGAAAATGAAGCTGTTAACTGTACACAAGGAAAACTTCCTTAATGTCGTGGAGAATGCAAATGATGATCTCACAGCTAATTACGCGGATGTCTTTGACAAAGGTCTCGGAACACTTCCGGGAAAAGTTCGCCTGCAAGTTGACCCAGATTGCAAGCCTGTTATCCTTCCGGCAAGAAAAGTCCCTGTTTTTTTTTTTCAGGAGAAGTTCAAAGAAGAGCTCCAAAGGTTGGAACGTCTTAAAGTAATCACTCCTGTTGACGAACCGACCGAGTGGGTTAGTCAGATTGTTGTAGCTGTAAAGAAGTCCGGCGAACTGCGTGTTTGTATTGACCCGCGACCACTTAATACTGTCTTGAAGAGGGAACGTTATCAAATTCCTGTCATTGATGATTTGTTGCCCGACTTGACAGATGCACGTGTGCTTACAAAGGCTGATTTAACCTCTGCTTTTTGGCATCTGGAGTTAGATCGCGAGTCTAGTATGCTCACGACATTTGCTACGCCATATGGGCGATATCGTTGGCTCCGTTTGCCGTTTGGTCTCAGTGTTTCGAGTGAAATTTTTCAGAAACGTCTCCATCAAGAGTTACAAGGCCTCCCGGGTGTAAAGTGTATTGCAGATGATATTCTCATCCATGGCACGTGCGAGGCTGATCATGACAGCAATCTAGATGGATTCATGCGCAGATGTCAGCAGAAAGGTATTAAGCTCAATGCCGAGAAGTTAGAGTACAAGTGTAAAGAGGTTCCATTTCATGGGCACCTCCTAACCACAGAGGGTCTAAAGCCAGATCCAGAGAAAGTGAGAGCAATCTTCGAGATGCCACGCCCAAAGAACCGAGACGATATTTTACGCCTGAATGGAATGGTCAATTATCTTGGCCGTCTTCTACCTCACTTATCTGATGTGATGAAGCCTCTACGAGATCTTACCCATAAAGATGCAGCATGTCAAGACATTGATAGCATCAGCACCCGTTCTAGCTTACTACAAGCCCACTGAAGTGCTTGAGGTCCAGTGTGATAGCAGCCAGAGTGGTTTAGTGCAGCTTTAATGCAGAATGGTCACCCACGCTAGCAGAGCCTTAACAGAGACGGAATCTCGCTATGCGCAGATTGAAAAGGAGATGTTGCCAATCGTGTTGTCAGTAGAGAAGTTTAATGACTTTACCTTCGGTAGAAGAACTGTTGTCCATACTGACCATAAGCCACTTGAGTCAATTTTCATGAAACCACTTCATCGCGCTCCCAAGAGGTTGCAAGGAATGTTGATCCGATGGCAAAAGTACGAATTGGGGGTACAGTACGAGGGGAAGCAGAATGTTCTTAACGGGCACTCTCTCTAGAGCTTATCTTCCCTCGGGTGCGCAGATTGAGTCAGAGTTTGAGACAATCAACATGATGAATTACTTGCCAATATCTGAAGCCAGGCTACTGCAAATTCAGCGGGAGATAGAGCAGGATGAATCGCTTCAAGTTCTAAAGGCAGTGATTCAGCATGGCTGGCCTGAAAATAAGAGTACCCTGCCGCTTCTAGCCTCTCCTTACTTCGATATGAGAGATGAGTTGTCCGTTCAGGATGGTCTGATTTTTAATGGTTGACTTAACAGAGCGCGTGAGTGTCTTTATTGGCCTGGGATGACAGGAGATATCAAGAACTATGTGTCAACATGTGAAGCCTGCAGAGAGTACGAACAGGGTCAAAGGAAGGAAACACTCACCAGCCACGAAGCACCTTGTTGGCCGTGGCAGTTCGTTACAGCAGACCTATTTGAGTTAAATGGAAAAAGTTACCTTGTGACCGTGGACTATTTTAGCGATTTCTTCGAGCTCGACCATCTGAGAAGTACATCCTCTGTCTACGTCATCAAGAAGCTTAAAGATCATTTCGCGAGACATGGCATTCCCGTGCAACTCGTTACTGATAACGGGCCACAGTTCGTCTCGCACGATTTCCTGAAATTCTCTAGAGTGGGATTTTGAGCACGGAACCAGCAGTTCGCATCATAGTCAGTCGAATGGAAAGGCTGAGAGCGCCGTTAAGCAAGCAAAGAAAATTCTGCTAAAGTGCAGCAAGACTGGTTCAGACGCGTTTCTTGCTTTACTGGACCACAGAAACACACCGCCTGCGAGTATGCAAATCAGCCCAGCACAGCGGCTGTTTAGCAGAAGGACAAGAAGCCTCCTCCCGATGACTACTGCATTGTTAAAGCCATCTGTTTCAGACGAGGACGTGACACAGCCCTTGGAGCCCGGAGATACCGTGCGAGTTGAGCCCTGGCGCGTGGGAAGAAAAGAGTGGCAAAAGGGTGTCGTAAAGAGTCGCATTGACAAAAGATCCTACGAGGTTGAGCTGCCTCAAGGACTCCTTCGACGAAATCGTGTTGAGCTACGCAAGTCCAATGAAGCGCCTATCAAAGTTGAAGATGACGACGTCATAGAGGCGCGCGAGTAGTCATCCACAGAGACACGCGAAGATACACGCGAACAGGCACCTCCAGATACACGCGTGGAAACATTCGACCAGCCGCGCGATCCGTTGTCTTCGATGCCGGACGCACCTAAGTCGCCCAATCCTTTACAGGCACCGAGGAGGTCCACGCGCGTCCGTCAGCCGCCCAAGCGTCTACAGGACTATGTGAACTGAATTTCTTTAATATGATCTTAGTCGTTTGTTTTGTTTTAACGTTTTTTTTTTCTGTTAAGTTGTTTTCTTATTTCTCTATAAAAGGGAGGGTGTTATAATATTGTAATTTTCACGCCCTGTGTTGAATTTCATTTGCACGTGCTGCTAGACTCATTATATATTCAGTTTCGTTTGCACCTTCGGAGGCACTTGATAGAGATTAAAACGTCTGTTCAGTAACCGCTTGAACGTGTGGCTCGCTGTGTTATTACACGTACTACCTTAAAAAGCAAATTATTAAGTGAAAAAAGATGTTTGTCCTCTTGAAATGTATTTGTCCAGTCAGAAAGACCGGCAAACCTAGCCTGCGTGCTCCCCTCGCGCGGCCTCGAAAAAAATTAACCGGCAGGCTAGGCAAACCGAACGTTTGTCCGGAGAAAAGGTCATCTTAGCCCGACCTTACCAGTCTACAGTCTTCTTGTGAACAAAAGTCTTCGGACAAATTTTCATTTCTGGGGCTTTCTTTTAATCACACATGCCCAACCCCTCCTCCCACCCCACAAACAACATTGGACGTGTGTATCCAGAATTTGTCCCCAAGATTCAACTTTGTATAGAGTGGGAAGGGGACCAACTGTAAGGCGTTTTCCACTGTTTTTTAGGGCGCCCAATAGCTATAGATAATAACGAATATTGCATCACTATCCCAAGGACTTCAGTCCAGGATTGTATATTGCTGGTTTTCAGTGTCACGCCATTCAAAATAGATGAAAATAAAAATCAAAACCATTCAATAGATAAAATCCAGAATCTGGGAAATGAAAGGAGGTACATATGCAAAGACCCTCGCCAAGATTCAGGTCAGAAGAATATTTCGTATACGAGATATCCGAAGAAATGTTTTACCCAAATTTATAAAGATTTGTATGGAGACGCCATGCTGGTACTCACCTGGATGAGCTCCAACATGGCGGACGGAAACCAACAGAAACATATGTTACCGAGTTTTTCTACAAAAGCGTGAATTTATTCTTCGCGAAACTCATAAACATTAAAATAATACTTTTTCCAGTACATGAGCTGTTTAGATGGCAAAATTTCCTGAAATAAGTCATCAATTTAAGCTACATGACAGCTCTCTTGGCCGTCATGTAAATGCCGCGTCACGCAAAAGCTTAGAAATTCAAGCGCACTCTATCACAAAACCAAGAACCCTTTTGAAGCGAAAATTTGTTTGACAATTAGTTTTCAGCTGCTCTAATGCATCGTGAAAGCAAAATCTCGGTAGGATGGATAGTTTTTTAGTTTGAATTTTAGTGACGTCATGTGAAAACCAACAATAGGTGATCATACCTAAGATCTTTCACTGGTGTTTCTTCCAAGCTTTCAATAGCCAGCTGAAGCTCGTAGAATTCATTCACCAGGGCTGGAGGTTCATATTTGAGCCTTACATTTATTCTAGGCTTGCGTGGTTCAATTCTAAAATTTTTAAATTGAAAAAACTAATTTATAAAACCAGTAATAACCAAAGGTTAGGGAGTGCGGGCGACAACGATCGAAGGTCCAAACCCTTTTGCTCCATCGCTGTGCAATAAGTAAGTTTCACGTGACAGGTGGTCAAAACATGTGTGATCAGATTACGAGGGCTACAAGGTCGAGATGCTCGTGATCAAATTGCGTTCTGTACATTCCATTCATTCTTAGTGGAAGTCCAAACGAATGCTGGCTACAAACATGCGACGAATGCGAAATGACAACCTGGGCCCAGTTGTTCGAAGGCCGATTAGCGCTTAACCCAGGGTTAAGTTTCTTTTTCTTTTGTTCAAAAGCACTTTTTTGGATAATTTTCTCTGTTGTTTTTAAGAACATCAAATCATCACCTTGTTAACAAAAAGAATTAAACTGAATTTACTTTTTAAGCTTTCATATCTGGGCCGGGTTGTTCAAAGCTGGGTTAAGATAACCTAGGCGGGTTAGTGCGAAACTTGAATTCAGATATGAAAGCTTAAAAAGCAAATTCAGTTTAATGCTTTTTGCCTGCAATTTGATGATTGGCTACTCTAAAAAGGTTAGAGAAAATTGCCTGAGAAAATGCTTTTGATGATAAGAAAAAGAGACCCGGGTTAAAATTTAACCCTGGGTTAGCGCTAATCGGCCTTCGAACAACTGGGCCCTGAATTCAAATTTTGCACTGACCCTGGGTTATCTTAGCCCAGCTTTGAACAACCCGGCACTGGAGGTTAGGATTGCGGGCTCCTCTTGTCGCCGGCAATTACAGTTAGACTTTACTTAGGGATCAAAAGTGATGGGCAAGTTACCTTGCGCATGCTTACAATGATCTGCTTGCTTTCAGTCTGTTTTAAGCTCATCAAACAGGCCATTTCCTCGCTCCTTAAAAACTCTCACTTTCAAAACGAGGCTAAAAACGAAACCTTTCTTGTGAAAATAAGTTCTATTTGCAAGAGAATAAAAACTTCATTTTCATATCAGTGGCTTCGCCCCAAGCCTTGCTTTGAAACAGAGGCTTGTAGCAACTCGGAAAAGGCCTCTTTCCTCGTTGTTTTACTTTTGTTTGCACAGTCAAGGTCAAACCTTGCCCCCAGGTTCTCTCTCTTGCTCCCAGGGAAGGTAAAGAGAGAGACTCTGGGGACCAGACTGAGGAAAGGTCTTGTATGAGTTAAAACCAGTCGTGTGAGTTTAGGTTTACCTTCCACATCACACAGGTCATCCAGACCCTGAGAGAAGGCGAGGGGGAGGGGGAGGGGGGAGCGGCCTCAAACAATTTTTTTTTCGGCCCTTCGGGCCCCAGTTTGGTCTAAAAATAAGAGAGGGGGCAGGCCCCTCCCCTAGATCCGCTACTGAAACAAACCTTTGAACCTTTTTAACAACACGAACCAGACATCCGTGACAGAGCCTCTTTTAAAAGACTTACTTGATTTTAGAGACAATCCGCAGATCATCCCAATCGAGCTGGTCCTCCTTAGAGGCTGATTTCAATCCATAAGACACAAAGGAGTGATGAGTGGAAGCACCCTCCCCTCCCCCACCACTCCAGACCAGCACAGCACACCGAGAATCAGGGAAACCCAGCTCCAACGCCACGGAGGTCACCTGGCAACAAAATAAAAACAAAAGTCACATAGCATCTTTTTAGGGAATTCAGACTGCCATGACAACGAAGGGAACGAGGACGTCAAATGGGTAGACATGTCCAAGAGCCACGGCAGATTATTCCTCTCACCACCAAAATTGAGGCTGACGATCGAACGCGATGGCCCAGGCATTTTAGAGCAGAGTACGGGACTACTCTCGTTCAAAGAAAAATATTTTGAATTATTTTTGGATGTTATGCAGCTTTACTGTTTTTAAAATTGAATACAAACATCTAAGATGAGTCGCTTTGAAATTCTTAATATTTAACCTGATCTCATATAATATTTTTTCTTCCCGTATCTACTTTCCACTTTCGGCCATTTCACAGCTGCTGACTACTGAGTTAAAATTTGAGCCACTTGTTTTGTCAGCTACTATTAATATTTAACCCTCTTTCTAGGCAACTGTTATTGGGTACGCATGCAACAAGCGTGACATTGACGTCACGATGTTGACACTGACATTGGTTTTGCAGGCAATAGATACAATCCTCCCTCTTTCCAGGCAGCTGTTACTTGAGTACGCACGCAATAAGCGTGACATCGACGTCATGATGTTGACATTGACATTGTTTTTGCAGGCAATGCATACAATTCGTCCTCTTTCTAGGCAGCTGTTACTTGGGTACGTATGCAACAGGCGGGAAATCGATGACCTGTTATTGCGTGACAGCCAAGCAAATGCTAGATAGGAGACTATACCTGTAACTGTTTTCCTACATCTTCTGGTTGTGGAACAAGCATGAAAGGAATCACTTTTGTTTTTGCAGGCAATAGATACAATCCTCCTTCTCCTTGAGTTAGGCCGGACTCCACCACACACTGCTGGTTATAGAACTGTGAAGGACAAAAGGAAGAAAGTAGATATGTTTAGTGGTAAATAAAGTTACGCCACTTTAGAAACTAGAACTAGGGAACTTGAGCCGAAATGAGTCCCGCAATTGTTTCTGGGATCGTTACTGGGGACGCGCCGGTCAGCTATTGGCCATTAGTAAAATCCAACTAGTGGTCTATTATTAATGCTGCGTTCTGATTGGTTGAGCTACTACTAGGCTATATGTTATAGCCCACTAGTAGCGAAAAGCGCCGGCTTTCAAAACCAAAACAATGGCGGCTGAATCGCTTTCTGCTAGCTAAAATTGTTTTGTCTCGATATTTTTGACGAACTAGTTGGATTTTACTAAAACAATTATTCCTCTCGCCCTCATGGCCTCTAAGTCAATAGCCCATCCCATTGACTCAGAGACCATTCGGGCTCGAGGAGTAATTGTTAAATGTTTCTCCCCTGTCCCTAGTAACAGCAAAATGGCATCAAGATCAATACATCTAATTAGCAAACAACAAATTGCACGTGCAGCACAATTTTTTTTCTAATTAGCAAAAAAACAAATTTGCACCTGCACACGCATTTTTGTCTTTCTTTGAAATTGTTTTGCGCGACTACAACGCTGTTTTGTACGACTAAAACGTCAATCTTCCTAGTTACACATTATTTTATGTAGGAATTGAAGTATGTGCTTACCCAGGGGCTTACCCAATAATTTGTTTCCTGTGTTCATGTTCGCTTTTACTTTTCACTGGCCTTCATTTACACCTTCCTGGCCGCTCCTTGTCGGCCCCTAGCATTTCTCACTTTCTCACCGCTGCTTTGAATTTTTATGTTTTTCTTCCTACGAAATTCGTCTCCTTTGTTTTCAATCACTCGCTCTAGCTCTTTCTCTGTTATCCACGTGAGTGTAAACATCAAAAATAACGTCGAAAAAGACACGGAAATGTTGTTGTTTTTTCTTTCTAAAAGTCCGGGCAGCCAAGCGATTTCCTTCCAACCTGCCGTTGAGTTATTTTACATTGGTATGCCTGTGGTGAGAACGGGCGGGCGGGCGGGCACGTGACAACCAAAATTTCTCGGATGCATAGGTTACCAAATTTTCTTACCCATGGTGCACCGCTTCGAGCGCGAGAGAGCTCCGCTGTAAGTCTTTGCGAAAGTTAGCTCGGCGCAGTTTCCTTTTCTTTCCTAAAGTGGGGATTGCCACCTTTTATTTACGAACGCTTCAGGTTGGTTAATAGAGAGCTTTAGATTCCAAGACGAGGAGGAGATTTTCCCAATACTAAGTAGTGCGCGCGCGCGCGAACCAAAGTCATTTTGGCGGGAAAATGTGGTAGCCGTCGCCAGTCTACTACTAACGAGTTTAGCAAGAATGTCGCAGTGGCGAAAAGAAGTTATCAAATGTCAGAAATTTTATCATTTAGCGATCGGGAGAGGATTTTACCTCCTTCAACGGAATATGCGTGCTAGCTTTTGCGGTGAAAAAAAAAGTACAATGAAGCTTTCCGGGGTGTCTATTTTGGGAGAATAAGAGAGAAAACTTAACATTTAAAAATGTCGTCCTCGTCCTCGAATCTAAAGCTCTCTAATATTTACCACGCTAGTGCATTTAACCCTAAGATTAAAATTAAAATTCTCCTTTGTCGCCCCTATTCATTTACTATGGAAGTAGTGGGGAGAAATTGATAAAATATCAATCAAATACATCTTGAGTGATCATGTCCTTAATCCCCATGACAACTCTGTTTTACAAAGCATTGATATTAAAAGGAGAAATTTGATGCTGATCACTTTTAATGCTTCATGAGTTAATACATGAGCTACGCTTCTCTTTAAAAAAGTTGGTATGTGGCCACCTTGAAGTTTCGGTAGCATTGGACATGCCTTTGTACATGTAAAAATTTCTTTTCACTTACGAGTTCGTTTTCTACATTGGGCTGCGTGAAAACGGACGCACTCCCAACATTGCTGGATGTTGCATGTTGCGTCCGTTTGCACACCCTGTTGCATGTTGTTGGATGTTGTTGCGTGTTGTTGCGCAAAGTTTGAAACCGGTCATACTTTTAGCCCCGTGCAAACGGACGCAACATTGTTGGCTAACAACTCCCAACATTGTTGGGAGTTGTTGCGTCCGTTTACACGTAGCCTTACTTAGAAAGTATACTAATTTTTTGAGAATTTGTATTCAGTTTTGCTATATCACAGGATGCTGAATGCAAACTCAACAGGCACTTTGAGGGCCTGTTTACATGAAGGTGGGGGACCCCAGATAGGTTAGGTAACATGCGGCGGGTCACCCCACCTATCATGTAAACCTGATCAAATCAAAATGAGAGATTACATGGACAGGCGGGTTACCCCACCTAAGCGGGTTACCTCACCTACCTGGGATTCCCAGCTCCCTGTAAACAGGCCCTAAGATCCAACGACGCGACTGCAACGACTACGTCACTTAAAAAGTGAATTTGCGTTCTTTCAGTGTTTATCGCGATTATTCCTAATTACTTACTTTGTCAAATGTACGCGAACCCTCCTAAATTTGAATTCCAAAGGAATCATACTCAAGTTCAGAAAGCGAAATACGTTCTCCATAAAACACGAAATAAGGCATTTTCACGTCGTAATCGTGCAAAAACGGCAACGAAATGTACAAAAAAGCGTGATGCACGTCGTGCAAAGTTGTTGTTTCGCTTGTTTAACCTATTGTTTTCTCAAGAAGTTCTCGTTGCCATCGCGTCGTTGAATCTTCAAGTCCCTTATGTCAGGGGATGGTCAACATAGAAGCCAGAGTGAAGGATATTCGGGACAATAATGTTGAATTTTCTTGTCCTTTACAAATACAAACCCAATCTCATGTCAACCTCAAAATTGTCCATAACATTTATTTAAATGGAAATATGTTCTATTCGATTACCTGATTACTGAAAAAAACGGCGAGCTTAGAAAAACGAATTGGAAAAGGACAGGTAACTCTGAAAACAGAAAAGGAAATATATTATTACGTTAGTCAGGCAGCACATTGAAAATTTAAAAAAAAAACCTTGAACGAAATCCTATGGTTTTACTAGTTAAATGAAACCTCTTCAGCAGTACTTTCAGTATGTTGTTCTAACTTTGAGTCTGTGGATGAAATCCTACGGTGTTACCATTCAAATGAAACCTCTTCAGCAGTACTTTCACATGGTGCTATTTATTTTGTATGTTGTTCTAACTCTTGAGTCTGTGGATGAGAGCTTGTGGTGTGACCATTCAAATGAAACCTCTTCAGCAGTACTTTCAAATGCTGCTACTTAATACGTAGAATGTAGTTCTAACCTTTGAGTCTGTGGATGAAATCCTATGGTGTTACCATTCAAATGAACCTCTTCAGCAGTACTTTCAGATGGTACTATTTATTTAGTATGTAGTTCTAACCTTTGAGTCTGTGGATGAAATCCTATGGTGTTACCATTCAAATGAACCTCTTCAGCAGTACTTTCAGATGGTACTATTTATTTAGTATGTAGTTCTAACCTTTGAGTCTGTGGATGAAATCCTATGGTGTTACCATTCAAATGAAACCTCTTCAGCAGTACTTTCACATGGTGCTATTTCTATCTTAGCAGCTTACAAAATGAAATTTCAAATTTTTGACCAATTTCGACTTAAATCCCTACCAGGAGGGAAACGGTTAACCAGCTAAATAACAAAGAAACAAGCCTTCAGAGCTTTGTGTTTCATTATTTTATGCACCTCCACATCTTCATTGACTCGAGATGTTAGTACACATAATGACAGTTTCTATTTTCTTGAATGACACAAACCTCAAGTAGATTTGCAGAAGGATTGTCGAGTCTGCAGTGGTCACAGTAGAACCAAAGACAGCCTTGCATTCAACTAAAAATAAAGATCTAATCAATTTAATGTATCACACAGAATGTAGCAAACACAAGAGTTTTGGGGTTAAACCCATCTGCTAAAATACCGCAAACTGTCGCTTATAAGCTCACCCAGTTAAAAGACCCCCCAGTTATAGGCTTATCGATCTGTAAACAAAAAATACATCTGAATGTAAGCCTCCAACCCGCCGATATTAGCTGGACTTCTAACAGGGTTCGTAACCTTTTTTGAACAAAAAATTTAAGGATTTTCAAGGACACATTTCCCAGTGCATTTTGCACTGACTCCATTCAGTGCTTCTATGTCTTTTTTAGTTCTTCCACAACATGAGTAACTTTATCCCGAAGGTCTTTCTGTGTTTGCTCATTTTCCTTTATAAAGTTGGCATTGAAATTCAGGACTTTCCAGCACCCACTGCAATTTACAAGGACTTTCAAGGCCTTGAATTTTTATTCTAAAATTCAAGCACTTTCAAGGTGCGTGCGAACCCTGTTTTCATTGCTGTTGTCAAGAAGCACAATCTGAAATGATACAGAAGTGTGTTACAATCGTCTAAGCCTTGGAATAACCGCGTCCTACCAGGCACCTGGCGTGTGCAAGCTCTCTCCTTCCCCTGCCATTCTCTTCTCCCACCCGCGTCACCCCGAGTCAAGAGGTCTTGCTTACAGGCTACAGTGCAAAAGGAGAACTGGTAACAGGAGGAGCAGGAGGATCATGAACAGAGAATGGATCAAGTCTGGTTGTGTCTATCGATCGTGCCCTCAAGACAACTGACTGAGGTTATGGGACAGCAAAGGTGGCCGCACAAGAATCAATAGGGACTTACGATCCGACAACGGCGACGTCCATGAAAACGTCACTGAAAAATAGACTTCGCATCCATTTAAACTTTTTCACGATTATCCCAATTCGCCCGTTATTAAAAGGAGGGAATTTTGGTTGGAGCTGAAGAGAGGGGACCGCGCCCGAGTTCAGACAGTGATTGTAGAATTTATCGCCTCGCCGTTCCCGTTCTCAAGTAAACTTAAAATTTGGTCATTTCACGTCGTAGTTGTGCAGGGACAGCAAAGAAATGTACAAAAATGCGTGATGCACGTGCAGAGTTGTTGTTTTGCTCATTAAACCTATTTCTTTTTTGACGTTCTCCTTGCCGTTGCCGTCGTAGTTTCGTAAAGGGAACTTAAGATGTAGACGTTTTCGGGGCGACGGCAACTTCAACCGGACGTGACGTCAGGATTTGTGCGCTATTGCGCATGCTCTTGCTCCAGTAGGCGACGCGAAACTGGTCTGTTTGGCGTTGTGGCGAGAACGTGAGTATTTAACTTTTATTTTAATCAGGTTTGTTACGTTTAGCAACCGGAATTTTGCAGATTATCGTTCTTAAATTGTCCTTGTTTTCTTTGAGTCACATTTCAAGCTCGATTTCCAAGCCCTGTTATGTAAACTTACATCTTTAAAATGTTTCTATGTTTCATATCACAGAGTCAAGATCCAATATGGCAAACAGCAAACCGTAAGTGAGCTTTACAAGGAACAAATTGTCCTACGAGCCAAATGAAAGTATCCAGATAAAAAAATATGAACTCCGATATTTAAATTGTGTGCTTCTAGCTCACTTTTTTCGTTAGAGTATCGTATAAATGAAACTTATTAAAAATTGTTTAGAATAGTAGGTAATACCGGTCCACGTACTAAAGTGGGAATACTGAAATAAAGTTGTTGTTGTTGTTGTTATTGTTGTTGCATGCAAGCAAATAAGCATTAATTCTCTTAATTCTTTATGTGAAGCCATATTTTCCTCTTCGGTTGTTTTCCAACGCGCCGTCCTCCTGAGCCTGAGTTCACTGCGATCTTAATGTTCGAATTTTGGAGGGAAGCGACGGCTGCCTCTGTTCCAGGCTTGCTCTGCCACTCCGGTCGCCGTCGCCCCGAAAACGTCTCTATCTTAAGTTCCCTAATAAGGAGCAACAACGACAGCGACGGCTACGAAAACGTCACTTAAAAAATGAAGTCACGCTGCTCCAAACTTCATCGCGCTCATTCCATCTCGCTCAGTTCTTCAAATGTTGGCAATTTTCTTCTGGAGTGGAATTTTAAAAGACTGTATCAAAGTTCAGGAAAAGAAGACTAGAGTTGTTGTCTTGTGTTCACGTTCTCCACAAAACGTGAAATTAGGCATTTTCACGTTGTAGTCAGCAGTGACGGCAAAGAAATGTACAAAAAAATGTGATGCAAGTGCAAAGTTGCTGTTTTGCCAATGAAAGCTATTGCTTTTTTGCCGTTCTCGTTGATGTCGCCGTCGTCGTTGCTTAAGCTCCCTAATAGTACATCACTAAGAGTTCATCAAGGAGATCTCATTAAGATAGCTGGCTAAGCACAGGTTACCTACTCACCAAAAGGAGCAATTTGTTCCATCTGTATTGTAAACACCTGGGGGGACTGTGCTGATGCTTTCAGTGTTTTCCACAGTTCTTTAGCTTCCTCCACTGCTTCAAAATCACAGCCTGGCTCAGGCTCCGGACAACCGTTCTGTTTATTTGTGAAATAGTAATAATAATATAATATAATATATTTTTTTTATCACAAATTTTAGTCGATGCTGCGGCTGGTTACGGTTTGCCGCCCAGCCAAAGTTTTTTCTTTTTACTCTGGGCATCCAGACTTTTGTTCTGCCATAACAATAATAACAAAACCCTCTGACATTTACAAAATTCTTGATATCATGCAACAAGCCAAACCCACCTATTGCTAACTATTATATAGCTGGACTTTTTTCTATCAGGAAGTTTTTTTTGCAAATGATTGTCTTTCAAGTAAAACAAAGAGCCTACCAATGAGAATTTTTCCCGCAAAAATCCTGTTACTAGTGACAGTGTGAAATCTAGGACTTCAGAGAGTAAAAACATTGTTGCAAGGAATTTGGAATGAAAATGTTTCCCTTACCGACATGACTTGAATGAGGTTTGTCTGACATCTTGTTTTCTCCTCTGGTGAATTCTCGGCATCTGGTTGTCGTTTTAGTCAAGGGGCACGTGAGAAGATTAGAGATATGCAGTACACTGTATTACTTTCTGGTAAGTATGTTTAATATTAACATTCCAATGAGAACCTTAAAACAACCATAAACGCAAGCCTTACCTATTAACGCCAGTATATATATTATTTTACTGAACCTATCAATAAAAAGAAGCCTGGGCAGCTTCTCTTACCATCAAAACTCAGAAAGCCATGAACACTTGAAACATCTCAGGCATGTTGATTGTGTAGTGAAAAAAAATCAGACAGACAGGCCACAAACCTACAAACAAATTACCATGAAGGTAAAAGCTAAAGCTCCTTACTTTATGTCCCTAATTCGTAACAACACGTGAGGCCGACAGTGTCTTCATTTTACCCTCTTTCCATCATTTTACGGGTATTTAAAGCTACATAAAGCTTCATGGAAAGGAAAGAAATGGGAATCGAACTCAAGGCCACTCGCACAAAACACGGCGTGCTAACCCAATGTGCTAATCATTGCTTCCTTTGCCATGCTTATGATTAGGTAATATTTCCTTGCATCAGAATAACAAGTCATTTCCAGAAATGTTTCTGGTGTCTGGGTTTCACTGACAGTAAGGGAGGTTCCCAGTCGCAGTAATAATACAGCGTAATATTGTACCTTCAATAAAAGGAAACAGAATGATTATTTAAAAAAGATACATCTTCCCATTAACTCTAGTGAAAGGGTAACATATTCTTGGATGTTTCCAACCAAGTAAGCACATCTGGAATAAAAACGTACACATGATAAATACCTGCAGCTTAAATATAGCCTGCATTAATAATAATTGTTAATCCTGATACACCATACTCTAACATGTTCATATTATTGAGTATCTCAGCATTACTATTTTGTATGACGTGGACTAATTGTAACTACCACACTAGCATTATCAGATCGGAAAGTAAGTGGGGATCCTGCTCATCCAGTGCCCAAGACAATATTGTTGGTCCTGTGGCCCTCAGTTTGGCCTAGAAATAGGGTGAATGCCTAACCCCCCTCCCCTGAGGTCTCTCCCCTGGGGCCTCTCCCCTAGATCTGCCACTGTACCATACCACACAGTCACTTTCCTTCTCCAAAGGAAACAGAGTACCCAACCCTTACTGTGTATTGTTCCCACTCTTTATTTCAGCAAATCAAATACCCTACCCACTAGCAATTAAAATTTGATTGAAAAAGTAAGAAAGCACAGGTACCAAAAGGGGACTTAAAGGATTCTAGCTGTGGATGAAACATACCGTAAGGATGTTATTAAGACTGAGGTAAGAAGCGACCACCATTTTTCCCTGCAGTAATCCCACTTCACTCTACTCAACAACCTGAAACACCAAAAATAAATAACACTTACTGAAAGATACAAGTCCATGCACAAACCACACTGTGACTGTAATTCAGGCTTGAAACTTCAAGCCTGAATTTTTTAACTGCTTAAGTTCTGTACATGACTGGGAAGTGAACTAAATCTTAAAAAATAATATATCAAATTATAGTCTGTCCACAAAACTAAGAAACTGTAAAGATACACAGTACAAAATGACAGCCTGAAATGCCAAAACTCTTACTGGACAAGACATCAAGGCATGGGCAACAGAAACTTTCTGTAATATGCACTTGTCCAATTGTCACAGCAAGAAAATGTTATGACATAAACTCCGATTTAATACAAAAGTAGGAAGAAGATTACAGTTCTCTCTCTCTCTCTCAATGGAACCCCTCTACAAGATGGACTCCATCCTAAACTGGATGCCTAGAGATGATCCAAGGCTGTTAATTAATAAGAGTTGAAGTTGCCTGGTGTGTGCAATCAGTAGGCAGGGAAATTGAACAGCTACATGTAGGAATTTTTTTGGTTCTAATTTTCGTAATTGTTTCCTATAAACGTAGCTGGGGAAAATCCCTTGCCCTCAGTCCTTTAATAATGACAGCCCTGCATGGTTCATGTTGGTCAACAGTTTTTTCTTTGACCCTTTATAAAATTGAATGATAACAAGATGGATGATAACAAATGCATTTAGTGCCGATACCAGTGATGTCTGTTTTAGAAGGAGTTGACTGTAAAAAAAAAGCCTGGCTTACATCAATTCATGGTTCGCACAACTTCAACGCAGACAAAGACATTTCAAGGATTTTTCAAGGACAAATTATAGTTTACAAGGACTAAGATTTATTTAATAAATCGGCATTCTTTAACCCTCTTTGAACACCCTATTGGCTAAAACACATCATGGAGTAGTTTACGATTGTTTCTTCTTCGGCCATCGTTGATCACATTTTACTATATAGACACAAGTGTTTTACTGGAAAATATACCACTCGTAAAATTCATAAAAACTACATCCGGGACCCGAGTGGTTTATTTCCCATAATCTCACTCGTGAGTTTATCGATGACGTAATTTCGGTCATTTCCCTCTATTACTTTATCGATGTCTTTTTGTCTATATAATAAAAAGAACATTACACGGCGGCTTGAAGATATGAATTTTATTTTCTCGTGGCAAAAACAATATTGTTTTACCACTCGAAAATAAAATTCATATCTTCGCGCCACCGTGTAATATCCTCTATAAATCACACTACTTCCCGAGACAAGACTTTGCAAAATGACAAGGTATGACTTGCAATTGCACCTGAGGTACTGAAATAGCATTTGAAATAAACAAACAGAAATAAAATATTGTTAAAGCACAAAAATGTTTTTTAAGTTACCTGCAAGTTTTACAGGCTCTTACACTGAGGATGAGCCAAATTTTCCTCGGCAAAATGATCTAATTTTACAGAAAAACGTTGTCTGGTGTGGACAAGGTTGTGAATTTTAGGGACTTTTCAAGACCTAATAAAGAAATCAAGTACTTTTTAAGAACCTAAACCGAATTCAAGGACTTTTCAAGAACCTAAACCGAATTCAAGGACTTTTCAAGACAACTAGTAAAATTCAAGACCTTTTCAAGATTGTACGAACCACAATCATAAAGAAAACTTTATCTGAACTTAACTTACATTAAAGCTTTGCTGAAATCTCTGGCATGATAGTATTCCTCACCCATCTGGACCACTAACAAAAATTTAAAGAACAAATACATTTACTAAGAGAAGGTAAATACCCGGTAAGGTGTTTGAATGTCCACCTTATTCTCACTTAATTTTGCAAGGCAGAAAATCCTGAGCCACACTTTGTGAGTATTTAATTTCGCGACTTTTCTATTCCTTAAGGTGATTCCTTAGTAACAGAACCTAACACAGATTGAAGATGAAACTTGGTACACTGATGTAACAAGTTAAGAAGATGATAAAAAAAGTAATGAAAAGTGGGGGCCAATAGCTTTTCTCTTCAGTCAATTTTAATAATGTTACTTCACATGCTCTTTTTTACAGCGGCCTTCTTGTTATGCGCAGTAAGAGATGTGCAGTGCAAAACCAGGGAATCACCTTAACATGTAAAGGTAACTGACCTCAGAACAGTAACAACAGAATTAATAATTTTATCATAGACAACAGCAAACAAAGACCATTACAAACAAGACAAGTTAAATATAACAAAACCTACATGTACATGTAAGGTTTTTCAACAGTCTACATAGAAAATTACATAGTAAACATTTACACTCTGATAAACTTTTCTTTCTTTCTGTGGTAGGATTAGCTCAGTCAGTAGAGTGGTGGACTGGTGCACAGCAAGAAGTCATAGGTTCAATTCCTGAGGCCGGACCAATACACAAGGTCTTAAAATAACTGAGAAATGAAGGTACCCCCTTTGCAATGCAAGCGGCTAGACATTCATGTGGCTCGAATGACCACATAAAATGGTGGTCCAGTCTCCAGTTGAAAACTAAAAATACTGTCCACAATTAGTACTTTTGTGCTAAATACATTGATGTCCAAATAATGTGCATTTTTTTTACCATGTCAAACACTTACTGAGATATCTTTTCATCCTGGGAGACTTGTATTTTTTGAATTGAGCCACTGCACTGCTAAGAAGTGGAATTATGATCCACTACAACAACAAAAAAAATCCAAAAGATAAAATCAGTCTGCAATAGACAGTATGAATCTTGAACAGGCTATTGCAGGGACAAATCGTTTCATGTGTACTCAGTCTTGAGAATGTATGTGAAAAGTTTTGTCTCTACAACGGATTTATGTCTGGCATCAACTTGTAGAAAAACAGATCAGACTGAATTTGAGCGACTTGTGTACTTGCTCGGACAAGTAGACACAAAGTGTTTTGTCACTGTGACTTGCCATGCAACTTAGCACCTGGGCCAAGTTGTTCAAAGCTGGGTTAAGATAACCCAGGGTTAGTGCGAGATTTGAATCAAGATTTGAAAGCTTAAAAAGCATTTCAGTTTTAATTCTTTTTGTCCACAAGTTGATGATTGGAAGCTCTAAAAATAAGAGAGAAAATTGTCCGAGAAAATGCTTTTAAACACAAGAAAAAGAAACCAGGGTTAAATTTAACCCCGGGTTAAGTGCTAATCGGCCTTCGAACAACTGGGCCCAGACCTGTACACTCAGAGTGATTTGCCCCGTGACTTGTTGCAGCCACGTGTCGCCTTCTTGTGTCCTGACCTTATGAGTTAACATACAGCTCCATTAGTTTACTTACAGAGTGATCCACCTGTATTTCCTGAGCCTGCAGTGCAATTATGCCAGCATGTTCTATTGCTGCATCTGGTGGCTCTGTGCCTATTAATAAAAGGAACATCAAAATTGAAATTCTCCTTTGTTGTCCTGATGAGAGCTATTAAGAATATAACATTCCTCTGTGGTCATGTCCATAATTCTTGTGACCTTTCTGTTTTATAGAACACTGATATTACAAGCAACCAGCAAGCCAAGCAGCTAAGAGATAGCATAATGATTATAATGCTCAGCTGTGAATGGTCAAAATCTTAAGAACAGGAATTATAAATAATTGCCTATTAACCTCTTAAACATCCTTGATGAGCTTGAGAAGGCGTATTTAATAAATCTCATGGTTCCTTTTTTGATTGTGCTCGATATTTATTTTCCTTTGTTTTATTTAGTACGCTTATAATGTATGAAAATAAGTTTAAAAGTATTAAGCCATGGATAAAATCAAGTCAAAACATCTACATGTATGTTTCAATGCTTATGACTGGATACAAAAGAAGCTTAGAGATACATAATAGAATTTAACTAAATTCCATATTAAAACTAAACAAACCTTGAAACCCCTGTCTCCATGGTCTTTGGCCAAAAAAATCCAGGTTTCCAGCATTCTCTAAAGGATTCATGGACAGTGGGGTGGTGGTCTGAAATTCAATGAAAAATTTAACTACACATGTTTAGTCCCATTTAACATTATTATTAATTTTTTTATTTCTGCTTTTATTGTATTTGCCTGATAAAGAGAAATCATATAACTCGTAATAATGATAATTTAATAAATAATATACTACAGCTACTAATGATGATGATGATGATGATGTACTTTTCAATTAAAAAAGCCATCTGGCGATAGACAACATATCACCTTGCTAATAAAGAATGTACTACAGTAAGAATGTAAGTACTTACATGGCACAAGCCTTGACACAGCTGTCTCCTAACTATAGCATTGTTGGCTGCTTGTTGGTAGTAAAATCCTGGATGTTGGGTCTGCAATGAGATATTTTTACATTTTGGTCATTATAATTAAACATAAGTTGAACTGTCACGCAACAGTAGTTTATTGCAACCTCACTGATATTATATTTAGACAGTTTCTGCAACCAAAACAACAACAGCTGTGGAATGATTACTTAAAAAGCTAATTCACACTATTTCAAACTTCATCACAATAAATTATACAAAATGGAATAATTATAAATTTTTCTGGGGGTTGAATTCTTAAGAACCATATCTAATTTCACCAAGAAACTCATAGTCTTGTACTTAGGTCCTCCAAAAAACATGTATTTCTTTTTGTTGTTGATTACATTGTTTAATTCAGCTCCCATTGGGATCATAAGACCCTTTATAAGCTGCTCCTTGTGAATTTCGCACCACTTGAGGCTGACCAGTTTACTTGTGGCTTCTTTTTACGTTTTCTTATGTATGAGGTTTATAAGTATATCTACAATAATTATATTTGTACTGTAATTGTACGTTTGCATTGCTTTTTTAAAATGATCTGACTCCATTTACTTTGTTAGCACTTACAATGTATCTTAAATCTAACTTTTCTTAGTGCTCTGTATTTATTTTTTGCATATATCCTATATTGCTGTAACTCTTATCAGTATAATAAACTCGATTGCTGGTGGCCCCTCCCGGCTTGACAATTGCTGGCAGCTCCCTCCATTTATCATTGTGTTGTTTGTACTCTTTGTACTTAAACAGAAATAATACTATTTCCTATTTGGCTGAGCATAGCGAAAGAGAACAGAAATTATTGTATTAGTGAAATTCAAGTTCTAGTCCTGCAGTGTCAGAAAAGGAATTTACTAAAAACTATGAGGTACAGGCAGAGTTGTTGTTTTGCTTAATTATTAAACTTATTGACATTTTAAAGCCACCAATGTTTAGGATACGTAAGCTTCCTTATTACTATGTGAATATTAATTTTAACATACCTGCAAAGCTGTCAAACCATTCCTGATGGCTTCATCAAATAACTCACCAAATAAACTAAATCTAAGGGGCAAAACAGAACAAAAACTACTTGTAGTTCAGGTTAGTGCACTAACAACATGTACAGTGCAGCTCAGAAATAACCGTTCAAAATTTTTTGTGTGAAACATGTCCGCAAGTTGTGTATGTACGTGTCTCCATCTGAGTTTACGTGCATTTCTGACACATCTGATTAGTGTGTATGAGCTTGTTTATTGTCCACGTATTGTTCTTATTTTGTTGTTAGTTTTAGCGGCAGGTGAATAAATTTTGATCCCTCCAAAGGATCAAGGCATGTTTATATTCTGGTAGAGAAACAGACATTCGTTTCAGTTAGAAAAGAGGACTCTTTTGCTTAGCCAAACAATGAAACACAAAGAAAACTAGTGGCCATGAATAAGACAGGAAAACAGGCAGGCGTGCGTTTTGTGAGCTGCACAGTATTCCCAAACAATAGCCTATTTCCAAGTTGCCAAAGCTCTGTTTCAAAACGAGGCTAAGCGCAAAACTATTGATATGAAAATGAATTTTTATGGTTCATTGCAAATAAAACTCAATTTCACAAGAAAGGGTTTGCACTTAGCCTCATTTTAAAAGTGAGAGGTTTTGGAACTTGGAAGGAAAATAAATCAATTTTTATTCGGAAACTAGTGAGTCTTGGGACAATCAACAATTTTCCAAACAGACTGTCAAATTACACCAATTGTTTTACCCCACTAGGGAGTATAAAATAATTAATATATTTAGTTAATTATAATACTAATGAATTGAATGAATTAACATGAATTAAATGAACTGAATTAACATACTATAATGACAATAGACTGAGATAATGCATTCCTCTAAATGCTCTCCCTCCTATCGTTTGACACTGTCTTGTGACACTTTAAATAGAGTGAGCTTTTGATAAAATGATATGATAGAATTTTACACGTACATAATCAAAAAAAATAAAAATGTCACAAAAGAAATTTTTAAAAATAAAATTTCTTCTTCACAAATGCAGGAGTAAAAGGCTTTAAGAACCCACACTTGAAGAGTGGCCAGTAGATCACCTTGACCCCAATATATTTAGCAATTATGGAATGAGGCTGAGTAGGATGTGAAGAATCATGTGGATCAAGAAGGATATGGGGAGTGATGTTATCCAACCTTGATCAACCTCATTTCCAATAAAATAATAATATTTCTATTATTCCATCGAATTGATGGTATATTGATCCCATCTTCCAAATTTGGTCAATGCCAGTTGGTTATGAAGAATTAGTAAAATCCAACTAGGTCTATTATCAATGCTGCACTCTGATTGGTTGGGCTACTACTAGTATATAATTTTTATGTTGTAGTTAATTTTTTATTTCAGGTAATTTTTAATTTTCCTTTGTTTCAACTTCATTACCATACATTACCATACCCAAAAACAAAAGAAAAATAAAATTACCTGAGATAAAAAATTGACTACAACATATATGTTATAGTGCACTAATAATTGTGGAAAGAGCCAGCTTTGGAAAGCAAAATAATGGCGGCTGAATCGCGTTTTGCTGGCTCAAGTTGTTTTATCTCAATATTTTTTACCAACTAGTTGGATTTTACTAAAACAACTCTGAGTCAATAGCCCATGAGGCTGTCATGGGCTATTGACTCAGAGCCCATTCAGGGTTGAGGAATAATTGTTAATTAGCCAGGGTCATTGAGCCAATCAGAAACAGCAAAATATTTTGAATGAATAATATTGTGCTTTTATCTTTTCATGGGTTGTTTGGGAAAGAAAATGTATTAGGCCTGTAGTAATAATTATTGATGCAAGCTGTTGTGGAGTCGATCTCCACCATGATTCTTGCTAAGCTACATGTAGTAAAACAATGTTAGAACACTTACTGTTTGGAGAGCCAAGCTGAGTGTTCAAATGCAAGTTCCGCAGCACCAACTTTCTCCTTGAACAAGTCTACATGTTTTCTGAACTGCGATATGGCATCCAGTGGAGCTGAAGCTTGAAAACTTAGACGACAGATCTGCAGGATACAACATCACTTGTGTTCACTGACTACCTTACTGCATGGTACTTAATTTCACGGGATTTTGGCAAGACAGTATTTCCCAGGGTTTTATTTTCATGATTTTACTGCGCTTTTCACAAACATGCAAATTCTGAAGTTACAATGCCAACTGACAATTCAGTTTTCTGCTGCAGTCAGTCATCTTGATGGACCTCACAGGAAACAAAACTTTACTTTAACAGGTTAAAGGTCATGGTTTGTGATTTGTGATTGGTGGATTTCGATTGTGAAGGCAGCTTTTGAACTTTAGAGTTCACGTGTTTGTGAAAAGCACAGTAACAAATAAACATGAACAAAGGGCATTAAATTTTGTGATTTAAGCGTTTTCAACTTTATTTTCTTTTTTTAAAAGTCTGAACCTTTACGAAAATTAGATAAACTGGAACAAGCAATGTGTGAAATCTTTGCAAACTAATATCATTTCCCAAAGGAAAATAAAAAATGCAAAAAGCATATTGTGTTAGTTGATACATATCATTGATATAGTATGTCAACTGTTATTTGAATTTTCTATTTATGGGTATTAAATTTCGCAATTTTTTTACAATTGCAAAAAACGCAAAATTAAAGACCCACAAAATTAAGTACCAATGAGCAACACTGCCAAGCAGATCAAGTCCCCCCCTGACCACTACCTGGATCTGTTCGTAGTAGTTCCAGGTTCAAATCCTAGACCATGCTGATCACAGCTGCAAATAACTGTTGGGCATTGGACATTGGCCAACCAAAGATTTTACTAGTGTCCAACAAAATCCCACCTGTGTTCAGACAACATCCACTTGGGTAATGAAGTCTTCTTTAACATCAGCGTAGCATGTCCATTGTTTTACCAGAAAGGTAGCATAATGCTTTTCGAAAAGTAGCGAGATGTTTTGTTCATATTTTAAAGATATAAAGTTGAACTTTGTTTTTGGTGATGTCCCACCAAAATTTTGTTTTGTCCACCCAAGATGGTGTCTTGGTAGGACATAATATTATGTCATTTCAAGAGAAAAAATTATTTGCAGCCCTGACGCTTGTAAACTAGCCTACTGGAATGCTTTCTTCCAGACGGATTCTTAACTTCAGTGTTACAGTCAAACTGGGAAAACCGTAAACACCAGAAATATTTCTGGAATGTAGCTGTGGTGCAAGAAAAAAGGCAATCAGGCATGAGAAAACTAACCTGCAAGCAAGAATGCTATTAGTTTGTGGTTCTGTAGCTTGCTCGTATGTCCTGATCTTTGCTGAGATTGGTCGTAACACAATAAACATTCCTGAAATATTTCAAGTGTTCAAGGTTTTTCCCAGTTGCACTGTAAGTTCCATTTCAATTATTTGTCTCATTAGTCCCTGAAAAGCCTCATAAGGAAAGAGGATATTTGACTTTTGTTTTTTTTTTTAACATTGCTTGATCAAGATGCAATTACCAGTAAAACAACTAACTACAAGTTGTATGTTTTTAATTGCCTGTAGCTTAAAATGATAACAAACCTTGTAATTTATAAACCCTGCAACAACTTTAATTTCAAGCATGTTGATGTCACTTGTCTTGAGTTCACCTAGAAGCCCATATGCTTGTCGATAATGTCTGGAAATACAAAAACGCTCAATTAGTTTTGTCTGTGTGGAGCAACAAAATTGTGCAAAGAATAAAATATTCTAATAATGTTACTATAATCTCCCATATGGGATGTAAGATACAAAGGTGGTTGGCTGCATTAAACATAATGATGACTTGAATTAAGATCTCAGTGATGTCCAACTGAGACAGGCCATATAATTTGAATAACTGAACTGAGCTAGAACTTGTTTAAAGTCAAAGGGAACGAGTTCCATTTGGGGATTGTGTGAGGGGAAAAACAAAATTGATAACAGTTTTTATTAGATCGCAGATGACAGAATGACAGATGAGAAGTATGACGCATTTGGCGGCCACTTGGACAAAGGATCACAGTGGAGACATCAACTAGACCGCGTACAATTTTGTACATAAGAGTCAGGCGGGCAGTTGCTCTTCATTCTTCAAGGGACTGCCATCCGATGGTACTGATCACGTTTGATCATTGTTGTCGCCTGTAACAAAGCACGCTGCTCACCACTGCACTAAGTTATTACTAAGTAATTGATTTTTACTCAAGCTGAGATCAGGAGGACTGCTATGCAAGTGCTAAATCTCTCAGACATAAATTATTGACCTGGTTCATGAACTTACTTTATAGCAGAGTGAGGATCTTGTCGCAGTTCGTTGAAGAAGGCAACCTTAAACTGGTGACGCACTAACAACAACTGAATAAAATAGCAAAGATCATTAATGCCAGATAGAGAACAGCTAATTTTCCTTCCCAATGTTAATACCAGTAACAAATAAAACAATGTGAACTGTAAATAAAGAAAAATATAGAAAAGGTTCCAAATTTAAAATGGTCCATGCAGATGTGTGCCTTGTTCAAACATAACGCTAACAGGAAAGAGTGGAGAACTGAGTGACTATAATCAAAAATGAACAAACATGCACGTAGAGGCCAAAAGTAATATAAAAATTATATTGTTTCCTTTACAAGCATGATTACAGACAAGAGTGGGACAACGGCATCCGGATACCAGCTAATTCTATAATTCTGTAATGCTTTTAAAAGCAGCAACTTTATCTAGTGCCTTTCTGAAAGACTTTACGTATCTAACAGTGATGCAAACCACAAAAAAATTGTACAGTCTAGTTAGTGGGTGGTATTATCAGTGGTTGCTTGGGGACCTAATTATATACTACAGACTAATGGCTGTGATATGATATTCCTTTAGTGTACATGTATCATCTTAACAGTCAGTCTTAATTTAAAAATCACACAACTTCCACCTGCAATGATAACTTCTTACCTGATGGGTCCCTTTATTGAGAAATTCCTTTGAAATAAGAAGGAAAAATACATGTATGTAGTTTATTTAAAACAAATAATAAATGAAAATAATATTTATCATGAGACTGAGTGAATTGAAATTTTTCTTTTTTTTTCTTCAATAAAAAGAATAATATTATGTGTAAATAAGCCCCAGGGCTTATATTTTTCAAAGGCGCCTTTTGAGGGGCTTATTTTTGGAGGGGCTCATCTACGGAAGGAAATTTTCGTTTCAAAACCGATTGGGCTAGCCTTATATTTGGAAGTAAATTTACCGTTTTGGCTTTGTTTTACTTTGCGGGGCTTATATTTGGAGGGGAGATTTAATGGAGGGTTTTCTGCGTTACCAGTTTGGGGGGCTTATATTTGGAGGGGCTTATTTTCGGAATTTTACGGTAACTCTATAAATTATGCAATATTGAATTAAATGAAGACATGATCATTATGGTTGTGTACACAAGTTTAAAACAGTGAATAGAATCTTGAAAAGAATTTTGAGCTTCAGCTTGTGAAATTTACCTTATGGGCTTTAACTCGTCTGCATTCTCCATGATAGTAGCTTTGTGCTAAGTCATAGAAAGCATTTTCCAGCCTGAAAGAAATGGAATGGTAGCAGACTATTTTCGGTACATGATTGCAACTACATCTGTACATGATGTGCAATTTGTTTTTAAGGCCCTTTTTATTACGAAGGAAAGTCTCTGGAAAGAGGGTCACCCTCCCAGCCGGGTCAACTTTAGCAAGGCTCTATGTGAGAAAAAAGGTGACCCCTTTGCCAACAGCACTCGGCCATGCTTTGATTGTCTTGTTTTGACGGAAAGAGTTTTGCCGTAGTTCACACACAAAATAATTATTTTTTAAAGATTTTCACAGATAGAGTGTGGCTCACTGATATTTCTGATGAGTCAATGTGACAACTGGACTGGACATTTAAAATTGCTTTCTGTATACCATCTGTCATTAACAATTTGTACACTCTTTCCGATTAGAATTTGATTTGGATTCAACTAAAAAATTTAAAATGAACATCTTCAGACTGATAAATATTATAATTTCTAAATCAAATAATATAGCACGCATTTTTCCCGGTTAACCAATACCGGTCAAGGGAATGCTGTAAATTGCATTTTAGAGAGTCAAAATCTTAAAACTTTCCCAGGGGAACAGGCCAATCAATGTTTGCACCTGCGGAATGAATGATGCAAGTCCGCCAGCTGAACCTCTGCAACCGGTACTTCCAAATGTTAACGAAAACCCTGTGACCGAGTTGATTTGGTTGGGCGAGTGGAAGTGTTCATACAAAGAAAAGTCATCCCAGCTACATGGGAGACTCTTTTAGCCAAGCCAACCTTTTTGTTTTTTTAATTTCTCATGTAAAGGGTTTGACACATTTTGTGGTGAAATCCATGAAAAGTTAGTTCGTCCTGGGTAGCTTTGGTATAGGAAGACCCTTCTACCCTGAACAACTTTTCTCCATATAAACAGGGCCTAACTCTTTTTGATTAGATTTTAAGGAGTAACATTAACAGCTGATGAATGCACATTATAAAGTCAAGTGAAAGGGTGGGCATAAATTTGGTAGCTGATATTCAAGCTTGGAGGATAAATGAGTCTCTTTATGGGTATTGCGACAAAATCAAAGTCGTGATGATCATTGATGTGATGATGATTGCATTGCCACTTCAATCGAGTTTGACAACATTGGTCGGTAATGATGGCAAAAAAATCTGCCAAGAAGTGTACTGCACATTCAGAGTTTCTGTTGTGCTTACATGTATTTTCTTGTTTCATCATCATAGTGGTTCTGCTGACCTTACTAGTAGCATTACCACACACAACAATTCGATGTGCAACCATTTTGGAAAATGTGCGACAAAATCGACATCCCCACGTACCACACAGAGGCTCATTCATAAACTTGTTTCATTCTGTATATCATTATACCTGATTGTATATCCTATTAAGTGATCTGTATGTGGGAGAACAAACAAAGACTTGGCAGACAAATCACAAGCACTGCAGAGTGTGGCTGCTCTTTCCAGAGCCTGCAGATCATCACCTGTAATATAAGGCATTTATAAACATTGAAATACATAGACCTCTCACCATCTAATTAACAATATTATTCCTTGAGCCTAAATGGGCTCTGATTCAATAGCCCCATGAGGCCGAAGGCCGAATGAGCTATTGACTCAGAGGCCAAGAGGGCGATAGGAATAATATACAATTTGTTTTAGTAAAATCCAACTTGTTGGTAAAAAATATCGAGAAAAAAAAAAAGCTAATTAAAGCTAGACTTTAATCCTTTTTTGCCGCCATAAAGCCGGCACTTTTCGCTACTAATGGACTATAACATATAGCCTAGTAGTAGCTCAACCAATCAGAACATTGATAATAAACCACTACTTGGATTTTACTAATACACTAATGATCTATGGCTGGTTAGATTCAGGTCCTCTATTTTAAAAATGCAAAACCCAGGTTTAACTTCCATTCTGGGGTCACCTTAGCACTTAAAAAGTGACTGACCACAAAGAGAGTTAATACAGTATCATCTTTCACAACATGAACTATCTCACTTAAATCAATGCACTGCACTTGTGGAAATTCAACACAAAATATTTATACATTATCTAGCTACCTCTGAGGCAGAAGAAGAAAAATTATATGTGCAGTGGCCGCAAAGAAATGTACAAAAAAGCATGACGCACATGCAGAGTTGTTGTTTTGCCAAATGAATCTAAATCTATTGTTTTTCTGCCGTTCTTGTTGACGCCGCTCTCGTCGTTGCTTAAGCTCCCTATTGTTAAAAGAAAATTGATGTTGATCAGTCTAGATAGCAGCAACTGGCCTAACAGAAGTCATAGACTGTACATGTGTAATTCAGTGTTCTATTATACCTGGTGGGAGAGGTGCATTCTTTTGGATCAACACAACAGCTACCTTGGTGTTTTGGTCCTGTAGACTGCTCCTGTTAAGAAAGAGGACAAGGGTAAACTAGGGAATGGTGAATGCTGTGAGATATTAGTCATATACTACTTTTGCAAAATATCATCATCATCATCATCATCATCATCATTATAAACAACAGCCTTTCTGTCAAACAGCACCTACACTGTATGACTCCCTTCAACCCTTCCATTGTTATCTTCAAGTAATTCCTGCCTAACATCTGTCTTAAGGGTGTCTTTGTTGCAGGTCAAAAGGAAATTCAGGAAAAAATGGTTTCAAACTAGTCTGATTCTTAGTTTCCTAATTTTCTGGTTGCTGTTACAGATGTGTGGCACGTGTATGTATCCAGCACTCATTTGCTCTTGTACTAAGAATGAATGGAATGAATAGAACACAATCTGATCACACACATTCGGACATTCTATCTCTTGTAATCTTATCGTGCATATTTTGACCTTCCAAATTATACGCAAGGCACAACATTGAAGCAAAAGTGTTGCATCCATTTTGTCCACCCTCTCTATTCTTTGGCCATTACTAGTTTCCTAGAACTAAATTATTATTCATGATGATATTGTAAATGATTGTTAAGATTAGGAAATGAAGGAAGATCAGAATAAAGTTAGATTTACACCATTTTAACTTGAATTTCATTTTGCCCTACAACTTGTATATATTCAGTGGAACCTTGATATGACAAAGGGCCAAGGTGTTGGCAAAATATGCTTGCTATAACAAGGTCCATTTTATCAAGGTCCTTTTTCACACCTTCAAGACCCACACTGTGTGTCCATCATAGAGAGGCATCCTTCTTACAGAGATTCAACTTGAAGTAGTACACAAAAGGCAGGGACCAACTCTAGGCGTCCATTAACCCTATTAAGCCCTGAGAGTGATCAGCATCAAATTTCTCCTTGTGATATCAATGCTTTGTAAAAGAAAGTGGTCATGAGAATTACGGACATGATCACACAAGATGAATTTGCTTGATAATTTATCAACTTCTCCCCACTACTTCTGTAGGAAATGAATAGGGGCAACAAATGAGAATTCAAATTTTGATCGTAGGGTTTAAAGGGTTAAAGTGGGGTGTCCATTTCATAGAGGTGTCTATTAGAGAGTTGACCATACAACAAACAACAACGAACAACAACACTCTTTACTGAGAAACAGATATTTACAACATTAAATAGTACCTACTCACAAATAGTTAAAACTAGTCGAGGCGGGTATGATTAATTTAGGCTTATTACAATGCGCTATACATACAGTGTATTTACTTACAAGGACTGCCGATTAGCAACAATGAAAGATTACAATAAATAGTAAATTAAATACTGATAGCAGCAATGAAAGATTGCAAATAAAAATAGGAAAACAAAATTACTACAGGATTTCTACAGGTTTACAACTTTTTAATTATTTCAAGAATTAAAGATGGTGTAAGGTACAAATTCTCTTGTTTGCAAATGTTAATAAGTGTTTCATGTATTTGTTTCTTAAATAAGTTTCTACTCGCAGACTTTCCAATATTTTCAGGTAAAGCATTTCATAGCCAAACGCCAAATCAGGGAAAATGAATTCTTTAGTTGTTCAAGACAAGACGACATGACATAAAATTTGTTGGTAGTTGCTGATCTTGTGTTGTAGGAATGGATGTCTGAGACATACCAATGTTTGAAATGATGCAAAGTATAAAATCATGTATACTTATTATCATTATTTAAATTACTGAGCAAGTGTTTGGAGCTCAACTTATACGTCAAATCTTAAACACTTAATTAATCTTCAAAAATGGGTTATTAGAATAATTTCCAGGAGTTCTTTTATGCACATGCCAATCCTATTTTGTGAGCTCACAAATAGGCCCTTTGCAGCTAGCCATTCACGTGACACAAAACTGCCGTGCTGTTGAGCAAAAGTCGCTCAGGGACAAGTCAAACAAAAGACATACATAATTTTAAATTGTAATTTTCTTTGTTTGTCTTGTCCCAGTGCGACTTTTGCTCACCAGCACGGCGGTTTTGTGTCACGTGAATGGCTGGCTGCAAAGGGCCTATTCTTAAATTTGAATATATTCTCAAACTCCAAATAGGTAAAGCAGCATGCAAAGAAAGTAGTGTCCAATAGCCCAGGGGTTGTGGATTTTGCTATCGGGCTAGTGAATTCTGTTTTTAACTTGCCCAACAGGCAAGTGATGTTTTTTGAAGATTTCGAATAACAGCAGAACTGTAAAATCAATTCTGCTAGACAAAAAGTTTTTGGGGCTAGTTGATATGATGTCTGGGCTAGTAAATGCTAGCTTCAGATTGCCCAAATGGCAAGCTGTAAAAATGATTTTCTTTGCCCTCTGTAAAGTTACATGTATGTATCTTTAAAACAACGGCCTTTTTCCTGATACTAGTTTCAATGACATGTTTTTACTTAACAGACTGTGCCAAGCATGTGTATTACACTAGAAGTAAGATATTCCTTCCGTTTGCCCTACTGCAGGACAAATGTAAGGAAATTTTCACTTTGTTTTCAAGGGCCCAAAATATTTAATTCCCTTAGCTCTGAAATTTAGAATGCCTCTAGTATTGCTGTATTCACTTCTAAACTAAAGACATTTTTCTTGGTATAAGCACATTTTAGTCCTCTCAATGCTTGTGTGTAGTTTTTGCTCCTTTTGCTTTTTTTTCTCATATATTTTCTCATATAATATTCTTGCATTATTTTTTTCTCACCTTCCTTTTTTTGAGCTATTTTGAAAAAATAGCTCATATGTCAGTGGTGTAAGCGTATGTATCTTTGTGGCTTTGTGGCTTTGTGACTTTGTGGCTTTGTATGTTGGGATGTTTGTTGCAAGAGCCAATAAGGTTGAAGGTACTATGAGTTGATGCTTAGGAACCAATGAGATCTTGGCATCTATCTAAACATGGCATTGGTAAAGGTCGAACAAGGGCACTTTGAGACCGCCATCTTGATCCTTCACAATTTTTTCGTCTTTTATTACGGGTACAGGTGTTTGGAAGCATTACATAAAATATCTTCATGATTCAAACGCTGTGAACAGTGATGCAGCTGTTTAAGGGTTCATATTTAAGTGTGGTTGCTGCGTCGGGGCATTTCTGACCTAATTCAGCTATCGGTACAACGTAGTCAGTATGAGTTCTGTTTCACCTGTTACAACTGGGTAGAGTATAAAAGATCATATATTTTCAAATCTCTTCCAATGAAGCAATAATTGATATTTAGATATACACTTAATTCGAAAGCATGCGCCCTATAAAATGTAGTTTTGGAAGTTTAAAAGGCAGCCTTTTTTTCTGAAAGCTGTATCGAGTATTGTTAATCCCGTAAACAAGCTTTAAAAATATTATTCTCTTGCTTACAAAGTTCAACCGACCTTTTTCGTTCTATTTAGTAAAGATGCGTAACTTATGTAGAAATAGTAGTGTTAGGGAATAAAATTGGAAGAAGCTAGTTGACACAATAATTAGATACTGTTATATACAGTGGAGTAACATGATATAAGTAGAAATATATTTCGGCAGTTTGATAATTTTCTTGGAAGTTAATAAATGTTAGGCTATCAACCTTGACGTTGCATGAAGCATAATTTAATTGCAGATGTTGTAATAAAGTCGAGGTGATTTCTTAAAATCGTTTGAGAAAATTTTGTAGTAAAACAATTTGCCTCTTTTTACATACGAATTGTGAAAGGGCCAAAGACCAACATCTTCACATGCAAATTGTGTGCATGAGTTATTTTTATAATTCTGTTTACTAGATTACTGTGTGCTAACTCGAATTCTCTCACGTACGAACCACGAAAGGGGGCAAAGTCCAACACTGTCACGTGCCAGCTGTGTGACTGCACATCTCATGCAAATTGGCTTTTCACAATAATAATAGTATAAACTCGGACGTATGAAGACCCGTTTCGTTTAGTAACCAATGCCTTAAAAAAGGCTCTTTTCTTTTAAGAAGCGATGGCTTTTAAAACATGACGAAATAAGTTGCTGGAGTTAAAGACTGTTTCACAAATGTTAATAAATGTTAGGTTATCAACCTTGACGTTGCATGAAACATAATTTAATTGCAGATCTTATAATGAAGCCGAGGTGATTTCTTAAAATCGTTTGAGAAATTGTGTGCGTGAGTTATTTTTATAATTCTGTTTACTAGTTTACTGTGTGATAACTCGAATTCCCTCACTTACGAACCACAAAAGGGGGCAAAGTGCAACACTTTCACGTGCCAGCTGTGTGACTGTACATCTCATGCAGATTGGCTTTTCACAATGATAAATAGTAACTTGGATGTATGAAGACCTGTTTCATTTTGTAACCAAATCCTTGAAAAGGCTCTTGTCTTCTGAGAAGCAATAGCTTTTAAAACGTGAAGAAATAAGTTGTCGGAGTTAAAGACTTTTTCACTGAGTAGAATCGCACGTGAAAACCTCATGAATTATGATGACGCAACCATCTACCACAATGATAAAAATCCTGGTATTTCGTAACTATTCAGTATTCGATGAGTCACACTTTGGCTTAAGAAACTCCGAGGAAACCTTAGAGTTTTCCTTCTAATCAACGTTTGGTGAGTAGAAATTTATTTCACTTTAACGATTTGTTTAACTTGCACCAGATGTAACAGGGAAAGACAGAAGGAAGTGAATATATAGCTTGAGGATCGATTCAGCTGAGCGTTTCGCGTTTTCATTTATGTACCGCAATACGCAATTTAGCACAAAAACCGAATCTACATTTAGGATGAAAGAGGTAGATTCATCACTCTTGGTAAGGTTACACCGAAGCATTAAATTCAAAATAGCTCATGCACGTTTAACGTGCCTATCTTTGTTTTTGCACTTGCACGTTCAACCTTACCTACATGTATTTTTATCCTACTTAATGATCATTTTCTATGTTCTAAAATGTGCTTCGTTAAATTGTCTTGCCAATGCCAGTGTTTTATTTATTAATAAGGTACCCATAATGTGTTTTTAAAGGTGGTCCTATTCATAATCCTTATTGCCTTCCTTGGACTCCCTTGAATTGCCTTATCTTTTTAATTTGATGTATATAATCAACTTGTATGGCCAAATGATAAAACAATAAAAAAATGTACCTCAATTAAGGACCTGCCTGACATAAAGCCTTTATATATGTTGTAGTTAATTTTTTATCGCAGGTAATTTTTATTTTTCTTTTGTTTCAACTTCATTAGCATTCATTACCATACTCAAAAACAACAGAAAAACAAAAATTTCCTGAGATAAAAAATTAACTACAACATATACAGCAAAATAACACTATACCTGACTTTTTCCAATTTTGATGCACATTCAGTTTGTTTTTCTTTCCACTGAGAATCATCCCAGTCCAGTTCATAAAACATCACCACCACAGCAGGGGAAAGGTAAAGATGCTTGTGCATCCATTTTGTCTTCAAGATGCCTTTTGGTATGTACCATTCATATGTGGAGCGCTGGAAAATGGAAATAAATCTTGGTCATTATAAAATCTAGGGTAGCAAGGTTGTTAATTAAAAGGAGTCCAGTGCTGTAGACCATAAGTGGTTGTTCCTTTTTCGTCAGAGCCGTGCATGGTAAGTGAAAAAGTAATAATGTACTTTTTTTGGTTAACCCATTCACTCCTGGGACTTTTACACGCGACAACCCCCCAATTCCCTGGCAATTTTTGGTAGAAAATAAGCGTACGCAAGCGCCTAAAGTAAACTATATGCGCAGTAAAACCAGAGATAAACTCTTGCTTTCAAACAAACTTTTTCTTTTTGTCGAGTTAATGGACAGCCAAGGAATGTAAAAATAATGCCAATTTGAGAAAGAAAAAGCTGTGGAAAGAGGCGAAAACAATGAATTTCAACAAAATTTCTTCGCGCGCGATAATTGCACTGATAAATAAACAGTGAAACGTGGAACAAAAACGCTGTTAAAGTAATAAACACAGTCGAAAAAACATCAAAAACACTGTAAAGTCATTACTGATAGTTGTTTCATTAAGTTCTCTTTCAGATCAGTCCGGTTGAGAAGCAATGTAGAAAAATGTAGTGAAACTTCGGTGAGGATCACTTCACGAAGAGCGATCTGAAGAGTTCCACATCAAGCAGGGGAAAATTAATTAAAACAAGGGAATGCTGGACTTCAGCTTCCCACACTTTCATATATTTTTCGATTCTTGAATTTCAACAATAAATTAAATGATCGTACTCGCCAGAGAAGGTGGCAAATCCGCAATCTTTCAGGGAAGCGTATTTGATATCCTGAACTGAAGTGCATCCCCGATCATGTCCGATCAACAAAGTAAAGCATAAATAAGTTAAATCTCAAACTTACTTTATTAATTCGTTATCTACCAATGCACAGATTGATAGGTGTAAATAGTCATACACAAAGAAAATAAGCACACCAAAACAATCATTTGGCAACTGTAAATAATTGAATAAAAAGACGGTTACCGTTTATATATTCTTCGTGAGCTTCCGCACGATGTGAAGTAAATTTTGTTCATGATGATTGTCAATCCAAATCAATCGTCGCACATAATCCGTTTCTTTGCTCAAACTTTTAATACCAGAAAAGCATCACCTCCAGCAGTTCAAGAAACAGTTCATTTCAAACATTTGCTGCGAGGCACACGGTACTTGGATGTAAGTAAATGACATGAAAGAGGTAAGTCTTCATCGATAGTCCATGCGGTTTGTTTGCCTACGAAGCGCTCGGCATTTTGAGGGCTAGGATCGTCTTTTTCTATCTTAAGATCGTTTAACTCTCAATCAGAAGGTTTTTCACAAGGTCTGTTCAATAATCTGAAGTGATCAAAAGTCGAATTATCTCTGTATTCTCTCAAACGTAATGCGAACTTTGATTCGAAATCGACACGGGCGGCCATTACTCTCGCGAATTTCTTTTACTCGCGCTCTTCGAAAAACCCGACCCTGTAGTGCTTCTCATCATCTGTCAAAAATGCGCAAAAGATGGCAAATGATTGGTTTATTATCCATCAATCACTCTGTGAAAACAAAAGACCAAAAAACACCAGGGTGGAGAGGGGAATGGACTGAATCCAGCGGCCATTTTTACGGGCGGTTACGGGCGGTTCAGGGAATTCGGGGGTTGTCGTACACGGGCGATTACGGGCGGTTCAGGGGCGAATGGGTTAAAGGAGGAAAGATTGCCAAGATATCTCGAAATTCCTCAAACAGATTTTTGTGAAACTTTGCACAACAGAAGACTAGCACTCAAACTATACATAGCATAAGGCATTACAAAGAAAATGCTGATAAGGGCTGAAATTCGATTCAGAGCTAATAATTATTGATAACTATTATTGTGAAATCATTGTCATGTGATATTTATTTCGATCGCCCAAAAAATAATGGCTGGTTTGCATGTAACATCATGGCACTAGCTACATTAAACGTCAAAAACAAAAACATTTCTATTCTCTGGGAACTAAACTTCATTTTCAAGCAAATTCTTTGAAATATTTTTTAATGTATTGACCACCAACGAGGCCCTGCCAGGGTGGGGAGGGGGGTCCCATGTCGCTCGTCTGAATTTTAAAATGTCTCGTGTTGGTGTTTATTAATGCTTCACATTGCTGTCAGAAATTGAACAAAAATTCTTTGTCCTTGTCAGAATTGTAGAAAAGGGGGATAGCAATGCATTGTAAAGAAACCATTACAGTTCTGCAATTTCTAAGATAACATTTCGTGTATCGAACACTTATACATCGTCATTCACAATAAAGACAACTGAAGCTCACTGACAAGAGATGTTCTCTGAAGCGCAAGGAAAATTGCCAAAAATCACTTCTCCTTGGCATTCAAACCGGTGATAAATTAGCCAAACCACCATTCTTTGTCGCTTATTCTTGGCTTTGCCATCACTATCGCAATTTAGCCAAGAGAGGTCATGTCGCTTGTCGGAATTTACCCTGGCAACATGGCTGCCATGTCACGTGGTTGCAAACCAAGAATAATTATCATAATTAAGTTTAGTCTATGTGTAATACATTTGTTGTAATGGTTTTAAAATATAGATCAATTTCTTTTAGTATAGGACAGTCAAAGATGGAAGGTGTGCCTACAAAAATACGAGGTCAAGTCATCTTAAATGAAATGACGGCATGCAAGCAGCTCTTAAAATTGTTTGGAAAACAATCGATGTACCAAGTGCTATAAGACCTCAAATAAAATATTGTCTTGTCTTGTCTTATGTATTGTCCTTTCCTTATACATACGACCCAACCAAAATATTAAGTACGAATAATTACTGATTAAAAACCTTTAAAACGAACACAGTACAACAGAAAATCCGACGAGTATGCAAGAATCAGATTGAGATACCACAACGGCTTACCTTCGATTTGGCTTTAGGAAACTCGTGGTCAATTGACAGCAATCTAAAAGACAGCGGAACTCTTTCCGGATGCCTGTTCACAGACGAAGACTCCCAGATTGCTTTATGTAAAGGTTTGTTGTGTATATCCAATCCTACAAGCGCTACAAGGCCAAGTGGTCGAGTAGCTAGTTCTGTTGGAAATTCACTGGCGGCCGCCATCTTTCATTTTTGGGCAGGTAACCAAGCCTTCCTATTTGCCGAGTTTGAGTGGCGGGGTCACGTTCGAGTACAAAAATCGGGGCAAGAACGTCATGCTAGCCCACATATAAGGCACTATCATAATAAACATACTATATGTATATATACACCAAGTGATGACTACACTTACTTCCACTAACACTCACTTATCGTCACTTGTACTCACTTTCCTTAACTCGTACTCACCCTCCCTCACTTGTACTCACTTTTCTTCACTTGTACTCACTTTCTTTCACTTGTGCTCACTTTCCTTCACACGTACTCACTTTCCTTAACTGGTACTCACTCTTCCTCACTTGTACTCACTTTCCTTCACACGTACTCACTTTCCTTAACTCGTACTCACTTTCTTTCACTTGTGCTCACTTTCCTTCACACGTACTCACTTTCCTTAACTGGTACTCACTCTTCCTCACTTGTACTCACTTTCCTTCACACGTACTCACTTTCCTTAACTCGTACTCACTTTCTTTCACTTGTGCTCACTTTCCTTAACTGGTACTCACTCTATGAGGGTATATCTATGACAAAATTCAATAACCTAAAAGTGAAAAGGGTTAAGTCAAATCTGAAATATACCGAGTCAAAGTTGGTAAAAGAAAGACCACGGCAAGAGGAAGAAATGCTCAAAAAGCCACCATCATATAGGTATCACGCAGAAAAAGGCATCGCGCTAAAAGGCAACACGCAAAGAGCCAACACGCAAACAGGCATCACGCAAAGAGGCAACACGCAAAAAGGCATCACGCAAAGAGACATAACGCAAAAAGGCAACACGCAAAAAGGCATAACGCATAAAGGCAACACGCAAAAAGGCAGTACGCAAAGAGGCATAACGCGAAAAGGCATCGCAAAAAAAGACAATTTGCAAAAAGGGAATCACGTGAGAAGTTTACTTAGGATCCAGGCCTGGATCTAAAACAGTATTATTTAATATAACTGCAAGCAAACCGAAATGGTATTCGAACGAGACATTGACAGCGATTGCATTTCTTTCCGGCTGGAAACGTTGTCAAAAGTCGAATTCATTAACAGAAAATGCTAGACGGGGCCTTTTTATGAGGGTGTACTTTTGTTTGTTTACAGGTAGATGGGCAGATAAATAGGGTTGTTTGGGGGGGGGGGGGGGGGGCCTCAAAATCGGAAGCTTACGGTATCTTTATGACTTATCTTTATGTTGGTTATGTTTTGGAATTGCGTTTTTTGGCAGGAACTATTTAACCGATTTCTACTTTTTACAAAAAAAAGTAAATATTTTCAAACTCCTACAACAGGGCTAGATTCAAGTTATCTAACTTCAGCAGAGTAGCCGCAGAGCTGTTTAGTTTTAATCTGCAAGTTTGAAGTCACTCGTGACCATACAACTAGCTGAACAAATGCTGGTCAAAGTTAACCTTATAATGCTACACTAACACTTTTGTGAAAATTGACGCACAAATGGAGGGCGAGTGCCGAAGAATCATCTCCTATCTGCAAGGGTATTCTTGCCATAAGCCTTACTGTAATAAACTGAGTAATCATAAACCTACAGCACATACAGTTCGCTCTACAAGAAGAACAATTTATACTGAATGCGGGGCAAGATTAAAGAATTTACATTCATCAAACAACTTAGTTTGTATTTGTCCTTCTCCTTTCCAAACAGATCTTATCTGAGCAAAATAACGAAATTATTTACATTTTTTTGTAAAACTGCGGTTTTAAATATGTGCCGATTAATCTCGAACGTTTTCATACAAAGAAAAAGAATAACATTTTCTTAAAATTCCTCCATTCTTTCCTAAGGATGCCAAAAATCATAGAAATCGTTCCTGCCGAAAACACAACCAACACGCATATAAAATAATTAAGTAGCGAAGAGCTAATCGCAACAAACCGGACTGTAGACAGATTTTTAAAATTGTTTTCATTAATGTGCCGAAATTTGTTCAAGATCATATATATTCCACTGTTCGCTTTTCTTATCTGGACCGTTTGGTGTGTTTGGTACAGATATTAGCTAATATTTGTAAACCACGAATACACTCTTGATTGAAACAGTTTGCTGAGTTACAAGAATTGTCCGTCAAGGAGATTTTATTTGCGAAACCGGGAGATCATTCTTAACTAGAAGAAAAATACATCCCAGTTATATATGACTCATTGTGAAAGTTTACAATCGATTTCGTACCGAAAAAAGGTATTTTTAAGTTGATCGAAACTGAGATGAAGGTTGCCGCCAGACTCCGTGGCGTCAGCGCGTGACAACTGTGCAAGATTATTATTAAAATTTTCTACAATAACAGTACTTTTCACGTTTTATTTTTAAATACAGCAAAGTCAGCCAGAGTTTAGTCTGCTACACAGCCGCTTTTTAGTGTCGTCACGCAACATTCCTCTGTTGCGTTATGCCTCGTTGCGTACTGCCTTTTTGCGTGTTGCCTTTTTTGCGTTATGCCTCTTTGCGTGCTGCCTTTTTGCGTGTTGCCTTTTTGCGTGTTGCCTTTATGCGTGATGCCTTTTTGCGTGTTGCCTTTTTGCGTTATGTCTCTTTGCGTGATGCCTGTTTACGTGTTGCCTCTTTGCGTGTTGCCTTTTAGCGCGATGCCTTTTTCTGCGTGATACCTATATGACAGAGGCTTTTTTAGTATTTCTTCCTCTTACCGTGGTCTTTCTTTTACCAACTTTGACTCAGTATATTTCAGATTTGACTTAACCCTTTTCACTTTTAGGTTATTGAATTTTGTCATAGATATACCCTCATATTCTTCCACTTGTGCTCACTTTCCTTCACTTGTGCTCACTTTCCTTCACTTGTACTCACTTTCCTTAACTCGTACTCACCCTCCCTCACTTGTGCTCACTGTCCTTCACACGTACTCACTTTCCTTCACACGTACTCACTTTCCTTCACACGTACTCACTTTCCTTAACTCGTACTCACCCTCCTTCACTTGTACTCACTTTCCTTAACTCGTACTCACCATCCCTCACTTGTACTCACTTTCCTTCACACGTACTCACTTTCCTTAACTCGTACTCACCCTCCCTCACTTGTACTCACTTTCCTTCACACGTACTCACTTTCCTTAACTCGTACTCACTTTCTTTCACTTGTGCTCACTTTCCTTCACACGTACTCACTTTCCTTCACTTGTACTCACTTTCCTTAACTCGTACTCACCCTCCTTCACTTGTACTCACTTTCCTTCACACGTACTCACTTTCCTTAACTCGTACTCACCCTCCTTCACTTGTACTCACTTTCCTTAACTCGTACTCACCATCCCTCACTTGTACTCACTTTCCTTCACACGTACTCACTTTCCTTAACTCGTACTCACTTTCTTTCACTTGTGCTCACTTTCTTGCACTTGTGCTCACTTTCCTTCACACGTACTCACTTTCCTTAACTCGTACTCACTTTCTTTCACTTGTGCTCACTTTCTTGCACTTGTGCTCACTTTCCTTCACTTGTACTCACTTTCCTTAACTCGTACTCACCCTCCTTCACTTGTACTCACTTTCCTTAACTCGTACTCACCATCCCTCACTTGTACTCACTTTCCTTCACACGTACTCACTTTCCTTAACTCGTACTCACCCTCCCTCACTTGTGCTCACTGTCCTTCACACGTACTCACTTTCCTTAACTCGTACTCACCCTCCCTCACTTGTACTCACTTTCCTTCACACGTACTCAATTTCCTTAACTCGTACTCACTTTCTTTCACTTGTGCTCACTTTCTTGCACTTTTGCTCACTTTCCTTAACTCGTACTCACCCTCCCTCACTTGTACTCACTTTCTTTCACTTGTGCTCAGTTTCCTTCACACGTACTTACTTTCCTTAACTCGTACCCACCCTCCTTCACTTGTACTCACTTTCTTTCACTTGTGCTCACTTTCCTTCACACGTACTCACTTTCCTTAACTCGTACCCACCCTCCTTCACTTGTACTCACTTTCTTTCACTTGTGCTCACTTTCCTTCACACGTACTCACTTTCCTTAACTCGTACTCACCCTCCCTCACTTGTACTCACTTTTCTTCACTTGTACTCACTTTCTTTCACTTGTGCTCACTTTCCTTCACTTGTACTCACTTTAATTAACTCGTACTCACCCTCCCTCACTTGTACTCACTTTTCTTCACTTGTACTCACTTTTTTTCACTTGTAATCACTTTCCTTTACTTGTACTCACTTTCCTTCACTTGTACTCACTTTCTTTCAGTTGTGCTCACTTTCCGTCACACGTACTCACTTTTCTTCACTCGTACTCACTTCCCTTGACTCGTACTCACCATCCCTCACTTGTGCTCACTTTCTTTCACTTGTGCTCACTTTCTTGCACTTTTGCTCACTTTCCTTAACTCGTACTCACCCTCCCTCACTTGTACTCACTTTCTTTCACTTGTGCTCAGTTTCCTTCACACGTACTCACTTTCCTTAACTCGTACCCACCCTCCTTCACTTGTACTCACTTTCTTTCACTTGTGCTCACTTTCCTTCACACGTACTCACTTTCCTTAACTCGTACCCACCCTCCTTCACTTGTACTCACTTTCTTTCACTTGTGCTCACTTTCCTTCACGCGTACTCACTTTCCTTAACTCGTACTCACCTTCCCTCACTTGTACTCACTTTTCTTCACTTGTACTCACTTTCTTTCACTTGTGCTCACTTTCCTTCACTTGTACTCACTTTAATTAACTCGTACTCACCCTCCTTCACTTGTACTCACTTTCTTTCACTTGTGCTCGCTTTCCTTCACTTGTACTCACTTTAATTAACTCGTACTCACCCTTCCTCACTTGTACTCACTTTTCTTCACTTGTACTCACTTTCTTTCACTTGTACTCACTTTCCTTTACTTGTACTCACTTTTCTTCACTTGTACTCACTTTCCTTCACTCGTGCTCACTTTCCTTACCTCGTACTCACCCTCCTTTACTTGTACTCACTTTTCTTCACTTGTACTCACTTTCCTTCACTCGTGCTCACTTTCCTTACCTCGTACTCACCCTCCTTCACTTGTACTCACTTACCTTCAGTTGCACTCACTTACCTTCACTCGTTCTCACTTTCCTTCATTTGTTCTCACTTTCCTTCACTTGTACTCACTTTCCTTCACTTGTACTCACTTACCTTCAGTTGTACTCACTTACCTTCACTCGTTCTCACTTTCCTTCATTTGTATTCACTTTCCTTCACTTGTACTCACTTACCTTCAGTTGTACTCACTTTCCTTCACTCGTTCTCACTTTCCTTCACTTGTACTCACTTTTCTTTACTTGTGCTCACTTCGTTGTCTTCACTTTTACTCACTTACCTTCCCTTGTACTCACTTTCCTAATCATTAAAGGGGTCAGGACCCAGGGGGAGGGGGGGATACTCTCTTATATAAGCCATATACGTATTTGCCTCCCTAATGGGTAGGGGTTAGGACCCGTTGTGGTGGTCTGAAAACACTTTGCCCATTTTGGTTTGGAATAAATAAATTTTCAATACCTTTGCATAGATGCTGGCCACGTGATTGAAAACGCTCTATAGACTTACCGGAAGAACTGAAACATGCTTCAAACTATGACATGTTCCACGAAGAAAACCAAAATCAGAACTAAATTAAGACGATATAATACATAACTGCTGAAAACGGAAAGAAGCAAGTCTATAAAAAGAGTCCCGTATGAATAGCAAATGCCAGCTGAGCGTACGGGAGCTGCCATGAATAAACAGCTGTATTGCGCATTCTCAGAAGACTCCCGTATGAATAGTAAAGACAAGTCGGTGTACGTGTCCCCTACGAGTAGTCACGGGGTTTTTCTACTCCTAGCGTTTGTTTTGTGGTGGAAGTTACCATTTCTCAAATTCCCAAATCATAAAAATCGCCTTTAAGGCAAGTTATTGAAAAATAACCGATTTGCACCCAAATGTAACTGTTGCCTGTTTTAGCTGAAGGAAAAATTGATCGAACTGTGAATGAAGTTATCTATGCACTCTTTTATTATTTTAATTGTACTCGTTATGAAACAAATAGGAATCCCAGGCGGAATGTACTATGAATGCTCATAGACCTACCATGTGATACCTTACAAAAAAACCAATTGGATCTTGGTTTAAAAGGTTTCACAAAAGTTTGCAAGTTTTTCAGATGGTATGCGATTTAATATAACCTATTAGAGTTTTTGTTTTCCAATTACATGATTTGAAGCAGGGTAAGGAAATCTACGGGATTAGATATAATTGTCTAAAAGCTTGGAATAAGGAGTATGATCAATGAGTTACACCTTCCCCAAAGCTTCTTGGTTTTGTTGAGAGTAACACTACATATTTGTTCTCAAAGAGGTCTACCCGTGCAGTTTGTTGTGGAACAAAGAAATAATGCTCAAGCAAGACGAAAGGGAGGACAACGACAAACCAAACAGTCAGGTTCCCTACCCTCCAGGGGGGTGGAGGTTCTTCCTTACCTATAAGGGTGCGTGCCGCTTGATAGGGTACGGATTTTGGCCACTCTGCCCTAAATAGGTATTTTGTCAGGATTTCAAATCACAAGCGGCACCCCCTATACCTGACGTGGGACAAGTACCCCTCCCCGGGGGTCTCTACCTGCTCAGTGAATATTTTGACGTGTTCGGTTGAACTTGGCTATCAGATTGAAAGATTAGGTTGAAAAAACAAACTACGATGTAGCTCAGGGGGAAAAAGCACAGCAGATGATCTTATTCTGAATTTTTAGAAAGGGTCTCCTCGTTGCAGCCGTGTGAGCGCTAAGTAAGTTACTGATGGATATGGGTAGTACTTTTACATAAGCAACATTTAAGCGGGACCTAGAAATCAACAGTGAATCTGAGAGAGTACTGGAAGTTTCTGTACATCAGGTAGATGTTAGTGTTATGTCTAACACTTTCAGCAGTAAGAACATTGTACAGTTTACACTTGAACTTTTGTCAATTTTACCTTAAATGTACAATTAATAAAAACAATAGACCAAAGAAAAGAACGCTTATGTGTGTTCTGGCCTTGGCTGGTAGTGCATGACTTCGCTGTTTTTCTTTGCCTAAGGTTTTCTTGGAAGGGGGGGGGGGGGGGGGGTCAGTTTTGCCAGCGATCTGCCACCATTGTAGCCTCGTAGATGTTCTTAGGGCTTCGTCACCCTTTCCTTCCGTCGTGGGGAACGATACAGAAAAAATAGCGAGACCAATTAAGCAAGACTCTGAAGACTCCGTTTCACCATTTTAAAAATGTAGAATACCGTAATCATGCTGTGAGTCGTATTTGCGCGGGTCAATACAGAGGCATCAGCTGCAGACCACATTGCCTTTCGTGCCCTCAGAACCTGTTACTTCATATGACCCGTGGAACGAAAGACTTTTCATAACTGATTAACGTCATTTTTAGCGACCATACAGGTCTCAATTCTCTTCGCAAATATCAAACATAGAAGTCAATCCCAATTTATTAGAAACAATGACCTGCGGTTGAATTTTCTGCGTGTTATAAAAAAACTATAATAATAATAATAATAATAATAATCGATGTTTAAACAGGGTGAACCCTTCAGTCACAGGACTGGTATCAACGGGGGCCCTGTATAACGTAAAAATAAAAAGAGTATGTAAAAATAACATATATCCATAATGTGCAAAATAAAAACTTAGAAAAAGGTAATAACGTTCTCATAAAAATTGGATGTAGATTGGAAATGTTCTAAGAAATGACCTAAGAATAAAAATCGGAGATAGCCTTGAAACGCTCCTTAGGTGGCAAAATCTTTATGTTCGTTGGAAGGCTATTAAATATGCATGCACCATGATAATAAAAAGACTTTTTAGCGACATCTAAATGAAATTTGGGAAGTATTATGTCAGTGATTGACGATCTAGTGCATCTATTAAAAACATGTTGGTTGTCTCTCTGGCAGCGTAACATGAAATAGTCTTTAAAGTATAGAGGAACTTCTCCGACCAAGCACTTGTTAACCAACAGTGCACAGTGCTTTTCCACGGTTTTTGTAAGAGGCGGCCAGCGTAGGTTTACGAGTATTTACGGTTTCCGTGGCTATGTCCGGTTTAAAACCGTATACAATTTCCGCAGCTCGTCGTTGCAGGCTTTGAAGAGTCATTCTGTTAGTGCTTCCAAGAGGGCAAAAGCACGTATCACAATAGCTTAATATCGGTAGCACCGTGGACAAATAGATCTTATTTGCTGCTTTCGTGGTCATACAACCTCGTAATCGTGACAGGAGGCCAAGTCCGCTGGCAACTTTTGACCTTAAATAGCTTATGTGATCGTTGAAAGATAAACACTCATCAAGCAAGACTCCTAGGTACTTGAACGACTTTACTTGGTTGACTTCCTTTCCTTCCATGCAAAGCGGACTATGAGATTCAGATCTAACTAGCCTCTGCCGAGTTCCAAATAAAACAAACTCAGTTTTCTTTAGATTAAGGAAAAGACCGTTCGCAGTTAACCAGTTAGAGACGTTATTGAGGTCAAGGCTTAAGGTCAGCTGTAGTTGGTCAATGTTTGAAGCAGCAGTAAAAATAACGGTATCGTCGGCATATAACATAACACTAGACAGACCAACAGCCAAAGGGAGATCGTTTATGTAAAGAATAAACAAGAAAGAGAGGCCCTAACACGGAACCTTGTGGTACTCCGCTACTGACGTTGGCGGCAGAAGAAAGGTGACTTTCAATGGACACTCTCTGAGTCCTGTTAGTGAGATAGCTCTCAAACCACGAGAGAGGCTGGTCTTGGATTCCGTATCTGTACAACTTGTTTAAAAGACCGTCACGAGGAACAGTATCGAAAGTTTTTTTTATAGAAATAAGCAAATCTACTTAAGACGTTAGTTACTAACCACGCTATTCTCCAATTTTGGCGTGGAAACTATCCTTTCAAAGGACACTGAAAGGAGTTAAGTCGTACTCTCTTTCGCGCAGGAAAGCTCACTTCACTCGTTTACAGATAGCTTTTCTTCTGTGAAGCTAAAGGGGTAGACTCTTGACAAGTTAAAATAGAGACTGCAAAACAGCCAATATCTGGGCGTGCATGGGTCGACACACACTTAAAATTAAAGTGTAATGTTACACTTTTTTTCGTGTAAAGCGTTACACAGAATTTTCTCCCCCCACTTAAGAATAGGGCTCTACGCGGTAGGTCGCATCCTTACCAGATCCCACGTGTTAATACAGCTAGGTTTAAGAAATACTTTGAAAATAGATGGCCCTTTGCTTCTAAATAGATTGCAATTAACACTTAGACAGTTATACAGGGTGTCCCAAAAGTTCGTTCCTCTACTTCATAAGTCTGTATTTCAGTACGATTGGACTTGGTAAGCAAATAATTTCAACAAAAGTTGTGTCTTTCAATATAATTCACTATTTTCATACTTGTTGTGCCATCTCTTGACTCAAATATTCGATCTGTGTACTTCCGCGCCAAAGGTGCGCGTGCGCGAGTATATGTTTCAGCCACATATTTGTTGTATTTCATAGCCCGAATTGCTCGAACTCCTTCCTTGTTTTTTTTAATATCACGACAGATAAACACCCTTAACGCAAAAACGCTTAGTTGCGTGAGAGCATAAGCCTGTATACTTCGATTTACTGTCTTATCTGTTGTAGAAATTGCTAAAATTGGAAAAATCCGAATGTTGGGTGGTAGAATGATCATGGAGAAATGAAGGTTTCGATGGCAAGAAACTAAGGGGAAGACCAAAAGCCCTGAATAAAGTAGCTAAAATAGTTTTAAAGAAGGCTAGATACAAAATAAGAGACTCGACAAGGAAGCTCAGTCTCACATAGTTAGCAAGCCAAATAAAAGGGTCATGAAAAGCTGTTTAAAATGCTTAAAATTAGAGGCCCAGTGAGATGGCAAAAAAACCTCTGCTTACTCTGCCAATTAATGCCCAGCTCGTTTCAAATTTGTAAAGAAGTACAAAAACCCTAACTGTGGAAGGGAGCCAGGATTATTATCTTTTTTGGATGAATGCCCAAAATATATTTTTTCAGCTGCCAAAACTAAACAAATGTTGTTTGGGGGTTGAAATGGATCCTGCGCACAAGGTGATAAAAAAGCTCAAAATGGATCATTTGTGGGTCTACACGCTGTATCCCACCTCATACCGCAACGGCTACAGCATGTGATAAAAAAACAAAAACAAAAAGGGCATGCCAGTTACTGAAATTCTGATACATGTACTTGATAGAGAAATAAACATCTTCTAGAAATTTCGTGTAAAAATAAAGTTTTGATAAAAAGTTATAGTGCACGAAATTAGAGGAACGAACTTTTGGGACACCATGTATATTCATTTTATAATGAGTACGAGTTAAGGAAAGTGAGTACAAGTGAAGGAAAGTGAGTACAAGTGAAAGAAAGTGAGTACAAGTGAAGAAAAGTGAGTACAAGTGAGGGTGAGTACGAGTTAAGGAAAGTGAGTACGTGTGAAGGACAGTGAGCAAAAGTAAGGGAGGGTGAGTACGAGTTAAGGAAAGTGAGTACGTGTGAAGGAAAGTGAGTACGTGTGAAGGAAAGTGAGCACAAGTGAAAGAAAGTGAGTACAAGTGAAGGAAAGTGAGTACAAGTGAGGGAAGGTGAGTACGAGTTAAGGAAAGTGAGTACGTGTGAAGGAAAGTGAGCACAAGTGAAAGAAAGTGAGTACAAGTGAGGGAGGGTGAGTACGAGTTAAGGAAAGTGAGTACGTGTGAAGGACAGTGAGTACAAGTGAGGGAGGGTGAGTACGAGTTAAGGAAAGTGAGTACGTGTGAAGGACAGTGAGTACAAGTGAGGGAAGGTGAGTACGAGTTAAGGAAAGTGAGTACAAGTGACGATAAGTGAGTGTTAGTGGAAGTAAGTGTAGTCATCACTTGGTGTATATATACATATAGTATGTTTATTATGATAGTGCCTTATATGTGGGCCAGCATGACGTTCTTGCCAAAATCGGTGACAAAAACGAGATTTAACTTGCGCGTGTTCTAAAATCAAAGAAAGACTATCGTCAACTCGTGGGTACGTTGTTTAGAAAATAGTGAAATTGGCAAAAAATACTGTTCTTGTAATAATTAACCCACTTAGTCTAGGAGCATATGTACTCCCGTGGGAAGTTCGTGCTGAAACCAAGCAACTGGTCTAGAAGTGTTAAGAGGACCCCAAAGGACAAGAAAAATCTTGTTGCCAGTTTTGTATCCCGCACCGAGGCTTTCCAGGGGAGGGGTAACAAAATAGTCTAAAAGAACCTGCATGAAAACGAGGCTGGGGAATAAAATGTCTTAAAACTTTACAAACTGTGAATAAAATGACACCAAAATAACAGGAGATGTAAAACTCGATGTTGTCAGTTTTCTCGTTAGCCTATGGGACACTTCGCTAGTCACGTGACGAAGCTAGCATGAAAACGAGGCTAAGAAATAAACGTACTATAACGCTATCAACTGTGGATAAAACGAAACCAGAATAACAGGAAATATGAACCTCAATGAGCACTTACTAACTAGTGGCTGAATTGGGTATTCTCTGGGATATTACGTGTCCCATCACGTGGCCAAAGTAACACAGAAATGTGCTGGTTTGTAACATTTTTGACTGATAATTTAATGTGGATTTAGATACCGTCTTTACATCCAACATCCAACGTATCGTAGATAAGGGATCGTTGTTTCAGCTGTGGTGTACAAGAAATTGTGTGACCTGACCAGGATATGTGATGCTCTCGTTTTAACTTATCTTTGAGACTGACGAAAAGTTAATAGCGTAATTCCTACTACTGTGAAATGGTCAACTAGTAAGTAAAATGCTCATACAGAAATGTTTCAGTGTGTCGTACGCGAATTATGTTTCACTTTCACTGTCTTCCTATCAAACCTAGTCATAAAAATTTTTCTCTTCATCTTCATTGGCATCATCATTACCATCATCATCATCGTCGCTATCATCATCATCATCGTAACCATCGTCATCATCACCATCGTTGTCATGCAAATTTTCACAAAGTTCCCCACTGTCTGAACAACTACATAAATCAGTGCAGCTTAGCCCAGCTTTTCTACATTGGCAGCGGTTTGTTGAGCATCTCTCCTTGGCGCATTTACACTTTACAAGGTAGATTATTCCGTCTGGAGCGGGTCGTATTTTCATCTGCAGTGTAAAATCAGCCTGTGTGACGCGTCCCACCGGCTTTGGTCAACACTAACACTAACAAACTTGACTTTTTTTTATCTCGCAGCCTCGTTTTAATGTTAGATTTGTCACGTGACTAATACCGTATCCCACTGGCTTAAGCTAACACTGGAAACATAGAGTTATATGTCTTCTGTTATTTTGGTTTCGTTTTATCCACAGTTGATAGAGTTATAGTACGGTTATTTCTCAGCCTCGTTTTCATGCTAGCTTCGTCACGTGACTAGCGAAGTGTCCCATCGGCGAACGACAAAACTGACAACATCGAGTTTTACATCTCCTGTTATTTTGGTGTCATTTTATTCACAGTTTGCAAAGTTTTAAGACATTTTACTTGCCAGCCTCGTTTTCATGCAGGTTCTTTTAGGCTATTTTGTTACCCCTCCCCTGGAAAGCTTCGGTGCGGGTTACAAAACTGGCAACAAGCTTTTTCTTGTCCTTTGGGGTCCTCTTAACACTTCTAGACCAGTTGCTTGCTTTCAGCACGAAATTCCCATGGGAGCTATATTTCTTACATATGCTCCTAGACTAACTGTTTGTTTATAGACCGGTAGTTATATTTGTTTCATTCGCGAGGGGACCGGGGGAGGACTGGATTCTAGATCCGGGTATTTTAAGAAAGATGATAGGTTAGTTCCTCACGTCACGCTGTCGAAGCATAAGGAGAATGATGAGCATATATTTTAGACGTTAACTTTGAATATTGTGGTGTTACTACTGATGCTATTGTTAATACTCAGACTTGACGAGAAGATGAGCATTTGCTCTTGGCTCCGCAAGATCACGGGGGAAATACAAATTCCAGCTTGTGAAAAGTGATCTGAAAGTGAGAAAATGTCATGCTATGCTACATGCATAAAAGAAAATAATCCTTGCAACAGGAAGGGACCAAGAAACGGTCTATTGGGGAAAAAGGAATTTTATTCCTAAGCAAAACACTCATGATTTGCTCGTTGGCACTCTATCGTTAGGTATACCTAGTTACAAATGTGAACACAGTAAAATCTTTACAGTTTAATCTGTTTGGAGCTATGCCGTAGTGACCAAGTTTTTAAAATATCCAAAAATGATCGAGTTCACACAGAGGTCAAGTTGTAGTCTGATGAATGCATCAGCAGGATGAGCAGTGATAATGTCTTCTATAGCTGAAATATTTTCCATTGAATAAAAAATCCAGTTGATAACTTCCTTAGTAGCAAAAAGTTCATGGAAGTAAAATTGTCTGCTCTGATCTCTCTTTCTTTTCTGCCCATTGTTGTTTATCTTTTTTGTGTGATTTGGGTTCTCCTTCTTTTTTCTAATAAATGCCTGTCTTTTTAACTCTCTGACATGTTCAGGATTGTTTTGTTTTCTTTTAAAAAATACCTTTTTATTCAGCTCTCTCACATGAGTGGGGTTCAATGCCTTTTGTTTCTTAAATGTCTGTCTTTGGGATTCTCCTATTTTGTCATTGTCTCTGGCCTTTTTCTCTTTATCTCTGTATTCCTTAGATAAGGTATTCACCACTGTTTCATCTCCAGTTGCCTGTGCAAACTGACTGTACAACTTACATTGATTTCTACCATCTGTTGGTTATAGAGAATTGTTGATACATAGTGAAGCTCATATATGTGTCCAATATTTATTACAGTTGGTTCATGTCCTGGTATAGCTACTGGACTAATAACAGTACATGATGTAAACCCTTGGTTAGATCCTACTATATTGATTGTCATATGGAATGCATCAGCTACTGCTTGTATTACAAGTGCATCAGCCTATGTTTCTTGCTGTGACATATTTGCTAAATAGCTTGCCCATGAATCCTCTGTATTACTTTCAATGAATCTTTCAGGGTTATTTCTCATATAATTAACACCATATTCATATGGTAGCTTGATTCACCATAGAGTTGATGTGATATTACTCTGACAAAGCAGTCCCCTGCACCACCAACATCTAATATTGACAAGGCATGTTGAGCTAACCTAGATTGCAGCAACATATAAGCATTGACAGCACCTGGGTTCAACTCAATGTCACCTGAAGTAAATATCTTTGCTTTGGAAACACAATACTTTTCTTGCTGTTTATTGGACTTTATTAAAAAACAGTTATTTTGGTCACTACAGTCTACAACACGAATCGATTTATTTGCATTTCTAGGTTTTTTAGTTCTCGTTCTTACAATATAAATAAGCTTATTATTAGTCCAACAAAGGTAAGTTGAAAGAGTCCTTTTTCTCACAGGGCTACTTTTACACAATCTAGTCGCAACGTACCTTCGAAAATCAATCGACAGAAAGCTTCTCATTGCAGAAGAATGCGGCCGTGTGCGGTGTACTTACTTTTCTTGAACATCTTGATAACTTTCTTACATTGCAACCTTGGTGGTTCTCTGTCACGGCGGGTAACTCCATATTTAGAAGTTAGTTTGATTTAGTTCTTGATCGTTCCGATTTACCTGATTCATTGAAGCTTAAGGCCTGTTTCAAACCTCGTGCTACTGCCGTGCTAAGCTGGCTCAACTGTAGCTCGACTGCAGCACGACTTGGTTTCAGACGTCGAATTTAATTCAGTCTAATAGAACGGCTGTTGCCGAAAACAAAACACAGTAATAAAGAAACGGTTCAGGAAACTTTAAAAGGTATTCTAATGCATTTGTAATTTATGAATTAAGTTCGGCACGGCGGTAGCACGACGATTGAAACCAAGTCGAACTACTGCCGTGTAGCACGGCAAGGCTTGCCGTGCTACACGGCAGTAGCACGACTTGGTTTCAAACGTAGCGCTACTGCCGTGCTAAAGTCGAATTTAATTCGATCAATTGAGTTCGGCACGGCAGTAGCACGACGTTTGAAATGGGCCTAACTCCTCCAACCGTTGTTTCTCGTCTTGGTTAGACACGCAGGTTCTTCGGTTAAGCATCATCAAAGCGTACATCGTACTTTCAGTCGTCAGGTTGTTCAATAACAAAATCTGTTTTCGTTCATATAAGGATAAACGCTCAACAAACTGCTCATTTGGTTCATACAGGTTCTCAAAGAATAGCATAGCATGACATTTTCTCTCTCTAAGATCACTCTCCAGCAAGCTGGAATTTGTATACCCCCCGTGATCTTGGGGAGTCGACGAGTAAATGCTCATCTTCTCGTCAAGTTTAACGCCTGGACGAGTCAAAGGCTCTTGAAATCCAATCCCCGAGTGAATCATCGTATTGACTTGAAAGACTCACGCGTGTCTTAAACTTAGTAAGACGCCTAACCGTGCTGTTGAAAACTCGCAACGAAGAAAACTCTGAGCAGCCCACGCGTCGATCGAAGTGCGTGTTTCTTCGGAAACGATAGGTCTTCGCACTCTCGAATTCGGACCCGATTAATTACGATTAATTACGAAACCGTCTACTACGAGTGAGCGAGTGACTCATTTGCATATCCTTGTCCCCCTGCAATAACTCGTGGTACGCTCGCGCGTACCCACGAGTTAAAAATGACACCCCAGAAAGCTTCATTTTACTTTTTTTCACTAAAAAAGTTAGTACGGCTATTTATACTGAAGGAGGTAAGGCCATCCCCTTCTTTTTCTCCGTTTACCGTCGTCCGACCGACCCAAATTTTTGGCATTTTCAAAAAAAAAAAAAGTAACGACGTAGTTCTGGCCAACCTCGTCCCCACGGCGCTTTCACAGCATAGAGTAAAACAGGAACAAAAACATGCACATTGTTCACAGTATATTGTACATTTTGTTAATCCAAATATGTGAATGTTAACTTTTAAAGTCGTCCTGGGATACCAGGAGACCAGGCCTACTATTCCGATCCGAGCTGTCTTCTTGTGATTTTTTTTAGGTTTTTTTTTTTTTTCAATCCAACCGACCACCCAATATCAGGAAACGAATTCGACGGTAAACGAAGAAAAAAAAGGGGATGGCCTAAAGCCCTCTCCCGATAGCAAAATGGTAAAACTTCTTACACCCGCCACTACGGGTAGTAGAGGTAGGGGGTCTGTAGGCAACAGGCGACTTTTACCTCATGCCAAAATGCTGCTTGTTCCAATATAGTTTTTCTTTTTTTCTGACGGGTTGATTATGCTCGGGAGGAAAACGTTTTGACTGATCAAATGTGATTTTTGCCACTTATTTGAAACTGAGAGGTCGTGACACGCCTATTGATTTTCTACGGTTATTGTTTCTGGTCGGTATGATTTGCCTTCTGATGCAAGAGCATTTTTTCTTTAACCTCTTTTGAAATGTAAAGTTCTTCATTGCGGCTAAATAAGGGTTTATGTTGTTTAACTCACTTCTCCAAAGTGCCTCCCGGGATCTGAATAATTAAAGGCGATTTTCTTTTTGTCCGTGAATGTGAGGGTTTCCTGCAATGTATTGTCACGCTGGGACCAGCTCGTTAGCGTTTTTACTGAGGATGTTAATCAAATTCTCAGGGATGGTGATTTACAGATCCAAATCGCGAAGAATGGGTTTCAGCTTAAACTGACGCTACATCAACCATTTGTCAACTATGGAGAATTACGATGTGACTCAGTCACGGATTACTCTTAAAACAATGAATTTTTTCCCCTTACTTTTTCCTTTTTCCTGCCCCGCCACCTTTTCGCGTACCTTGTACTTTCGCGTCTTTCCCACTTTCCGAGAGCCTGGAACCACAGGCAGCCCAAACTCTGTGGCAACCTCGTTCCCAGGTTGGGTTTGGTCACGTGTCTCCCAGAATCAGGGAGATTTAAATACAAACAAACGACTTGGGGGAGGGGCGGATAAGTGTGAGATTCCGTCTCTGCACTGAGCATAGAGGTCGAGATCCTTTGACAGCGAAAGCGTAACTTCATGCAGAATATCTGGATGTTAATCGGATGTTGCAAAGGAATTTTCAAAACTATGATTATGCAGTTCGAAGCGGGGCCGAAAAGATGTATCAAGCATTGGACCATATACAAGAAATCCTTTCGCTTTGGAAGGTTATCATTGGGTTATGTTGTCTGTTTTGTCTCTGTTTATACTATTTCCTGTTGTCTTCAGTCGCGTTTTGGTCATCCTTTGTTATGCACGTACTATATTATATTTTTTTACGTCTATTTACCACTAAAAGCGATACGTTTTTTCTGTTGCCGCATCATACAAAAGGTTAGGGGTAGGAGAAAGCTGACATTTACATACATACATACATACATATATTCATTAAATGTAGTTCAAGACTTCAGGAGTGATTCATCATTTTATTGCTACAGGCTTGTTTCGTATGGTCAACAAGTGACCACACTCATCAGGCAACATAACGACGAATCACTCCTGAAGTCTTGAACTACATTTAATGAATATACTATGCTCCTCTAAGAGTTGAGCGCTTTTTGAAATCCATTCACCGCAAGGATATAGAATTTACATACATACATGCATACATTTTTGATGAGGCAGGTCAGAGTCTGGCAACCCAAAGGGCTGGTGTGGACCTGCCATAAAATATATACCTAAAACTAAAATCTAAAATTATCAGAAATGCATCCTTAGGATTCAAGAACTATTAAGTCATTAGAGCTAAAATATTATTTTGACCGTGAATGTAAAATGAATCCTCTGCTCTCAACGTAACTGCTTTGTTTTGTCACCGCTTGGTTTAGGTTTTGCATGTACTGATTCGGTCCGATTACCAGCCGCTGTCACCAACAAACATTGATTCTTTCAATGCAAGTTCAACGAACAGGGGTTTTCCCTTCAATGCGGATAAACACGCGCTTGTGTCTTACTCAGGATCGTAGATTTTAGTATGCATGTAATTGTTGTCATCGGTTTAACTGCGATGACACGAGTTTTTTATTTCTCCGCTGGTAATTCGCTTGTTTATCTGGTGATAGAACTGTTTAGGCAGAAATTTCCCGAATTTCAGTTATAGTTGGAGGCTTAGCAAATCTGTCTTGCCCTTTCGATCATTGCGTGAACAGTGAAAACGAACCAGACAGAAAAATTGAGAGACAAAGGACTCCTCCCTCGGAATTAATTTTGTTCTGGGACCACGTGACCAAACCCAACCAGGGTCTCTCGACGGGTAGGAGAGAGAACCTGGGAACGAGGTTGACTCTGTGGGAGTTCGTTGAACTTTGAATTTACAAGAGAATGTATGAAAATAAACAAAATACGTCCTAAATTTCATTTTTCGACAAAAATAGAAATAAAAATGACTTACCTTGAGTTTGTGTTGTGTTATAGTCCAACAAACTCTCACAGAGTTTGGGCTGCCTGTGCTGGAACAGGCTAATGTTTTACCAATCCAGTCTAGTCCATGTTTTATTACATGCCATTACAAATGTCAATACCACCATATAAGGAAGGCGACCCCTACTAAGTGTTTATATACGATCTGAGTTGAATGGTCATTGGCTGTAAAATTCGAACTCAGTCAAACACCTCTACAAGAAACGTACTTACAAATAATTCATACTATGCTTTACTTCTGTAGTTCATACGCCCGTACGGAAGCTCATTGCTCATAGATCAAAGATGTGACAGCTCGTTCCGAGCTTATTTCGTACAGATTTGATGCCAGCATACCGTTATCAGTGGCGGATCCAGGGGAGGGATTGGGGGACCCGGGCCCCCCTTACTTTTCGATCAAAATGAGGCCTGAAGGGCCGAAAAAAGTTTTTGGGAGACCGGGCTCCCCCTTATCTCAGGGTCTGGATGACCGCGCCCACCCCCCCCCCCCCCCCTCCCCCTTATCTGAAGGTCTGGATCCGCCACTGGTTTATGGCATATCAATTTGTTCACGGGGAATGGAAAGGGCTTGTATTCGCATAGACTTATTGTTAGGATATTTACGGTAACATCCTGCGGTAGCTTTTGCGCTCCCCCTCCCGAGAAAAAAATCCGTGAACGCAGGTCACGCTCACCAATAACTTTTTCGGTTCTCTCGGTTTATTCTCGATTGTTGTGAGTTAAACATCCGCTGTTGAATAAATATATCAATAATTTTGACAGATCTGCCACTGAGGTATGTACACACTATATTGACCTGACATTATAGCCACAAGAGTGTTCTTCAGTTACGTAATACAGTGACCCTTTTCTGCTCATCGGCCCAACAGAGAGACTGGTTAGCCGTGGAGCATGTAGAATTCGATAGTGCAAGTGGTTCTGTTGATTGAAATGAGGTAAGAGAAGTTCGAAAAGCACGCAGAAACCAACAACATGTTGTCAGAGCTGAAAACTTGTACCAGCTATTTATGGGCAGAACCTTAAGCCCATCCTATCAAATGCATAAAGAAATTTCAAAAACCGAAATATTTAAGAAAATAGTTAAAATTCAAATAAGAATTTTAAAACAAGAGTTCAGTTATCGTGGTCTGGTGCGCTGTAGTCTTTTAACACTGGCCACAATTCGGGATACAACGCTTTCACTTCAGAAGCTTTGGGCACACAACGATCTCTATAATCAAAACCCGGCGACATTCCCTCTGAAATCAACGTAAAAGGTATCTCTCCTTCAAACTTTGCGTAATCATTCTCGTCGAGTAAAATCTCTGCAGCCTTTAGACAACCACCCGGGACTGTTCGTTGGGGAACATGCCCTTTCGAAGTGTCGGCACCCAATACAAACTCCTCAACTGTCCCCTCGGCTGTGACATATATGTACTTAGCAGGCCAGCCGTCGTGAAAAAAATGTGTTATATCGCTTTTGTTGCTGTTTAAGAAGTTTTTGCCTCCAAGTTCAGGTGCAATCATGTAATAAATTGTAGTGAATAAGCTCCGTTCATTTCCTTCTCTTTCCTTAGCTTGAATAATTTCTGGTGAACGATATGTCTCTACGAAATATCCTCCTTCCTCCGATAGCGGGATTAAACCCAGTTTTTCAATGAAGTTGTCTTTTCTGTGTCTCATGTCACCAGTACGAAATCTGTCGAAGTTCAACGGCTTTTCTTCTGAAATCGAATGAAGATCGCTTGAGCCGATTAAAATTCACATTTGATTAGTTTACTGAAGACACACTTGAGTACCACTTCCGATGTGTCAATGACGTAATTATATGGACGTCAAGTCTTGAACCGGCTCTTCTGACATCATCAACGCCTTCTCGTTGGCACGGATTCCATGAATTGACCGGTAAACAGAGAGTTTAATAGTCGGGAAACTCATGAGATACAGTCATGATTCGCGAGTTATATATTAACCGTGACGATCGAGTGATCACCTCGTTTAGTCCGTGATTCGAGATTTCTACCGAGAAACTGCAGATGTAATGCCGTGAACATCAGATATAGTTAGCAACCACCAAGAATCATTGATGGACTTCATCGGTACGTCACGTAATCGCGTGATTTGTGAAATGAACTACAAAAGGTAACGTGATTCGTAGCCTCCCACGCATTCGTCACGCGTTCCCAACGTCTGCGTGGGAGGCTACGTGATTCGTGAACGTACGGAAATTTTAATACCCGTGATTCGTGATCCAGAACCCCCCCCCCCCCCCCCCCCACACACACACACACTTCCCGACATTGTTCTCCTTTGGGAAAAATTTAGGGACAGTGGGGGGGGGGGGGGGGGGGGTACGTAGTTGAGACGTTTCTCAGAATCTAAGTTCGGCAACTTCTCTTCGGCTTTCCGGCACAAGCTACTTGTATAGCCCTTGTAGCTTCCCACACCACACACACACGTACACTGACGTTCTTAGGGCTTCGTCAGCGTTCCTCGCCCACACGATAGACAAACGCGAAACGCACGCGCGGAGGTCCAAGGTCAGACCCGATTCTGCGTGGGAGGCTGTCTGAACCCACGCTTCGTTTGGGTTTCTTTCTTAGCCTCACTTTCGCGGCAAAAGGAAGAGAGGCTATGAAGCAATTTCACCGGCTCAATTTTCAACGTTTGTCGTTGGTGAAAATACAGAAATAGTGCGTGCAGCGAGTGAAAACTTATATGACAGAGCAGAAGCGCCATGTGCCAAAAATGGGGTATGGCACATGATTGAGTTTTCGTTTACTGATCATATATCGCACAAAATTAAAATAAAAAGTTCCATGTTTATTTCATCCTTAGGAATTAATTTAGGTAGTTTTGTCTGCTCTTTCACAATGACACTTATGTAGGTGAGCCATATTCAAGGCTGAGTATAGCCTGCAGTGCAGGCGTATATTGGGCGGGCGAAAGCTGCTTGTTTATGTTCGTACTGTTGTAACCGTCATCTTTGATGTTATGACAGAGGAAGTTTAGGGAGAGTACCCGTTCCTTTTGACGGCTCCTCTCTTTTCGAGTTTCAACATATGGCGCTTTCGCGAGCAAAACATTCGCGCGCCCGAAGAAAACGCCTGCACTGCAGGCTAGGCTGAGTATTGTGTGGTGCGTTGTGTTTCTAGTGAGGGCTTGAGCACCATTGTTTGAGTTTTCATGCCGCAAGCATAAGCAAACGCGTACACAGTAGTAATTTGGTAATTTAGTAATTTGTACAAAGAGTGCTATAAATGCACTCTTTTGCGCCTATGTACATTGTATGTTCCGCCTGTTCAGTGCAGGAGCCCCGGGGTTCGGGGGAAGGGTGGTCTCTATAATGACCTATACGGAGAGGCTCAACATGAAAGAGGTACCTTTTTCAGGCTTCAGGTATATGAAAGGGTAGGCCCGGGGGGCCGCCCCCTTATTTTTAGACCAAACTGATGTCCGAAGGGCCGAAAAAAAATTTTTTTGGAGACTGGGGCCCCCTTATCTCAGAGTCTGGATGACCGGGGCCCCCCTTATCTGAAGGTCTGGATCCGCCACTGATATACACTGACAAAACAACCGACATTTGACGAAACTACCTCTGGTTTCTCCGCCAAATGACATCTGGGAAGTTAGCGCAGAAATTCCATACTGATGAAGCGTCACTACCCAGATCTGGGATATACTTCTGATTGGTCGTGCAGCGTGGGAAATTTGATTCAACCAATCACAAGCACTACCCAGATCTGGGTAGCGACGCGTCCTCAGTATGGAATTTCAATCTCGACCCAGAGCTCTTCTGCGCATGTAGAGGAGAGAGATCAAGAGCGCATTCCCAAACCCGTGAGCACTGGGGTCGAGAATGTATGAAATTTCTGGGCTAGTTTCTCAGACGTCAGTGGTAGTGTCGCCAAATATCGGCTGTTTTCTCAGATTAGCTGTAAAAAAGTATTTTATTCATGTTTTAAAGACAGTGCATTTACAGCAGTTAAAAGGGATGCAAAGTTCCAAACTAGGTATGTGAAAGGAGTGCCATTTTTCAAAAGGTACGACAAAAGGGGTACCTTTTCTGTCAAAAATGGTCTATAAAAGGGTGAAGGGGTTTGACCTCGGAGTCGAGCCTCCCTGTATTTAAAAACATGTTTTGAGAATTCACCGGGGTGCAAGTGCTTTATTGGTGGTTTTCACATGACGTCACTAAAATTCAAACTAAAAAACTATCGATCCTACCGAGATTTTACTTTCACGATGCATTAGAGCAGCTCAAAACTAATTTTCATACAAATTTTTGCTTCAAAAGGGTTCTTGGTTTTGTGATAGAGGACGCTTGAATTTCTAAGTTTTTGCGTGGCGCGATATTTACATGACGGCCAAGAGAGCTGTCATGTAGGTTAAAAAAATGACTTATTTCAGGAAATTTTGCTATTTAAACAGTTCATGTATTAGAAAAAGTGTTACTTTAATGTTTATGAGTTTCTCGAGGAATAAATTCATGCTTTTGCAGCAAAACTCGGAAACAGATGTTTCTGTTGGTTTCCGTCCGCCATGTTGGAGCTCATCCAGGTGAGCACCAGCATGGCGTCTCCATACAAATCTCTATAAATTTGGGTAAAACATTTCTTCGGATATCTCGTATACGAAATATTCCTCTGACCTGAATCTTGGCGAGGGTCTTTGTATATGTACCTCCTTTTATTTCCCAGATTCTGGACTTTATCTATTGGACGGTTTTGATTTTTATTTTGATCTATTTTGAATGGTGTGACACTGAAAACCAGCAATAGTGGAGCTCTCGCGCCGAAGCGTGCGCAGCGGAGCACCATTAGTAACAAAATGAAGTAATATACCCATCCGAGAAAATTTGGTAATCACGTGACCATACGCCCGCCCGCCCGACCGTCCGTCCGCACCACAGGCAAACCAATGTAGAATATCTCAATCAACAGGTATGGCAACCCAAATGCAACTCGAGATTATTTTGGGAGAAATCGCATAGCCACCGGCGTCTTGTAAAGCAGAGACAAATAAAGAGTCAATAAAGACGAAAACGGAAAGCGAAAATTGTTTCTGTATCCGTGTTGTCTAAAGTATTAAGCTTAGATTAATTGTCTTGTCCACAAATTTGGAATATAGAGCATGAGAAACACAGAGAAAAAGAGAAAGTACGCGGCAGGCCAGCGAAGCCGAACGAGAAAAAGGGCGACAGAGATCTAGAGCAAGAGAAGAACAAAATGAAAATTTTGTAGCGTCGGTGACAAAATGAGAAATGCTAGCGGCCACCAATTATGAAATGCAAGGTGAAAATGAGTGGTAGTGAAAAAAAGTGAATGAGAACACGTACGACCTTTTTTTCCTCCATTAAAAGTGTAACTAAAAAGTTTGTGGAAGAACGGCAATGTACCAAAAAAGTGTGCTGCACGTGCTAAGTTGCTTTTTTGTTGTTTTTCAGCGTTCTCCAGCGTTGCCTTCGCCGCTTACAATTACACGATTTTATATTTTGTTTGAACGAACTATAATATTACCGAGAGCTTCAGTTTTAGCCCTGGCTAAATCTATATATTATGCTTGCGTCGTCGTTGGCACCTACCTCGTTTTCAGGAAAATTGACTAAACGTTTTCGCATAATGGTCATGTTGGCCAAAAAAAATTCATCATCATTATCATTATTGCAATGATAACAATGATCAAGATGATAATGACGATGATGACCTTGACTATAAAAGGTAAAGGTTAGATAATGATAACTAGTGCCGTCCAAACCATTCCAATGATAGACTGAATTTCATCCGATTACTTCGAGTCGTTATTTACTCCCTCAGTAACGGTCGTCGAGAGGAGAAAACGACTCGAAGCAATCGGATGAATTTCAGGCTATTCCAATGAGATTTTAAACTCTTTTCTTATTTCTCTCTCAATAAACTAACATAAGGGTCATAAACTTGAGAACGGTCTAACTGGTTAGAAAGCTTTATCCCCTTGAATGAGATGGATACCTGGATACGCAGTCATTCCTATAGTATGTCTCTCGATCTATCTCTAGTGGCTTTTAGAACTGCAAATAAACATACCATGTGGACCCTCCAGGACGCAGGGGTCGCGCAGCCATTCTCTTTCTCGCAACGCCCCACCGCGAATTCCCCATTTTAAGGAGTTACTTGGGTGAAAAACAGTTTATCGCCGAAACTTTCTACTAGCAGAACGAGCCAGATGAAGTTTAAAGGACATAGGAGTTTGATTCCTTCTAAATGCCGGGCTTATTAGGGTTTATGGTAAGAGCCCATATTACGTAATTTTCGCCTATCGTGACCAGTCACGCAGCCGGTGACACATTTCGAGCGTCTTACATGACCGACTTTTTGACAACTCCTTGCCCTGCCGCGTGTGAGGGGACGCACATATTCAGGAAATTTTCTCGACAACTTGCTTGCATTGATCATGCCTCTGTTTGATTTAACAACAAACGTAAAAGAAGTTCCTGAAAATTTCCACAAGGAGACTACAGAATTAGTCGCACAGCTTTTGGGAAAACCGAGCACGGTAAGAATATGTAAGTCTTCTTCACAACTATAACTGACTATAAACGTGACTCTAGCGGTGGACAACTTTTGGAATGGCGAGATCAACCTACCGGTAATTTTTTTTCCACGAATAATAAGCTTTATAGCTGTCTCTCTTGATTAGTCAGTTTTCCCAGAAGTACATGTAGTCATGAATAGCAAATCCGTTTGAGAGTTCCTCCCCTGCAGCGATTCCGCGCACCGGGACCGAGGGCAAGAGAGGGTGGTGGGGGTGTGGTACATGTACTTAACCAATATTTGGGTTTGTTTATACGTTGTACTCATTATCTGTCTTTTCATTGGCTAGGAGCCTACAGCTAATTTTGGAAATTAGCGTAACCTACGGATAAGTTAGTTATCTGCTAGTAGATAACTGACTAATCTGGGCCCAGTTGTTCGAAAGCCGGTTAGCCCTAACCCAGGGTTAAATTTTAACCCTAGTTTCTTTATCTTTTTATCAAGAACGCTCTCTCGGATAATTTTCTCTATTCTTTTTAGAGTATCCAATCATCAAATTGTAGGCAAAGAGAATTAAACTGAATTTGCTTTTAAGCCCTCATATCTGAGTTCAAATTTCGCACTAACTGTGGGTTATCTTAACCCAGCCTCGAACAACCCGGCCCTGTAGGTTATGTGTGCAATGCATACATATATATGTACCGGTACATGTTTTTATTTGAAGTCTTGCACTTATCAGTGGCCATCCGGGGGGGGGGGGGGGGGACCCTGGGGACTTACGCGGGCATGGCAAGGGATTTGTCAACTTTGTGTGATAATTTTAAGCCCGAGATAGGGGGATTGGATTGCTTTTGCACTTCAGCAGGATCCCGTCGGGAAGACCTGTGGGATTTGTAAATATCTATAAATATTTATAATGTAACGCATTTCAAAATATATTTAAGGAATCCTAGTTCTTCCGTTACCAGGAAACAAGAATAATTATTCTCTCCTTTCATATTCCATGACTTAAAAGGTACCGGTAAGCTGAACCTCATCATGTGTAGAAAACAAGTGGGATAGCTTTCTTTGCTTATTTTTAATCAACTCTCATATGTATTATTATAGCAAATAGAAAATTAATTATGACAAATATAACTCTTTTGAAATTTTGCATGTTTTGACTTGGCAGAGCACTCTTCTTTGCCACCAGGGGAGGCACGTTAGTAGCGTGTTGTTTTTTTTGGGTAGGGGGGATTTTTAAACGTCGTTGTGAAAGTCACGGGGGGTTCCTCAGAGTCACCTCCCCCCCTCCCCCAGATGGCCGCTGATAAGTGCATTATACAATAAATAGTGTATCAACTATTTCCAAATATCTAAAATTACAAAGAACAAAAATTCCTAACCATATAATTATGGCTAATACCGGTAAGTTATTAATTACCGTATTTTTTCGCTTATAAGGCGCAGCATTTTTTCAACGAAAGGCTGCTTGATAGCTCTAAATCTGTTGTAATTTCGGGGTGTGTCTTATAACTGAGTATCTTCGGGCAACAAAACAAAATTGAGTCAAATTCTTGACTATAAAAGCTCTAGCTGCTAATCCTCTTTTGTGTTATCTGTTTTTAATCAGTTCATCTTCTAAAGCTGGTTTTTATCGATGAACGAAGTCCTAGAGTATTTACTTTTTGCTGTCGTCCTCTTTTCTTTTCAATGCATGATTTCCAATAACAATTGTATCAATTCAGGTTGCTTGCAACGGTACAGAAAATTTACAGTGTAACTCTTGTAAGTAATAGTTTGCGGCAAAAATTATTGCAAGCAAATGTCTGGATAATCTAAAGCAAATGACCGGATAAATTTACGGCCCCCTTTAAAAATGGTGTAAAGTGCACTTAGCTTATCAGCTAGTTTACAGGCACTCCACTCAAGAAACAATTATTCGGATTGCAAGTCCGATGTGCTGGCCACTCGGCTACGCTGCCTGCCATTAATTGTTAGTACAATCCTTTGCTGTGAAGCTAAAGTTTACAATAATTGTAAACTTAAGCTTCTTTTTTTCCGAACAGCCATTTTTACAAAAATTATCCGACATTAGATTCCCATGTGAACACTGTAATTTGTCATGTGGTTGCCTTTAACCCATCAAGAGGGCTTCCAAAACGGTGATAAGCAGGTTTATAGTGTACGGCTGTTTGAAAATTATATTTTAATATTTCAAAACAACTGTGTATTCTTTGCCTCTACTTTTTTGTAGTGTCCAGCACTGTATATTAAATTATCACATTTTGTTGTTTGATATTTGTGCATGACACTTGCTTTCCTCTATCATTGAATCTCCTTACATTTTCGGTTATCTGCCTCAACCTCACAATAACTCAAACTCAAACAGATTCATGCTTTGATCTAAAAGTTGCACATGCCTGTGTACTAATTTCTCTGTGGAAATTTTGTGCTATTACCGCCTTTACTGTTAAGCCTTTGGACACATGCAAAGAGATGTGAGCAGAAAAAACATTAAGGGTTTGGGGTAGGGAGTGAGAGTGAAGGAATGCCCATGGTACTCGGTATAGCCTTTGGACATTCTTGGATATGACTGGGTCCTCAACAGAAAATCCTGGCTCTCTCAAGGTAAAAATTTCATCCCTTTGTGCTGTTTAAAATGAGCTGGCAGCTGGCAATAGGCCACTTCCGCGAGTTCCAAAAACCCTCACTTTCAAAATAAGGCTAGGTGCACAACCTTTCTTGTGAAAACGAGTTTTATTTGCATGAGAATGAAAAATGATTTCCATATCAAAGGCTGAGCACCAGCTACCCTCGTTTTGAAACAGAGGCCCAGGGGAACTCAGAAATGGCCTAATTGCAGCTGTTTCAAGTGGAATTTTGCAACTACTTGTTTTAAAGCTGCAATGTTTTCTGAATCCCTTTTTGTAATCCATTTAAATACCATGTATTAACCGAGAGTGAGGTAAATTATAGGGAAATCTCAGACCAAGGCCTTGATGTATTGTGCTTAGCAGCCAATCAGAGCGCATGTACTATAGAAGCCATGTAATGAGGCATGTTATTGTTTTTCGTAATATGATGAACAGGTTGTTGCAGTACAAGTGAATGCTGGAGCCAAGTTAACATTTGGAGGGACTGATGAAAACTCTGGTATGCTTCACATCTACTCAGCAGGGAAACTGGGACCAGAAAAAAATAATGAATATGCAAAAGCTTTTTCTGAGCACCTGCAGAAGCATTTTAAAATTCCAAGTGGAAGGTAATAAATCTGGCTTTGAAAAAAAATTTTACTTTGCAAACCTTTAGATATCTTAATTGACATTTAACAATCAACTAGCTACTTTTTCTAAGTAAAACATAAAAGACAAAAATTTGTTAAAACAGTTGTAATATGATATGAGATGAAACCTCCTTTGCTGGAGACTCCATCTTGTACATTAAATTTATCACTGTGAGACATTAGAATCCTGATTTCGGAGTAATTTAGGTTTCTGGGAAACTGGCCACCTACTCCTCCCCCAAGTCAACATTAAGTCTCACTTAGGGCAAAATGTTGGGTTAGGGGAGGGGTAAGGTGGGCAGTTTTCCAGAAACCTAAATTGATCCCTGATTTCTTGGACCCTTCCCCACAGTTGAAGTAAAATCCAACTTCCCTTTATCAGTCAAACATTGTTATATATTTTGACCCATATAGTTTGAAAAACTGTAGCCTGTGAACCACAGATGCATTTCCGGTTGTTGCTTGTCTTCCTCTGAAAAAGAGGGGAGAGAAGCAACCACTGGAAATATGTCTGGGGTTAGGCAATTGGGCAGGCTAGAAAAATTTTCTGTGATTCCACTGTAAAAAAACTACTGGGTAAGCTGCAAAAATCTCAGCTGTTATCAGCCAATTGTATCTGTTTCAATTAATATTGTTGATTTTTGTAGGTTGTTTATCTTTTTCCATGACATTGCAAGAAGTGATTTGGGTTGGAATGGCAAGACCTTGGCTTGAAAATGACAGCATTGAAAGTACTGTATCACAGACTCAGGCAGATTGATAGATTTTAGATCTTTGATGTTATGTAAAACATAACAGAAAAGAAAGGAGTTCCTTTTGTAAAATTGATTTTGACACGTTAATAAAGTTGTTCATTCATTCATTCATTGAGATGATAGTCATTATCAAATGATCCTTAGTGTCTAAGAACTCTATAATAATAATAAATATTCTAAATTATAATAAAAAGAAGTGAACCTTTAATTCTGATGATTCAAATAACTTCGTAACCCTTTTAAGTCCCAATAGTGGCCAACATCAACTTTCTCCTGACGATATCCATACAAGGTCAAGAGGTTAAATAAAATAATCATGAGAGAAAATGCTTTGATCATTAATTTTATCAAATTCTCTCAACTCATTCTTTTAGGAAATTAATGTATAGAGATCAGTTTGGAGAGTTTGTATGTGGATATTGGGGTTTAAAAAAGGGTTAAACATTGTGGAAGTAAAACTGCTTACATGATCAAAGGGCTTTCAGTGTTTTATTTCACTACCTTTCACCAGGCCAATATAATTCACAAATAGCTACAGTCAAACCTCCGCTAGTGACCACCTCTCTACGGATAATTTTTTGTCCTGGAAGACAGTCCATAAAATAATAGACTCTTGTACAGTGGCCACCTCGCTACAACGCCAACAGGCAGTAAAGCATGTCCCCAGCTGCGAAAATAGCCTCTAAACAACAGCCATTTTTTTCAGTGAATGATGAAAAAGTAAAGAATGGTTGTGAACTTTCATCTTTAAAATGCAGTACTTTTTTGTATCAACCATTTTTTAGAACATACTTCTGGGTATGCTCCTCAAGCTCAGAGACAGTTGAGAACATTTTTTTATTGCTCGTTTGTTTTTATCTTGAACCTGGGAAATCCAGGGTGCCCCCTGCAGCATAGGATTTTTAAGAAAAAGCTACGATTTCTTAGTCACCCAAGTGCAAACGAATCATTATACGTTTCTGGGAAACTGCCCACCTACCCCTCCCCTAAGCCAACATTAACACTTAATTCTCACTTAGGGCAGAATGTTGTCTTAGGGGAGGGGTAGGTGGGCAGTTTCTCAGAAAAGTATAATGTCTAAGCAAACATAAGGACTTAGGGGCATCAAGGCACTGCCCTGGGGTGCTTACCATTGACATGGGAAAACCTAGCCTGCATGGCAGGCATTCGAAAGGGAAGGGGTAGGGAATAAGGGCGCGAGACCACGCAAGAGGGGTTCCTTTCCTTTCTTCCTCGTGTGCCCCACACGCTCTCGCGTGCCCAAATTCCCCCTTCCCCTTTTAACGCCGGCCACCCAGGCTAGGGAAAACTGGAAATTCCAGTCAAATGGTTTGCACCATTCTGTTTGGGAAGCTTCAGAAAATATAGGCTGGGATTTAAAAGGACAATGCAATATTTTTCTACTCCGTTTGGGTGATTTGATTATGCGTTGAGTTGTAGTGGGTCATTCTCCCACCACATCAAATTCTAGTGTTATGTTTACGCACAAGACTGGCACAAAGGTGGTTTGTGCTCAGTTGTTCAAAGGCCGATTACTGGTAGTGCTAACCCAGGCCAGAGTTAAATTTTAACCCAGATTTCTCTTTCGTTTGTCCAAAAGTAGTTACCCGAATGATTTTCTCTGTGAATTTGTTAAAGGAAATCTCGACTAGGAAATACGAGGGCTTTGTTGTAAAGACAAGAAATTTATCACCAACTGAATAAGAGGTTTCACTGGTTTATTTCACATCACATTTCAGTAGCACGTACTTTCCTTTCTAATGACATACAAAGCTATTTCTTACAGTACCATAATGAGACAGTCTCCAGGCTAGACCAAGTCGGAGATCCACTAGCGTTTATGGCTAACATGAAAGAGACTCTATGGGTAACTCCAATAAAATCGCTGCATGAGTTTAGTTCTGCAATGATGGCAGTGAAATCTGCCAAAAAGTGTGCTGCACGTTTAGAGTTTCTATTCATAACTTACTAAACCTGTTGCTTTAATTTTATTGTTTCTTTTTTTGGCGTGGCTTGCTTGATATGCGATGATTTCATTGAAAAAACCAATGATTTAACAGAAACTCAGCAATTGAAAGTGGCATTCATAAGTACCCATAGAGAGGCTCATGAAATGACCTTATTTTAACTTGTTATTTTAATCTACACTTTACTGCATGTTCTATCAGTTTTACATCACAGTGATTGCACATACACCTCTTGAGCAGCCACTTTCAGTTTTGCTCTAATACTGATGGTTGGCAACAAACAGACTTTCCCCGCCAGCCAAACTGGATCCTCCCTTATACTCCCCTTTAGATGCAGCACCATTAGCAGCAGCACGTTTGAGAAATTCTGCTTGACCAGCTTTCACTTGATCCGCCTTGCCTTCCCAAGCCTTCAGTGCACTCGCTTGAAGAGCACGGCCAAATGAGAAGGTCAACTTCCATGGCCTCTTGCCTAAAGAACAAACATGCACTCTCAGATTTTATGCCTTAGCCTGGTTTTTATTATTATATGCCTGCCCCAGAGACAGATTTTAACCTCTGGTTAAGTTTGTTTAGGGAACAGCCCTAAAATCCTTGTTCTGGGTACCAGCCTGTGCAAAAAGATGTGCCATGGCTGGCCAGTTAAAAAGCCATTGCTGATTTCCCAATCAGCTTGCACGGAAATTCATAACACATTTTTGGTAATTTATCAAGTCTATTATAAGCCCTGAACAAGGATAAGTTATGTTGGAATTTTCCCAACACATGTAAGCCAGGCTTTACTTTATATCACTGTTTGCCTTTTGACTTCTTAACTTTTCAGGGTATTCATGAGGCATCAGAGATTGGAGAAGTCTCTGTTTACTTTGCAAAATTCTCCAGCTAACATTAGATAGCCTATGATTATTTTTTATTCAGACATGGAGCCTCTTTCAAAATATTCTCCTGTAACATTACATTTTTCAACTGGTACTAGGATTCTTAAAACACATCTGCCTTTTGGCCATCCTGACAAGAGTTCTCCTGTTGTGGCTTGAGATACAGTCGAACCTCCCAAATATAATTCAACCATCTAAAATGCAAAGGCTTGGTGGTTGCTTACGGCAGGTGTTCGCTTACGAGAGTCGGACCACAAGGGCAAAATTTTAAGAATTTTTATTCTAAAAAATAATGAAAGTTTACTTTGCCCTGCCCATTACACTATACTGGTAGTTTTATTGACAAAATCATTAGCCATTCTATGTGACAGTTAATTTAATTATATGGAAGTGCACTTAATTAGATAACGCGTGTTACGAATTTGTGGTGACTTGTGTACATGACTTCTTGTACAGAAATGTCCCTAAAATGCCTGACAAACAAAACTTAACTTCTTAAACTGAAACCTGGAAAGTCTTTTTCTCAAGGGTAATGATTAATATTGTAGTTATAGATTGACATAATAAACACGGCAATAGATGTGTAGACAATATAATGACAGCCAAATGATAAATTCCTTTTTGTCAATATTATTTTATAATGTACTAGCTCCACTGACGGTTTAGTGAGACCAGGTGTCAAGTGGTTGCTTACCGGAAGTGGAAAACAGTAGAAAATTTTAAAACTGTCAGCTAAATCAAAGGCTCCTAGGAGCGAGCTCATGGATGAATTGAATTAGTGTAGAAAAGACAGTTCAATAATCAAAGAAAAACATATAAATCTTTTTGAACAGTTCATTGTGTACGGACTTGCCAAAATACAGCGTGGCTCGAAGTATCCGATTGCATGTGCACCTGAATATTCAAGAAACTTGTTATCTACTTACAAAGCAAAGATCACTTTTAAAAGCAATTATTAACACTTTTTAGTTGTAAAATAATTTGCTTTCTCATGTGGCTGTCAAACACTTTCCGAACGACAGTGCACTTTCTTGTAAAATAGCCAAGATTTACATAAGCACGAGTTTTCGTTAAACCATGGTTTTAAACAATTATTTTTATGAACCTCGAAGGTTTCCTAAAAGTGTGATGCTTTTAAATAAATGTTTCCATATGATAAGTACGTAACGGTTAGAATATGTAGTATGAGCTATATTAAATACAGAATACAGGCGTTTATGGCTAAATTGAACTGCTTTAGAACGCGCTTTTGATAAACACTACCTAAAAACTATTTTAATAAAAAGGATTAAGCTCAAAGCAGTACGTGCTCTGACCTATCCAAGTAATTTCAGAACGCAATCGAAGTATCCGATTGCCTTTCTCCATCTGAATGTTCCAGAGACTTGTTTATACCAGCGCAGCATTTCTTGTAGACAAAACATTAATAGCACTGCTAAATGGAATCACCCGACAAACAAAAGCCCACTTTAAGGCAAAGATCACCTAAGAAGTCAAGCAAAATAGCATAACGCTTGTTACGCGGGATGACGTAGTCAGCCAGCGTCTTAAATTCGGTAGCACATTCCTTAGGAGTCAAAAATTGCCTTGTTTTTTTAACTTTCCCGTAACCCGAACCCGTCCCGAAAAAATTGTGTGATTTTTATTGGCTGCAACTTCGAATCACGTGCAAGTCAGGTTGGATTGCACAAGCGGAAAAAAGATACTGCGTGAGCAAAGGGAAACTAAGATTACAGCCTTAGAGGAGGACGAGGACTCAAGGCTGTGCTCTAGATCTAACGGCGCAAGACTTGGCCTCGGGCGACTGAAAATATTGTCTAGGTGGCCCAGCCGACTTGCTGGTGTTGGGTTCTTGTTTCTGTTGATTTATAGTCAAAAAGCGAAGAATGTCTAGAATTTATTCCTTGCGAAATCGTAGCTCGCTCGGTGGCTTCGCGGCCTAAAAAGAACGCTCCGCTCGCTAAGAAACTCTTGTGGTCGACTTGTAAGTAGCAATAAGTAGCATATCTATCATAAAGCTTTAAGAAAATGTTGTTAAATCGGGCAGCGGGCATGCGTTGATGTTCAAAGGTCGTTTCACGTGAACTCACATGTAACATAATCCCTTGACTATATGAACGTGACAAGCTACACAATTTTCGATAGTAACAACTTTTCATAACATTGAAATTTTTGCTTCAAATTAGGATTGTTCATTAGTTAGTTTTTCAGAAGAAACTGTTACTTTTGCTTTGACAGGGGTAAAGGACGGGCGGCGACGCAAAACAATAGTTTTGTATTTTGAAACATCGCTGAATAAACACGGGAGTGTTAATTTTTAATATTTTTACCTTTTTTCACTGCTGTGTCTGCGAGGCTAAAACATAACTAAGATTGTTATTCCAGTAAAATACGATGTATAAAAAAGAAAAGAGACAACTGTTATTGTGATTGTTCTAGAATCGGGTATAAATCTATAAAATCCCGCATTGTCTTTCGTGTCGTGACAAGGCATTACGTATCACGTAATAAAAATAAATACGCAAAAGCTAACCGAATCTACATTTGTCCTGAACATTTCACAGATAATATAGAAAGAAAATACTTCCGTTCTGCGGTTAAACGACAACTTTACAACAAGATGATCTATTCAAAAGGAATAATAGTTTTGGGGCGGCCCGGGGGGGGGGGGGGGGGGGCACTTCCTTATAAGGGGCTAATAGGGATGTGCCGCTGGATGGGGTCTCATTTTCACGACTGGACTGACAAAAACGGGGTTGCATTTTCAAAAGAGTTATTAGAGTGGGGTCGCACATTTTCGGATTTTTGGGGTAGAGGGTTGTTCATATTAACGGTTAGCAAACGTACCAGAATATTTGTAAATGTTCTTCATTCAATTTATTAAAAAATGAGTCAATTCATTTTTTGACTGGACCTATTTAAAGGATTGACATTTTTGCCCAAGAGTGACTAATATGGGGTCTACAATTGGCCAGAGAATAGACTATAATGGGGTAGGGGCTCTGAGAGGCTAGCGGCACATACCCAGCAAAAATTAACCCAAGTAACCCCCTCGGGGGCGTCGCGGTTTCGTTGAAATCATAACAGTTTTCCTGAAAAGCTCCACGGGATCTCAGTCAATCTTAATAAGCGAATTTTCTTTTCAACCTAAATCAAAATGATTATTTGTAAAAAGAATAGTGCCCTTCTTTTTGACCCCCAATTTTTTTTATAAAAAATACATAAACAGACCAGAATCTTACTTTTCCATTTAAAAAACATGAAATATTCGGCGGCGTTGCCCATGTTTCTCATTTGGCGCAAAAATTTACTTTCATATGACAACATGCGGGTTTTTTCGCACGCTCAGGAGGTCAAAGGGATGTGATTTTTCACGAAAAAAAAAATTCACAAAATTGTGCTTGACTTGTTAAGAAAATAGTTTGTTTAACTTTTAATAACTAACTAACAGCTCATCGATTTATTAATTTGGGTGACCAACTTGGAGGCCCGGGCACCCCAGCTAAAAATGCTTAGGGAGGCCGAAAAGCTCCCTGAAATGTTCCCTAGAGCACAGCCTTGCAGCCCTGTAGTTATCGGAAGTATGATACTTAACATGCTATTGTTGAGTGTGGAAGAGCATATTTTGAGGACATAAGTAAAGGAATGCAAATTTTAGTGAACTACGCCATACTCCTAACATATATGGTGGTAATATTGATGTAAGTTTTGTTTTGAGTAGCAAAGGAACCATTGTGTGTAACTCATCTTCTAGTGTATTGGTCCTTAACAGAACATCTCCATCTCTCCTGCACACATTTGTTGCAGACACTACTCAACTTTCCATTGCCATTCAACATACCAGTAATTCTTTCTCATACCAACACATCCCGCGTAAAACGCCTTCCGGCGTCTTCTTGTTGGTTCTAAAACCTGTCAGGCTGACCTGTGCTTCTAGTTGACACAACATCATTCCCTGTTTGTATACGAAGGCATATGGTCGAATGGATTCGTCCAAATAACTGAATAAACTACAATAGATACTCCTAAATGTCGCTTTAACAATACGAGGAACGTTTTTCTGCAGTGATTAAAAGGCTGTTTGACTTATTTGCTTTTCGCTGAATGAAATCCCATCGTCAGGCTGCAATTATAATAGCTCTTTCACACTCCTGTTGATCGCATCTTCTCCATATCAAGTGTAATATTGGGAACAAATGTGCACAATTCGCACAAATATACAACAATGATCCACGCTCAATTATTTCAATGTCCTTTTAACAATTCTAAGTCCATTTATTGTGGATGATATTATCAGTGTTCTTAAAAGAATATTTCTATTTAAACAAAACCCATCTCTATAACTGATGTGTCGGGAAAAAAAATTCGCCTTACTAGTACCCTCTAGAATATTCCAAACACATGCGTAAAAAGCACTTGAAACAAAAGTAATACTAAGTAGGGGAGGTAAGAGTAAAGTGTTTTATCTGACTTTAATGAATAAATTAATGAAAATCGAGTGAGTGAGTGAGTGAGTGACTGAGTGATCGAGTGCCATTCGAGTGCCTCCAAAAGCCCATGGCATGACTACGTCATCCATGAGCTAAAAAGTAGTCCCAGTCGCTTACAGGAGGTGGTTGTTTGCGAGAGGTTCCAGTATAAGGCTTTTGACAGGTGGTCGCACATGGAAGTTCGACTGTACTTAGTTTGGCTTTGTTTTTAAAATAATATGAATAAAAAGAAAGGGATGACTGGTTGAGGACAAGTAATGGTGCTCCCATCGTATATCTGCCACATGATAATTGTGATGTTTCTGCTAAAGATAACGCTACGTTATGATGACCTTTTATTGAGCAGCCAACTTCCATCAAGCAGTCACTTGCCAGTACCTTAAAGCATATATGCCAACTCTCCCAGATTATCTGGGAGTCTCCAGGATACAGCACTGATCTCCCACTCTCCCATACGGGTCACCAAATCTCCGGGATAAAATGAACTTTTAAGCTTCTCTTCGCTTTTGATTGAAATTTAGCCCATTTTTATTGTCAAAACTCTGACTTGTTTTATTCATAGTATGGCTTTGTTGGCATCCCTGCCAAAGGAGTGGCTGCTTCATGGAGCTTCAACCATATTTCAAACAGTCAAACTATAATCACCTGGGTATTGGTTGATGGCATTGAGGTTTACCGATGCCTCTTCTTCTGACTGTCCTCCAGACAGAAATACAACACCAGGCACTGCAACAGGTATGGTTCTCTGGAAAGCCGTGACAGTGGCTGCGGCATTCTGCTCTGGTGTGTTCTTGGTTGGACAACTCTGGCCTAAAGAGGAAAGAAGACCAATTTGTGGTTTATTATGTTAACAAAATTATTGAGCGCAAGTGGAGGCTTTCAAAACAAAGAGTAAACTGCCATACATAGGTTTAATTTCTGCCTCCTCAGGTGTTTTATTTTTCACACAGACGCAAGCGCGAAATGAGAGTGACACTCGAGTGACTGGTGATTAAGTATAAGGCCCTGTGCAAGGGATCATGGAAAGGATAAAAATGAGAGGTGAAGACATGTCACCCATTTTCTCCTTCCTGCCTTCCTTTAACTCATTGTCTTTACCCATTTTTTTGGTATTTTTGACTATGCAACTTAAAAAAATTATATCTCTACTGTTATTTACAGTTCCATATCAAGCTACACCTCATTGGAAAGGGCAAAAATTAAACTTTCAGAAAAAAAATATTTCGGCCTCAGGAAACCCATAATATTCTGCCAAAAAAATAAACAAGGCATATTTCTACATGATTATTTTAAAAAAAATTTTAAAGAGTGTAATTTTGCCACAAAAGTTGTACATTTGGTGTAATACAGTAGAAAGATTTGTTTTTCTTCAATATCTCAGTAAAACAACGTGAATATCGGTCAAAAATATAGAGCGACTAAAAATTTTCTAAAAATATATTTTGTTGACCTTATCGGATTATGCAAATAAGGTCAGAGCTAATTAGCATAGGGAAACTCAATCAGATAGTGTCCCCTCGTGGCACGATGTTTACTTTCGAAAGATGCTTTATTTCTTAGTTTATTGGTGAAATATCGAGTTAAAAACAAGCAAACATGAATTCACTGATATGATTCATCAAAATAAGCAAGGAATTGATGGCAAAAAGCGAAGCGAAGGCCAAGCGGGAAGGAATTCATTGCGTTTGAACAACGTGCTGCTGACTCACGGCCAAGTCGGCTATCGCCATGAAAGATTCAAACTGTTTTCTTACCTCGATTTTCCCGTTTGTTATGCTTGTATCCTCCAAAATCCTTCAAAATAATTTGCTCGACTTGTATTTGGTTGAAATTTGTCGATACAAGCTTTCATTCTTCGCAAAACACGCGACAAAACTCTTCCCAACAGAAGCGTCATATTTAGTTGATTTGAGAGAATCGTTGCGTGAAGCTCAAAACTCCCCAGGGGCTGGAACTAGGCACATAATTGGCTAAACCTATTAACTTCCTGTGGGCCAAATTTGGAGGCAATCATACGAGGCAGGGTTGAATATGATAGACTGGGTAAATGTATTTTATAGTTCAGGCCCCAGTTTTTTAAATGGTGGATAGCACTCTATCCAATGGATAGTGCAATTGGTTTCCCCAATACTTATCCACTGGATAGAGATTTATGCGATGGATAGCTCTATCCAGCTTTTGAACAACTGGGGCCTAAAAAAACTGTTTGCAACAGTTACCGTAGAGACTGGCAGATAAGCCGCACTCGCAGATAAGCCTCACCCCGAGTTTAGCAACTCAAATTTTGGAAAAAAAAGTTTTTCATGAAAAAAACTCGAAAGAAATCCAAAGTCGAGACTATCAAGTGTTCTGTCTTCATCCAAGGCAAACTCGCCAAGAATTGATCGAAAATTACCGTACTTTCAAGTCTTACCCGTAATTTTAGCTCTTTAGTAGAATAAACATAATGTCCACCAATTATGACATATGATTGATATTATTCTGGTATTTGTTCACAGGTATTTCTCCATTCAAGGCAGTTTTTCCATAGAATTTTTCGCGTAAATTTGTTGTTTTCTTGCATGCACTGTGCGAAGCTGTGTAACCAGGCATAATATCGGAATGCGCTTAGCTTCAATTGGTTCATCTTTAGCCGCGTTGGGACTAGGGCGAGAATGATAAATGTGGGTTTGTTTACTCAGAAGCAAAACAGGTCAAAACAAGATGGAAACGTTTGAGTTTGTCTCTGCCGTTCGTGGCTATCATATCTACAAAGATATTTGGGAGCCATCTGTGGGTGAAAAACTCATTGCACATAGAGAGTTTGGTAATCAGTTCGACAAATTTGCTATCAAAGTGCTCAACGGCGAACAAACAGTGGGCCATCTACCGTGCGAATGCTCGAGAATAGCATGGCATTTTCTCGCTCATGGAGGATCAATTACCCTTGAAGTAACAGGCTGTCGTCCACACTGCAAACAACTTCGTGGGGGAATGGAAATTCCATGCTGTGTAAGGTTCTCCTGTTCGAGAAAAGTGACCATAAACCGTTTAAAAGACCTGTTAAACAAGAAGGTTTAACGGCAAGAAATGTAAGCTTCAAATAAGCTTATACTCATCACCAACGGCTCTTTTAGGAGCCACCAAACTCGCAAAAGCAATGACCAATACTCTCTTGTTGTTGTAATGTAGCATTTATTCCAGTATTATGCCATAAAAGTGTCCATTCACGGAAATTCCCAGCACCTTTCCCAAATGGTCTCGCAGATAAGCCGCACCTACGATTTTGATTGCAAATTTTTGGAAAAAAGGTGCGGCTTATCTGCCAGTCTTTACGGTATTGTTGTTGTGACGAATTCTGTCCTCGAGTCTATCATTGATTGGTAATTTTATTAGAACAAAAGTGCTGCCACATACAGAGACCACACCCATAACAATGCAGTCAGAGATAAAATCAGGCAAGCCACAGGGCCCTACGATGACATCTTAACCATGGTAAAGAAACACAAGTTAAAGTGGTTTGGGCATGTTTCAAGATCAGCAGGGCTTGCCAAGAAAATTCTACAAGGAACAGTGCAAGGAGGGAGAAGAAGGGGCAGACAAAAGAAGCGTTGGAAGAATAATACCTCTGAGTGGACAGGGTTGAAGTTTTGCAATGCCCTAAGAGAAGTTGAAGACAAAATCACGTGGCAGCAAAGGGTTGCTAGGTCCGTGGCACCCCAAAAGTCACCATGACTATGGGATAGGTGCAAGGTGCAAGGTGCAAGGTGCAAGGCACAAGGTGCTGCCACAGACTTGCATGTAGTCAGATAGTCAAATAAAAGTCTAGGAGTTCATTAGCTGTGACTAAAGTAGTGATGATGACCACTCGCCAGCAGTATTTTATCTTTTACAGGGGCAGTGTCATGGCAGTCCAGTTCAATTTGCTTAATTTTGCCAATATCACTCACCCTCAATCACTATGGAACTTAAAGTAGGCAAAGAAATTACATGCAAATGACAAAAATCAGACGATTTGAGACAAAGACATATGTCTCCTAAGCATTATTTTTGAAGTTGCAAGCAGCAGGGATCAACTTTGAAAAACTGTCAGGCTGAACAGTTTTCAAAAATCCTCATTTCAATCTGTTTCAGTCTTCTTCAGTTTTGCCCATCCCCCATCCGAGACATCTGTTGTTTCTGCTATGCAGGGGGTTCATTAAGGGCCGGGCACCGGGCAAATTGACCGGCTGTGAACACGACTTTGCCCGGCTGCTTTACATCTCAAAGAACTTCTTTTTAATACAAGGAGCGATCAAAAACAGTTTCAAGTTACAATCGTGCCCTTTTCTTGATGAGTCTCGAGTGTAAAACATACTTTGCTGTGCAATTTCCACTGTATTACACGCGGCATGAAATCCCCTCGTTCGTTACGTGTTAAAAACAAGAATCGCCCCATAACACATTGCGAAAAAAACTGTGCTTCATAAATGACCACCTGAAATGTATCCGTGTTGCGAGCACGTGAGCATGGCCGCCCAGAAAAGAACACATTTAATAGCGGATTATTTTTCGGCTTCAACCAAAGGGCCTCCGGTAGAGAAAAGGCCAAGAGGTAGTAAACTTCTTTGTGATTTAACCTTTTACTTGCCTGTATATAATGAATGGCTTAATCATCATGTTCAACGAAGCGAAGGGTGATTTTTTATTCGTCTTATGGTTTACGCCAATGAATTAATTTTTGGTGCATTCACGTTAAAACAGTGGTGGGTATTGGTATCAAATCATGATTAAATTGTTTAGAAAAGTTATCTTTTATTCGTTGTTGAAAGTCATTGTCTGCAGCTTCAAAATGCAGGAAAACGCATCCCTGCAACTATAGAATTTCAAAATTTTCCGGGGGAGCATGCCCCCGGACCCCCCTAGGGGGCAAGGCCCTCTGGGCCTTGCCAATTCTTTGCCCGGGTGTCAAACTCAGTTGCCCTCCTGTTCAAAACCTTAATGAACCCCCTGGCTATGTTATTTTAACCTTCCTTTAAAGTTTTAAGGGGTTACCTTTATGTTTCGCTTAATTTAACGGGCATTTTGCAATTTCCTAAATTGACTGAATTTCGTGACATGAAAATTAATGCTGATTTGTACAACAAATTAAGGCAAGATGTAACAAAAGGCTTTTATCAGAAAATTTACATGGTCAGCAAGAAGGAAAATATGGCATATTGCACATACTGGCAAGCCACTGTGTCCAGGGGCCTGTTTCTTAAAAGTCCTGATTAAGTAACAGGCCTGGAAAGCTGTTGTTATTTACATTCATCATCATCATCATTTTTTACAGGATACGGCAGGTTGTTAGGCGAGGAGACCTCAAGAAATCACCAGGGTTATAGGAGAGGCCACTTCAACATCACAATATTATAGGAAACAAGGGCTGCGAAGAAGTGGGGCTAAACTAATTCTGATCAGAAACTATTTTAATAAAAACTCCAAAACTTTGTTCTTAAAGATAGAAAAGCTTGACAAGTTTGTAACAGATGCAGGAAGATGGTTCCAGATTCTAGGTCCTTGGTAAAGAATTCTGAATTTCTTGATGTTCGTACAACAGGAATGCACTCGATAATTACTGGCTGTTCTTGTGTCATATCTATGGACTTGACTGTTTGTCATAAACAGATTGAGGAAGAGTGGAGGCAGCAGATTATTGTGGTAGTGAAACATAAATTTAGCAATATTGAGCACATTGACGTGGAAAATATCTAGAATTCCCAATTTGGAGAATAGAGGAGCAGTATGTGCTCGATATTCTGAATTTGTAATAGCTTGCACAGCCTACTGTGCAAGATAGAGGACTTAATAGTTTGGCAAATAACATGATAAATGTAATAGAGCCTTTTTCAAATGTCAAAGTTTTTGCGTACTGAACCTTATCCCTGTAAATAAGTACATGAAAAGATCAACAAAAAAATCAATTAAGTCCAACACATCCAATTTGGGTGGCACAGTGACTCACATGGGAAAATTGAGTTTGGAGTGACTTGCTCTCAAATGTCCTGAATCAAATGCATAAATATACCTTAATTTATTTTCACTGTTTAGCACTGTAGACTAGTTCGCGTTGCAAAAATGAACACTTAGCCCAAATAATTGAGTTCGACATCTAAATCAACCATCCAACTTACATCATTTGAGTTGACCCAAACAAGTTAAAAAGTTCGGTAAATGAAAAGTTTGATGTTTGAACCAAGCCTCAGTTAACAAAATCAAAAATACTACTTATGAGCTGGTTCTTTAGCTTGCAGGTACGGTACGTTTATTTTTTAGATTTTGATTTGAATATTTGATCTTGAGCTTGAAAAATTACCAGGACTTTCAAGAAACAAGCTCCTGCCATCTTATTCTCTTATAAAATAATGTACAATGCTGTATGATTATTTATGTTGCCTCAGTGTAAAGTTCATTACGCATGAAACCACAAATGCTAAGGACTGGGTCAAATTGAATTTATATAATCTTGCATCAATTCTTTGAGAGCACTTTCATTATCAGATTATGCAATTCCTGATTATGCAATTTAGAGCCAAGTATCTTTTTGTCAAAACAGTTGACATTCATTTTAACATTTCACAAATTATGCTGGTAAACTTAAAGAATTCAGATGAAGACGTTACTAAAAAATTTCCCATTGTTGATAATTTTTTTTAGCTAATTGTCCGGGCTAGATAATTTACAAATGACTAATTATTAGTTTGTTTTGAACATGACGTCTGTACATTAATTTACAAGTCATGAATAACAGATTCAAAGCTGAATTGTGAATCCAAAAAAAAAACGCAAAGTAACAAATTATTATCATCAACTGTTATAAACGACATATAAAATATTTAAGCAATAGACCACACTTTCTATGGGTTTACCGGCGTGATAACCCACGCTGGATGTTGGGAGAACAAGAGAAAAGGCCCGTAAATCACGAGCCTAAGGCTCGTGATTTGCGAGCTTTTCGAGTGTTCTCCCAGCATCTCAAGTGGGATATCACGCCGGTAAACCCACAGAAAGTGTGGTCTATTGCTTTCATAAAATAACTTTAGTTTTCTACGAGTTTACCGGCACAATACACCTAGGTTTTTAACCAATCAGAACATGCTTACTATCTTAGTTATTAATATAAAAGTAAATAGAAATGTACAGGAAGGCGTAACAGAAATATACAAAGTAAATTTTTCAGATCGATATTTTTTTATCAAGAACTTAAGGGGTCCTTTACAATAAATTACACAAAATAGCTCAGAAGAAATTTGGGGTTAAATACTGCAATGTCATGTAGGAAATGAAGCAATCCCTGGACCAATATCCAGACACAAACGAATACGACTACTGGTAGCACTGATATGACAATTTCTCAACTTACAGAAAAACAAACATTTCACCTACCAGCTGTGACCATGTTAGGCTTGAGCAAAGTTCCCTCAAGGTAGACATGATGATCTACCAGAGCCTTATACTGAGCAGAAAGCACGGCTTCCGTGACCTGCTGACAGCGTTCCAGAGAATGATCACCATCGCACAAAATCTCAGGCTCTACAATGGGTACAAGGCCATTTTGTTGACAAATGGTTGCATAGCGAGCCAGGACGTTCGCGTTTTCAAATATGGCCAATTGCGAGGGAGTGTGTTCGGAGATTTTTAACACACAACGCCACTTGGCGAAGTCACAACCATCTTTTTTGTACTGTGCACATCTCTCAGAGAGCCCGTCAAGTCCTTGCGTAGTTCCCTCTCCAAGTGTTCCTGCAAGAGGCACGACACCTTTGTCGACTTTGATGCCCGGAATGATCCCAAGGTCGCGGAGAATTTTCACAAAAGGAGTTCCGTCATCTGCTTTCTGGTAAACAGTTTCATGGAAGAGGATCACACCGCTGATATTCTTTGCCATTTCAGGGCCAGATGTGAACAGAAGCTGTCGGTACAAGCGCCGGTTTTCTTCTATATTTTCGACCCCGATGCCTGCAAGTCTCTTCCCCATGGTTCCTGTGCTTTCATCTGCAGCGAGTATTCCCTTACCAGGAGCGACAATGGCTTCCGCAATTCTCTTCAGCTCTTTCTTCAATTCTGGTGTTAAAGGAGCGTCCATGGCGACTTTGATACTCAAAATCTAGCAGTAAAATACGTTCGATGGCTGCAACTCAGATGAGGACGAAGGGTCGGACGAAGGTCGCTTATCTGTGAGCTGTGCCTTTCTTAGAAGAGTCCTCATTGGCTAGTTCTGATAATCAGTTCTCATATTTGGCCAATCAGAACACATTTCAAAACGTGGCCATTCGGACAATCATTCGGACGTGACAACTGACTCATAATTTATCAAAATTTATGTACACGTGTCATTTGGAAGAAACTTGGGCTAAAATGCAAAGGAATCTGATAATTTTTTTCACCTTTTTGCTTAGCATTTTTCTGATACAACTCTTACTATTAAAAAAAGCGTCAAATACGACTTCCTTTTACGGTAAAAAGTGGGTATGGAGAAGGCGTGGTGATGGGATGTGCAATTAGAAGGGATGAACTGGGAACCACAAAGAAGAAAAAGAAGACGATGAAGTTTCCCGCGCGTTTCCCGCGCGTTTGGCAGCGAGTATGTTTTTTCCCGCGCTTTTTTTGTAATACCACCTGACTAACATTCCATGCAAGACTGCAAGACTGCAAGACTGTCTCGTTTCACATTTTAGACTTAAATTTCTTGTCATTTCTTGATGTGTAAAGGCAATGAACGACATGCACTTGCAGGGAAACTCAATATGTTGAGGTAAGCTCTAAAAGTATGAGCGAGGGAAGTCAATTTAAACTTGGAAACAATTTAAAATTCAACACAGGTCTTCAGAGGAACAGGACGCTATGGAGCTATGAATCAACCATACAAAAAAGCTCCCCGAATTTCATAGGCAAAAACACTTCCTAAGACATTCAAACCTTCACTGAAAGACACTCTTCTATGCCATATCCACCACCTATATCAGGGTAGTAGCAAGGTATATGGGATCAGGGATCAAAGGTCTGTAAGAGAGTGGGATCAGGGATCACAGCCTTGGGATCAGGGATCACGGCCTTGGGATCGGGATCAGCACCGTTTTTCATTAAAATCACAAAAAATTTGGAGTTTGGGATTTTTTTTGCATCTAGAACGGCTTATTACAAGTTATTAGCGTTATCCTCAGTTCTGGTTTGTCGCGCAGTCGTTGATAATTTTCGATTTCCGGCATTCTCTGTTGTCCCGTTTGATAACATCATTTGTAACATGGCACACATGGTGATCACTTTGGTCCATTTATAGATGTTGACCTTTTGTCTCACCGTTTTCGGCCGTCGAGAACATTGTGGCAACTTGTTCGTTATATTTGTGTACTTCGCTGACAAACCATGGGGGAAAAGAAAAAGAAGGACGATCGCTCACGTCGAAGGTAAAGTGATTTTAATTTTGACTTACCGCTTTGGTACTTGCTGAAATCTGCAGCATTTTTCGCCAAATTTAATGTCACAAACTATAAAACTTTCTAGATCACGCTCCTGGTCACCCTACCAACGAAGTTCGAGGAGGTCATCAAGTAGGTTAGTACATTAAGACACAAGTACGCAGAGGATCGCTCGAGAATTTCTGAAGAGACCGACCATAGCTCTAGTGCATACTCTGGCATAGTTCACACTGAGAACAGATCCTAACAATTGATCATGAATTGATCGCATCGGGAGTGATGCATTATCTCTTTGACCTATCATTAAACAGTACCCTTTCTTCAAAGAATAAACTATACAGATTTTTTAAATACAGGTGAATACTGCGGCGATTACGATTTACTTCGAAATGACGATGTTAACGTACTGGCATACTGGCGAACCACACAGCAAACTCAAACCCCTAAGGGAGGCTAAAAAACATTTCGAGCCAGCAGGGGAACTAGAGGGAATTCCAGGGTAAAAATTACTGAAATATGGACCGAAGGCAAATTAAATTTAGTTCGAGTTAAAGCGGATTTAGAGTCAAGCGAGTTAGAGTTATGGAAGTTCTACTTTAAATTCTTCAATAACAGTTTACAGCTGAAACGAAATGTTAACTGAAAGAAAGTCTCAGGCAAGAAGGCAGTGCTAAAAACAAAGACGTTTTGCAAGCAGAAGCAAGAGATTTGCGACTCTTTGCCAAGGAATTTAAGCAAGGTGTTCGGCAGCAAAGAGTCAGAAGCAAAACGAAGGAAAGGCCTGATGCTCTGCCTCTGGCTCTAAGCATGATTCGACGAATCATTTCCCCTCAAACAGGCAATGTGCCTGACCTGATTGAGGAGCTTCAGAGATCGGACCAGGGACAAGCGGAAGCTCCTCTAGTTGAAACTCGTCCAGTGTTGTTTTCAAAGTGAGATGTGGTTGCTTTGAAACACAATTGGAGACGTTATTTGGAGCCCTTTTTCCTTGTCAGAGGACCTTCATGACAGCAGTGATGGGTTCCTTGAGAGTACCGTGTAACTAAACTGGCTAGAACCGTCGGAGGAGGATCCTCTTGTGTACAGTCGTTGGTATTTAGGATGACAAGAACCCTCCTCAGTGTATTCTAGATATTGCATCGGTTGACCTGGATGGTGAGAGGTATCTCCTCAGCAAAAGTGAGTAGCAGCGTCTTAAAAATATGGCTAACGGGTCCAAAGAAACTGACTCAGAAAGCACTGATGAGGAAGGAGCAGGTGATTACAACGGTGAAGAGAAAGATGACCAACCGACTCACTTTGAAACTGATTGTAGCAGATCGGGCAGGAGAGTAACAAGATATATGATCTGAAATGCCGACTTGAAATGTTCAGAAATATTGATTTGAATTGTCTTTCAGCATTTAAAAATGCTGACTTGGTTTTTTCGCAGGAATGAAATTTTAAAATTACTCGCGCTTTCTACTTGTATATGAAATTTTAATAAGAATATAAACTTATTCGACGCATGTGAAAACTACTCCATTTCTTTAGAAAGTAAAGTTTCTGTTTAATTGACTGAGTGTCTCAGGCAAAATATTGCATCAACGTACTCATCAAGATGAGACATTACCTATTCTCGTCAATTAACAAGACGAGCATAACAAGAATGAAGAGGAACGAAGGAATAGCGGAATAGACCTAGTAAACTGGTGTCTTTAAGTAAGAGTTCCAAGCAGTATGATATCCGTTTGACAGTAAATGTGTTATAGATCTAAAATAAGTTGTGTGGGTGTCCTGATTCAAGCCGTTATTGTGAAACACCAAGTTCTACCATAGGAGATAAGCAAGAAAATAGGAATCTGGGAGATCTAGTTACTTTAGGTAGACGCCTTATGCTTTGGGTATGTGTTTAAACAAATAAACGATAAAATAAATTGAATAAATTGTTTCTCTTGCCCTGAGAGAGGCAAAATTATATAGGGAAACTCGTGGGATCAAGTATTTTTACGGGATCAAGGATCGAAATTTACAGCAATTTTGGGATCAGGGATCAAAAAATTGGGTCAAAAAACGGGATCAGTTTGAAAAAAATATACCTTGCTACTACCCTGCTATATATTTGCCATGTCCACATTTTTTCTAACAGGTACATTATGTTTTAACCTTTTTTTCTGCTGAAAGTTAACTCACTCCTTCAATTTATTATAACCCCCTCCCCCCCCCCCCCCCCCCCCCCCTTGGATATTACTTAGAAGCCTTTGAAATATAAGCCCCGGGGCTGTTTTTCTTTTTTTTGAAATATTTTAAAAGTATTTATTTTCTCTGTTTTGATTTGATTGGTCAAGGACTAATCAGCAAAATTATGGTAAAGCCACAATTATCTGTAGAAAGGCTTCAATTTGGTATGGCAAAATCAGTTATGAGAATAATTTCTTTGTCCATTTCACTGACAAGAACCACAGCTAATAAGCAGGCCACTCTATTTTCATTGCCAAGTACTGCAAAGTAAGGAGGTTTCATTGAAGGGTCACACTACAACATCTTGACTACAGATTGACTACAGAAGTGAATAAACTAACAGAATGAAGGGGGCAAAAGTTCCACAAATGTATGTATAATACCAAGTCAAATGGCTGATTTCATCTCACCATCTGTACGATTTTTGTAGCCCTTCTTGTGTAAGTGAGGCAACTGAGAAAAGATGCAGCTGGTTTGAGTAGAGTAATTAACTGTATCAGAAAGATTTGAATAGTGCTGCATGCCGACAAACATATGGAAGAAAGTAAAGAATGATCATTGCAGTAAATTTTCCAATTTAAGCAATTCAAATATGAATTATTTCATATACTTCACATCAAACATATTGAAATTAACGAATTCCTCACTTTTGCTTGACATTAATATTTTGTTATACCTGTATGCCCCTGCATGATCATTGTCATGAAAACGAAATACATGTAGATGACAAAAGTCCAACAAAAATTGCAAATTAGCCCCTCTGAAGTCATTCGTGCACTGCGCTATTGAAAGAAACTTTCTTTTAGCAATGTAATGGATGAGGAAAGGAGCTGGCGAAAAGCACAGCACATTCATGTGCTGCGCTATTGAAACTTAGAAACTTTCTTATATCAATTATGTAATTTATGGTGAAAATAGCTGAGTTATTTGAGTGAAGTAACAATGCTTTTCCTTGGCAATTAGTGCTTAATGAAAGCACTGCATTGTCCACAATGGGACAAACAATATTAGCTTGCAACTGACAGAACATTATCAAAATTAAGCAAAGCCCACCTTTAAAACCCTCTAAGCTGTAATATCCATAGACAAACTCTCCAGACCAAAATATAATAAGTTAAGAGAATTTTACATTTACCATTATTAAAAGCATTTCCTCTTTAATGATCATTTTATCAATTCTCATAACCTTATATTATGATTTTTATCGATAATGTTAGGAGAAAACTGATGTTAACCACTCTTGGTACTTAAAGGCTTAAAGACCCTGACAAAGTTTTTTAAATGTTGTGGCCTAAAACCCCAGGACACACTTTGAGATGGAAACCAAATTTTCATTTAATTCCATCCAAATGTACTCTCCATTGTAAAAAGAACACAATGTAAAGGTTTATAAACGTCAGGTAGTATTGCGAATATACCTTACAGATCCAAATATACCAAAATGAAGCAACACTCATGGAACGTTTACTTAATTTAATGTAAGTAAAAGAGTGATGATTTCACAGAAACTACTCCAAGAACAAACAAACAAAATTGATAACATGAGAGTTCCTCTTTTACACCCCTTATAAATATCCCAAAAGTCTGCTATTTTTAGCCTCCTACTAATAATATTATTACTTGCCACCTACTTCATACAGGAATTACCAGTAACTTATCCTCACCTAAAACTTATGTATTAGTGGTCCTTGCTGTCTACTAATTTTGTTAGCATGCCTGCTACTATAAATCAGTTTGAGAGGTTCTTTTTTTACTGTCATTCTGAAGAAACTTGTAGTTCCTTTACCTTATGGTAAACAAGTTTTTGGTTTAGTTATTTTACACCTCTTCTCAAAATCTTGCTCGCAAACATAAAACTGCAGTTATATTAATTTGATTGTTGAGTGACAATGCTTCCTATTGCATTTACTACCAAAAGGTGCACAGAATGCTGAAATTTCATCAGTTTGGCAAATTAAATGGGTTATAAAAATGCAACTGTTGGCATTCAGCATCATCTCAAACATGTATACAATGATTCAATGTCCTGCCAATTATTGATCTTGTTTAGTTACTGGAGAGGTCCAAATGGCAAAGGGATCATCACTCTAGACTCCATTCGCCGGATGAGTGGAACTGAACATGGAAAAAAGAAACAAGTTGTTCATAGTTTCAGTCATGTTGAACCTGCACTGCTTATAAGAAGGTACATGTAGGCTCCCTTTCTAGTTGAGGTTGTCTTGAAAACACCCATGTCCCCACCATATTCCTGCTCTTTTGAACTAATTTCAGCTTGCAATTTAAAATTACAATGCTTTGCCAAATCCTGTTGGCAAAATAGAGTACTACTAGTCTGACTATATTTCATTTTCAGCCATTAGTTTTTTTTCTCATACACATGTAGTTCTTGGAAAGTGAAACGGTTTGTGGTGGGGGAAGTTTACTGGGAGGGAAGACAAGAAGAATGGGGGGTCCAAGTGTCCTCCTTATTTCCCTACAATATGAGGTTTTCGGGTCTTTTTAGACCCCTTTCACCAGGCACCTCTGCCTCACAACCAAGTCTAAATGTAAATCAAATTCTCTTATACTGAACCCTGTTATTAAAAATGATGTCCACACAAAAACATCTTTACCAGTGTTAGCAACACAGTCATCCCATCCAGGCCTGTTCCACAGATTGTGCCTGATCTCCTGCCTGCTTGCAAGATCATCATAAGCTGTAGACAAAAAATAAACCAAACATCTCATTTTCATGTTCCAGTCTAAGCTGACAAATTCCTGTTAACAGTCAATTACACTTTCAAATACAGTAACTGTTGTAAATGTCTCAAAGCATTTCATTGCCAGAAAACTCTTAAGTAATACTGGTATGTTGCAATAGCATTACTATGCTTTCAAATTATATGAAAAAGACTAACAGCAAAAGCAAAATGCAACCATAGTTTATCAGGAAGGGACCTATTTTAGTAAACAAAGACAGCACTTACCCCATATGTGATGAACCACATACAGTTCACCTATCTGAGAAAAAAGCCCTGCAACAGCATCATCTTCCTGCTGACGGATTAAAATAGCCTTTCCCCTGGAAAAAATATTTGCCAATGATGAAACAAATTTCCTTTTAAATTAAAGTAAACTTAAGGATCATTTATATGAACCTTTTTAAAATCTGGTACTGGTTAATGGGGGATGTTCTTATAAGTTAGTAATATTTAAATAGAAAAAGGTGCCGATTATTGGGGGGTTAAACAGCTCAATACATGCAAGGCCTTTTCCTTGTTAAAAATACCTCTTAATGTCTCTTAACAACTGAATTTGAGGCACATGCATGTGATGTAAATGAATGTGACAGGCCAAAGCTTAGTTTTTTTTTTTCTCTCTAAGTTAAAAGGGCCCTGTGGAATTTTTGCACGTTTTAGGCATCTTACTGATGGACAGTGACCGTAGATAAAACTGTTAATTAAATTCTACATCATACAATTTAGGGTGAGGCAGGCACCAGAGTGCTAACTGGCAATCCTCTAACATTTGGCCTACTAAATGGCCATAATAATATTGTAACATCAACGACAAAATAATAAAATACTTAACCTGTGTATAAAGCAATACACATTGCTCTTTGTTACGTTGTACTTGCATATTTAAATGTATATCAGTTTTATAAAATTTGCTATCAACAAATTTGTAGTTTGGGATAAGAAACTACTACTAGTGAATTACAATCATTAATCTGTAGTTTAGGATAAGAAGGGGGCAATGAAAGGGTGCTTACTGAAGAATTAATTGTAATGATAACAATAAAAGATTGAATTTTAACAAACAAGAAGAAATCTCACCAGTTGTTTCCCCATTCAATGAGGGTTCCAGGCTATAGACAAAAGAACATTAAAACAATAAGCCAGGGCTGGCAATAGGAGGTGGGGGTTGGGCATTTCCCCTGACCACTACGAACGTGGCTCCTGGCTACTTTCATAGGAAAATAGAAGAAAAATAGACCCAAAAGAAATCCCTAGCTGTTTTATTCCCCGCCTACTTGTTTTATTTACCCAGCAACTTGAAATCTTAGTGACATCCCTGATAAGCAGTCAGTAGTCAAGAAAAAGAAACAAACCTAACAGCTTTTTAGTCCTTTAAGCTCCAATCTCCACAAACAAATTCTCCACACAAACCTCCATAGATTTCTTTAAAGAATTAGTTGAGAGAACTGAATAAACGATCAAAGCATTTGCTCTTGGTGATATTTTTTTAAAATTCTCTTAACCTCTTCTCTTATCATGCAGTGATATTCAGTGTTGAGAGAAAGCTTATGTTGGTCACTCTTGAGAATTAAAGGGTTAATGCATGAACTGGGCCCAGTTGTTCGAACGCCGGTTAGCGCTAACCCAGGGTTAAATTTTAACCCGGGCTTCTTTTTCTTTTCATCAAAAGTACTCTTTCGGATAATTTTCTATATTATTTTTAGAGTATCCAATTATCAAATCGTAGGCAAAGAGAATTAAACTGAATTTGTTTTCTAAGCTTTCATATCTGAGTTTAAATTTCCCACTAACCCTGGGTTACCTTAACCCAGCTTCGAACAACCCGGCCCAGCTTTCCAAGTCATTGGACTGGAATTACCTTCAAATAATATGTTCTAAGTTCATAAATGTGGCTGGGTTCCCTAGGTTCTGGTTCTCCAAAGAAACTGAACTCGTAAAGAAGCTGGTTCTCTCTGTTGTTCAACATGACACGCCTCTTTCGAGCAAACTCAAGGAATTCCTAGAAACAATAATATAAATAACTTATTTATTTACTATTGATTTAAATATTGTTTATTAACTTGCCTTTATAACATACATCTCAGGAACAAGATAAACATACAAGTCATTTACATGAATAACTAAACAAACATAATCTTTGTAAAGAAATAAAATAATAATAGAAATGACTTGTCCTAAAGTCATAATTATGTGTCTAAAGAAGCTCCCTGAGTTAAACTCTTTTAGAATACATTATTAGTGAATTATTATCATACTAAATATCAGTTCATTTACCTAATTATTAAAGTGATAGTCATAAAAATCTAAGCTACAGTGTATTTAAAATCTACAAAAACTTACTGTTCATGGGTAGGAAATTTATGAATTATGGCGATTTAACAGAGGGTTTTTTGTGTTATGAGTTTGGGGGGCTTTTACATGGAGGGGCTTATTTTCGGAATTTTACGGTAATTTTCAGTCACATATTGTCAATGATCATGAAACACACCTTGTTTTCTCTGATGTACTGCTTGGCCTTTACAACTGATTTGTACCCACCAGTGTACTTCCAAAGGTGGACTGTAAACAAAAAAACACACACATTAACTAAGTAAATGCATAACACCTGTTATATATAAGAGAACATGGCAAGAAATGCTTGCCTAGACACCTCCCTGAATTAACCTCCCTAAACAAAAAACTTAGTTGTACATATTATTAGAAGGATGGTAGGGGTAACTTCTAGCTTTTTAAGAGCTGGAAAGTGAAATACATTCAGACTATGCCAGGCAAAATGTCCTGCTTGCAAATTTTGCTGTATTTTTAGTTCATACTAAAACTGAATTTGTAAGGTTGGTTAGTGGGGCAAGTGCACATGGGGAATGAAAACATTTTATTCTGTATTTATCATCATTTGAGAAAAGTATAAAAGCATAAAGTATGATCAAAACAATCCAAATCACATTATTCAAATCCCAGATGTTTTTTTAAAAAATTGTTTTGAGGTACAGTGAAAGCTCTCTTAATGGACACTCTCATAAGCAGAAAGCTTTACTTACAGCCACCTTCACAAAATGCTGTTTTCTCAACTCTCATACAAACTCTCTATTTTTACATTCCCATAAGCAGCCAGCCCCAGTTACGGACACCTTTTTCATGTCCGAGGGTGTCTGCTTATAAGAGCTTCCACTGTACGTTAATGCAGTAAAGGCTTGTACACTGAACATTTGTGGATGATGGCAATTACATTATCGTCACCTCCACCATCACCACCATCATCATCATCATCATCACACTGTTACAATGATTTCATCACAATATACATATATCTTATTAAGTAACAGAGTAGCAAAAGGTCTTGTACACTCACTTGCTTGATCAAGTCTCCCAAACATTGTTGTCCAGGCTCCACATAATTCTCCAGGAAACTGTTTGTCTTCACTTAGTTTTGGTATAAATTCTCCTCTGTTAAAGATACCAAGAACAAAACACTCCAATTATAAGCCATAAATCATTTTGATTGTAAAAATCAGTGGTGGAAACCCTCAGTGTTTAAAATGAACAGAAAATCAACTTAGAGAAATGTTTCTTGTAAAGTTCATATTTTCATTCCAAAGTTAGATGTATATTTTGAGGCCATTTCTGAGTTGTCTCATACCTCTTTTTCAAAGTAAGGTAAGAGTACATTTTTTCACATCAAAATATCAATTTCATATTAAAGTTTTGCACTTCTTCACATAATGAAAGTGAGGATTAATTATTTTTTTGGAACTCTAAACTGGCCTGAATTGTCCTTTGATCAATTTTTTTAAGTTGCTTTGCTTTTGGGAATGGTTGTGTATGATAATGAGTTTTACACATCAAAGGACAATAAATTTTGAATCAAGAATAAAATTGAACTGCAACATACACTGTAGTTCCCCAAACTCACAAGGAATTTCATGAATAATTAGGGCTAGGAGACAAAGTAAATGACCTGTAAAATACACTTTCATGTACATCAACTAAGTCTGACTCTTGCCCCAAATTCCTCATAAAAAACGTGGTAACTTCCCAAGTGCCAGGGGATACCATTTGAACACAATGGAAAAACAGGGTACTAACAATAACGAAAGTATTTAGTACTGAAATTCAATCATTAATGTCTTGAAACAGTCTATCAGATTAAATACCTACACCAAAGACACGTATTCTTCAATGCACTCCGGTTTTACATCATTAACTATAGAGAAAGAAGAAACAAAAGTGGTATACTAAGTTCTACAATACATTTTTATTTAATCATGTTGGTTTTATTAGCCAGTTGGCCAGCATGAGGAAATTATTTCTACCACTAGTCTCTACAAGGCTGGGCAATTTTCCTTACAACTTGTCTGTGACCAATTTTGGTGGAACACAAGCTGCAAAAAATTGGCCCGTAAGATGAAAGTACATCAGAAATAAACTTCACTTGCCACAATTTTATGACAGCAAGTGTTGCAGTGTTTCCTGCAATGGAAGGATTGCTGCCGTCAATCAGCAAACAACAAGAAAACCTGTCAGAAAAGGGAAGTTTACTTAAAGAGTTAAAAGAGGTCATTGTTTATGAGCTGAGATTGGGGAATTTCTATTAATTTTGCATATTTCTGTTTTTCAAGGGTTCGTTGCTTGTGATGATTAATGGCAGCAAAAAGAAGCTTTGTGTACTACAGTGGAACCTCTCCTTTGGGACACCTCTATTCAGGGGACACAAGATTTGATCCCAGAGAAGTGTTCACACAGTCTTTGTATTTGTTACCTCTATTGAAGGGACATCTCTATTCAAGGGAAAGGGACATTTTTTCTTGGTCCTAAAACCTACAATCATGGACAAAAGTCTTGCGACACTTTTGCATTTCTGTGGAGTTTTTCAATTCACACAGGTCCAACCCCTCCCCTCACCCCACAACAATGTTGGACATGTGTATCCAGAATTTTTTCCAAGTTTCAACTTTGTATAGGGTGGGGGGAGGGATAACTGCAAGAAAATTTTGAAAATGATGCACTGTTTTAAGAGGGAACCGAGAAATGATGGAAAAATATGCATATTGCAGTACTGTCCCAAGGACTTTTGTCCAGGATTGTAAGTGTAACCTCCATCCAGGGGACACCTTAGCAATCAAAAGTACATGTGACCCTCCAAGCGAAAAGGGGGCTTAACATAATTTTGAATAAACGCCTTAAACGCAGCGTTTAAAACAAAAATAAACGGGTTTCAAACAGTTAAAAACCCGTTTCAAACAGGGCAAACAGCGTTTATGGCGTTTGAAACACTGGATTAACATGCGTATAATTACTGAATTCGAGGTCCACACGGGATTCATTCAGTGTGTTTGCAGAATGCAGGTAATGCAATGCAATAAATTAAACTTTATTTCAACTCGAATTTAATATCGAAAATACATGCCAATATCTCCGTCATATCAAACAGAAACTACTTTGATGAGTCTAAGTGCATTTGTTTTACTTAGTATTGTTCTATTCTACACAGTAAACGTCGCTAAAAGTCTCGGTAGTGCTAACGTACAGCGTGAAACCTTATGTATTCACAAAATTGTTACCTTCTTAACATGGCGATGCTCTTTTGTCGGAAGGTTGCTTTCAACAAAGACACGAGCGAGAAACTATGAAAGGCCGCCACGGCCGCCAAAACCGAACAGCAAAACCAAAAGCCACGAATATTACCAGCTTCACATTTTGCATGATCGAAGAGAACAGTGTTCCATTATTATTACTTTACACGAGCAATTCTCTTTGCAGATGAAAAGATATGTTTCCCAAAGCCTCATAACCAAACAGGGATCGTCCCTGGCTTCCCCGCGAGCTTGTTCTTGCCTTTGCTATCGGTTGATATTTTTACACATTTAAAAAGATAATGCCTTTGAAAATGAATCTGCACCAAGTACTTGTCATGAATTTTTGAACTGCTAGCTACTGCTACATACATACATACATACATATACTTTATTTATGCTCGAAATTTACAGAGTAGCTGTAGAGCTAATATCTTCGAGAAAGTAAGTTAAAATAAAATAAAATAAAATAAAATACGCTATGTTACAATTCCAGTATTATTTATAAACTATATACAACATTATGCATGCAGAGGGAAATATAACTTGTAGATCTACTGTGGAAAAGCTTCATATCTGAGGATCTCCTGCTTGAATTCTAGAAAATTTAAGGTTTTGTAAGTGTCTGGGAGAGAGTTCCATATTTTGCTGGCTAAGTATGAAAAAGAGTGCAGACCGTAAGACGTTGTTTTTGGGTTCGGAAGGGCCAGGATATGATTTCCGCGCAAATTGTAGGATGAAGACCGTAATGTGAACAGATCTTTTAGATAACCTGGATAATTCGTAAAGAACAGACTCTTATATAATGTGATCATGAAGTTCTGGAGGCGTCTAATGAATAGAGATTTCATGTTAACTTTGCTTAGTAAAATGTCATATGGAGAGCTGTAGTCCTGTAGTATAAACCTAAGAATGCGCTTATTTAGATTATCTACTTTGTCGGCATTGCGCGCACCACAGAAATGCCAAACAGAAGAACAGTAGTAAAAATGTGGCAAAATAAAGGCTTTATAAAGCTTCAGTAGCGTCTCCTTATTAATAAGTTTCCGAAATCTAAGCATTACGTTAAATTGATTATTTATTTTCTTACAGATAGCTGATACGTGGTTATCAAAAGAGAGCCTATTATCTATTGTCATCCCAAATATATCGTCGTGACTTTGTTTCTTTAGTCACGCGTACGTATCCTGGTTAAGTTAGTTATGTAATTTGTGGTTGTACATTTTACGTCCATATATGGGCATGAAGAATTGCAGACTAACACGGAAAAGCGGGCAACAAACATCGTCATTTAAATGACTGTTCGATGCCTTTCCAACCATCTTCTGTCAACCAGCGAATTGCGACTTTATCGTTTACAGACATTGATGCGAATAAGCTCTTATAGTTCACACGACGACAAGAAACTAGAGGTCCAACTTTGCTTTTAAGAGAACTGATAACTCGGGTGAGGAAGAGAGAGGCGTTGTGTTACAATGGTGACCATTATTTTGGCAGTTCGATAAAAATCGCACAGAGCAGATTGCAAAGTTTGATTGTGTGAGTGTACTGAAGCCAGTAAACCCATTTGTTTTTTATGTAGAAAACCCACACCAAACTAAAAACATAAATTCTTGAGCTCTTTTGGAACAAAAAGGTGAGATAAGTATACGATATAAGGTTACAAATGTTTTTCAGGTTGTGCATATGTTGTTCTAAGTCTGCATCAACACATAGAAGTTATCTCATGACTAATGTGGGAAACATGTTTCTTACAGTTCTTACACTGTTTGCGCTATGTACAGCTGATGTATTCCGATTTCACATCAAACAACAGGAATATTTTTGCTTTATTGTAGAATTATATTATTACGTTCATTTGTTTTATTTTGATTTTGATTTCGGTCTCAACTTCACTGTTTCACGATTTTAAAGCTACTCTTTTTGTTTTCAAAAACCATAATCGGATAACCATTCCTGACTTTTGTGGAATAATTATGTTTGTACCTGAAATAATTTTAGCTGTTGACAGATCTACAGAAGGTCTGGCGTTTGAAACACATGCAAACACGTTTCGTTGCATTTTAAATGCCTAACGTTTAAAACGGGTTTCAAACGTGTTTCAAACATAAACGCCTTTGAAACGCTTTGAGTTAAGCCCCCTTTTCGCTTGGAGGGTCACACATCAAAAGTGACTGACCGCAAAAATCATTGATAATTTTAAGTGTTCATGAGTCACAATGGTGACAGCTTGCAAAACATGAATTAACGACTTTAATCAACTGCAATCATGATTTTTTATACATTATCTTGCTGCTTGAAATAATGACTGCAGCAGGTTCCATAGCCCATGAGCGAATACGTCTTTATCCCCGCTAAGGGAAAATGTAGGTTAATCATCAACAGACCCCAGCCCAACCTCCACTCAGGGAACAGTTGCCTTGGTCCTGAGGTTGTCCCCTGAAGAGAGGTTCCGTTGTAGTTGGCTTTTCAACTTCAGAGTTCACGTTAGTAAACGATGAGTAGTCAAAGCCTATGCTACCAAACCTTGATGAAACTACAAAAATGACACCTCCAACACCCACATGAGAAACAGTTGGACTTAAAAGGTTAAAGTCAATTAAACTTACACTCAAACTCATACAATGTGTCCCTTCCTGTCAAAACCTTCGAGTGCGCATCTGTTGAATGAGTGAATCCCAGGATGAATGAAAACTTCAGTCACTTTGGATTATTAATGTTAATATCCCCGAAGGAATAATGACATATCAAAAGTAGGTTGAGTTTGATCATCCAGGTGAACGTAGTCCTGAATAGGACTGTTGTTCTTGACAGTGACTGACGTTTCGACAACCTGTGCGGGAGTCATCTTCACAATCAAAGTGAGTTGTATCACGTCAGTTGATGGTATTATACTCTCCTGGTTATTGATCTGATTAGCCAATTACGTCACGATGTTATTGGTCATCTGTCAGTTAAGCCATGATGTTATTGGCTATGAAGACTCGTAATCAGTAATTGGTGCATTTCGATCCGTCTATTGTCACAGTTAAACAGTCATCTATTGTAAGAATCGTAGCCAACAGTTACCAGCGCCGTACAAATGACTTATTGACGAGATCAAGCAAAACTAACTACAAGAGAACGACTGGAGAACTGACAATTTGACTAACAATAGACAACTGTCACTGTCAACAACAACAGTCCTATGCAGGACTACGTTCACTCGGACGATCAAACTCAACCTACTTTTGAAATGACTCCTGGGTTCAAACCTTTCACAATAATAACATAGTTATAAGAAATGAAAAATTTACACAAATCTGGAAATGATAATTTAAAAAGAAGCAACAATTAAATGCAAACTCTAAGAAACTTTAATTAAAACTTATGTACAATAAGTCTCACTCTAAATTCGAGATTGCTCCAGATCTCTCAATTTAAGAAAAAAGATTTTTTAATTTTACGAGAAAATTTAAAACAAATCATAGGATAAGAAGTCTTTTTTCTGTAATTTAATCATGCAGTTTGAATTTACGAGAACAAAATCTTATTCTATGATTTGTTTCAAATTTTTATCTTAAAATAAGAAATCTCGAATTTAGAGTGTCTTTAATTACAAAAAGATTCAACATGCAGCATTCTAAATTAACCTGTTGCCTTTTCTACGGATCCTAGGCCAAGCATCTTTGAAAACAAGCCCTCATCACTATTTCTGTAGCCAGAAAGTGATAGTCCTCTAGCCAATACAAAATTTTGTTTAACAGGGAGTAAAGGTCGTCGCACCAAGGAGAAAGCTCGTTTAGCCACTAAAAGGGTCGCCATATTGGATGTCACTATTGTCGTTATGTAGGTAACATTGGAATGTCTTCTTGCCTGCGTAAAACCGCTGGCCGGGGAGGGTCACCTTTCGGCCCGTGCAACATAATTCTTTTCCAGAAAGAAAAAGAATAAATATTCGAATGTTTCACTTATAATTATTTAAATAAACGCTCTACAGCAGCCAAGGAGCAGCATATATTTTCTTGCACGCGAATTGCTGTCTCATTTCCAAATGCCTGAGATATTTGTATTTCAATTATACAACCTTCTCTGGTTTCTTCACATTAACAGCTCTCAATGATTTCCTGAATGGTCAATTATTTAGGACTTGTGAAGTTCTTAAAAAGCGTCAAGAAGTTATCTAGTCGTTAAGTAGGCTTTCTCACTCATGTAGTAGCTGTTGCCAAACTTGCTTTTGTTTTAGAAAGCTATTTAGCCAAGTATATAATTGGAAAAAGGTGGTCGGAATGTTGTAAGCACAAGATTGGATCCACAGAAATATATTAACAAAGAAACTAGAAACTATCTTTCCGTTGGTGGTAGAATTTGTGGCTCGTGCTCACTGCGTTTTATGTGATCCATCTGAAAGTTGGCGAGTGCCGAAGCAAAATAAACAAATTTCTTTGCTACTTCAGACGATGGGTAATATTGAACATGACTGCAAAACTAATATATATGACACCGCCCATTATCAGACATCAAAACTAAAATGCAAAATGCAAATTAAAAACACCGTGATATTGGTTTAAATGGCAAAGGGGCGTAAAAGATCCTCATTAATTGACAAATGTAGGTAAAAACTCATGCATCTGAACGAGTTTAATTAAAACCAGAATTGAATTGGATCGGAAAATGTCAGCAGGAGTTAGTGTTAATGATTCATTTTCACTCTACGATGCTTCGGAACAACACTTGAAAGAAAAGAGCAAAAGATTACATCGACGCTTTATCTTTCTTTACTCCCTGTATTTTAAACTTCATAAAAGAACCCGGAAACTGGGGTTGCGGGGGTGGCCGGGGAAGCGAGGGTTCGGCTTGCCTATGAAGAGGTTCTTGGAAGCGTGTATGACTCAGTAACACTTAATTTTAGGGGCTTCAACTGTAAAAACTAAGTTGGTGGCTAAACAGTCGACACTCGAGCGAGTTTACCAACGTTAATCGTAAAATTCCACCAGTTTAAAACTCTGTGAATAAATGAACAAATAACATGCCGCAGACCCTTCCAAACTTTCGTAACTGATTTATTTCTGTTATCTCTTTCCTGAAACGGGTTCCAATTCCGGTGGTGCTTGCGAAATAAGGTAGAGCTTTTCCGCCATGATCATGGTGTAGAGAGTGTTAAAAGAGTAGATGGCAGAATGGTCGTTTTCGACAAGGCTTCTCCAGTGCTACATGTTCACAGTACAAAACAATACTGCAAAGAGTGCCTGCCCCCTGGAACTCGAGCTCTGCCATTTTGAGTGATGCAGAGTCTTCAAACCATTTTCTAAATAATCTCGAACATGGTCAAGGTGTGAAAATACCTATTAAAAACTGATTGATATTCTGAACAGTATTTTCTAAGGCAATATTAGTTACAGTTTTGTTTTTATTCCAGCTTTGAAAGTTTTGATTAGCTTTCCCCTTTAGCTCGCGTCGTTAAAAAGACATCTTTATGGCATAAATATGAATACGGCTGCTATACTTGGACAAAAATAGTGACGAAGGAAATAAAGTCTTTTAGTAAAATGAGAGATAAGTGGAGTTTTAAAAATTTTAAAATGAATTCTTCTCAGCTCATTAAATTTTGGCAACTGAGAGACTCTGCGAAAACAATGTTTCCACTTGCAGCTGTTTCGCTGAGGCTTTTATCGGTAAATTATCGCGGACATCGCTCGTGTTGGTTTTTCTTTCTAAAAAGGGGTATGCCGAATACAACAAGGCACAGATATACTGACATGAGTTTTTGAAAAGATTTTCTCACTAGTTTCTATATAACAAGAAGGTGAAATTCAAATTAAACTGTTATACTTCACACGGCAAAGAAAACGAAAATGTTCCTCGCAAATTATGCTATGTATGTGAGCAGGAATCAATTAACTAAGAGACATTAGCTAAATAATTACTGTGAGGCCTGAAAACATCGATTTTCAAGAAAACTTAGACATCACACTGGTTACATATCCAACAACCGCTTATCAAGAGATTGTTTCCGAGATAAAACTGATGCAACATATAACCAAAATTAGGACCTGCTAAATTATTAGTTTTTTGTCACCGCAACGATCACTGAACACCTTTCCGGTGGTAAGCGGGCTTTTTGTTTTTCTTCGCTGGTGATGAAATGTCTTTCTAGATTATGAAACTTATTGTCGCAATTTGAATGTAGTCTTGCGTTAATGGCGATCTGAAGTGGGTGGGTGTTTTCATTCTTTTAAGGCCAAGTTGGCAAAGACGAATATGTCGATTTGGCTCAAAAGTTTTCAGTTGGATGCCTAGTGACTTGACGCAGTCCATCCGTTCATATAAGATTTACCATCTGTTCAGTTTGGTCCAGGTACAGCCGGTAAAAATACTGTAAAATTCCGTGTTCTTAAAGAGGAATTTCAAATCAGATCGTTTTAAAAGATGACGTGCCTTTCAAGCAATATAAATCGGACATTGTCATCTCAACCTACAAACGACACGACCAGCTCATTTTCGTTGACTCCTGAACCAGAAGCATGGAGAATTATCCGCACAGTCTTGTTCGGTCTGATAGCAGCTCTAGCCTTAGCTGGAAATTATGTGGTGTGTCGAGCAGTTTGGAGACACATCGGAGCTAAACCGATTGCTCATTACTTAGTCAGCAACTTGGCTTTTGCCGAAATCATCAGCACGGTGTGTTTGGTTTTGACTTTTCACGCCCGCGAGCCACCCTGGTCTTGGAAGCTTGGACTTGCCATGTGCAAGATCCTTCCTCCACTACAGATAGCAAGCCAACTCATCATTACCACAACCTTGGCTACCCTTGCCGTCTATCGCTGCTTGCTCCTGATTAAACCTCTCATACAGAAACCAACACGCAAACAAATTTATGGTTATGCTCTTGTCTGTTGGGTGGGGTCTGTTGGACTAGTAATCCCCGCAGGGTATTTTCGTGTCTTGAATTCCTGGGGTGAAAACTGCCAGTTACTTATATGCCAAGAAGTCTTTCCCGAAAGGCTAAAACACTACCAGGATGTTTATTCAATCATCCTCTTTGTAGTCAACTTTGCCCTGCCATTTGTAATCATGGCCTTATCGTACTCGTTGGTCAGAAAGAAAATCAGGGAACACATCTTTGTTGTTCAAAGGCTTCGCGACGAGCAGAGCAAGGCACTCTCATCCGTGACCCAGCCTTCAACTTGCACTGAAGAGATACAAGCAACAGGGGACATAAACCAAACAGAGCATGACAATCAGATGACATTTAAACTGGTAAAAATGGAAGATGGGGTTAATACAGAAAAATTGGTCAAAAAACCACAAAGAAGAGTAAAATTCGCACAAAAGATCAGCGGAAGAAAATCATACCCTCAAACCCTTCCGACAAAAAACTATAAAACAGCTATAGCACTAGAGAACGATTTGCTCCGAATGGTTTACGCTTTGGTGTTGGTTTTTGTGGTTTGCTACATTCCATATCAGATTCAGTTTCTTCTGATGGAATTCAATGTGAAGGCTTTCATGTATTGGCCTCATCGTTACATATTCGATAGGCTTGTTTATACATTAACCTGTTTACCAAGTGCCTTACATCCAGTATTTTACGGAATGATGAGTCAGTTTTACCGCAAAGCCTTTATTAGAATGATTGCTTGTAGAGATTCCAGATAATTATCCAGTGTTGCCCCCAGTTTGTATAGCTTTTCAGTGGCGGATCCAGACCTTCAGATAACGGGGGCGGGGGGGGGCTTAGTCATCCAGATCCTGAGATAAGTGGGGGGTCCCGGCCTCCAAAAAAATTTTTTCGTCCCTTTGGACCTCATTTTGTTCTAAAAATAAGGGGGGCGAACCTCTGGGGCCACTCCCCTGGACCCGCCACTGCTTTTCACGGTGATTTCGAAATAAGAAGTGGACAGTTTCTACAAAATTGTCCCCTGTAGGGGAATCTCTATTCCAGAATCCGGAAAATTTTTAATCGTGGAATCCGGAATCCTGCGCTTTGGTATCCGGAATACTCAAGGAATCCGGAATCCTACTAACGTTTGGAATCCAGAATCCAAGTTGCTCTGACAAAGTCTGGAATGCGGAATCCACGGCGTAGAATCCAGAATCCAAGACTTTCTTGGATTCCCTTACGAGGGGTGAAAATTCAGGCGCAGAGATTTTGGAAGGTGCAAGAAATTGTGCATCTTAGATAGCTTTCTTTGTTTTTTTCGTAAAGCGTTTCCATTTCGGCCGGGCTTATAATTGAAAATGATAACATGGGGGCAAGTTAACTGGAAATTGATTACAAGGTCGTAACTCTAGCCTGCAAAGCAGGCGTATTTTGAAGCGCGATCCATGAATTGTTTTCAGGAATAACGTTGTCCCGCCATCTTGGACGTTAATAATACCAGAGAGTTGGGACGAGTCAAAAATTGATTTTAAGGGAGAGTTTGATGGGTTTAAAATAGGAGAGCCTCCCCCTTAGTCTTTTCCGTTGCTTTTCAAGATGGCGGCCACGATCAATGTACCTCCGAGTTTTAGTTAAAAAACGCCTGCTCTGCAGGCTATCGTAACTCTGAACATGCCAATTTCAAACGCAGCAGCAACAATCTTTTCGAAATCGGATAAAATTTATCGAAAATGGAGCCATGTTCTTACTGTTAATAACATACCTCGTTATAGTTCATAGGGTACCTCGGAGTTGAACGGGGGTATTTTCTTGGATGAGGCATTGCGGGATTTCCGCGCTATTTAAAAAAAAAAGAGGCAGGGGGCGGAAACAACATTAAATAACAGGAGCCGATTGGAAAAAAACACACACACACACCCAAAATGGGAAATGTAATAACACGTCTTTCGAGTTGTGACTTGAGATTGTTAAAAGTTAAGTAACCCAAATGACCTAACTTCCAAAGCAAATTTACCAGTTTCCAGTGTCAGTTGAAAATAACGCAACTTGATAGTCAGTGAGCTACAAAAGAGTAAAACTTACTGTGAAGTGAAATGACAGCGATGATAAAAGTCAGCGAGGTGACAATAAAAACTACAAAAGAAACGGTGGGCGTAAAGTTCAAAAAGGAAGATTGATTACAATTTCAAGCCGAGTGGCACGAAAATGTACGGCTTACGGCTCGTAAAATTTGAATTTACATGAGAGGTTAATGATAAACTAAAAATGAAAACAAATAGATAGCTGCATGAAAGATAGGTAACTAATTATTCAATAAAGTGATTCATAAGGTTCAGTTGAAGGATCGTCCTTGCGGTTTACAGAGGGTATTCTCCTCGGCCCTTCCTTCAGTGTTCCCTTGCTATTATAGCTTTACACTGAACTAACTTTCTACGTTTTTGGGTCGCCGCGCACACGCGCGCGCGATTGTCGTTTTCCAGCCTCGTCTCCAGGGCTTTTCCCTTTTCTCTAAGGAAACTGGCCCTGGGCTGAGGTTGATTCATTTCACTCATTCTCTCCCATTCTGAAAGTCTGCTTTTTCGCATTGAAGTCCTCAAGGCCTATCGATACCATATTTTTAAAACTTAGGCCACACCTACTGTCATTTTCAGGTTGTTGATTTCATGCGCATGTGTGCGTATGATACCGACGTAGTGGTTTCCGAGCTCCTGAAATCTTGACGGAATTTTATTGCTAAAGACTAGGAATAAGCAAGTAAAATGTAAACTTAATTGAATTGAATTCATTTATGTTTATTTACTTAACATTTTTTGCTCCTTTTCTCTAGTCTTGCTTGTGTGCGATGCTATTTGTGTATATGTAAAATATGTGAAACCACTGCTCTTCTCGACTAGCTAATGTGCTAACTGCGGGTAAAAATTGTAAAATTTGTAATAATTAAAAAACAGTCAAACAGTTGTTTTCTTTTAGACTTCTGTGGTTGTACAGGGTCATTGCGCATTTGAGCTTTACTTTCACATCCGGTCACGCATAAAAAGGAACGCGATCTTTTGATGTTCATGTTCCGTTTAGCAAAATTTCGAGCTTCATTCTGTTCCCTGAGTTCCAGTCCAAGCGCTGTAGCTGATTTTGTATGATTAGCTAGGGTAAATAAATGTCTAAAATTGTTTTTAAATGATACTTTTCAAAAGTAGTTTATAATCAGCAAGTGTTGATGTTTTTTCCTCTTACTCGACGGTTTTACTACGATATGCTCTTGATTCTGTGGGATAGAAATTGCAACAAACCTCCCTTGTTTAACGTCACGATGTTCAAAAAGTCATTATCAGCGTTTGGATTTACTCTAGTTTCTTTAAGTATCAGTGCACAGACAGTTACTGCAGTTGATGAGTTCAGTGGGCGAGCTAAGTAGCGCATTCTGATATGACTGATATATGAATCGATGTTAAGACTGTAGCTCGACTTTGATCTGAAAGATCGCTAACGCGGCGCTCAGTTACGGCGCTGAACGGGTACAATGGTGCAATAGAGTACTAAAGTGATTACGTCATAAAAATTGAATTTGTGAAATTATGGGATTCGTCAGAATAGTCTGAAAGAAAAACATCCAAGAGGCCTTCTTGCCAAAAACTAGCATTGTGGGGCAAATTGTCTCTGAGATATTAGCCCAGTTATGCTCTGATGACTCCATACAAATCCTTCTAAATTTGACTTGGGTCTAAACGTTTTATTGAAATGTGATTGAAATTTGCATAATTTCACCTTGCACGAGCTGCAGGCATTTATGAAATACACGTCATCTGAAACACAATCTGTTGTCTTTTAGTTTTGCCATGGATGAGATTTTCCTTCGTGTTTTCGACAGTACTTAGTTGTTTTTGTTTTGGAATAACACGGACATTGGCGAGTAGTAGAACGAAAATATTATTCATTGGAAGAGTGATAGAAGTAATAAGAGAAATCGTTTGAAAGAGATGTTTGTCTACTCCTGACTTAACCTCCCGCAAAAAGTAGCAACATTTGCCTCTTGGAGACAGCGTACCAGCACAAAGGAACGAGGAAGAAGTGCAAGAAAACAAATCAAGCCGCCATAATTCAGTGACAGCGGCAGTGTCTAATGGACAAACCATATTGCAAGCCCTGACCGAAGTCGCCAACAAGCGAAAACAAGTGATATTTGTAAGCAGAGTCCCAGTCTACTGCATCACACCTTTTTGCTCGGACGCGCTCGTTTCACCGCCCAACCTTTATCCGCCCTGATCGAAAACGATCGCCTTTTTGCGAATTCCAAGCAAAATATTCATGTCTGGAACTTGAAACTTCAGGATTATCGACAGGAACATAAAAGCTATCTTCAGGGAGTATTTCAGCTCGTTGCGTGAAGATTCGGGTAAGATATTCAAGTTAATGACTTTTACACGCCGACCAAGGACCACATACTGTACACATCGTTATAAAACCGTTAAATAAAAAAATAAACAGAATAAATTCTTTATTATGTTGAAGCGTATAACTTTATTAATCATAATTTAAACAGTCGACTTTGGCGCTTGTCAAAAGTGAGAACCGGCTAGCGGTATAGGTGATTTTGGAAATTTTTTTAACGGTTTCGCTAAAAGCTCACACGTCCTTCGATCGTCCTGAATAATGAATGACCATGAATGAGTGCAATTTGTATTGCAAAATTGTGAAATACTGCATTCTGTCCGAGGTCTGTATGATAAAAACAGCGCGTCATGGTACTGTTTCACCTCAGACGTGATGTATAAAAAGTGTAAAAGGTTGGTTTACACGTTCCCAGACTTGTTGGCAAGATTTTGTAAAGTAAACTTGTCGAACACAAAAAATGCCGCCTGATTTGTTTTCCAGGCCTAATCTACTGATCAAGAGCCCGCGCTCTTAAATGTGATCGAAGATGATTGATATTTTTTGGGTGTAGATATAAGGCTATCAACTCGATGTAAGGTTAAATTCACTCTTAGCTTGGACTGTTTGCAAATTACTGTTCTCTAAAATCACGTAACCTTTCCCTCAAAAGTCACATGAATGTGTTCTAAAGTTAACTGAATTGTGGAATACAAGTTTATTGTTTGATTTTAAATCATAAATTCGAGTTAACAGGAGCTTCGCTTTTAGCCCTGGCTAAATCTATATATTAGCTTTTACGAACCGCATCTCGAAAGGTAAGCCTGAGTAATGATTGCATTTGAAGTTTTTTTTTATATCTAATTTCATGTAGTCGAGCACAATTTCGGCAAGTTTATGTACGTTTCACTGACGTTTGTAAGATTTGAGACAATAAACAGACCTAATATCAGGTCTGATATAAGCTTACAGGACTTAAAAGAGCCTTTAGATATATTTTCTCACCGCAAATAGAAAAACACTTTCCGAAGAATATTTAGTTATAAATTTGGCTGTAGAAAGAAAACTTTGAGCGATTTTCTTGCCTCGAGTTCACCTTTGAGAAAAGCAAACACCGCGAGGCCGGCTTAAAACATAAAGTTATTAAGCTTTAAGACTCAGGATTTTTCGAAACGCTTTAATACTTATCTTCGTGAATGAAAATTGTTGTCTCTGTAAATGTTTAACCGAATTATATTTCTTTTAGTGATTGTTAGTAGTCTCTCTTGCAATTTAAATCGCTGTGCTGTTTGTTTTCAGTCGTTCATGAACATCGCTTGCAGGAGTTATCTTTTTGCCGCGCGTATCAAACGCTTTTCAAGATTACACATCGTTATAAAACCCTTAAATAAAAAAAAAAAACAATAAATTATTTATGTTGCAGCATAACTCTTTTAATGTTCACTGCGCTCGAGGTCTGTATGGTAAATAGTACGGTTTCACCTCAGATGTGATGTGTAAAAAGTATAAAAGGTTGGTTTACATATCCCCGGATTTGTTGGCAAGATTTTATAAAGTAAACTTGTCGAAAGCAAAAAATTCGGCCTGATTTGTTTTCCAAGAATTTGTTTTCCAGGTATAATCCACTGTGATCAAGAACCATTACGGCTCTTGAATGTGATCGAAGATGATTGCTATGTTTTGTTTAGTTTTTGTTTCTATTTTTTTACTCCATCCTTTCATACATTAGTTGTACAATAATAATACATTAATTGTACAGTAATACAGTAATTGTATTCAATAATACAATAGTTGCTTAACCTACGAGCACATAATAATAATAATAATAAAAGAAGAAAATTAGAATGGAGAAGGGCACATTATAGTGAACTAATGGCCCTTTAACAAGATTGACTTTAATCTTTTGTAGTTTTGTTTTTCACAAAAAAAAAACACACACACACACACACAAGTCAATACTGAGCAAGATAATATATTTTAAGTGCCTTTTTGAACAGGATTTTTGATGATTTATTGCAAATATGAAGGGGGAGATCATTCCAATAGTATTTACCAATGACGGTGGGGCAGAACTTTCGAATATTAATTCTTGAGTGGGGAATCTGTAATTGCTGGGCAGATGCACTTCGTGTAAAATAATCATGTTGCTCAGATACAAGTAATAATGGAAAATTACACGGCTTATTATCAGAGACAGTCATATAAAAACAAACAATTGTACATAAATTTAACAATATCACGAAATTTTAATAGACCTAGATGAACATAATGAGGAGTGATATGATCTCGTAAAGGAACGTCATTCATTATTCGAACTGCTTTATTTTGCAGACGTATGAGCTGTGATTATGGATTATCATAATTATTTCCCCTCAATAAGCTACCATATATGAGATATGGGTAAACAAGAGAATAGTAGATTCTAGTTAAGCATTGATTACCTAGATAACTTTTTATCTTTGTCATAATATTAATACTCTTGCTGACTCTATCACGCACATAGTCGATATGATCTTGCCAGGATAGGTGGCTGTCAATATAGATACCTAAGTATTTAATTTTGGATACTTGCTCCAAGCATTGTCCAGCTATCGATAGCGGAAATAATAAATCATAATCTACTTTCTGACGAGGTTGAAAGATAAGATATTTAGTTTTTCGTAGATTTAAGGTTAATTTATTTTCACATAGCCAGTCATAAATTATTAGGTAGTTCTCAAGAAAATTAATTTATCTCAAATAAGAGTTCATCTATAGTTTTAGCTGAAGCTGTTAAAGAGGTATCGCCTGCAAATAGTCTCATAGAGAAAAAATCAGAAGATTGAGTTAAGTCGTTTATATATATCAAAAATAACAATGGTCCTAAAATTCATCCTTTGGGTACACCAGAAGTAATTGGCATGGTGTCAGAAATGTTACCATTTACAAAAACTCTCTGCTTTCTTTTATTAAGATACGATTTGAACCAGTCGATATGAGGTTTTCGAATGCCATAGGACAATAGCTTTGATAATAAAATAGAATGATTGACGGTATCAAATGCTTTACTCAAATCTAAAAATATTGATACAGCATAATCTCCTTGATCTAGACACGTAGAGATTTCTTCAATGAGATCAACAAGACAGTCCACAGTGGTACTGCCTGGCTTAAACCCATATTGAGTATGAGTAATCATATTTTCAGACAAAAAATAAGATACAAGTTGATTATAAATACATTTTTCAAAAACTTTACTTAATACTGGAAGAACTGATATTGGTCTATAATTATCGCACAGTCAGGGAACGGGATCCCTGTTTAAAGATAGGAATCACTTAAGCGATTTTTAGATCATCAGGAAGAGTTCTTTGCTTGATGGACAGATTAATTATATACGTTATATACGTTATAGGCCAACTCGATGTAAGATGTTTCACTCTAAAATCACTTAGCCTTTCCCATATGAATTTCCCCTTAAGTTAACTGATTTGTGGATTACAAGTTTATTGTTTGATTTAAATAATAAATTTATTAATGGGAGCTTCGCTTTTAGCCCTGGCTAAATCTATATATTAGGCTGCTGAACAGATCTATGTTGACTGGAGCAACTAGAACTGGTGTCGAACTAGCTGTAGCGATTTTGACGGTGCTTTTTCACTATCATAGCAGCTGCACGTCTCCATCAACTCACAAATGCAATAAAAAAGTAGGATGTGCATTGCCAATAGAAGCAGACATGGATGGCACTGGTCAAAGGAAAAGCGAGTTGGATTACTCATTCCCATTTTCGTCGATAACAGACGTTTCGACTGAGAAAGAGAAAAAGGCCGCATCTGAACCCCCTATCTTAAATGGGGATAATCCAGAGAACGTAGTTGTTGTCGCAGAGAATATCGAGGATGTTTACACCGAATTTGTTTCTAAACTAATTCTTGAAGTTTCTTATGACTTATTCAAAGTAGTATCAAACTTAGAAACAAAAAACTACAGTCGAGGATTGGACATTCTTGATCTCTTGTGCTTGGCTAATATGCCAGATGTAATAAGTGCTGCAAAGGTATTTGACAAAGAAGAGGAAGACAGTATTTTAAGGGGATACGAGGACGTACTGAATCGAAATTTAGCCGCATTTGGACTAGAAATAGAGACGGTAATTGGTGATGGTGACTGTGCCTTTCGAAGTTTAACAAAGCAAATTAATAGGATCAGCAGAGAAGATGAAAAATTTAAGGAACATTTAAAAAGCTTGGGTTTACTTAAGTCTGAAGAGGAAGATACCTTCCAGTTGCGGCAACTGTTTGCAGACAAAATCGCAGAAGGGGACGAAGAACTGCTTGCGTTCTTAACGTTGGAAGACAACGATGGAGACATCCAAGCGAAGGCAAATGAGTTCCGAACTTCAGGGGTTTACGACAAAATGCTTGGTGATTTAATTATGAAAACTTGTGCAGAAGTACTTCAAATAACTATTGTCTTGGTAACTTCAAATGAGTCTGTTCCTTGGCTTCTGTTTGCGCCTGACCAGTTTTCCAGTGGAGAGTCTGTTTTCGTTGCATTCCATTTCTATGGTGCAGGTCACTACGATTCCACACGGAAAGCAGAGGAAGGTAAGCGGCCCAGTCATAATAGTAAGGCGAATTCATAATTTTGCTGGACGGCCTGCTTCAAACTTGTACTGACATGTATTTGAATAAAAGCACCTCAATATAACAAAGTGTTAATTTTACCTAGTGAAATATGTTAGGGAAAATCAAAATGTGAATTATATGATGTTGAGATTTAACTTTTGTAAAGGAAACTAATTTAAGTTTAGGAGAGCTTAATTTTTAAGGTGTTTATCGTTGCTCTCTTGTTTGACAAAATAACCACTTTTCCACCGAAACAGGCATAGCAGAAGTGCCAACAATGACAGATGCAGAAGCTGAAGAATCCAAATTTTGCAGCTGTGAGAGAAATAGGAAGACCAGAGTAAAGTCCTGCTTAGAAACACCTCTGCATAACAAAGGCAGAAGATGCCCGTGTGTTGCTGCAAAACGGAAGTGTACCACTGCTTGCAAATGCACTGGCTGCATTAATCGGGTAGCAGCTAAAGACACTTCTTGTAGATGCGGTGAGGGGAAACGACAGGAAGCAACGTTTACCTCCTGTCAAGACAAAATTGGGCAGCGGAAAACAAAATGCCCTTGCTTCTCACAAGGGAAAGCCTGTGGTGATGAATGCCGTTGCTTCAATTGTAAGAATGATTTTGGTACGAGAGAGGTGGTGTCTGTAAGGAAAAGACGAGCACAAAAAGTAACTTTAAGTTCGCCAAGAAGCAAAAGAAAACCATGCCATGAGTACCTTGACAATGCAGGGGCAACAATTAATTTTGGAAGCTGGACGTCACTGGAAACGTGTATTTTGAGCACCATTGAGTCTTACATAGCTTCAACTTGCATCGCTCCAACAACAGAAAACATTCAAAAGTTGTACAATTATGTGATCCAAAGCGTGGTCTCACAAGAAGGAACAGGTTTGACTAGGTTCAAGTCTCTAAACCAAGTTAGAGCTAAGCTGCTGCACAAAAAGAAAAAGGAAGAGGCGTTACGTGGCTTCGTCGGCGCCCTAAAGTAAACAGCTGCTCAATCGCCTACGGCAATGACAACGCCACAAAATAACAAATTAATGAGCAATAGATATGTTTCTACTCGTGCGTTTTAAATTTTAGCAGATTTCCTTGCCATCCGCCGTATTGACGCCTAGTGAGATGATCGCAAGCGGTGGTTCTTGGTTATATTTTTTATTATCGTTCCATGCAAACTTTTGCACAGTTGATACGGGTTTCATTCTTTGGTAAGTGATATATTATTAAATAAATGCGAATTGGTATTTTGAGGACTTGAGCCATTGACCCAAGAGTGACGTTCTCGTTACTTTCGCCGTCGTATTGCACTACACTACATGTACTAAAAAGAAGGCTCCAGCTCGAGAAGCTTACTTTTGGTAATTGAAAGTAAACAACTATAAGCACATAAAAGGACGTTTATTGGCATAGCAGATGGTATGCGATTTAATATAACCTATTAGAGTTTTTGTTTTCCAATTACATGATTTGAAGCAGGGTAATGATATTTACGGGATTAGATATAATTGTCTTAAAAAGCTTGGAATAAGGATTATGATCAATGAGTTACACCTTCCCCAAAGCTTCTTGGTTTTGTTGAGAGTAACACTACATATTTGTTCTCAAAGAGGTCTAGCCCTGCAGTTTGTTGTGGAACAAAGAAATAATGCTCAAGCACGACGAAAGGGAGGACAACGACAAACCAAACAGTCAGGTTCCCTACCCTCCGGGGGGGTGGTGGTTCTTCCTTACCTATAAGGGTGTGTGCCGCTTGATAGGGTACGGATTTTGGCCACTCTGCCCTAAATAGGTATTTTGTCAGGATTTCAAATCACAAGCGGCACCCCCTATACCTGACGTGGGACAAGTACCCCTCCCCGGGGGTCTCTACCTGCTCAGTGAATATTTTGACGTACTCGGTTGAACTTGGCTATCGGATTGTAAGATTAGGTTGACAAAACAAACTACGATGTAGCTCAGGGGAAAAAAGCACAGCAGATGATCATATTCTGAATTTTTAGAAAGGGTCTTTTCGTTGCAGCCGTGTGAGCGCTAAGTAAGTTACTGATGGATATGGGTAGTGCTTTTACATAAGTAACATTTAAGCGGAACCTAGAAATCAACAGTGAATCTGAGAGAGTACTGGAAGTTTCTGTACATCAAGTAGATGCTAGTGTTATGTTTAACACTTTCAGCAGTAAGAACATTGTACAGTTTACACTTGAACTTTTGTCAATTTTACCTTAAATGTACAATTAATAAAAACAATAGACCAAAGAAAAGAACGTTTATGTGTGTTCTGGCCTTGGCTGGTAGTGCATGACTTCGCTGTTTTTCTTTGCCTAAGGTTTTCTTGGAAGGGGGGGGGGGGGGGTCAGTTTTGCCAGCGATCTCCCACCATTGTAGCCTCGTAGATGTTCTTAGGGCTTCGTCACCCTTTCCTTCCGTCGTGGGGAACGATACAGAAAAAATAGCGAGACCAATTAAACAAGACTCTGAAGACTCCTTTTCACCATTTTAAAAATGTAGAATACCGTAATCATGCTGTGAGTCGTATTTGCGCGGGTCAATACAGAGGCATCAGCTGCAGACCACATTGCTTTTCGTGCCCTCAGAGCCTGTTACTTCATATGACCCGTGGAACGAAAGACTTTTCATAACTGATTAACGTCATTTTTAGCGACCATACAGGTCTCAATTCTCTTCGCAAATATCAAACATAGAAGTCAATCCCAATTTATTAGAAACAATGACCTGCGGTTGAATTTTCTGCGTGTTATAAAAAAAACTATAATAATAATAATAATAATAATAATAATAATAATAATAATAATAATAATAATAATCGATGTTTAAACAGGGTGAACCCTTCAGTCACAGGACTGGTATCAACGGGGGCCCTGTATAACGTAAAAATAAAAAGAGTATGTAAAAATAACATATATCCATAATGTTCAAAATAAAAACTTAGAAAAAGGTAATAACGTTCTCATAAAAATTGGATGTAGATTGGAAATGTTCTAAGAAATGACCTAAGAATAAAAATCGGAGATAGCCTTGAAACGCTCCTTAGGTGGCAAAATCTTTATGTTCGTTGGAAGGCTATTAAATATGCATGCACCATGATAATAAAAAGACTTTTTAGCGACATCTAAATGAAATTTGGGAAGTATAATGTCAGTGATTGACGATCTAGTGCATCTATTAAAAACATGTTGGTTGTCTCTCTGGCAGCGTAACATGAAATAGTCTTTAAAGTATAGAGGAACTTCTCTGACCAAGCACTTGTTAACCAACAGTGCACAGTGCTTTTCCATTGTTTTTGTAAGAGGCGGCCAGCGTAGGTTTACGAGTATTTACGGTTTCCGTGGCTATGTCCGGTTTAAAACCGTATACAATTTTCGCAGCTCGTCGTTGCAGGCTTTCAAGAGTCATTCTGTTAGTGCTTCCAAGAGGGCAAAAGCACGTATCACAATAGCTTAATATCGGTAGCACCGTGGACAAATAGATCTTATTTGCTGCTTTCGTGGTCAAACAACCTCGTAATCGTGACAGGAGGCCAAGTCTGCTGGCAACTTTTGACCTTAAATAGCTTATGTGATCGTTGAAAGACAAACACTCATCAAGCAAGACTCCTAGGTACTTGAACGACTTTACTTGGTTGACTTCCTTTCCTTCCATGCAAAGCGGACTATGAGATTCAGATCTAACTAGCCTCTGCCGAGTTCCAAATAAAACAAACTCAGTTTTCTTTAGATTAAGGAAAAGACCGTTCGCAGTTAACCAGTTAGAGACGTTATTGAGGTCAAGGCTTAAGGTCAGCTGTAGTTGGTCAATGTTTGAAGCAGCAGTAAAAATAACGGTATCGTCGGCATATAACATAACACTAGACAGACCAACAGCCAAAGGGAGATCGTTTATGTAAAGAATAAACAAGAGAGGCCCTAACACGGAACCTTGAGGTACTCCGCTACTGACGTTGGCGGCAGAAGAAAGGTGACTTTCAATGGACACTCTCTGAGTCCTGTTAGTGAGATAGCTCTCAAACCACGAGAGAGGCTGGTCTTGGATTCCGTATCTGTACAACTTGTTTAAAAGACCGTCATGAGGAACAGTATCGAAAGTTTTTTTTTATAGAAATAAGCAAATCTACTTAAGACGTTAGTTACTAACCACGCTATTCTCCAATTTTGGCGTGGAAACTATCCTTTCAAAGGACCCTGAAAGGAGTTAAGTCGTACTCTCTTTCGCGCAGGAAAGCTCACTTCACTCGTTTACAGATAGCTTTTCTTCTGTGAAGCTAAAGGGGTAGACTCTTGACAAGTAAAAAAAAACAGCCAATATCTGGGCGTGCATGGGTCGACACACACTTAAAATTAAAGTGTAATGTTACACTTTTTTTCGTGTAAAGCGTTACACAGAATTTTCTCCCCCCACTTAAGAATAGGGCTCTACGTGGTAGGTCGCATCCTTACCAGATCCCACGTGTTAATACAGCTAGGTTTAAGAAATACTTTGAAAATAGATGGCCCTTTGCTTCTAAATAGATTGCAATTAACACTTAGACAGTTATACAGGGTGTCCCAAACGTTCGTTCCTCTACTTCATAAGTCTGTATTTCAGTACGATTGGACTTGGTAAGCAAATAATTTCAACAAAAGTTGTGTCTTTCAATGTAATTCACTATTTTCATACTTGTTGTGCCATCTCTTGACTCAAATATTCGATCTGTGTACTTCCGCGCCAAAGGTGCGCGTGCGCGAGTATATGTTTCAGCCACATATTTGTTGTATTTCATAGCCCGAATTGCTCGAACTCCTTCCTTGTTTTTTGTTTTAATATCACGAAAGATAAACACCCTTAACGCAAAAACGCTCAGTTGCGTGAGAGCATAAGCCTGTATACTTCGATTTACTGTCTTATCTGTTGTAGAAATTGCTAAAATTGGAAAAATCCGAATGTTGGGTGGTAGAATGATCATGGAGAAATGAAGGTTTCGATGGCAAGAAACTAAGGGGATGACCAAAAGCCCTGAATAAAGTAGCTAAAATAGTTTTAAAGAAGGCTAGATACAAAATAAGAGACTCGACAAGGAAGCTCAGTCTCACATAGTTAGCAAGCCAAATAAAAAGGTCATGAAAAGCTGTTTAAAATGCTTAAAATTAGAGGCCCAGTGAGATGGCAAAAAACCTCTGCTTACTCTGCCAATTAATGCCCAGCTCGTTTCAAATTTGTAAAGAAGTACAAAAACCTTAACTGTGGAAGGGAGCCAGGATTATTATATTTTTTGGAAGAATGCCCAAAATATATTTTTTCAGCTGCCAAAACTAAACAAATGTTGTTTAGGGGTTGAATGGGTCCTGCGCACAAGGTGATAAAAAAGCTCAAAATGGATCATTTGTAGGTCTACACGCTGTATCCCACCTCATACCGCAATAGCTACAGAATGTGATAAAAAAACCAAAAAAAAAGGGCATGCCAGTTACTGAAATTCTGAATACATGTACTTGATAGAGAAATAAACATCTTCTAGAAATTTCATGTAAAAATAAAGTTTTGATAAAAAGTTATAGTGCACGAAATTAGAGGAACGAACTTTTGGGACACCCTGTATAGAGTACGAGTACTGTGAGTACGAGTTAAGGAAAGTGAGGACAAATGAAGGAAAGTGAGTACAAGTGAAGGGGGATGAGTACGAGTTAAGGAAAGTGACTACAAGTGAAGGAAAGTGAGTACAAGTGAAGGAGGGTGAGTACGAGTTAAGGAAAGTGAGTACGAGTGAAGGAAAGTGAGTACGTGTGAAAGAAAGTGAGTACAAGTGAAGGAGGGTATGTACGAGTTAATTAAAGTGAGTACAAGAGAAGGAAAGTGAGCACAAGTGAAAGAAAGTGAGTACAAGTGAAGGAGGGTATGTACGAGTTAATTAAAGTGAGTACAAGTGAAGGAAAGTGAGCACAAGTGAAAGAAAGTGAGTACAAGTGAAGGAGGGTATGTACGAGTTAATTAAAGTGAGTACAAGTGAAGGAAAGTGAGCACAAGTGAAAGAAAGTGAGTACAAGTGAAGGAGGGTATGTACGAGTTAATTAAAGTGAGTACAAGTGAAGGAAAGTGAGCACAAGTGAAAGAAAGTGAGTACAAGTGAAGGAGGGTATGTACGAGTTAATTAAAGTGAGTACAAGTGAAGGAAAGTGAGCACAAGTGAAAGAAAGTGAGTACAAGTGAAGGAGGGTATGTACGAGTTAATTAAAGTGAGTACAAGTGAAGGAAAGTGAGCACAAGTGAAAGAAAGTGAGTACAAGTGAAGGAGGGTATGTACGAGTTAATTAAAGTGAGTACAAGAGAAGGAAAGTGAGCACAAGTGAAAGAAAGTGAGTACAAGTGAAGGAGGGTATGTACGAGTTAATTAAAGTGAGTACAAGTGAAGGAAAGTGAGCACAAGTGAAAGAAAGTGAGTACAAGTGAAGGAGGGTATGTACGAGTTAATTAAAGTGAGTACAAGAGAAGGAAAGTGAGCAGAAGTGAAAGAAAGTGAGTACAAGTGAAGGAGGGTATGTACGAGTTAATTAAAGTGAGTACAAGTGAAGGAAAGTGAGCACAAGTGAAAGAAAGTGAGTATAACTGAAGGAGGGTGAGTACGAGTTAAGGAAAGTGAGTACGAGTGAAGGAAAGTGAGTACAAGTGAAGGAAAGTGAGCACAAGTGAAAGAAAGTGAGCACAAGTGAAAGAAAGTGAGTACAAGTGAAGGAGGGTGAGTACGAGTTAAGGAAAGTGAGCACAAGTGAAAGAAAGTGAGTACAAGTGAAGGAGGGTGAGTACGAGTTAATTAAAGTGAGTACAAGTGAAGAAAAGTGAGCACAAGTGAAAGAAAGTGAGTACAAGTGAAGGAGGGTGAGTACGAGTTAATTAAGGTGAGTACAAGTGAAGAAAAGTGAGCACAAGTGAATGAAAGTGAGTACAAGTGAAGGAGGGTGAGTACGAGTTAAGGAAAGTGAGTACAAGTGAAGGAGGGTGAGTAGGAGTTAAGGAAAGTGAGTACGTGTGAAGGAAAGTGAGCAGAAGTGAAAGAAAGTAAGTACAAGTGAAGGAGGGTGAGTACGAGTTAAGGAAAGTGAGGAAAAGTGAGGGAGGGTGAGTACGAGTTAAGGAAAGTGAGTGCAAGTGAGGGAGGGTGAGTACGAGTTAAGGAAAGTGAGTGCAAGTGAAGGAGGGTGAGTACGAGTTAAGGAAAGTGAGTACAAGTGAGGGAGGGTGAGTACGAGTTAAGGAAAGTGAGCAGAATTGAAAGAAAGTGAGTACAAGTGAAGGAGGGTGAGTACGAGTTAAGGAAAGTGAGTACGTGTGAAGGAAAGTGAGCAGAAGTGAAAGAAAGTGAGTACAAGTGAAGGAGGGTGAGTACGAGTTAAGGAAAGTGAGTACGTGTGAAGGACAGTGAGTACAAGTGAGGGAGGGTGAGTACGAGTTAAGGAAAGTGAGGAAAAGTGAGGGAGGGTGAGTACGAGTTACGGAAAGTGAGCAGAAGTGAAAGAAAGTGAGTACAAGTGAAGGAGGGTGAGTACGAGTTAAGGAAAGTGAGTACAAGTGAGGGAGGGTGAGTACGAGTTAAGGAAAGTGAGCAGAAGTGAAAGAAAGTGAGTACAAGTGAAGGAGGGTGAGTACGAGTTAAGGAAAGTGAGTACGAGTTAAGGAAAGTGAGTACAAGTGAGGGAGGGTGAGTACGAGTTAAGGAAAGTGAGCAGAAGTGAAAGAAAGTGAGTACAAGTGAAGGAGGGTGAGTACGAGTTAAGGAAAGTGAGTACGTGTGAAGGACAGTGAGCACAAGTGATGGAAGGTGAGTACGAGTTAAGGAAAGTGAGTACGTGTGAAGAACAGTGAGCAGAAGTGAGGGAAGGTGATTACGTGTGAAGGACAGTGAGCACAAGTTACGATAAGTGAGTGTTGGTGGAAGTAAGTGTAGTTATCACTTGGTGTATATATCCATATAGTATGTTTATTATAATAGTGCCTTATATGTGGGCTAGCATGACGTTCTTGCCGCCTCTTGGATGTTTTTCTTTCAGACTATCCTGACGAATCCCATAATTTCACAAATTCAATTTTTTATGACGTCAGACTTTAGTACTCTATTATGGAATACGTGTTAGATCGTTCTCGTTTTGATGACTTCCCCGCGATTTAGCCACAATTAGCAAAATTAAAAAGCAGTAGCAATTTTATTCCGTGTTTGTATAGTCTGACCTCGAAAACGTGGATCAAGGATAGGGGATCGAGGATCCCTATCTTTTTTTCTTTTTTTTCCTAATTTATCTTCTGAACAGGAAAATGGGTAACAGTAGGATTAAACGTAGTAGTAGGATAAAAAAGAGGGAGAAAAAGAAGACAAAGCCAAAAAAAACAAACAAACAAAAAAAGATTTTCAGCAAGTATTCAAGATCCCTGGGTCTTGCTCCAGTATCAAAATCACAGAGCGGCTCATCTACCACTTAGAGGATCCAATTCAAATCTAAAGTAACTCTCTCCACGTGTAGTAATTCTATCAAGTCCTGTGAAATCTAATATATCGGTACATAAATCTGATATATCGAGAACGAATGAAAGTCTGCAGTTTCCACAAGATCTAAATAAACTTTCCTTTTTTTCCTCTAGCCTGTTCACACACCCTCTATTTTCTCTTTAGAGATAATCGAACGCGCTTATGGAGAAAAAAAACGTATGTGGACAAATTGTCAAAAAAAAAAGGAACTAAAACGCCTGTGGACAGGCTATTTTTCCTCCGCTGTCTGTGATCAGGGCGGATTCATTATTCTTGCACATTGAGCCAGCTGGTGTGGCAGGCGCTAGTAATTTTTTTTGGTTAGGTAATTTCGTGCTTCGTTTTAACAAAAAGCGGAGCTATGTCTATAATTCTCTAGGACTCATTGTCATCATATCCCCAGGGCAGGCTGTTCCAGAGAACTGCTCTCTGAAGGTGTTCTTCATGAAGTTAGTTCGCGGAAACGGGACAATTAGTTTGTTAGAAGACTTGCAAACCATTAGGGCTTTTTGTATTTGAAACTGCATGAGTGCTCAAGTCTTTCCAATTATATTGTCGAAATAAGCGGTTGGCATCAGCATCATATCTAGAAAAGGTTAGCAGACGAGCAGCACGGTTCTGAAGCTTCTGTAACCTGTCAAATAAAGTTTTACTACAATTACCCCAGACGATATTACAATAATCGAATTAAGATTGAATGGGAGCGTTGTATATACAATGGAGAGTAGGCGTTGGAACAAAATCTTTAAAATCTTTAATTCTTTTAATCGCTCCTATCCCGGAAGCGATCTTTTTAGATAATTCATCGATCGTCGTTTGCCACTGTAGATTTTCATCAATAAATATTCCAAGCGATTTTACAGAGGTAACTTGTTCTATCGGAACATTATCAATAGAGAGCTCGGGTGGGCTCGACTACTCAAATTTGTCTTGATCCAATTCAAAGTAAGTTTGTTTGAAGAAGCCATTTGTTTAGATTACCTAAATCGTGATTCAAATTTAGCTGTATCATTGAATTCACATCAACATCTGCATAAGTGATGTGGGCGTCATCAGCATACATCGTAGGCTGGCGTGAAGCTAAGCAGTTTGGCAAATCTATGACGTAAATAAGAAATAAAAGGAAATTAAGGGTTGTTCCCTGTGGTACCCCGCAGTTAAGTGAACAGATTGTAGAAAGGGAACCATTAATGAGACATCGCTGTGTACGATTTGTCAAATACTATCCAAACCAATCGAGAGCAATTACTTGTATTCCGTAAAGGTTCATTTTAAATGAAAGGATATCATGATCAACAGTGTCAAATGCCTTTTTTAAATCAAGAAAACCACAACATTAACATTACCACGATCGATATTAAAGACCCAAATATCAGTAACTTCAAAGAGAGCAGTTACAGTTGAGTGTAAAGAGCGAAAGCCCTATTGATAAGTAGAAACGAAGTTCATTGCTAAAAAAATTATACAATTTGTCATAAAAAATCCTTTCGAATACTTTAGCTGTTGCGAAAATGACTGAAATAGATCGATAATTATTTAGATCAGATGCCTCGCCTTGCTTAAACAACGGAGTAACCCTAGCACATTTCCAATTGCCGCTACAAATGAAGACAAATCGCTACAGCGTGTACTAGAGACTCTTTTTGTGGAAAGTCTTTGTCTTAGTTTGCAACAGGATTGGGGATGTCACCGCAGCAAGTAGAGCAAAACAAAATCAGATTGATTTTGTGAGGCACCTTAGTTTAGAGGAGAGGGTTCCCTAGTCTGAATTCCAAAACTCCTCATTTCGCGTAATGAGAAGGAAGTCATGTACCTGTCGGTTAGTATTGTTTACGCGATTGCCCTTGTCGCTGTCACAGTTTCAACCCATCTTTATATGCCGTTTGTCACCATTTCACCTGTGTTATCAAATGGGTACACTGCTAAACATAAAAGCAAATGTAACTTGCGGTCCTTTCTATCGCCTCATTCTTCTCGCTCACGTGCGTACCGCACCTCTGCGCCTAAAACCGCGTGCTACTCAAGCTAAAACGCGCCCAAAACCTGTCGTCTATCAGCACCCATCCACACGAATTCGGATACTTTTGAAACCGCATATTTTTATACACGGATGAATGAGCGGATTCACTGGTTTCGTGTGGACAGAAGACCGTTTGGTGTAAAACATTTTGCGGTTTCAAAAATATCTGGATTCGTGTGGACGGGTCCTCATGTATCAGTCAATTCCTGCTGCGCCCATTCCCCTCCCCCCCCCCCCCCCCCCGAGCTGACCCTTAAGCATAAGCATTTTCTCAATCCTTCTCAAGTTGGCATCAACTGCGATACTTTTGTTTCACTATGTACACGGATACATCTTACAAAATCTAGGTTAAGCCCAAACGCTGAAAATAAGCAAATCGAACATCGATCATAAATTTTTATCAAAGGTTCTTTTCTACTTCGGATGTGGGTGTCCAGTAACGTTTGGTGCAAAATAGGATGGTGCCGCACAGCCACACTCACCATTCAAGGAAGTGCCAATATGGGTCTTTGAAATACCCCCTGGCAAAGGTTTAAAATTATTTTCTTGTCTGCAAAAATCACCGAGGGGTAGAAAACGTTTTCCCATAAACTTAAGAGTAGCCTGTTCTAGGCGTTCAGATATTAGAACACGGTGTTACGATGTGGGAGCGAGCGAGTTAAATCGGACGCAGGGGGCTAACTTAAGAGAAGAAGAAAGGGGTTAAGAACGTAAAATGATGGGAAAGAGAAAGCCATGCACGTGGAAACTTCTCGCTCACGCACCCTTTACCTTGCCGCTTTGGGTTATCCTTTTTCCCTTTCTGGAGCTTGTTTGAGCTCCTTGTGGTAAAACAAACTTTCAATTGTCTATGTCCATCCTCCAACCCTGCAACCTTTTGTGAACTGGCAAACCAATCTTAAACTTAAGACGGAATCCACTATGAAATTGAGCAATTTTAATTTTCAGTGGATAAAAACCTTGTACCAGAATAATTTAAAGCATATTGCATTGTTTTTTTTTTTACATGTTTCAAGGGCTAAAGATGTCATTAGTCATCTGCAATAACACCAAAGAAAATCTCTTATGGTAGCTCGAGAAAATGAATGTCAAATTTCACAAAATTACATCTTAAACGTGAAATTTTCAGAATTTTACCTGTGTTTTCACAATTCTTGTGAAATTTGAGATTCATTTTCTCGGGCTCCCATGAAATTAAAATAGTCTTTGGCGTTATTACAGATGACTAAGTACCTCTTTAGGTACTTAATGTAAACAAAGAATGAAATATGCTTTAAATTATTTTGGTACAAGGTTATTGTCCACTGAGAATTAAAATTACTCATTTTCCTGGTGGATTCCGTCTTAATCCGTTTGCCGTTCAATAACGGGCGCAATTTTCCTTCCACAGACACTTTTGAGCTTGTATTTGTCTTTGTATTTTATTTAATTTGCCACACAGATAAATTACATGCATGATGACAATTACAAAAAAGATACAAAAATGTAGAAAGCAGCAATGACAAGGAGGCCTATAGGAAACTATGTAGCTTAAAAGATTTGTAACAAAATCGAAATATTCTTTTCAAAGGTGGTACTATACCAGCCACATTGAAAAAGAATCACCATATATGGCCGCCTCACAAGAATTTTCTAAAGAACAGCTAAACTATTACAGAATTTGTTATGTAACCACGGATATTTAAACGGAGAGTCTACGGTCTCTATTCAAACAAGAATGGGACAATCGCTACAACGCTACACTTGGGGAGTGGAATAATGACCCTAAAAGTGGGATGGATTTTTATAACGGAGAGTCCCCTCGGAACCAAAGACGAAACGCACATCTATTGGTGACCTTACAAAATGGGGATAGAGCTAAATGGGACTGCGCCATGCTGTTTTTCGCTATTCTTTATTCTGGTTGTATCGGGAGCAGTCTCAGCCCAACAGTAAAGACTAATGTAGACGATCTGAGAAAATTCAGGAACGAAGAATTCGCTCACATGCCACGTGGCTCCTTGGTAGATGTAGACTTTCAGAATACCATAAGTAAAGTCCATGGAGCTTTTCAAGCTCTCGGCCTTTGTACTTCTCGCATTGATGACGTCAAGAATCAGACGTATTTTCCCAGGAAGGAGTTTAGTCTCGTTTTGAAAGAGGTTGATGATCTTCAACAGGAGCTTTGACAAGAAAAACAACAACGAAAAGTCCTTGAAGATCAGCTGGAAAAAGAAATCTCCCCCTTTTGCATTCTTCCTCCTAAGCCTTCACATGACGTCACAGGAGGCAATCGCGAGGTAATCGAGATAACAAAACAGCTAAATGAGTTAAAAGAGGCCAATAAAAATGAGCTCAGCTACTTGTACATCTCAGGGAATCCTGGGAGTGGGAAATCACAGTTGGCTGGCCTCGTAGCTAAGCGGTTTTTTGATGAGGCCAGAGATATTCCATCTTCTACTCCTTGTGTGATGGCGTTAAATGCTGCAAGTCCTGATTCACTTCTGGAGTCGTATGCTTTAATGGCTAGACAAGTTTTAAGTGCCCTGAATATGCCGTTACAAACACAATTAACTCGAAGGATGTCAAAACAGAGGAGAAAATCTCAAATTTGAAAACTTTAATCTCGGCAAGAATCGAGTTGTACACCTCTTAGCTTCTCAGTAGACAACTTGTTAAGTATGACTTGGGTACATGTTCATCCTCCAGAACGTGGAAACGAGCAGTGGTCAAATGGCCAGATACTAATTACAACCCAGGACGTCTCTTCCATCCCTTCAACGAGCTCTTCGTTAATCACGTCTCGATTAGCAGAGGTATGGAGGCTGACGATTCCTGTTCATTATTAGCGATGCTTTCTGGAATCTCTGACTACGAGATAGAGAAGGAAGTCTCAATGAAGTTAGACTACCAGCCTCTTGCATTGGCGAGCGCCGCAACTTACCTCAAACAGGTTCGGCAGAACAAAACAACTTCAAACTTCACCTGGGTCGACTACTTAGAGAAAATAGAAAAAGGACAAAGGAGTACCACTGAGAAATTTCTTTCGCAAAGGAACCTATGTTACCCAAAGTCCTGAAAGTCTATTACCGCAGCAACAACACTTGCTGTTGAAAATGCGATGATGTCTGACGAAATTGTCGGTCACACGTTCGTTTTGCTTTCTCTGTGTTCAGCAGATCCCTTAAGCTTAGACATCGTGTTCAATTACATTTCCAGAGTGGATGAACAAGCCGCGGACAAAGAGTTGATTTGCCTAAACCTCAAAAGATGTTCACTGGTTTTATTTAAAGAGGACGAAAGTGGCGCTTTTATTCGTGTTCATCAGGTTGTGCATGATGCTATCAAAACTGTCACGAAAGATCACCAGGAACTGCGACAGTTGAATCAAATAATCGATGCAGCCGCGGCATCATTTAGCCAGTTTATTACAGCTATTCCAAAACACAGTAAAACGTACTCACACACCATACACCTGGTTCCACATTTAAAGGCCTTAATTGTGATTATTGAATCTCTGTTGCCGAAAGAAAACACAACTCACGACAACGATGAGACAGAGAGACCAGAAAACATTAATCCTTATTTACTTCCATTTGGCGAGATTTGTACTGATCATTGCGAGTTTCACATATCAAGAAAGTACCATGAATGCGCATTAACTACCAGATTAAAAATCCTTGGCCCTGACAATACTAACGTTGCAAATGTTTACGTTTACCTAGGAGATATACACCGCAGGTTAGGTGACCTTGAGCATGCGAAAAACTATGGATATCACGCTCTTGAAATATACCTCAAGAGTCACGGCCCTGACCATATCGATACTGCAAGGGTCTACGGTTACTTAGGATATATTCACGACGACATAGGTGACCTTACGCTCGCGAGAAAATATCACGAGCGTGCTCTTGCTATTAACCTAAAGAAGCTCGGTCCTGACAATTTCGACGTTGGAACTAATTACCATCACTTGGGTTTTATTCACCATTATTTAGGTGACCTTGAACGCGCGAAGGAATATCAAGATCTTGCTTTGGCTATATATACCTCAAAACGGTTGGTCATGAAAATAGGTTTGTTGCAGGATCTTGGTGACCTTGAGCGCGCGAAGGAGTATTATGATCTTAGTCTTGCCATTGATCTAAAGACCCTGGGTCCTAACCATACTGAAGTTGCAGGTTCTTAAAGTGTCTTAGGATCTCTACACCGCAGTTTAGGTGACCTTGCGCGTGCAAAGGAATATTATGATCGTGCTCTTGCTATTAAGCTTAAGAATCTCGGCCCTGACCATACTGGAGTGGCACGCATTAACAGTTGCCTAGGAGATATACACCAGAGGTTGGGTGATCTTGAACGTGCGAAGGACTACCAAGATCGCGCTCTAACAATATACCTCAGGACGCACGGTCCTGATCATATTAATTTTACAAGAGTCTACGGTTTTTTGGGATCAATTCACCAAGACTTAGGTGACGTTGAGCGCGCAAAGGAATATCATGAGCGCGCTGTTGCTGTGAATCTTAAGATGCTCGGTCCTGACCATGCCGACGTTGCAACTAGTTATAGTATTTGAAATATACCGATTCATATATACCGATTCATAATGAAGATTTTCACACATATTCCATACAATAGGTGAGATAAATACAGGAAACGCAAGGTTCCATACAGTTTCAGTTCGATTTACACAGCTTTGATCAAAACATTCTCATTTTCGAGAATAGTTTATTCTAAACCATAAAAAAAAAGAATTAATTAGAAGTTGAATTTTTCGCTATTTCTCTTTCACTTTTTACATTCAGTTAATTTTATTTGCCGGAAAGTAAGCCTTAGAAATTTAAAGGACGTTTCAGGTCAATTCACGCTCGTGCATTCTAGTCTTATTTTAAACTTTATAGCGGAGGGACATCTGTGAGCAGGGAATAAGTCAGCACAGGATTTGCGTGATTGTCGGCGAATTTCTGTAATCGTCCATCGTTCTTCTAGTGATAAGCTAGCCGTTGCTCACTCGTCTTGCTTGTTTGGGGCTGAGTCTTATTCCTGTCAAAGAGAGAGAAAGAGTGTCTGGCAAGGTTTTAAATCAAAGATTTGTGAACTCGTGTCTGGCAATACGAGTGTCTTTTGGTTCATAATTTTCAAAACAACGGCTTCAAAGAATGTCACTGATAACACGTAACGAAGTATGACTGCACAATAAATGTCATAAAATCTACCTAAGCGGTCTCTTCGGGATTTTCTTTCTTTACATCATCCTAACCATTTCGTACTTGCGGGCGCAAACAATAGAAACGTCAATATTATATACCTACCGATTCCTCGCGGCCCCTATTCAAGCAAGTCGAGATTTTTTCTGGTATACTGACTGTATATTAGAATTGTAAGTACTGTCCTTAATATGCGCGCGAGCTACTAGGGTGCCTGGGGCGAAATCCCTACGGGGGCAATTAATTATGAGGGCAAAACATTGTCGTCGCTGTCGTCGGATCGTGAGGTTCCCAGTAATTCCATCTGTTATTCAGTCATTTCACCTGCTACTTACAGGTCTGCACTCAATTACTTTAGATGCAATCATTCAAGATAGGTCTCAGCTTAAAAACCGATAGTGACCATCATGCATTGGTAGACTGTATACAAGTAACTTAAATGAAAAATAAATGTTTGAGTCACCGTGCACTTCTTTATATGGAATAACCGACTTACTTGCACAGACTACAAACAAATATTCACACAATGTTGCCAAGTAAGTGAAATGATTATCAGTTTTCGAAGTACTTAGCAGTTTTGTTTTCAATCCACTAATGCAAAGGTGGTCGATGGGTACTGTGTACTCTGCTTAGATGGCAGTTTTTTTGTCTTCTTCCCCACGTGGCTTCCATGCTTGCAGTCACGCTCCTTACAAATTAATCACCTCCTCATTTCTTATATACTAGCCGGAATTTTGATAACGTTACCGCAAATAAACCTTTTGCGTTGGCCGTCGATAAAACCCGGAACACGGAACATCCCAGAACATGAAAAAATAAAAATAATTTTGATGAAAAAAAAAAATAATAATAATAATAAAATAATTTTTGTAAAATAAATAATATAATGAAATAATAACAACAACAACAACAAATTTCATTTCGAGTTTTCTAGTCTTGTCGCCGAGAACAGCTACGCACTACTGTTTCCAAAATGAAATCTTGTTCACTAAAATCCAGGGAACGTCACAAAAGTCAAAGTAACAAACACACGTTAGCAAAGCATTCGAATTAGCAGATAAATATAAATACATTGCAAAAGTTATCTTTCAAATAACTTCGCTCTCACCAGTTTTGACGTCAGAGATACCCAAATCACTTTGACAGCGGCGATTGCCAGTCCTCAACTTGCGACTCGGGAGACGGCTAAAATTCAGGCTAATTGATAACAGTTAGAAACTACCACTGCCACTGCAACTGTTTACGGCGAATGTGAATCTTCTCCACTAAAGTCCAAAGCGACGAGCTCCTAAGATCTTCTTATTTACGGTCGCAAAGCCGTAACTGGATAACCGTTAAACCACATGGCACACAATTACAAGAGGTGGCTGTGTGAGGAAAGCTTAAACACCCTACCCTTCTCGCGACCCATTTTAATATAGTTTGAATTTAGAAGCCTTCACTCATTACGGTCATTTGCATGGACCCTCAATCGCCCAACAAATTAATTGCGACAAAATAGTTTTCTCATACTCGGAGATACCAGTTTCTTTTTCATTATTTCTTTGTTTTCGTTGTTTTTTGTTGTTGTTGTTGTTGTTGATAATATTTTTGTTATTATTTCTTTTTACAAAATTGTTTCAGCTATTATTATTATTTTATTTTATTTACTCTTTCATGAAAATTATTTTATTTTTTCATGTTCTGGGATGTTCTGGTATGTTCCAGAATGTTCCGGTATGTTCGGTGTTCCGGGTTTTATCGACGCCCAAAAAATACCGGATACATTTATGTTTGCCTCCGGCAAAATGGCTTATTTGCGGGGTATTTATGTTTTTATGCGGAACTAATGAGAGGGGTTCATTAGCCGAATTCTATTATCATTTAGCGTTTTCAGAAAAAATTTCGCAGTCAAAGATAGTGTTGAAAGAATTTAACGCAGCGTAAAAAGGAAAGCGCAGTTTGTATCAAAGTGCAGTCAACTCTTCGGTAAGTCACCACGGTAGGCGCGGTTTAGGGCACTTTCTTACTTTCGTTAAAATTCGGATCCAAAGTACGCTTGCAATGACAAATTTATTACTTTTACTCACACGGGGCGTCTTATTTATGAATATATATACTCTTTCAGATATATGATGGCGACTTCGGTGGCCTTTAAAACCTAATAAATTAAAAGAAAACATCATTTAGAAAAATTAATAAAAAAGTTTATGGGCGCTCCATATGGTAAAGTGGCAAAAGCAAATCAGTTATAGGAAAGGAAGGGTAGCTGGATTTAAAAAATCATCTAAAAGTATAAAAATTGTAGTTTTATCAGCTGAGTTGATCAAAAAAGCAACAAAGTTTCAGCATGCAACCCCTTTATCAAAGATAGTAGTTCAAAAATTTAAATAATCTTCTTTGGTGCTGGGATAAGTATATGTTTTTAATTTAATGAAATCCTACGAAAGTTTCAGGGTCTAACCACAAAAAGCCGCTGTTTTATCTAGAAAAAGTAGAATACAAGTATTTTAGAATGGCGATTGTAGTGAGTGGCTTCGCCAAATTCCTTCCTTTTCTTTCTTATTGTGGCGCTTTTGTGGGGCGTTCATGCTTGAATAGCCCGCCACTGTAGCACTTTATTATGCGTAAATGTCCAGCCATTCTGCCCGATGCATACATACATGGTATCCCTGTGCTTTTTCATTAGGTTATCATTAGATCCCATGGACCTCAGCCCCTTCGGACACCTCATGAAATTTACACAACGTAGTTTTCCACTTTACTAATTAGGGTTAAGCACTGCCTCTAACTGATTAGGGTTAAGCACTACCTTTAGGCATTGTTTTGAAACTGGTTAGGTTCTTTTTTGGGGTTGTGGTTGATGCGATATGTACTTAAATTATTTCGGTTCCATCCAGCAAACCCTCAGTCAGTGCTTAGTGGACTAGTGGTTAGCGTAATATACTGGTTCATCTAGGTCGTGGGTCCGAATCCTACTGTCTCTCAAATAAATTTTATTTCTTTCAAATTGAAAAGATTTGCACTTTCATGAACATTTCAAGCTTGAAATATGATCTAAGTGTGATATAAAAGCAGAAAACAGCTCTACCTTGTGCAAATTTCATGAGGGGAGAAAGGGGCTGAGGTCGATGGGATCTAATGCTGACCGTTTATGGCCGGCGTACGATCCCCGTCAAAATTCATGGTTTGAATTTTAAATTCATCATTTTTAGAAATTTAAAAATTTCTAACTCGGTACTTGAATTTTGCAGCTGAATTCAAAATTTTACACTCTTCCTTTTGATTTCGCATCATTGGAAAACGTTTTTACGCTCGCTTTTTTCTCAACTCTTGCTCGCAGTGTATTTTTAACTCGCTTTATCATATTACATAGTAGAACCATGCAATTTTCAACTCGACGCTGTGAACTATTGCTGGTTTTCAGCGTCACGCCATTCAAAATGGACCAAATATAAATCAAAACCGTTCAATAGATAAAATCAGGAATCTGGGAAATGAAAGGAGGTAAATATGTAAAGACCCTTGCCAAGATTCAGGTCAGAGGAATATTTCGAATACGAGATATCCGAAGAAATGTTTTACCCAAATCTATAGAGATTTGTATGGAGACGCCATGCTGGTGCTCACCTGGATGAACTCCGACATGGCGGAAGGAAACCAAGAGAAACATCTGTTACCGAGTTTAGCTACAAAAGCGTGAATTTATTCTTCGAGGAACTCATAAGCTTTAACTTAACAATTTTTCTAATACATGAACTGTTTAGATAGTCATTTTTTTAAACCTACATGGTCCTACATGACCGCTGACTTCGCCATCATGTAAATGCCATGTCACGCCAAAGCTTAGAAATTCAAGCATACTCTATTACAAAACCAAGAACCCTTTTGAAACGAAAATTGGTATGAAAATTAGTTTTCAGCTGCTCTAATACATTGTGAAAGGAAAATCTCGTTAGGATCGATAGTTTTGGAGTTTGAATTTTAGTGACGTCATGTGAAAATTACACCAGACAAATTTTACAACATTGCTACTTTTCATAAGCTTGAATGCCTTAGCCAATACTCGGCGCATTTTGCCGCTTACTGAGTCATATTTCAAAGTCAACCATGCATATTTTCAACACGAATTCTGAATTTTCGTTCACGCTTCAGTGATCATTGATTAAAACCAGGGAGCCCCGCTAGGTTAAGACCATAGGAGCCTTTGTCGGGGGGTGGGTGGCTCTTTATTAGTGCATTTTGCACAAACATAACGGCATAGTTCACACTTCAGGCACTTGCGGTGTTCAGAGTGTTTAGATTCCTATCGAGAGGGTGATTATTGCGGAATTATGCTTCGATTGGAGTATTCAAATCGTACTATTATAAATTGTGGGGATTTACCTGATTCAAATGTGGCTAGCCTGAGTAGCAGGCGCTTAGAAGTAATGGGCGCAAGAAAGAACGGGCGCGCAAGAGGTAGACACAAGAGGGGAGAGGGAAACGGTTTTCGTGGGTCTTCCGGGCAGGCGCTCCCTCTCCCCTCGCGTGTCTCCCTCTCGCGCGCCCGTCTTTTCTTGCGCCCACTACTTTCAAGCGTGGGCGCGGCATGGAATCCGCCATAGCATGTTTATAGAGCGCGACAATATATATAAAAGGGGTTGGTAGGCCTACACGGTTTTTACCACATGCCAAAATGCTGCGCGGTAGATTACGCTCTGGAACGTTCTACATTTTCACTGAACAAATGTAGTTAATTGCGTGGCGTGTGATTGTACAGTGAAAACTTGAAAATGGACAAGAATGTACGAGGAATAGAAAGAGGGAAATGTGCTTGTGGTGAATGCGAGAATTTCATGAGGTCAGATGGAGCAACTTGTGGCTGTTTGCCGACTCGCCATTCTAAAAGGGATGCCCGCTATTCCTCTGACTCCGTTGGTGGCACATCAGCTGCGGGAACAAGTGAAAGTGCAAGTCCAGAGAAGTGGAAAGATTAAGACCTAGGGTGGTTCCTGAAGTTGTCGGTGACTGATATTATACCAGAACCCCTCGCGGAAACATCAATATATGGCCGAAAGCAGACATGGGTCGAGAGAGACAATTATGTCAGTTGGGAGAAGATCCTCGGGATGTCTCGCATCATCCTCCAGTCCTCCGTCAACCTTAGCAAAGAGGTCTCGCAACTATGAAACTTTCTATAAGCGCTTATGAAGTCTGATAAGAGTCCATTGTAAAATTCATACACCTACCCTGATAGAACCCTTTCAAAAATACTGTTTAGAGCAGGAGCACAGTTACGGGCCTATAGTTGATCTTACAAAACTCGTTGTCTTTTTTGTACAAAGGAGTCACCATGCCCATCTTCAGCAGCTTGCAAGATAACAGCAATGTTCAGTACAACAGTTAATAATACTTTTTATAGGCCGCGCAACAACAGCTGCCGCTTCTTTAATCAACTATCGTGACCAGGTGACTTGCGTGCATTGATCTCTTTTAGTAATAGAGTGCAATAGAAGAAAAAAAAGCTAAAAGACGAGCGTAAAAACGTTTTCCAATGATGCAAAATCTAAAGGAAGAGTGTAAAATTTTGAATTCAGCAGTAAAATTCAAGTATACGTACCGCGGTTAGAAATTTAAATGATGAATTTAAGGCACGGATCGAAATCAGTGGTCGGTTCCGTCAATTCTACTTTTTACAAAAACGCGGATTAGGAAAATGAAAAAAGCCTAAAAATCAAGGTGTTTATTTGTATTTCACACTCAAAACTGAAAAAAGGATACCTTTTTTTAACTTTCACTCACTGTTATGAAACCTGATAAAAGTGCCCCCTTCTCTCATGAAAAGCCAGATATTTTTAAGATTTGTCTTCGATATAAAGTGAAGCAATTTTCTTGAGTAATTAATATTTATATCTCACTAATTGCAAAAAAGCTGGAAAGAGAAATTTCTCGATTTTTTTCAGCTTTTTGCCTTTTCCTTCAAAGTCGAAAAAAGTCGACTTTTTCCCAGGCACTTTCCCGGCCTAATCTTTGGGCCTCTTAACTGACAGCTGTCAAAAAATGGCGGGAAATTAGAAAGGGCAATCGTGGCGTTAATTTACAAGTGTTTATATGTAGTTGCACACTTTGTGTTCCGGCAATTTTCAAGCCGTCGGACGTTTAATTTACGTCCGAGATTTAAGCTTGTTTTGACATTATTTAACGACGATCCTAAATACCTAGGCAGGTAATTCAACCATTTTTTCTCTGGCTACGGCGCTGACAAGAAATAAAAAAGGCCGGGTAAAACTTAAGTCTTCAACTCTAAACAAAAATAATCTGGCCATGATATTTAGGCTCAATCTAAACCAAGGAATCTACGTACATTTCCTTCGAAGAAGGGGAGATAATTCCACTATTAAATACTGGCTTTTAGCACGTCGAGGACTTTGAGAAGACGTACCAGAGGGCGGCGCCAAAAAAAAGTCTCAACCCTCCGCCTTGGCAGAGTACGCTGGTCGGACTAAAACAACCAACCCTCACCACCACCAAGAAGGGTCAAGTGACGTGGAAGAAATCGCTTGTAGTGGTGGACATGTTGCCGGCGTCTGGCGAAATCAGGGAAAAGTTCCGGGTGAACATGTCGCTGACCAAAGAAACTTTGTCGGTCGATGAAGTACAGAGGGTACTAAAACAAAAATTAAACTTTGAACTGATTCTTCTGGATGTAAATACTTCATCGACCGGCGAAGTTTCTTCGGTCAGCGCGGTACACCTGGAACTTTTCTCCGATTGTTTTCGCCAGACGGCGTCACGTCCACCATACAAGCGATGCCTAGCACGTCACTAGACCCTTCTTGGTGGTGGTGAAGGTTAGCCTGCGTGCAGACGATAAAAATACTCTGATTAGTACCGTCTGCGAAGCAGCGCAGCGATCCTTGTTCTGGACCACCAACAGACTCAACGAATTACCGGAAGTGCGTTTCGAATTTCCCTTCAACCTGATTGGCGATCACGACAAACAAAACAAAGGGCTTTTTTAACTGGCCAATCGTGGCGCGTACTCAAATCTGGGTACACAGCCGGAAGTCTAGAACAAGGATTTCGGCGCTGTTTAGCGCCAGCTAGCAGGCTATTTCGCAGACGGAGTTAACCAGGGTTTAATTTCGTCTGCGCGCAGGCTAGGTGAAGGTAGGTCATTATTTTAGTTGAGATTTGAGGTACACCGAGCTAACTGAGTTCGCATTCATCCGTTGACTACATATTAAGTACGTTTTCCCAAAGTCCTCGAGGTGTAGATTTCGTGGTTTAGGACAAGCCTAAATATCATGGCCAGAGTACCGTTGTTTACAGTTAAAGACTTTAAAAGTCTTACCCCTTTTTTATTTCTCCTGCATGTTTATCTCGACGTAAACGTCCGACATCTTGAAACATTGCAGGAGCACAAAGTGTGCAACTGCATATGAACCGCTTGTAAATTAATGTCACAACTCATTGCTCACAATTACCTGTCATTTTTGACAGCTGTCAGTCAAGAGGACCGAAGATTGGGATTCCCGCCTTTATTTGACAACTGTCCACCAAAAAGTCGAAACAAAGAAAGGCAAAAAATGTCGACTGTTTTCGACTTTGTATAAAAAGGTAAAAAGCTGGAAAAACTCGAGAAATTTCTCTTTTCAGCTTTTTTGCGATTAGCGAGATATGAAGTTGGTTCACTTTATATCGAAGACAAATACTAAAAATGTACGTCCGGCCTTTTATGAGAAAAGGAGGCACTTTTCCCAGGTTTTCACAGGGTTTTCATAACAGCGAGTGAAAATTAGAAAAAGGTATCCTTTTTTCAGTTTTGAGTGTAAAATACAAAAAAAGACCTTGGTTTTAAGACATTTTTCATTCTTGTAATCCGCGTTTTTTGCAAAACTGTAGAATTACCGGAACCGACCACTGATTGATCGAACGGCATATTTCATCATCGCATGATCGTCGTTTTCCAACCTCTTCTCTGGGGTTTTTTCCCTTTCGGCCCAAGGGAAAAAGCCCAGGGGACGAGGTTGGTCGTTTTCTTATCCATTTCATTCATTCCCCACCCGCTCTGAAAGTTTGCTTTTTCTTATTTTCGTCCTCAAGTTCAGTTTGAAAGTTCTAGCTACATCTACTGTCGCCAGATCGTTTTCCGTTAGACAACAAAGACAACTGTGTTTGTGCAGGGTCATTGCGCATTTAACCTTAAAAAAGGTAATCCCTCACGTTCGGTGACGCCTAAAAAGTTTCTGCATGTTATGTTTGGCGACATTTGGCTACTTTTCAGTTATTATGTCCTCAGAGGTTCAGCGTTGTTTCAGTCCAAGGGGCTGATTTTGTAGAAATACGTAAGGTAAGTACACGCCTAATCAAGTTGGTTGGTCGTAATTTCTATTCATTGAAAGTTGTTGTTATGTCCTTTCACTCAATTATTTAACCAACTACGGTGGCAATGATTTTCTGCGCGCTCTTGTCTCCATGGTACCAGAAGAATTTAAGAGCGAAGAAAAACCCGCTGCGGTACAATGTCATGATGTTCGATTTACTCACTTGATCTTGTTTTTGCAAGTATCAGTGTATAGTGAGACATGCAACTACAGCAGTTTTTTAGGTTTGGGTGAGCAAAGTAATGAAAGTATTTAATGCAATCTGATTCAGTTGACTTCAGCTAGCAGGATAACAGCAATGTTCAATACAACAGTTAATTAGTATGTGTAATCAAATGGTTTTGTGCAAATCCTAAAAATTATAAGGATTTGGACAAAACGCAAGTGAAATTATTCCCTAATTTCACGAGTATACCATCTGATTGTCATGGGTGACGAATTACGTTAGCAATCTTTGATTTTTGACATGTTTATCCTGGACCCTATCGATGGAGAACTCCACACCTTAAATCTGGCTTAAGTCCAGAGTCTTTCGACAAAATACCTGTTAGAATCCTTCTTGATGTGCTCTTTTGCGTGTTCAGGTTTTCTAAAGCGTCTTTTTATGCCCTGGCATCTTCATTCATGACATTTTAAAACTTCGTCGCCAGCTTGACACTGAGAGGTAAGGAAGGTTGCCATGGCAATTTTGTAATTTCACATGTGAAATTACAAATTATCGCCGAAATTTCGCGCAAAAATTAAGGAGTAATTCGTCACCTATGATATTATACTTGTTATAAGTCGAGCAATAACAGCTGCTGCTTCTTTAATCGACTTTGGTGGGATCATATCGTGACCAGGTGACTTGCGTACATTGATCTGTTTTAGTCAGGTGATAGAGGGCAATAGAAGAGTTGAGTTTAAAAGCTAAAAGACGAGCGTAAAAACGTTTTCCAATGATGCGAAATGTAAAGGAAGTAGTGTAAAATTTTGAATTCAGCAGTAAAATTCAAGTATACGTACCGAGGTTAGAAATTTAAATGATGAATTTAAAATTCAAACCATTAATTTTGGCGGGGATCAAACGCCATGGAAAACGACAATCATGCGGTGATGAAATAACCTCGTCTCTGGGGGTTTTTTCCCTTTCGGCCCAAGGGAAAAAGCCCGGGGGACGAGGTTGATCGTTTTCTTATCCATTTCATCCATTACCCACCCGCTCTGAAAGTTTGCTTTTTCTTATTTGCATTCTCAAGTTAATTAAGGCCCATTCGATACCACAGTTCAGTTACACCTACTGTCGCCAGATCGTTTTCCTTTAGACAACAAAGACAACTGTGTTTGTGTCCCGGGGGGTACTCCCTTATAAGGGCTTAACGGGGACGTGCGGCCAGCCAGGTTATGTTTTTCGGGATTTTTGTCTTAATTAGGGTATCGGTTTTATCAATTTTTGTCTAAACAGGGTATCTTTTCTTGGACGATAAACAGCCTGCGCGTATGTTCTACGAACTAAACTACAGCAAATTTTTTTTGGTTTCGGATTAAATGGCTTACGCAGGGTATCAAAAATCGGAATTCTGTCTTAAACAGGGTACGAAAATCAGTGATTTTTGTCTTAAACAGGCCCAGGGTATGAGGGCCGGGCCGCACCTCCCACCTAAGGATATATCGATCGAGTATCCCCCCGGGGTTTGTGCAGGGTCATTGCGCATTTGACCTTGAAAAGGTAATCCAAAGGTTTTGCATGTTATGTTTGGCGACATTTGGCTACTTTTCAGTTATTATGTTCTCAGAGGTTCAGCGTTGTTTCAGTCCAAGGGGCTGATTTTGTAGAAACGTAGGGTAAGTACTTGAGTGGTCGTAATTTATATTCATTGAAAGTTGTTGTTATGTCCTTTCACTCAATTATTTAACGGACTACGGTATGGTATCAGAAATTAAAGCCTGGTTATGATGATTATGACGTTATGTTATTATGATCATCCGGACCGTCCCGATCGTCCCGATCGCCCCAGTCGTTTCAAAATATTTCGAGACGATCCGGACGACTGGGGCGATTGGTAGTTTCCATATGATCGTCTCGATCGCCTCAAGGCAAGAGACGCGGGGTCGTCAGATGTCTCTGGGTCAGACAATAAGTGGATGATTTTTATTCGTAAAGCGAACCTCGTACCTTGGTATCTGCTTTTTCTCTTGATTTTGCGGCATTGAGAAGCTAGAATAGTTCCCCGAAGACATAGTATCTCTTCGAAAACTTGATGTCGCGGACTTTCTCTAATTTCAAATAACCCCATACGCGCTGCGAACATTTGTTTATTGTTTTTTCGGCTTCAGCACCATCCGGGCCGAATTTATTCTCGATTACTGGAATAAAAGTGATGACTTCTGGGATAGCCTTCGATCGTCTCAGTCGTCTGAGAGCATTTCCATATGATCGCTTCAAAATTTACATGATCGTCCCGATCGTCTGGATCGTCCGAATAGAACAGCGATCGAGGTCGTCTTAGTCGTCAGGGTCGTTTGCGATCGTCTGGGTATAGCGTTTCCATATGATCGTCCCGATCGTCTGAACAATTTTTGAGACGACTGGGACGATCAGCTCGAACCGTGGAGCCTGAGTATTTAATGCCGTCCAAATAATATACAGAGTTCAACATCATAACTAAAGAATAATATACAAATATTCCTAAATAAAGTCACTCAGGCTAAACTAATCACGTGCGCCGCCTGATACGAAAACCCCAAAAAACCCAATGGGAAAAAATTGGGAACGTATTCCCCGACCACGTATTCCCCGACCGATTCAGTCGCACAACCTCTGGGGGTTAAAGGTAAAAAATCAATCGAAAGAGATGAATAATATAAGATATATAAATAAAAGTTGATAGTTCGAGAGCTGAGATGAATACATCACAGCTGTCAAAACCTTATATACCTAATAACAATAGAGTCAATTAACGCCATAGCGGCTCAAGTGCGTTCATACCAATAGGAAAGTATTTACATTCTCTGTCACTGTCACTACGTTTAGCTCCGCCGAATGTAAATACATAAAGTTAGAGGTACATAATATACTGCTCCTGTATTGGGACCTGTATTACGTTCAAATCAGCGGAAACAAACCTCCGATTAAATTATTTTGGTTCGCTAAACAGCCTTAAGATGATTACATCTCCTTATTTCAACTATTTAATCATTAGGGCCATTTATACGAGAAAAAATAAGACGCGTCTTACATAAGACGCGACTTAAATAAGACGCGAACCGGACCATTTATACGAGCATGTCTTATTTAAGACGAGAACAGCTCGTATAAATGGTTTGCGTCTTATTTCTGTTCTTGACTCGTTTTCATGTGAATGTTGCCCGTAGCAACGGCAATCCAAATTTTCCCGCCAAAAATTAACGCATGCGTACTATGCGTTCGCGTCTTATGTAAGACGCGAAGGTCATTTGTACGAAGTTTTTTCGTCTTAGCTAAGACGCGTCTTATCTAAGAACAGGTGTTAAGGGCTGTTCTAACATAAGACGCGTCTTAGCTAAGTCGCGTCTTATTTTAGACGAAATGTGCCGTTTATACGGAAAGTTCACGTCTTATTTAAGACGCGTCTTATGTAAGACGCGTCTTATTTTTTCTCGTATAAATGGCCCTATTGTAATATTAGCAATATCAACAATATTTTTAATATCAATATTAATATAATATAATATAATATTAATGTAATATTATAATATATTATTATTATTATATAATATTATTATAATAGCTTATAATTTAAATGAAGATCTGGATTCGGTACTGATGAATGAGCCACAAAACCGATTATGAAATAGCATGCTCGTCGTTATTAGGAAATTATTACATTTTGCGTTATCACATTATGAGTTAGAAAAGTTATTACAATTTGCGTTGAAAGATTATTACATTTTGCCAAGAGCCATAATAGTCCTATTATGGCTCTTGATTTTGCGTTGAAAATTTTATGACATTTTGCGTCAATGTTATTACATTTTGCGTCAATGTTATTACATTTTGCGTTAGTATTACATTTTGCGCTAATATTACATTTTGCGGCGTAACATCGCTCCCTAGATTTAGCTACTCTAAGCAACTTAGCAATGGGAAACTTTTTTCCTAGTTTGCATAGCCTGGTCCAACTGAGTACGAGAGAGGTTTGCCATGGAGACAGTCAGTGCAAACCGAAGACCAGTGCTGTCAATTCTCCAGAATAATCCGGGAGCTAGACTCCAGATTTTGGGCCTTATCTCCCCATCTCCAGATTACAGTATGAAATCGCCCGGATAATCGCCGAAGTTTGCCATTTCTTCAGTAGGACTCGACTTTCCGGACGGCACTAAAATTTCAATTATTTTGCGTTGTTTGGACTATTTTAATGTTTATACTTCCCAAGTGCAAAAATCACTCTAGAAATAGCGCATTCTGATTGGTCGAATCTGGTGACGCACACCGCCTAACTACTACATGAGAAATTTCTGTAATTTGATTGGCTAAGATCAAATTTGAATTTAAATACCTACATGTGAAAATTACAAACCTTGTGTGGGTAGTAGTATAAACAAATAATAGCATGATTTGTACTAGCCTGCGTAGCTGGGGGGATTAGCGTGCGAGTGCTGTTTTGGTGGCGGAGACGCGAGAAGTGCTTCCCCCCCTCTCCAAGTCAATTTGAAATCCCACCTGCCACAATTCTTGGGTATTTTGAATAGTCCGAAACCAGGCTTACGGGAGTTTCTAATGGGCTGAGAGGCCGAAAACGCCAATCAAATGATGACTGATATCGCTCAAGTAGCTCTACTATCTCCCAAGGGAAAGTTAGTGCGTTCATGTGGAACTGAAATAAAATTAAGTAATGGTCCGGATAAGAAGGAAAGGACCAAAACGCAGTAAACACGTCGGAATGCAGAAAGTTGCTAACTTTACTATTTACTGTGGTTCTGATTAGTTTAAACATCAAATTTTACGAAATCTTGGCAAAGCAGCATGTATATTAATCCCTTTTTTCCATTCAACTTCCTTATAACAAAATCTCGTCTTGGTCTAAGTAACACAGAAATCGTATGTGCGGATCATGTAAAATTGTAAACATTTCTTGGCTATTGTTTGCAACTCTTATGATTGGTCGAAATGTTTTAACACAAAAATACACTCTTTAAAAGTGGAGTTTAAATACATTTTCTTTCGTAAACTGCCTTTTTGTAGATTTATGCATTCTCTGCGTAAAAATGAAAACATTTCTATGTGAGGAAAGTGTATTGCGCCACAACAAAAGAAATTGCTTCCCTTCTTACCTGGATCGTTACTTAAGCAAGCTATAAACAGGCTCCACTTCTCAATGAGGTTTGCGCTTGAAAAAAATCCTCGAAAGACATTTTTTTAGGGAAGTACATGTAGATCTTTAAAACTTCTTATGCTATCCTTAATTCAGAAAGGACTGAAACTAATCTCGTTTTAGGACAGGAAATTGGCTATTTTACAAAAGCGCATCAGACAAATGTATTGGTCAAATCGAAGCTTCAACACCCCCCCCCCCCCGGACATACCCTGGGCATTTGACACCTTTGCCGTCCCGGGGAGGAGGGAATTTGATTATCAAAGTCTTTCAGGGGGTGGGACATTTGATCCCCAAGCGTTAGGGGTGGGGAATTTGAACTGCCCCCTCGATTGCATGTGAAATATCTGGCGTGGCGAACTATCATGGGGGACACGGTGTTAGAGGATCTTCGTGGAAAAGATTGTGCCTTTGTGGCCAATTGCTTACGAGGAAAGGGCTTAAACAAGCTTTGTGCCGTATTTGAAGGTGTTCAAATTTTAATATTGGATTCAGACTTTGAATATATGAATGTATTAAGTTGTGTTTACTTAACAATTATTCGCCGAAGGCGAATAATTGAGGTGAATAATTGTTTTAGTATATTCACACGAAGTGATCTCAACAGAATCAGAAAGGAAACCATTAAAAAACGATTAGTTTGATTGACGGGTGAAAATTCATGCGTGAATACGAAGCCGTAAACAGTGGATGCGCAAAAGTTAGATCTTTACAGTATCTTCAAACATGGCAAATGGTAGTTTTAATCCTTTTGTATCGAGTTTTGTAAGCTTTAGCATCAACGGTTTAAAAGAAAACGACGAAAATTTAAATTGCTACCCAATTCTGAGAAGAAAAGTATCTAGAGCTTTATTTGTTTCTGTCAACTCACCGTGAATGAGAAAGTTTTCTTCGTCGCCTCTTGCAAATGCTGTCAACAGCGGCTGCGATCAAGGTGAGCGTTGTTTATCTCCAAAGTTCTTCGCCTTGTTAACTTGCTGGCACGTACAATTTTCGAAAATATTTGCCTTCCTCTCTTCTCCATAAATTAACTTCTATTTATAGGCAAAATTGGTCTTGCGAGAAAATCCCGAAATCACAAAACAGTGACAAAGCGACCTCGTTTTCCTCTGTAGTGGTAAACATAGCTTCGAGCGTACAAAAAGTCAGGTAAAGTAAACCACTTCCCAATAAATCACGCTGTCTAAACACCATGAAGCCGGCAAGGGGGTAGTAGTGGGGTAAGAAGAAAACAGTTCTTATTTTTCTCACGCGCTCTCGAGCTCGCGAGCTCGCCGATGTTTTCTAAAAGAACGGAAAGAAAAATAAAACAACGTCTGTGTATAGGGTAAACTTTTGGTGCAAATATAGGATAGTGCCGCAAAGCTATATCCACCAATCAATGAAGTGCCGACATCCAGTTTTGAAATATCTTGTGGGAAAGGCTTTTGAAAAAATATGCATGTATGCAAAAGTCCGCGAGAGGAAGAAAGAGTTTCACTTTGTGGCCCATCTACTTAAGAGAAAAAGGAGGGATGGAATGTATAAAAATGGGAAAGGGAAAGTCATTCATGTGCAAACTTCTCGCTTACGCGCCCTTAGATGCTGATTTTCTCTCCTGATTATCCCTTTCCCCTTTCGAGCACTTGACACACAGCTCTTCTTCTGGATCCACCGCCTTTTTTTGATTCAGAACTCTTTCTATCCTGCAACCTTTTGTCAACTAGGTAAACCAAAATGGCTAGCCAAGCACTAAGACGCACTCATTTTGCGGTTAAGTAACAAGCACTTTGTTCTTTTACAGTCACTTTTACTGCCAAACTGGAGAAACGAGACGCGCAAGCAAAGGAGCAGAAAAATATCCCCGCCCCTTCCTGTTCTCCTCTTTTTTGCTTCTTTTTGCCACGCGCGTCTTTCAGACTTTCTTTCGTACTTGCCGCGCTTGGCTTAAGGTGGCTGAACACAGTTTTGGCAGTTTGTGAGTATGTGTCGTTTGCCAAATAATGGCAAGAGAAAAGTTGCAGCTCACAAGATGAAACTTGGCAAGTGAAAAATATACTGATGAAAAATTTTAAATGACAGGTAAAATTTAACGTTTTCGTAGTTTCCACGGCAACATGAACGATTGAATACAACCTAAAAATTTCACTTTTGCCCATTTTACATAAAATTTACTCATTAGAGTTTCCTATAAATTTACACACAGCTTACCATGATTAATGATTACCATTTGAAACTTATATTATTTGACCAAATTTTAACAGACGGATTTTTAGATAAACAATAATAAAATTGTACTGTAATTATTAAATGTGCCACAAAATTCGTCTCTACAACTTCCATTTTAAAGTTCTCATTTTTTAAAATACGATAAAAGTAAAATTCTGCCAAATACCACAAATTTTCAATGAGTAGAATTTGAGTGATCACCTTCTGCCATTGCTTTTTCGCGCCATGTTTGTTTGCCTAATTTAAAACACGGGGCGTCACGCAACTTACCGATGACTGCCCGCAAACCTGTGCTCAGCCAACTTAAAGAAAATGAAAACGACTGCTACGCAAGCTACCACCTCTGAAAACTACATGTATTTAAGCCTGAAAGTTTTATTTGTAGCAAACTCTAAATATTGTTTTCTAAAGGTCGGTGGTACCAGCCGCATTCAAAGGAAATCACCAAATATGGCCGCCTCACAAGAATTTTCTGAAGAACAGCTAAACTATTACAGAATTTGTTATGTAACCACGGATATTTTAACGGAGGGTCTACGGTCTCTGTTCAAACAAGAGTGGGACGATCGCTACAAAACCACACTTGGGGAGTGGAAAGATGACGCTAAAAGTGGGATGGATTTCTATAACGGAGAGTCCGCCCGGAACCAAAGACGACATGCACATCTTCTGCAAACCATACAAAAAGGGAATAGAGCCGAATGGGACTGTACCTTGCTGTTTTACGCTATTCTTTATTCTGATTGTATCGGGAGCGGTCTCAGCCCAACAATCAAGACAAATGTAGACGATCTAAGAAAATTCAGGAACGAAGAATTCGCCCACATGCCACGAGGCTCTTTGCCAGACAAAGACTTTCAAAATGCCATTAGTACAGTTCATGGAACATTTCGATCACTTGGCCTTTCTACTTCGAAAATTGATGACGTCAAAAAGCAGACGTATTTTCCCACGAAGAAGTTGACTCTCGTTTTGAAAGAGGTTGATGATCTTCGCAAGCATCTTCATCGAGAAAAACTACAGCGAAAAGTCCTTGAAGATCAGCTGGAAAAAGAAATCTCCCCGTTTTGTATTCTTCCTCCTAAGCCTTCACATCACGTCACAGCACGCAATCGTGAGGTGGCCAAAATAACGAAAGTGCTTAAGGAGTTAAAAGAGGCCAACAAAAACGACCTCAGTTACTTGTACATCTCTGGGAATTCCGGGAGTGGAAAATCACAGTTGGCTGGCCTCGTAGCTAAGCGGTTTTTCGATGATACCAGTCAAACCGCATCTTCTACTCCATGTGTTATGACGCTAAATGCTGCAAGTCCTGATTCACTTCTGGAGTCGTATACTTTAATGGCTCGACAGGTTAAGTGTCCTGAATATGCAGTTACAAGCGCCCTTAACCCTACGAATGCCAAAACAGAGGAGAGGATCTCAAATTTGAAAACGCTAATTGCGACGAGAATCGAGTTGTACACCTCTTGGCTGCTTATAGTAGACAACGTCTATAGTATGTCGTGGGTCCATGATCATCTTCCAGAACGTGGAAACGAACAGTGGTCAACTGGCCAGATACTAATTACAACCCAGGACGTCTCTTCCATCCCTTCAATGAGCTCTTTCGTTAATCACGTCTCGATTAGCAGAGGTATGGAGGCTGACGATTCCTGTTCATTATTAGCGATGCTTTCTGGAATCTCTGACTACGAGATAGAGAAGGAAGTCTCAATGAAGTTAGACTACCAGCCTCTTGCATTGGCGAGCGCCGCAGCTTACCTCAAACAGGTTCGGCAGAACAAAACAACTTCAAACTTCACCTGGGTCGACTACTTAGAGAAAATAGAAAAAGGACAAAAGAGCACCACTGAGGAATTTCTTGCGCAAAATAACCCATGTTACCCAAAGTCCATGACCGCAGCAACAACACTTGCTGTTGAAAATGCGATAATGTCTGACGAAATTATCGGTCACACGTTCGCTCTGCTTTCTCTGTGTTCAGCAGAGCCCTTAACCTTAGACATCGTAATCAGTTACATCTCCAATGTGGACAAAGCCACGGACAAAGATTACATTTGCCTAAACCTCAAAAGGTGTTCGCTAGTTTTATTCGAAGAGGACGAAAGTGGCGCTTTTATTCGTGTTCATCAGGTTGTGCATGATGCTATCAAAACCGTAATGAAAGATCACCAGGGACCGCGACAGTCAAGTCAAATAATCAATGCAGCAGCGGCATCATTTAGCCAGTTTATAACCGATATTCCGGAAGACAATAAAACGTACTCAGACACCGTACACTTGGTCCCACATTTGAAAGCCTTAATTATGGTTTTTGAACCCCTGTTTCATGAAGAAATCCCAACTCACGACAAATATGAGACAGAAAGGCCAGAAGACATTTATTCGCGTTATTGCATTCAATTTGGCGAGATTTGCGCTGAGCATTGTGAGTTTCATGTAGCAAAAAAGTACCATGAATATGCATTAACCACCAAGTTACAAATCCGTGGCTCTGACCATCCTGAAGTTGCACATAGTTACCTTTACCTAGGATATATACACCAGAAGTTAAGCCTTAGGTGTGCAAAAGCCTATGATGATTGCGCTCTCGAAATATACCTCAAGAAGCACGGTCCTGATCATCTCGATACTGCAAAGGTCTACGGCCTCTTGGGATCAATTCACAAAGACTTAGGAGACCTTGAGCGCGCAAAGGAATATCAAGAACGTTCGCTCGCAATCACCGTAGTGAAGCTCGGTCCTGACCATGCCGACGTTGCCACTGGTTACCATAAATTGGGTCGTATTTACCACGATTTAGGTGACCTTGAACGCGCGAAGGAATATCATGAGCGTGGTCTTAATATTTATCGAGAGAGGCTTGGTCCTGACCATACCGACGTTGCAACTGGTTACCATAACTTGGGTCGTATTTACCACGATTTACATGACCTTGAGCGCGCGAAGGAATATCACAAACGTGCTCTTGCTATTAACCTAAATGGGCTCGTTCCTTGTCATACCTATGTTGCAGCTAGTTATCATTACTTGGGTCGTATTCACTGCGATTTAGGTGACCTTACGCGTGCGAAGGAATATCATGAGCTTGCTCTTGTAACTGACCAAAAGACGCTCGGTCCTTACCATACCGAGGTTGCAAAAAGTTACCGTCACTTAGGTCGTATTCATCGCGATTTAGGTGATCTTGAGCGCGCGAAGGAATGTCATGAGCGTTGTCTTGCCATTTATTTTAAGAGGCTCGGTCCTGAGCATACTAAAGTGGCAGATAGTTACCATCACTTGGGTCGTATTCACCGCGCTTTAGGTGACCTCAAACGCGCGGTGGAATATCAAGAGTGTTCACTCGCAATTACCCTTGAGACGCACGGTCCTGATCATACCAAAGTGGTAGCTAGGTACCGTAGCTTGAGTAACATTTACCGAGATTTAGGTGACCCTGAACTCGCAAAGAAATATCATGAGAGAGCTATCAGCATTAAGAAAAAGAATCCTGGTGATAAACGTAACAGTAACTTAGAAGACCCTGATCTTGCGACTGAACATCAAGAGCCTTTAAAGGTTACGACGACTAATGGTCACTCAGGTCATGTTCATAACGAGCAAGGAGAGGATCTTGAGAAGTCCATTGAACATCAAGAACGTTCTGAAGCCGTCCATTTTCAAAATCAAGGCCAGCACTCTGACGTGACAACAACTGACTGTGGTGAGCTGTGTAAAATGTGTACCATACTTTAAAAAGATCCGCTTGAGCATAGTAACAGTCTTGACACTCTTGCGATTGTGATTCAGACCAGTCTTTCGTTAGCCGTAAAACAGCCAAAAACTTTCAGCAAGAGTTCAATCGCTAGGTAAAAAAAAGAAAAAAATACGGGAAATTTTTTTCACTTTGCTCGGTTTCCCTTGGAATATATATATTACATAACCCCTCATTAGGTCTCATTATTATTCACTGTCTGAAAAGTTGGTGGTGGCTTTAACCTTAGCTGATAACAATAACAAAACTTTTCAATACATATTCCCCTCAACGTATTCTCCTCAACATGTTTAACCTTTTCAGTGAAATAACACAAATCAAAATTTTGAATTACTGATGATTTAATAAACTTGATTTAAACACTTACAGTGCATTCTTTCAAGGATCTTAACATGCCAGAGTGGTCTATTTACAATCAATAGCGCAAATTACAGCCTAGCTAATAAATAATACCCAACTTGTTTACATTTCTCACGCTTTTCTTTAATTTTAAGGACAACTTCATAGTGTACAACTGTTAAAAGTAAACTTCCCTTCTTGGCCCTCTGTTTTAACATTTTTGGAGGGTGATTCGTCTAGAAATGAACATTTGGAGCCTTGTAACACCTCATTGAGAAACAGCTTCGCGTTCTCTCCCACTCTCTCTTTGGTAGGGATGAGGAGATCTTCACATCTCTGTGACCCGTCCAATTCATTATTAAATTTTCTGGCACTCCCTTTCCTAATCCTAAGGAGCATGCGGTGGCCCTGAGAGAGTGATCTGTGTGAAAACCTTCAATATTGGCTTGACTGCACAGATCCCGAACTACATTTCTCAACGTATTTTTCCCATCGGAGAGCGTGTGAACCAAACTTTATCGTCAACTTTGAATGACTTGAATTGAAGGAAAGATGGACCAGTTAATAGCACACTATCAGATCAACACAAGTGTTTTATTGACAAACAACTGTTTTGCAACAGCCTTAAGAGGCATTAGAGAGCTTTAGCAACTACGACGGCGACGGCTTAGAAAACGTCACACCAAAAGTGAATTCACGCTGCTTCAAACTTCTTCGTTTTTTTTTTTTTGCGATCCTGAAATGTTGGGTAATTCTTCTGGAGTCAAATTCTAAAGGACTGTATCTTCAGAAAGAGAAAAGCTAAATCGTTGTCTCCTGTTCACGTCTTTCATAAAACGCGAATTTATTAAGTGTTATGTTGACGTCGTTGCTAAACTTCCCTCTTAAGATCCGAGCGCGGCAACCCCGGCCAAAACATCGCACAGAAATTTTTTAACTGGATCTTCATCGCGAACTCAGTTTGTCAAATGAACCTTTGAATTCCTTTTTAAAAACATTTTTACTCGGAAATCCGAGACAAACCTCCCCGATGAAATTAATAAAATACCTGTACAAGTGACTAGATGGAGTTGTGTACCATATGTAGTCATTTTTGCATAAACAATACAGGAATGATTATTCTTGTACTGCTTACAACTGATTATTATGTGTATTAAATTTCCTAAAGTAATTCAATTCAATGTATACAGCTATTTCAAAACACTTTGTCGGAAGAAAGGAAAAAGTCTTAAAGCCAAGACCGCAAGGTAATGTGGGTTGTTTCAAATCCGTCGAGTTTGCGGGCAAACAATCACTCACTGAACTAGTCGCTGATTTTTATTCTTCATTTATACTGAACCATACTTATCATTTTAGTTTTTAGAAAAGCACAAGGTAAAATTACGTTTCAGTCTTGCTTATTCCCATCAGTTTGAAAGCAATTTTGTTCAGCTAATTAGCAAGGAAAAATGACATTAAATATTACATTTTATCAATTTGCATAACGTGGTAACGAGGTGGGCGAAAAAAATTTTATAAACAAACTTTTTTCCGAATAATTAATAATGGTTCCAACTCAAGAACTAATTAAAGTTCGCCAAAGTCTACTACAGTCAGGTAATATTTTGCACTACACCAGCAGGTGAGAATATATGGACAACCACATCGCCTTTATTCCACCTAGTTCAATTTTTTAAATGATGGCGATTCCTCTGGAAATGAATTCTAAAGGACTAGTTTTAAGTTAGAAACAAAAAAAAGAAAAGAAAATTGTGGTCTGCTGTTCACTTCCCCTATAAAACATGAGACATTTCAAGCCGTAATCGGGCAAAAACGGACACGGACAAAAATGCGTGATGCACGTGCGAATTAAGTTGTCGTTTTGCTAATTTAAATCTATTGTTGTTCACGGTCTCTTTTGTCGCAAATGAATTTTCTTAAGCTCCCTACTGTTTGAAGGCCCTCCAACCACCTCTGTTTTAAGAGTTGTCCAACGTTTAGAAATACTCTCACTTACAGAAAGACGTTCCATACTGTTCTCAGTGACATACTTGAGTGGCCGCAAAACTGCTATAGGACCTGTAGCGTTAAAATGGGACTCTTTAGAACTGAGAAGGAAATATCTTAGCCTAGTTCAAATGTATAAGATTATATTTGGTTACTGTGATATCAGTTTCCATCATTACTTTGATATTATTGGATTAACTCGAACCAGAAGTAAGCGTGAGTGTAAAATAAGGCCTAAAGTTGCCCGTACAAATTATTTTAAATATTCATTTTTTCATAGATATATTAATGATTGGAACTCTTTGCCTTCTGAAGTAATGTCACCTCCTAGCCTTCAGTCTTTTAAAGTTTCACTGATTAAGTACCTTCGCTCATAATTTACCTTAAAATACTAGGCATAGTGTCTTTAATATTAGTTTATGCATTATTATTAGGGATCTAGGTTTATAATTTATAGCCTAATTTATAGTCTTTTAATATATGTTTTATTATTGATTAATTAACTTTTTTTTCTTTTTTCTTTTTGGAGGGAATGTCTTAGCATGGGAATTTGGTTTCCCCCTACTACCGTCCTGTTCACCATTTTTGCATTTGTTTGATTGTATATATTAGTACTAGTTCATTTGTATCAGTTATGTATGGTTACGAACTGTGATTAAAGATTAAAGATGTAGCAGGTCATTATAAAAATCCCATATTACCTTTCGGTCTTGGCTTCAACTTTTTGCTTTTCTTCCGACAACGTTTTTGAAAAAGCTGTACATTAGAGGGCTGGAAAAGAAATTAATGGGTCTTAATTAAGTCACTTTAGGAGTTTTTTGTGGGGGGTGGGGGGGATCTGTGGCTAGTATTATCGAACATGGGTTATCACACAACTTTATGAGAAATCATACATTCTGGAAATATTGAAAACTAAAAAAGTGATAACTACGAGACAATTCGAACCTGTTTAAGAGTAGGCCTTATAAACATGCTTATTGCATTTTTTTCTCAGACTCATTAATTATCCATGAACTCAACAACTCGACCATCACGTCCGCTAAAATCCGTCACATGCTCTTGTTTTAAACCCTTGTAAAACACTGTCAAACTAAAAAGCCTGTGGGCGGTATTTGATTTCAGTCTCAGGGGAATGCGGGGCTGAATGTATTTTGTTTCACTGATATTCTTTACTTAAAAATTTCATCCTCATTAGTATTCTTTATATAAAAAATACTAATAAGGATGACATTTCATTTCATTGCACGTGACCTATGAATATTAATTATCAGCCTGACATCAACTGACACAACAAATGGTGGGTGAATATTTAATGTTCTTTCAAAATAACACACGCAGAACAGGGGTCTTTTCTGCATGAGCATGCGCGGCCGCTGAACAGGCGATGTGCATGGAGGCTCACCTCAGAGTCTGCTTTCATCAAAATGGCGCGTCTCAAAGTCATCGTCGCGATTATTTTTCTCGTTGGTCTTGGCGAATGTGCTCGTGATTTATCAAAATGTGTAGTTTGCAAAAAAACTGTAACATGGTCTTAATAAAAGCGAAGTAGACCGGCTTTAACATACACGAGCTACCATCAAATTTCACCTCCCCACTTGACCTGGACAACATTGCGCGTATATGTAGTGCCTGTAGGATTGCGCTAACCTCATCAAAGTCTAAACAAAGGGCCGAAACGTTTGTTGATGCAAGTAAACACTTTCAATTTTCTTCGTTTTGAAATGAGAAAGAAACTAAAGCAAAGAGCATCAAGTGTCCTGAGAGAAAAGTTTAGGTCTCTACGTTCTGAGATCAAACGCAGACTCCGCGAATGTAGGGAGGCATTTTTTGCAGATATGGAATCAAACTTAAAGTCGAACCCGAAACGCTTCTGGTCGATTCTGAAAGTGAAATCAAAACACAAAAACGTCCCTGAAATGATTACCATGGGAACCAGTGACAACTCAAGAGTCAAGGCCTCCACTCCAAGCGAAGTTGCAGAATTATTCAACCAGTATTTTGTGTCGGTATTCGCATCTGATCAGGGAACTCCAGCCCCTGAAAGGGAGAATGGTCAGTTACCAGACTCAGGCCTGTTCTTGACTGATGTAATTATCTCAGTCTCTGAAGTTGAACAAACCATGCTTAATCTTGATGCCAGTAAAGCACTGGAACAGACGAATTACCTGCCAAAATTTTGAAAGAAACAGCTGAAGTGATAGCACCCTCGCTTACCGAACTGTTTAACAAGTCGCTTAGGTTAGGCTGTCTGCCGGAGGACTGGAAACTAGCGAACATCGTTCCTGTTTTCAAAACAGATAATAAAGAACAAGCGGAAAACTACAGACCGATCTCGCTACTTTCTATTGTTTCCAAAGACATGGAGAGGTGCTTATTCAATGCTATTAGGTACCATGTTTTTAATCTTATCAGCGCATGTCAGCATGGCTTCATAGCTGAACGGTCTTGTGTAACCCAGCTTGTTGAAGTTCTAGACCAAATCGACACAAAGCTGGATAGAGGAGGACAAGTCGACATAATATATCTGGACATGTCAAAAGCCTTTGACACAGTAAACCACCCGAAACTCCTAAGGAAGCTACACCAGTATGGTTTTGGGGGAACCTGCTAACATGGCTAGAATCTTACCTGCACAATCGATTCCAGCGAGTGACTATATTGGGTGCAACATCAAGCCCCCTACCTGTAACTTCAGGGGTCCCACAGGGATCGATCCTAGGCCCCATGTTGTTCCTTCTGTATGTGAACTCTTTGCCAAATGCTGTTAGATCAAGTCAGATTGCCGCTTTTGCCGATGACACAAAGATTTTCAAAGAAATAACATCAACCCGCGATGCAGAACAACTTCAGGAGGACCTATCTAACCTGGTCACGTGGTCAGATTCTACTAGCCTAAACTTCAACTACAGCAAATGCAAAGCGCAGCGCATTACTAGGAAACTTAAACCCGTCATCTTTGTCTATCATATGGCCGGCTCTCCGCTTGAAGTTGTCTGTGCCGAGAAAGATCTTGGTGTTTACATCACGGATACATGAGGGGACACAAATCGCCTGAACTGTAAGTATCCTGGAGAGTCCCATACAATTTACTGTAACGTCGTTACAGTAAATTGTATGAGACTCTCCAGGATACTTACAGTTCAGGCGATTTGTGTCCCCTCATGCCTCACGTGGAATAAGCAGGTCAATGCGCAATGCGCTAAGACCAGCAGGCTCCTGGGATATATACGGAGAAATACTAGACTCGTCAAAAGCATTACGTTAGACGCTTGGCATACCTAACCCTAGTAAGATCCCATCTTGGCTATGCCACTCAAGTCTGGACTCCGCAGTCAATAGACCTGATTCGAAAGCTCGAGCGTGTCCAGAGGCGCGCTACAAAGTATATCTTGGACCTACCATTCATTTGTGACCAAACATATGGGGACAGACTAATGAATCTTAACTTATTACCGATCTCCTATTGGCACGAGTTTTTAGACATGATTTTCTTTTTCAAAGTTGTAACTGGAACATTTAAAGTTAGTCCCTCCGTTATCCCGCAAGTCCTAGTTACTCGCACTACCAGATCTAACAGCAACCGTAATGTCACTCACTTTATTTCAAGGAAATGTAATACTGTCACTTTTCAGAGATCCTTTTTTAATAAATCCACCAGAATCTGGAACACGTTAGCAAATGATCTTCAACTTTCATGCAACCTTCAGATCAGCCAATTCAAATCCATTATGTACAAGTACTACGTGGATGCCTTAGAACGTAACTACGACCCAGAGAACCCACGATCCTGGAAAACAATCTGTCCGTCATGTAACGTTTCACGTGACGTGTCTGTCCGTCTCCGTTGTTGTTTTTAATTGTCTCGTGTTAGTTTTACCGTTTCTTACATATCTTTGAAGCTCTGGGACCACTGTAATTGGCTCAACGCTGTTGTGGCAACCCTGCCTATTGTTTCATTGTTGTCTATTGTTTCATTGTTCATAAGGCGAAGCTAAAAAAATAAAATAAATAAGTGCGCAAAAGACGGTGTTGAGTTCAGCAGTGAATTACTATATGTTCTACAATTTTGACAGCACTTAAAAGCTGAAACATTAACAGCACACGAGACGTAGATTAGTCACCTGATGAGATGTTGGTGGTAGTCACTCTGTATGTCATAATAAATACAATAAATAGTTTATTCAAACTCTCTTGCAGTAAAAAAAGACTGAATTATCGAGTTAAATTTACAATAATAAGGCAATATCTAGAGTATAGTAATTTACAGATATAAAGTTAAAATGACAATTGAATCACTTAAAAAATTTAAATGTAAAGAAGTCCTCCACTCTCTTTGTCCTACAGACCAGCATGTTCCGGAAAAGATAATACTTTTGTGTTTTCTGCCTTAATTATAGTTAGGCGCGTCCAGAAGTGGGCTGGGAAGTAGGTGGTGCAGAGGGTGGCTGGGGGACTTCATTTTCGACATATATTTGTAGCACAGGAGTACTCTTCTATCATCTAACCTATCTAGTTTACCTAACTGTAAGGCATGAGCGTATGACTCTGCCTCGGGGTAGATTATGTTAAGCGTCCTTTTTTGCATTCGCTCTATGGCTTCGCACAGATAAGCAGGTATATTCTGCCACACTGGTACAGCATACTCTAAAACTGGCCGGACTGAGCTAAGGTATATCCTCAAGATGTTGGGTTGGCTCACCCTGGCTCTACGGAGAACTCTAAGGGGGTATAATTTCTTACAAGCTTTCTTAATAATGTAATCAACGTGACATTTCCACTTCAGTTCATTGTCCATAATAACTCCTAAGATCTTATAGGTATTGGCACACTCGATGACATTGCCGCCAATTATTATCGGGTTAATGAGACAATTAGAGTTGCGTAGGAAAATTATGAGCAATGGCAAAATTGTGGATGTCTGATGCCACTACATTAAGTAAGCTAGGGGAGTTCCTTGGAATTATTTCGAGAGCACTGGTGTCATCGACGTATTTGATGCGCAGCCTCCAGTCAGACAGCATTTTGTTCGTCATCACCGTAAAGAGGATCACACCCAGTTTAGTTCCTTGGGGCACACCTCCTTTTGGTGTTAACCAATCTGACAGAGTCTTCCAATTCTAACTGCTTGCATCCGGGATGTCAAGAATGCCGCGTCCAAGATAAAAGGACTGGATGAACTTCAAGATCTGCCAGTTCTTGCATCAATATTGAATGATCAATTAAATCAAACCCTTTAGAAAAATCTGCGAAGAAAATCCGAGCTGACGCCTCACCACTATCAACTGCCTCGTAGATCGCTTGAAGCATAAATATAAGGGCATCTGTCGTAGAATGCCCCTTGCGAGAGAACTGACAAGGGTCAATTTTACCTTCCAACTGGGGTAGGAGTCTGAAACAGGTAAAGCCCTCCATAACTTTTGCCAAAGTACAGGTAAGAGATAGAGGTCTTAGATCTTGATCAATAAGAGCGGGTGGAGACACCTTAGGGATAGGTGTAACAATAGACGATTTCAGAAGAGTTGGTATGTACCCCTCCCTTAGAGACTGGTTGCAAATGTCACAAACGAGGGGGGCTAACTCCAAAGCAAAATCTTTCAGAATCCGGTTAGGTATGTTGTTAGGGGCGACTGCTTTCGAAGTCTGAAGTGAGGACAAGGACTTGTATGCCTCATACTCTGAAATTAATAATTCATCAGGAACAGATAGCGGGGGCACTCCCTGACACAGAGGTGGGAAATAGTCAGTCAGCCCAACAAAATAGCTATTGATCTTATTTGCTAAACGCTTGATATCCGTGTATTTATCAAGGAACTAATGATACCACTCCTACTTAGCAGCCTGGCCAGCTAACTTATTCATATCCCTCCACCGTTTCCTGGGATTCACATGTTCGACCTCAGCAACCTTTTCCTGATAGTAGTGGTGTTTTGCTGTTTTTATTGCACTTTGAACTTTGTTTCTCCAATGACGATAGGCACCCGAGTCCTTTCCGTGTCTAGAAAATGCAGATTGGCGTTTACCAATCCACATTTTGATCTTACTAGTTATCCAAGGGTGGTCAGTAGGTGTTTCTTTGAGATCTGCGGAAGAAAGATACTAATGGCGCCATCAAGTTCTGATGAACAGCTGGAACTTTTGCTCACACGAAGAGACATTGAGAACTGGGGTCCCGTCCTTTTGAGTTATCCATCTTCCGAGAGCACGCCACGCACTATCTCGCATATCACGCACAACCGATTTCTCCGTTGTGTGGGTAGTGATAGGAGCTGATACTGGTTTAGCTAAGATAGTATAATGATCCGATGATCCGACCTTTGGAAGCTGTGATAGAGTAAATAGCTTGGATCTGTAAGTAAAAAATCAGTCGAGCGTGCCAGTATCGCGAGTTTTGAAGGATACAAGTTGTTTCAGTGGGTTCACCCCGGCAATGTATTTTGCTTGAAACCCAGTTGAAGTAGGGTTAAAATCACCAGTTAACACAACAAGTGCATTGGGTTGCTTCAACAGCAGCGCATCAAGGTTCTTTTGTATATGATCACGAAGAATAACATTCTTGGGTTCGCGGTTGCTGGTCGAGTGATAGATAACACCTAAGACAATTGATGTTATTTGCCTTGGCAAACTATGAGGCCTCATTGAAATCCACAACGACTCTATTTCCTCTTGATCACAGGACAGTAATAATTTACACGGTATTTTCTGGTCTAGATAAATACACACTCCACCTCCTGTAGTATAAATATGGTCCTTGCGAAATAGATTGAATCCAGGAATAGCAACGTAGGAATCTGGAATATCAGTAGACAACCAAGACTCCGTTATGCAAATTGCCCCAGCAGAATTCAATTCTGCAATTTGTTGGATCTCTTCTACTTTCTTGGGCAGTGACCTGACATTGGTCGATAGTATAGTAGGTATACCGTTACACCTTAGCTCGCGCAAGCTCAAGCAAAAAAGACCCCTGTTCACACGCAGTAAATTTACTATTGCAAAAAATTAAACTTTGTTCTTTCACCAATTTAATCAGCCAAAAGTTCAGTGACACAGCGGTAATATTGGCTATAGCAGTGTCCAAGCGTTGCACTCAAGACTTGCCGGTTGTGAATACGCAAGGTTCGAGTAGTGGATTTTTGTTTACCTATCATTCGACCATTCCAGAAATTTTTTTGAAAGAATACTTTTTCAATTGAATAGCTGACTTTGGGGTACCATTTTCAATTAACCTCCTCTTTTCCTCGGCATATTTAGGGTTCCAAAAAGCTCTGGAACAAGACGCTATGCCCTCTTCGGTTAATGTCGTTTGTAGACTGGAAAATTTCTAAACACGTCTGAGATTTGATTTTCTTACATAACAATTTCATACGTAATGTGTTTTTCGTATGCTAATTTCCAACCTTCACAAAAGCTTCATTGTTATTAACTCCATTGAGACACGCTTTTCCAGGAATGTTTTTGAAGCCGTTCAATAAACGCGGGTCGGGTTTTATCAGGGGCACCCAACGAGAATATAGTTCAAAACCACTTAAACATAGCGTTGTTAAACGTATTTTAGTATTTAAACGGTAGACATAGGCATATTTTTATCCCCTAAAAATTTTTTATCTGTTCGGATTTCCTAGCTGAAAGTCTAGTGATCCGAAAATTATAGGGATCAAAACTTACCTTTTCGAAAATTTCAACCAGAAAAAAGGCTCCCGAAAATTCTAGGTGACCTTTTAAGGGTAAAAATCCGTTAAAAATGGGGAATTTAAACCATTTTTTAGATGTTCGAAGATCCTATGAGAGGCAGGCAAGCAAGAAATTTTACAACAAATGTTCCGAAAATTCTAGATCTCAAATCGTCTTCCGAACAGATAATATTTCCTAAAATTATCGTTGGGTGCCCCTGGTTTTATTGGGGTATAAAGCCACCCCAATAAAACACTCCCGCTCGTTTATTGAACATTACTTCACCTTCTCGTTGTAGTCGTCGTCGTCGTCAGATCTTAACGTCCCTAGTTATTCCATCTGTAGCTCAATCATTTCACCTGCTATATTACTTACGCGTCTGAACTCGGTTACTTAAGATGTAACCCGGCATTCAAAATGGATCTCAACTTAACAATACAATTGATAGTGGCCATCAAGTAGGGGTGGTGGAGTCACCGGGCGCCTCTGAATATGAAATAAAAGATTTACTCTCACAAACTATAAACAAAGATTCACACAACGTTGCCAAACATAAAGGAGGATGGCTAAATCGCGTGGGTAGGTGGGTCGTGGGTCGTGGGTCGTGCGTCGTACTTCGTGCTTCGTGCGTCGTGCGTCGTGTGTCGTGCGTCGTGCGTCGTGGGTCGTGGGTTGTGGGTCGTGAGTCGAACGTGAGTATCGAGTGAGTACTTCGTCTTACGTGTTTTAACACTTAAAAGTCCACACGTAATTTTTGAATAAAGCGAGTCCGGTGAATTTCTTTTCCTCCGAATATCAAAACGGTTTGATGTCTGTGAAAAGTAAGTCAGAGAGTATCCAGAATGTAAAGATGTTTAATACTTTTTTGTTAGAAAGTCTTGATGCATAATGCAAAGATTAGCTAATTAGTAGCGTGGGAACACTCTCATATGATTGGCAAAGAACTAATTTTGCCCACTAGAGTACAAGCACCAGTCCTGCTACTTTCATTATTTGTTAGTCGGAGCGGCCCGCATTTTTTATCACAACTTTTAGTACCAGAGGAAATTTGCTAGCAGAGGTAAGGAAAATTCGCGCAAATTATTAACATTAAAGGTGAAAAACCGGGTACGCGTGTTGGGTGTAAAGGTGTCAAAAAACAAACCAAACAGGAATATGTTCACGACATCAGTTTCATAACGAGATTATTTAATATCGTCTAAGAATAACTTACAGAAAAAGCCCCGAAAATTGAGGGTACGAGCATTTTCACACCCTGTGATTTTCCCTAGAAGTATATGTACCCGGGCCTACGAGCAACTGTGCTCAGCTCAAGGTAACACATACTGCCACTAGATCTGTGATTAGACTCAAAGGTAGAATTGAGGTGTTTAAATGGTGATGATTGGTCACAATTTGTTTTATGGAATAGTCTTCCCTAAACGTAGTGTCTAATTTGGTCTAAAAACATACTGGAAGGTTTTTTTCCAACGACATAGAATGTGAAATAAAAGCCGCGATTATCTTAGCATTTTTTTTTAACCGGAAGTGGTTTTCTTGGACGCATGTGCTTTACTGAATTTTATCGGAGAAACTTTTTCATGAATGCGAAGGGTCGTGTACAGGAAGTAGGGGACGACGCACGACGTACGACGCACGACGCACGACGCACGACGTACGACGCACGACGCACGACCCACGAAGCACGACCCACGACCCTTTACCCACCCACCCACGCCAATTAGTCAATCTCAACATAAAGCATTGCATAGCCACTTGATCAACACAGAATTAAGTGCTTAGCAGTTTTGTTTTCAATCCATTAACACAAAGGCAGTCATTGGTTATTGTGTACCCTGTCTAGCTGGCAGCTCTTTTCCTCTTTCCCACCTGGCCTTCACGCCAGTACTCAGGCTCCTAAATCACCTCCTCATTTCTTATCTAATCTCTAAGGAAGCTCGAGTTAACGTTTTAATAGCGTCTTGCTTTGTTGTAAAATTAAAACCAAACACAACTAGATTTGAAAATAGATATCTTTCTAAGAAAACCCGAAAAGATCTTAAATGGCAAAGCTCACAGCATGCTGAACAAAATATTCCAATAATTTCTTTCTCCTCTCTTAGCAAACCTTGCTTGCAGTAAATCGTGCGGATGAATAGCGTCTTGGGGGTTCCTTATGTTACTATTTTGTTGTTGTGTTTGTTGTTCTCTTTGTCTTGTTCAACCAGATGCAAGATCGGCTGCGAGATCTGATCTGGCGATGACGAACCGCGTTGCCAACTGCCTACCCTTTAGTAATGAATCTCTTTTTAGGGGCTGGGGGTAACGAAGTCTCTGTCATCGAGACTGGGCTCCCTCGCCTCGATCATTTCAGACTCAGTGTTGAATAATTTATCTACCGATAAATGTAATTTGTGGCAAAATAATAAATTGTCAAATGATTGTTTTGGGGCTTGTCTACTTTTATCGATTTACTTTTATAATCGGTAAAATGTTTGTTATTGATTGTTAGTTGCATTTTACGAGTGCTTTTATCGTATTTATTTATAGTAAAATGTACGCCTGAGCACGAATCTTTATTTCGGAACTGCAGGACGCCTTCAATAGCCGTTGGTGCTTAAACAATCGTTTCTTATTTGCAAAACTGTTTAAATAATTTATTGACATGTAGACTGGACGCTATAATACAAAAGTTATTGTTTAATAACAATAGAGGGTAAAAGGTAAAAACAAACAACCGGACTGGGAAAGTTTTTGTTCCTCGCGTTGTTTGTCCCAGATACCTCTTAAACGCCTGCTGAACTGGCTAAACTGCTCTCCTCATCCTTTGTTAAACTGCTGTTATTGAGTAAATTAAACATTATGCTTTCCAGACTGGCTGCCGAAGAACATTTTGCACCAAAACATATCACTAACGTCATCTTAGTTTTTTAAAATACATAGCTTCTTTAGTTCGTCAGTCTGCGGGGCACCTTGAATAATTGTACCACTCTCAGTGGCTAAACAATGAACTTCTCACAGGTGTAAGGCAAAATGTGCGACTGATTTTTCATTAAATATTATAACATAGAAAAACCTTTCATTTTTTTATGTTTTAAGCCGACTTTGAACGAATGCTAGCATCAGTTTAGATCTCTCCTTATCAAACTCTTATGTCTTATGCCTTAATTAGGTAATTATAATAAGCTAAACCTATTGGTTTCACGATTTCTACAAGCTATCATCCTCACAAAGGCTTTATGATAAAATCTGCTCATTAAACCATAACAGACGGGATGCAGGGCGCTTGGTAAACAAGTCAAAGTAAATACAAGCCTCCTAAATATGTGACGAGGAGGCCAGTACACAAAGACCTTAACTCGAAATTCTAACAAGAGAAACTGAACCTGATATGGGATATAACATACTACGAAAATCATCACCAACACAAAAACTAATTTCATTATATCATTCTCTAGTTCTAAGGTATTCTTATCAGTCGTGTTTGATACTTGGCTGCTTGGTAACAATTTTTCAGAATTGAGATGCTGCATTCCAGACTGAAGCTTAAGATTATTGCTGTTCTTTGCATTCTTGTTTTGTGTAATGTTTAACAACTCGATTTTCTCTTGCTTAAGATGGCCTGTTTGACCTGCTTGTATCGCATGTGGGTCTTCTGAGCAAACAGAATATCGAGTCAAAGTTGACATCGCCTTGCTCTGCTCGTTCCGAATCCTTTGAATTACAAGAATGTGTTCACCGATTTTCTTTCTGACCAACGAGTACGATATAACCATTATCACAAACGGCAAAGCAAAGTTTATAACAAAAAGAACCACCGAATAAACTTTCAAATAATGGGTGAATCCTTCTGGGAACACTTCCGCGCAGAAGCCAAACTCGCACTGGTCGCCCCACGATTGCAAGACACGAAAATGTCCCGCAGGAAAAGACACACCAATAGATCCGGCCCAACAGATAAGTATAACACACCACGTTTGTCTAGGAGTTGGTTTTGGGATCATAGGCTTAATAAGCAAAACACATCGGTAGACAGCAAGAATGGCCAGTGACGCTGTGATAACTAGAGAACTCGTTACCTGTAGAGAGGGGAGAATCTTGCACATGGCAGTACCAAGCTCCCAAGACCAGGGCGGTTCATGTGCGTGGAACATGAATACTACACAAACCATGTTGATAATTTCGGCAAAAGCCAAGTTGCTGACTAAGTAATGTGCGATCGGTTTGGTTCCGGTGTGTCTCCAAACTGCTCGACACACCACATAATTTCCAACTAAGGCGAGAGCTGCTATCAGACTGAACAAGACCGTGCGGATTATTCGTAATGCTTCGGGTTCAGGAGTGAACGAAAAGTCATCTGCTTCGCTTGACTTATTGACTGTGTTAGTGATACAGGCCATGTTCACGAGAAAGTGGCTAAGGATTTTGATACACAGCCAAAACCATGTTCACATTTCGTTTCATTACTCGCTCGTGATCTACACGAGAAAGCAAGTCATGATATCTTGAGTAAAAACGATTGCGAAGTAAATTGAACTTAAATTGCAATGTAAACTGACTTGTTTTTCCTGACCTGAGAAGACCCGGCGAACATTACACCGCTGTTAATAGATCTTTTATCTGAAAAATACCGGATACATTCATGTTTGCCTCCGGCAAAGTGCAATTTGCAGGGTATTTATGTTTTTATGTGGAATTAATGAGGGGGGTTCATTAGAATTCCATTATCATTTAGCGTTTTTAGAATAAATTTCGCAGTCAAAGATAGTGTTGAAAGAATTTAACGCTGGGTAAAAAGGAAAGCGCAGTTTGTATCAAAGTGCAGTCAACTCTTCGATAAGTCACCACAATAGGCGCGGTTTAGGGCGCTTTCTTACTTTCGTTAAAATTCGGATCCAAAGTACGCTTGCAATGAAAAATTTATTACTTTTGCTCACACGGGGCGTCTTATTAATGAATATATATACTCTTTCAGATATATGATGGCGACTTCGGTGGCCTTTAAAACCTAATAAATTAAAAGAAAACATTATTTAGAGAAATCGGTAATACAAAAAAGTTCATGGGTGTTCCTTATGGAAAGAGGCAAAAACAAATCAGTTATAGAAAAGGAAGGGTGACTGGATTTAAAAATTAATCTAAAGTATAAAATTTTTATCAGTTGATCAACAAAGTAACAAAGTTTCTATTAAACCATTTAACACCCTTATCGAAGATATTAATTCAAAAATTTAAATAATCTTCTTTGGTGCTAGGCTAAGTATATGTTTTGTAATTAATGAAATCCTACGAAAGTTTCAGTGTCGTTTCACCTGTTTCAACTGTCAATCCAAAAAGGGGGAGGGGGGGGTAATTGGATTAAAACTGAAAATCATCCTAAGTATACATATAGTTTTATATAAGCTGATAAACATGTAATATACGGTTTTGACTTCCTCACCAACACAGCACGCAGGTTTCATTTGAAACCAACTCCCTTATCTATGATATTAGTCTAAAAGTGTAAATAGCCTTCGTTAGCGTTGGTGCTTGGCTGATTACTTGTTTTAATAAATCCTACGAAATTTTTTGTGTCGTTTCAACTGGCGTCCTTCAGCGTAAGGTAAAGGCTTAACTTCTTACGTGAAGAGATTTTTACTTCAACGATTTTGCCAAATAATGTGTGGAAGTGAATAAAATAAGAAAACGCCTTTAACCTTGTCATTTGGCCTTAAAACATATGTTTTTGTTATAGAAACGATAGGACATGAAATAATTCTAACGCAAACACGACGAAATGGCGGTCCTTAAGATAGCACAACATGCTGCGAGAATTGCCAGATCTGAAATGGCTTTTTCTAATCAAATTTTAAGCGTTTGTATCCAGAAGTGGCTTATATTTACTTAACAGCTAAAACACAGCTTTTATCGCATTTGTGGTTTGGTCCAATTTGCCAAACATTTTGAACCTTTCGCGGTCGTTCTTTTTAATCGTAGAGCAGTATGATGACTGTATGAAGTCACAACAAGGATGGAAAATAGTAACGTTTTTCAGTCATTCAGTAATTAAGCAATAAAAGTTTATCTTTAACGATCCCACCCTCCAGAATCATTTTTGGCCTGCGGGCAAGTCTGGCGCTCACCAAAAGCCGGGAAATTAAGATCTTGGCTCTTACAGGGGGCCTAATTTGTACATGCTGGCTCTTAGGTCTTGTCTTAGGTACTTCCAGTGAAAGTTTGCTTTGATACCAGCTACTGAACCAACTTCCCTTTTGTATAAACGGTCGTTGTCATTTCTAAGGATCAATGTCATCACTGGCAACCGGGGGGGTTAGCCTTCCGTCAGAGTAGACGTAGGTATGTCAGATATGTGCTCGGGACTATGTCATGCTATTTGCTATTTTTTTTAAAAAACCAAAGCGCGTCCTCGAATCAATTGCATTCCAAAAACAATGGGCCAGTTTTGTTATTTAAGACTATCTTTAGGCATTGAAACTGTTTCCTGTCGTTTGTTGCTACGGATAGCCTGCGAGCAAGCTCTCCTATTTAGGCGAGCGAAGCAAGCCGCGCGAGAACGCGCGAGCTTCCGCGTCTCTTCTCGCGTGCCACTCGCGCGTCTACTCTTCACGATATTCCTAAATGGAGAGCTTGCTCGCAGGCTATGCTACAAATGGCAAGGATGGACATGGATTAATGTTTGAAAAGCTTAGATCAACTTTTTCCGGTTTTAATGCAAAAATCACGACAACATTATTATGGTTAGTACTCCCTGATAAAATTTGTCTGATATCTTCTTCATATCTCTAAAGGAACAATTCTTGTATATGGATAAAGGTACTAAGGAATTACTTAAGCACAGTTATATCCCCGCCATGTGACATTAGCCTTTGGCTGAACAGGCGGCTGTCTGTTACCCTCGACCGAAGGCCTGTTAACGGGCTAACGTGGAAAAGTTCCTTTAAAATCAGACATTTAAAAAAAGTCTCCAGGAGAACGAGGTACTGAAAAGTTGAACTTAGGATTAAGGTTTCGGAAGTGGCTAGAATCGCGTATTATGCATAGATCAGCTACGAAAGACAGTTATTATTACCTTTACCTTCGCTCAGTTTTAGAATTGTGGCACTGAATCGGGTTGTGGTGGAGACTAAGATTAGCATACGAAACGTCCTGGGTCGTTTCTGGGTAGTATTGTGTGTTTGACTTCCTCATCAATAAACCATCAAGCTATCTATTAAAACCCACCCCCTTATCAAAGACATTAGTTCAAAAATATAAATAGCCTTCGTTCAGCGAGCATGAGTTTTATTTGGGGCTTAACATTGATAGGTGCACAAAGTGGGAGACTAAGATTAGCATACGAAACGCCCTGGGTCGTCTCAGTGGGTAGTCGTTTGATTTAGTTATGGTTTGAAAATTTTCAAAGTGTCTTTAAAATGGCAATAACCAATAATGACGGGAACATTTGCAACGACTATGCAAAGAAATTGCTTTATTGCAACAAAAATATATGGATGAGCAGGATTCATACAGTCTGACGTTTTGTTGCAAATGTCATTTGTCCAACTTCCTCTGACCAAAAACAACGCCCAAACAGGGTTAAAAAACGGACCATACATAATAGAGCCCATAAGGCCGAATAACCCTTGAACTAGAAAAATGACTAACGAAGAAAGCAGCCTAGAGATCAGGGCGGCAAATTTTAAACGGAGTTCATCCTGTGCCATTGTCACGTGTAATGACTGAAATGGAAATTGACACATCATTTCAGTTGTCACCTCTTCTTGTTGGTTACGGCTGCATACCATTTTTGACCGAGTCATTCTTTTTTTATTTAGCATCTAAATAAACCGGACACAGGTGAACAATTCAGAAAGGTCGCGCTGAGATAACTGAAGAAAATGGCATTAAATATCCTGAAAAGGATTCTTTTCACCTCAAAGTTTCTCATTAAACTCACCCATAAAGATTAAAATACTAAATAGGCATTTTACAGAGCTCTGATATTTTAAATCGTGCTCCGAGCACACTTTTGTCAATCTGACAATTAAAAAACATCGTGGCTGATTTATAAAGGGTTGTACATCAGTTAGATTACATGCTATTCGTTTTGTTAAGTTAAGTAAAGGAAAGATTCGACATTGCGCATAAAAGCGGTGGCAGCCTGTTCCAGGCGTTCAGATCGTGGGGACGGCGTGAAGAGATGTGAGCTTCTCTTCCACCTTATTTTGCCACCTACCCCTCCCCTAAGCCAGCATTAACACTTACTTCTCACTTAAGGCAAAGTGATGTCTTAGGGGAGGGGTAGGTGGGCAGTTTCCCAGAAACGTATAGAGACCGGTGGTCCCTTATCTTTTCCTTCTCTCTTATTTCGCGCCGCACTCCACTATCCCGTAAACGCCAGGAACAGGCTAAAGCGGTGGGAAGGATGTCACCTTCAAGTATTACACACACTACATGACCACTTATCATCTTGACTGTGAAACTAAGCAGCTGAAAGCTTTTAGTTAGCGAAAGATGATTGTGCTTTATGGTGTGTGGGTTCTTTTTATAGAAGTACCCCCATTCAGACTCTCTCATAAGTATGTTGTTTTAACTACAATGAATTACATCATCCTATTTTTATGGGTCTGTTGTAAATCACCTATGTGGTCAAAATATGGACAAAACAGATGTTTCAAGACGATTTCCAACATGGAGTCGTTGCACGCAATTTTCAGTTCAGCTTTTTCAGACTTTTCAGACATCTCTCTTTTTTTTTTTTCATTTTTTGCTGCACACACCTAAGAAAGACGTCTGTGTAACGGGACAGTCCACGCCTGACAGCATTAATCCAGATGTTCCCTTAAAATTTTTCACTAGATAAAAATCTAGCGGAAATTCTGAGCGATTAATCCCTTCTATGCGTAGCATGGCAGCTCAGTTAACTTTAGCATTTTCTTTTTTCTCTCTCCAACAACGTAATTTAACGTATTTTGTGAAATTATTTGACCAATCCTGTTACAGTATAGTCAGTGTGATCTTGAAAATTTCAGTATCCTGTTTTACAGAGAAACAAAACGTACATAGCTTTTCAACAGTTTGTTGGCCAAAAGAACTTTTTTAAAAGTTCTTTTGGCCAAATTTTGATCTTAGGGAAGAACTTTTTTAAAACAATCTTTTGGCCAAATTTTGATCTTAGGGACTAAAGGGTTAAAACCCTTTAGTCCCTAAGATCAAAATTTGAATTCTCATTTGTTGCCCCTAGAGTCATTTCCTACAGAGGTAATGGGGAGAAGTTGATAAAATATCAAGAAAATTCATCTCGTGTGATCATGTCCGTAATTCTCATCTGTTTTACAAAGCATTGATATTATAAGGAGAAATTTGATGCTGATCACTCTTAGGGCTCAAAGGGTTAAAAAGGGGATTTTTTAAAAACAGTTTTGCTTTTTTTCTATACATGCAATTTTTCCGTCTCGCTAAGATAAAACTGCTCCTCCTTGCCAAAAAAAAAAAAGAACAAAAACACAGAAACTCTCATACAAGGCCTATGTCAAGGCGTTTTCAAAAATACGTTTCTCAGATCTGTAGGTTTTGTTGACTGCTTGTCTGTAGCCGCTGCGCCTTTGCAGCGGAAAAATTACATCCCCACCCGATTCAAGACACGCAAATGTCAATTCCGATTAATCTCTTCTTTTTTTTGGATAAACTTGTACACTACCAATCGCTTACATTGCAGTCCATAAACTTATAAGTAAGTACCAAATCCCCAGTGTTACTTCATATAACAGGTATAGAGGGTCCTCTAAAGGGTTCATCGTGATTATATGCCTGTGTATTTGAATAAAGTATTATTAATATTATCCATCTTGGCATTCCGATCCACATTTTCGCACAATTTCGTAATCCTGATGGTTTTATTTTCGGCATCCCGCGTCTCGTACATCCTTTTAATCCCGAACATCACCTCACTTTTTGCTTAAAAATCCCGAATCCCAACCTTCAAATAAGGGGGGGGGGGGGGGGGGAATCCTATTGAGGCAGGACCCTCGGAATAGAAATCATTTGTACACTTATGCACTGAACTGTGTGCTTGCACTGCACAACTAAAAAATTACTTTGATCGAAATTTACACTAGGGGCGCTTTCCATTTTTTGCTGAAAAACCATCTCCTTTGTGCATACTACCGATCTAGGATCTGACCGTGATGTGGCGGGATAGTTTTGATTAAAAGGGAAATTCTCATTAACACGGGAATGGTCTGGCCGGTCAGTTCTGACAAATGGAAAGCGCCCCAAGTTTACAGTCCACTTCTCAAATGAAAAGATTACAAGAACAACAACACAACGTAACACACACTGACAAGAAACTGGACCAACGATTGATTTTATATATATTTGATATATTTACAAGCTCTCGGAAAAAGTACTGCGTTTGCTTTAATTCCAGTTGACGTGAGGACCCTATTGTAGATTGCTGTCACTGATCAGAAGTCGAAAAAATGACTACACTCTTTCAGTGACATACAATCATTTACCCTAAAAGCTTACGGACCTATCTATCACATGCAGCTATTAAATATAACCATTAGAAAATGGCCCACTTAGCAAGAACGTTTATGGCATATTATTTTACGGGAGGATTACGATAGGGTTCCAAGTGGGTCATGCGCCCACTTATATCCGCCCATGTACTTCTTTTGACTAATATGCCAAAAAATATTTTCCGAAAAATCTCTACAGCTTTTTCCCGAATGAAAAGTAGTCCATCAGCAATTTATCGCTTAAAACAACTTATAATTAAGCTTGTTATTTCCGATTTCTACGTTTCTGGCCAGTGGCCATATACTCGGCCAATGAATGAAACAACTCGACAATTGTTAGACAAATCCTCATGACGCTTAAACTGAACTAAAAGTAGCGATTGAAGAACTCTCTCTAGATGCCGGTAGTGAAACCTGTATAGTTGAACACCAACGGGCGGTATAGCTATAGTATCTGCTTAATATTATATTTTTTCTCAAAACAAAATAATCCCATTATTTAGACGGGGAGGCTACGCCCCGAGGTCCAACCTCTTAGCTTTTTATATCAGTCATGGCACAGTTTTAGACAGAAATAGTACCCCTTTCGTATACCTATTGACAAGTGGTATCCCTTTCACACGCCTATAGTTTAGACCTTTGCATCCCTTTTAATTGCTGTAAATGCTATGTCTTTTAAATATCAATAAATCACAAAACCAGAACGTATTGTCGACTTTTTGACCGCCTTACAATACATCTGTTAGCACTTTTAGGCCTTTTTACAAACCGAAATGACAGACTTCTCTCCATTTCATAAACTTGAAGCCTAAAAGGGTACCACTTTCTGGCCTAGCCCTCCCCCCCCCCCCCCTCCCCCCTTGTGGGCCATTATAAGGGCTACGCCCGAGCCCTAGCAGTAGTACCCGCTTCTAATGAGCATTTTGAGTTTTGTATCTTCTACAAGCTATTATCCTTATAAAGGCCTTATGATAGAACTTACTCATCATTCCGTAGCACAGGGGGTGCAGGGCGCTTGGCAGACAGGTTAGGGTAAAAATAAGCCTCCTAAGAATGTAACGAGGAGGCCAGAAAAAAAATGCTTCAACGCGGAATTCCATTACAAGGAAATAAACCTGATATGGGATGTAACAAATTACAAAGACTAGCACCAAAGCATAAATCATTTTTAGGAGGTCGTTTTCAAGTTCAAATGCGCTGTTGTCGTTTTTCGTAACTGTCTGAACGTTTGGTGAGTTCTCAGTTTGGTTGGTCTCTTCTTTCAAGGTGACGTACTTGTCATGGCTTTCCCGTTGTTGTCCTCTCTCCTTGACTTTTATGTTGCTGGTTGCAATATACTCGAGCTGTATTTCTTCATGGTTTTGGTCACTTAATTGGCTAAAAACCATACTTTCTCTTTTCGTCGATTGTGGCTCCTCTGCGGTACACACAGAGTTCTGAGTAACAGTTGACAATGCGGCCTTGTTTTGCTCATCCCTGAGCCGTTTTTTGACAGAGATGTGTTCTCTGATCTTCTTATCGACCAGGGAATAAGAAATTGCCATTATTACAAGTGGCAAGGCATAGTTCACTACGAATAGGACGATCGAGTAAATGTCCTGATAGTGTTCAAATCCTTTGGGGAATTCTTCCTCACAGAGCAACTCGCAGTTTTCGCCCCATGGTTTTAAGACGCGAAAATGCCCCGTAGGAACCGACAGACCAATAGATCCCGCCCAACAGATAAGTATAACACGATACGTTTGTCTGCATGTTGGCTTGGTGATCATGGGTTTAATTAGCAAGACGCATCGGTAGACAGCAAGAATGGCCAGGGATGCTGCGATAACCAGAGAACTTGTTACTTGTAGAGGGGGGAGAATCTTACACATGGCACTCCCAAGCTCCCAAGACCATGGTCGTTCATATGCGTGGAACATGAACACTATACAAACCATGTTGATAATTTCAGCAAAAGCCAAGTTGCTGACTAAGTAATGTGCGATCGGTTTGGTTCCAGTGTGTCTCCAGACAGCTCGACACACCACATAATTTCCAACCAAGGCGAGAGCTGCTATCAGACTGAACAAGACCGTGCGGGTTATTCGTAATGCTTCGGGTTCAGGAGTGAACGAAAATGAGCTGTTTGAGGCGTTGGATGCAGAAATGGAACACATCTTTAGAAACGTTCTAGAACATATGTCGATCTCTTAGCTGTTACAGGTGTTGGATGTTGATGCTGTTCTTTGGTGGAAGCCACTGCTCTTCAGAACTGAACAGTGCGGTGAAAGCGTAGCTTTTTGCCCTAACACTTCTGTGGTCTTTTGGCTATCCTTCTTTCTCTACTGCGAAGACTTTATAAACAGCAAAAGGCTTACCAGCACCTGCGTAAGGGAAGTAGATGTATTGAGTGGTCATTTGGTGTTAAGTACCGGATTCTTTGATCAGTGCCTCTGAGTAAAAGCTCTGTATGAGGCCATTTGTATGCCATTTAAGATTTTACAAAACCTTTTTGTATTTTACTTTAGGTTTTTTTTAAAAAAAAAGTTTGTTTACTGAGATGACATGTCATTATTCTGCATCGAAAACGAAAAAGGCCTAACTATTGAGGTAGTTTTAATCAGTCGGTGCAGCGGAAGGTCTTAAAAATGACAGGATACATTTTATGTTCGCCTGACTCGCCTTCGAAACGAATCATTTAGCTGGTTGGCTCATTTGAACTCAATCAAATATCTTTTTAGTCAATATTCTCCGGCTTTGTTTGACAACAAAAAGAACTTTCGCAGTTACTGCAACCTTGAAAAGTGGTAGGAATTCATAATAAAACATGGTAGCTTTTTACCTTCATATCATAGATGCTGCCGTCTCGGAAACGTTAAATATTTCTTGAATTTTAAATAGAAACCAAAGAACACAGTTTCTAGTTATGATAGTCATTTCGTCAAAACATCTGCATATTATCTTGTATTCTTCTCACCTAAGCTTCGATGACCATTGTTAAGATCATGGAAATGATATTCCCGATTTCAAAGTCAAAGCTATAACTAATGTGAAAATGTCTCTTTTAATATGTTAAATAAAGTTCAAACAAGACCCCAGGGGTCTAGAAACGTTGTTGTATTGGTAATCAGAACGAAATTTGGACATGTATAAAACGTTTGGATTTGATGTTTAAAGTTACGAGCCAATTTATATTTTGGTTAAGTACGTAAATAAAACTACAGGTAAAATTGTTTACACTTTTCGGTCAGGGCAGGTTTGATCTTCCTCTAGTTTTTACATTTAAAAAATTCAGTTTTCAATTCTGGAAATTTCAAAGTTTTTCTTAATAGAGGGTGACAGCATTTGCTGCCATCATAAATGACTGTTCGTGGTCTGGTGAGTCTACAATAACAGAATTGCTTGAAAGTAATTATTTTATTTCAAAAAGCAGCGGCTTTCGACGCCTCTAGGACGCCTTTTAAACAGATTACTATTATTTATTTTGGAAAATTCGAGTGATTGAAAATTTTGTTGATGTGTTTCAATTGGAAATTTTTCCTTTAATGTCAAAAATCCTACCCAAATATTACAACAGCTATTGACCCACCAACGTAAACCTCTGTGGACCTTACGTTCTATTCTTGACAAGGCGCATTAAAACCGAGGGCTTACATGACGTATGACTTTTTGAGAGAATATAGTATTTCTCGATTGTAAAACCCTTCACTAAGATGACAGTCTCCTTTTTATTTAAGAAAAGAAGAAAAATAAAACGCGTAACAGGTAACCTGTGTAGAAAAAAAGAAACGCCATATAAGGAAAAAAAATTGAAATAAAGAGCCAAAACTTCATTTCGAACAAGATTAACAAGATTAAAAACAGTACCATAGCCATGAATTGCTTTTGAAAACTATATTTTTGTTGGTCACTTTGTACATGTAAATTTACCTCCACAAACAAGTCTTGTAAACAACTTTACGTGAGTAAAAAAGGCTTGGCGGAAGAAGTGTGTGTTTGATATGTTTCGCACTAAATAATGACACTTAAATCATGTTTTACACTTAAACACCTATCAATAACAAAAGGACTGAAAGATCAGGAAACTAAATTTACGCCAAAAACAAAAATTATACATCATACATTTATGCTGCTTTGATCAATTTAGGTTTCTGGGAAACTGCTTACCTACCCCTCCCCTAAACCAACATGTTGGCTTAGTGGAGGAGCAGGTGGGCCGTTTCCCATAGACGCTCTCTTCAAAAAAGGCAGATTTTGACTGTTGTGTAGAAAATAACCATGCACATAAAATTTCTCACAGATCTTTGAATTTGTAATCGAATTTGCACAAGTAGTTTACACTATTTCTACCGCCATTTTTAATGCATTAAGTTCTGTAACACTTACCGATTATTTTTCTTTTAAGATTAACATTTTACTGATTTATTGACTACATTAAGAAGATGAAAGGGTTCGCTTTCTATAACAACTTGGCGAGAAAAATATTACATCGCTGGCGCGATGATATCATATGAATTTTATGTTCGAGTCAGATAGGAGACTAACGTGTAATATTCTTTTTCTTAAAGGAAAATAAATATACTTTCTAGAAATTGAAAAGCTGGACCAAACGTCAGTTTCCTCTGAAAACATTGAAAACAGTTTTAGGGCTATCCAGTGTATTTTAGATCTCTAGAAATTAGTTCTAAGGGGCGCCATAAATTTCTATCTATTCGGTAGGGCAAACTGAGTCTTTTCGAAATTTCAAGAGCTTCATGATTTTTTCCGAAAAAAGAGGAAAAAGTTTTAAAGGAGATTCTCCCCTCATTTTCGAATCCGAAGATTTTAGTTCCTTTGTCTAAGAAATATAGCCTAACCTGGCAGGGTCCTATCTAGGGTTTATCGTTTGGGGGAGAATTCCCCAGTGGCCAGAGCTTATTAGGCCACGAGCTTCCAAGGAGGGGGGGTGTGGAGGCATGCTCCCCCAAAAATGCTTTGAAATGAATATGCGCTGAGATGCAATTAATCTGGTGGATTTTGAGACACAATTTTGAGAAATGTTACAGTGTGTGCACTGACCTCGTCGCGTCTGGGTGATTTTTCTGATTAAGTTACTTATATACTGCCTGATAACAATATTTTTTTGGGGGGGAGGTGGGCATTTGGTTTGGGGGGAGCATCTACTCGTAAAATACCCTAGAACCCTGCATTGGGAAGGAAAGGTGAAAAATTAAACTTCTGAAAAGTACAGATTTGTTACAAAAAGCTCCGAAATTTGTACATGGATGGAACAGTCATCTAGAGATTTTTAGCCGAGCTCAAGCTACAGAAGAACGTAGGCAATGTTTGCTTCTTCGAGAAAAGATATTTCACATAAAACAGTCGTTGGGTGCCCCTTAGTTAAGGAGTGCTTGCCTGATAAAACTAACGAATGTGTGGTAGTTATAACTGAACTTATGGTAGCCGCATTCTATGGTTGATGAGTAAGCGTGCCGGAAATGAAGAAGCAAAACTAACAAAGTAATCCCTGAGACGCAGCAAAACTTTGAAAAATCCCTCCCTGTTGCCCCAAAGTGCACTGAATGTGTCCATTTCGGCCACCTGGCCTTCTGTTAATAACAAAATTATTAAGTCGATGAGTTATGGTGATGATTGTGGAGTTCAAGTTTCTCATTCACGGTTGCCCAAATGGTCCTCTCTGTGTTTGGATCCACATGCGCAGTCGGTTCATCTAAGATAACGATCTTACTCTGCTGTACATGTAGTAATGTGCGAGCTAAGCAGATCAGTTGCCATTCACCAACACTCAGGTTTTTTCCTCTCTTTAAAAGCTTGAAGTTAAGTTGCCCCTCGAGGTCTACAACCAGGCGATTTAACTTGACTTCTTTAAGGACATTCCATAGCTCATTGTCACTATGTTTATTCAAAGGATCAAGATTCGTCTTAAGCGAGCCACTGACGAGGACAGTTGAACGCTGTTTACTGAAACATCGTCAATGATTATTGCCCCCTCAGCTTCGGGCATGCGTAAAAGGGCCGCCACGATAGACGACTTTCCATCTCCTGTTCTGCCAACAATTTCCAAATTTTGTTGTCCTTTAATATTAAAGGTTAAATCCTTGAGCACTAGCGGCCCACCTGGGTAATACCTTAAGGAAACGTTTGTGAAGCTCACGTGACCGTCACGACGCCAGTTTATTGCGGGCATGCTTTCTATTTTGTATCCTGGCTCTGCGTCGAGGTTGGTGTAGACTTTGACTCGCTCAAATGACGTCATGAAGTTCTCCACATCCGAAAGTTTTCGCACCGCGTATGAAGCTACATTCCGTTGTTTCAATCACTTAGGCAAGAAAACAAAAACAATAAAACAATGCTCTTAACATGAGTGTCAATGTATTTAACTCGAAAGTATTAATTGAGGACACTAGTCTTTTATACGTCTCCTTCTGGAGACGGGACCGCCTTTTTACGTGGTCATGGGAGCTACTCGAAGGTCTAGCCGTTTGCAGGACAAGAGAAGTACCTTCATTTCTCAGTTATTTCAAGACAGTGTTATTGGTCCGGCCCCGGAAATCGGACCCCTCCGGTCGACCTCACGTTCTGCAGTCAAGCGCTCTACTGACTAAGGTATCCTACCGCGCTTAAAAAATTTAATTTTTCCGATGTTCATTCCGATGTTCAGCGTGTAATCAAGAGTAAGATTCATAAGAAGACTGCTTTACTGCTATCAGTAATAATACTTTCAATCTGTTCTTTAAAGCAAAGAGATTTAAAGCATCATTCTCGAAATGGTAGCTACGTTACTTAGCTGATTTGTCTAACAGTCATCGTCTGAGAGAATTTGCAGGGAGACATGATTTAAATGCCCCATTCACACCAACTAAACATGTTTAATCAAACGAAGTTTTAAACTGGGACACAGGTTTTTACACAGGATTCAAATGAAATTCAACCTGTTTTGTAATTAATTTGCACTAAACTTAAGTCAGTTAAACACGGTTTAAAATGCTGTTTAAATGCTGTTTAGTTAAAAACTTGTTTAGCTTTGGTGTGAATGGGGCTTAAGCTTGGAGGGGGGGGGGGGGGGGGTACTCCCTTATATAGGCTATATATAAAGGTATGTGCGGCGCCAAAGGGTATGGGTTTTTAGCCGTTTTGGTCTGAAATAAGGTATGGTTTGTGCACTCTAGTCTTGAATTGCGTATGTTTTTTAGAAGAAGTTCGTCATTAGGTGATAAGACCATTTCCCTTTAAGCTCGAAACTTTGAAGATTTTTGTATTCTACTTAATAAAAGCGTATAAACATGGCTTTTAACATTGGTCTGACCCAGGGAACTGATTATAAGGCAGGTCTGGAATAGGGTATCAAATTTTTAATCAGGTCTGTAATAAGGTCCCTAGGGAAAAACACAGATTTTGGTCTGAAATAGCCGGGTAAGGGTTTCAGGAAGCCTACCCATTTTTACTGGGAGTACCTCCCTCCCGGGGGCTTAAGGTAGTTACTTATCAGGAATGAAAAGAGCTGGAGCGTTAAATGACCTTCGGCGAAGCTAAGCACATACGTTGTACTGAGCTTAAAACGTACAACCATCATGCACTACTACGAAAAAATCTTTGATCTGTTGCCGACGGTTTTCAGCTCCGAGGCTACTGTTTACTTGGTTCCTCGGTGACAAGAACTGAAAGTGTAGCCACTGCTGCAATGAGGAATGAACTTAAGATGTCTACTCTCACACAAAGCCATCGATTGCTGGAAAGTGTCATGGAAAATACTTCATTATGTACATCTTGACGTTTGCAAATGAGAGAAATGGCTACAAGGAGTCATTAGAGACCTTTAGATTCGAGAACGGGGACGACTACGTGGTCGAGATTTAACTTCATTTTTATTGAAGAAGGTTAAGCTCTCACCCGAGCGCAAACTTCTAGAACTTCTAACATTTGATAACTTGTTTCAGCCACTAAGAAATCCTCGCTATGACTCCCCCCCCGGGGGGGGGGGGTTACTCAACAAAAGTAGTTATAATAGGATGCTTTACGCCTAACTTTTACCCCTGTTTATTTTCTGTCATTTCCTGATTAACTCTGTCCCCTACCCATCTAGTACAAAAATGACAGAAATTAATCAGGGTTTTTTTCCATTTTTCCAAAAATTTCTGCCTAAAAAAATTAAAAAAATCCGATTGAATTTGTAGATCTTGGAAATTGTGGATAGTACAGAAATTAATGGCTCGCCACTGCGTGGCTCGCGGAAATGACAGAAAATAAACAGGGGTAAAAGTTAGGCGTAAATCATCCTATTATAACTACTCATTGTAGACTCTTTAGAGACTCTGAGATAGCCAAGATTGGGATTTACAGGTAATTCATCTTTTTATAGGTTTTGGGAGGGTGGGTGGGTCGATTATAGATTCTTGAAAGTTCTGCAAGTTTTAAACTCTTATTAGATTTTTTGTAAATGTTATTTAATCAATAAATAAAATGGAGGAATTTTATAAATTTCTAAAAGATCATGCTAAAGATAATGGTATGATAATAGAGACTGGATGGCGGGAGAAAAAAAGAAGATCTGAAATCATAGAAGCATTAAATCTCATAAGTAAATCAGCAGATCCACGAAAGATGGAAATTGCAAAACGGGTAGAATATAACTATAAACTTTTGGATGATTTAATGAATAAAATGGCTGAGATTCCTCATGATGATTTTGGTAAAAGTTTTGTTAGGGGAGTTTATGACAGAATGTGTTGCAAATTAGATACATTTAAGAGATGTTTAACAGGTTCATTACTTGCTCTTGCAAAAGATGAAAGAATAAGAGATTTTTACTTGGAAATATTGTGCGAAGAAAAAGAAGATTATGAGGCTCAAAAAGAATGTATTGATGAAGAATGTTGATTTAAAAAATAATATTTTCTAATAATAAAAATGCAGTTGTCAAGTTACGATCGTCTCAAGTAGTTACTAGAGGATGCTTTACCATTCAATTTCACCCCTGATTATTTTCTGTCATTTCCTGATTAACCCTGTCCCCTACCCACTTAGTACAAAAATGACAGAAATTAATCAGAGTTTTTTTCATTTTTTCCCAAATATTCTGACTCAAAAAAATTAAAAAATCCGATTAATTTTGTAATCTTTGTAAAATTTGGGGAAAATGACAGAAATAATGGCTCGCCCTGCGGGCTCGCGGAAATGACAGAAATTAATCAGGGGCGAAATTGAATGGTAAATCATCCTCTAGTAACTACTATAGAAGAATTCAATCGCGAAAAATATTATTACAAATTATATTTAGTTAAGATTAATTATATAAATAAAAAAAGTTTAATTTATTTATATTGTAGAAACCTTTATCAAATTGGTTTTGGGGAGGGTGGGTGGGTCGATTATAGATTCTTGATGGGACGGGGTTAATCGAATTCTATTTTCACAAAAAAATTTCACAAATGAAATGTTTTTTATTGAAAAAATTTCACAATTCTGAAGAGAAAATCTGAAGCTTTTGATTGGTTGAGAAAAACACAATGCAATCTATTGTTTTCCATGTAAACTTGAAGTTATTTTGGTGAGATCATAATCTGAATTAGTAATCAGGGGATTTCCCCAACAAAAATAATCTATTCAAATACTAAAATGGGGTACGATCACTTTTTTCATTTTATTAAAGATGATTTAGTTGATCCAAATGATGCTTTTATACAAAATGTGGATAATTTTCTGTTTTGTATTTATTTTAATTACTTTAACAGATATGACAGTGAAATTAAGGAAGAAAGAAATATGGTTTTAGAATATTTTTTCAGGAATATTAAAACTTCATTGATGAGTAAAGGGGTATCTATTGGTGATAGTATGAACAAATTGATAGATTTACAATTTAAAGGTAGAAAAATGAATTCTGCCGAAATGCAGATTAACTTAATTTTATATTGCATCTTGGTAAATGGGTTGAATAAAACAAAAGGGATAAAATTTAAATATATTAAGAAGAAATTGTGCCCTTTAATAAAAATATTGAAAGAGATTTTTTGTGAATTTGATAAGAATGAAATACACAAAGAAAGAACCTTTATTTTTCCATTAAGGTCGCCTAATGGTACTGATGATGAATTTTATATTATTAATTATAAAAAAGATTTGTTAGAAAGATCTTTTGGTTGTTATGATGGTATTTGTTCTTCTGATGATGAAATTTTTGAAGATTTTCATAATGGAGAATATGATAGAGATGAATATAATTATCATAAAGATTATGATATAAAGACTATGTTTTTACATAAAAATAATAATAAAGATGAAGAAGATGAAAGAAAATCTAAATATTACAGTGTTGTTTTAGATGAATCTTTACATGAAGGAAAAAAAGAACATAAACTTTAAAAAAATAAAAATACAGTTGTCAAGTTACTATCGTCTCTCACCAGAAAATATTATTTTTAAAGAAGCCAAAGAATTCAAAGTAAACTATTCTATGTCGTCAATACATTCCAGAGTTCCCTAGCAATTTCAATCGCTGAAAGTAAACACAAAATCTATTTTCAGTTTTGCTGGTTGTTAGGGAACTCTGGAATGCAATCTATTGTTTTCAATGAAACGTGAGGTTATTTTTGATGAGATGATAATCAGGGTATTTCCCTTCAAAATAATCTAAACAAATACTAAAATGGAATATCAAAGCCCTGAGGACATAGTTGATGATGGCTATAAACATGATGAAGATCCTGATTATGTTCCTGAGAAAGAAGAATCATCCGATGATGATAAATATGTTGTAAAAGGAAAAGATTTTCAGAAATTAAGCAAAAAGGCAAAAAAACTCGGCGCCGAATCTCTTGATTATTCAAAGCGGAAAAATAACAAATACGTGGTCAAGCTGCCAAGCGGAAAGAATTTGCATTTTGGCTCGTCGCAATATCCAGACTTTTTAATTCACAGGGATAACGAGCGAAAAGAAAAATATCTTTCTAGGGCAATGAAGATAAAGAATAAGAAAGGTGAGTTGACTTATGAAAATCCCGAATCGGCTAATTTTTGGAGTGTTAACCTGCTTTGGTCGGGGAAGTGAGCCAGAAAAATAAAATTCATTTTTGGGCTTAAAGATTTTAAAATAGTAATAAAAATGGGATTCAAGTCAGAAACGCAAAGTGGAAGAAGAGGATATCGATTTAATAATTTAATCTTTCCTTTTAAAAAAATTTATTTAATTACTAAACAAATTAATAGAAAACTGGAACTGCTTTATTCACCAGCTCCTTCAGGAAGTTTGTGGCCAACAATAAATTATTCTTTAGTTAGAGATAATGAGGAAGAGTTCAATGCTATTCTTGATAAGGTTGAAAAATATTTTGATAGATTTAAAGAAGAATATGACGAAGTCACTATTGTAGAAATAGGTGATGCAGCTTTTAATAACGAGTTTTTTGGAATAGTAAATTTTTTACATGAAGCATCTGATTTTTATTGCAAAAAAGAAGATGAGTTATCAAAGAAAACTCCAGAGTATATCAAAGAAAGATTTATTTCTATTGCAGATAAGTTATGGGATATTGGTATTTGTCCGGGTAAGTTTTAAGTCTTAAAACAATTTTGTTTCAAGACTTTACTAATGTGAAACAGAAAAATAGAATTGAAATTTAAAAATAAAAAAACCAATAAATAAAGATGGCCACTGATTTAACTAATCTTTCTATTTCAGAGCTAAAAAAAATAAAAAAAAATATAAAAAAAGAAATCAAAGCTGATTATAAGAAAAAGTTGATTGATGATATAAATAAACTACAAAAAGTAAGAGACAAAATTAAATTCAAACCCAAATCCAAACCCAAACCCAAACCCAAACCCAAATCATTTGAAGAGTATTTCCAGGATTGTATCAAGAATAAAACAATACCTCCAGATACTCCATCTTATCTGCGTAAAGCACTTGAGAGAGCTCTCAAGGAATATGACCAAGGAATAGAAAAAGAGAAATCATCTTTGGAAGGATTTGCTAATAAATACGTAGTAAAAGGCAAAACTGATATTACGCCATTCGAGTTTTTCAAATCCAAGGCTGCTTATTTAAAAGAGTTTCTCAGGAACCATCGAAACATTAAAGTCAGATTTGTATTAGTTTGTATTATGGAACAAATGGGAAAGTCAAGTGATGGAAAGTTAAGTCTTACTCTTCAAGATAAAGCTTATTTTAATTCTGAAACACATATCAATCTTGAATCAACTGATGTAAAAGAAATACTAACTAAAGTTATTCGCTCAATAATTGAAAAAATTACTATTTATCAGAAGAATGGAAGTGGATGGTATTTTAAGGAAATAGTTCATCTTGAGATTCACACTGCTGATTTCAACCCAATGAGAGGTTCATCTTATATTCCCCTTCCAGATTGGATAATGCGAAAGAAAGCGATAGTAAGCATTCGAAACAAAGATGAGAAATGCTTTTTATGGTGTGTATTGAGATACCTTCATCCAAGAGACTGTAATGATTTTCGATTGACAGATTTGAAGCAATATGAAAATAGTTTGAATACAAAAGGAATTGCTTTTCCAGTCGGAGTAAAAGACATTTCAAAATTCGAAAAACTCAATCCAGATCTCCCAGGGATAAACGTGTTTTCAGTCAACGAGAATAACAAGTTTTACCCTCTCCGAATGGCACAGAGAGATCCTCGGAAAACAATCGATCTGTTCCTCTTTGAGGAAGATGGCAAATACCATTATTCTCTTATCAAAAGTTTTTCAAGATTATTTCGATCTCAAATAACTTCTAGAACGAATGGGAAAATACACATTTGCAAAAGATGCTTTACACATTTTTCAAAGGAAGAATTATTTAAGCGTCATATTGAATATTGTTTATCCAATGAATCAGTTGTTGTAAAAATGCCTCCAAAAAATAGTAATCTTGGTTTTAAAAATTATTTTAAAAAACTTCCAATCCCTTTTGTAGTTTACGCTGATTTTGAATGCTTTACTAAATCTATAGAAACATGTAATCCCAATCCAACTGATTCTTATACTATTGATTACCAGAAACATGAACCGTCAGGATTTTGTTTTTACGTAAAAGGAATAGTTTCTAATATTTTTAAACCAATCACTTTTACAAAACAGAAAGAAAGTGATAATGTTGCAGAAATATTTGTTTCAAAACTTGCCAAGGTAACTCAAAAACTTTATGATGATTTTTATCGATATCCAAAACCTCTAAGATTGACAGAAGAAGAACAAAAATCTTTCAAAGAAGCTAAGATCTGTCATATTTGTTCAGGTGCGTTAGATGATGATAGAGTTCGTGATCATTGTCATTTTACTGGAAAATATCGCGGAGCTGCACATAATAGTTGTAACCTTCAGTGTCGAAAACTGATGATATTGCCTGTAATATTTCATAATCTTCAAGGTTACGATGCGCATTTGTTTATAAAACAACTTTCTGGTATCCAAGGCGAACTAAATTGTATTCCATCGACTGAAGAGAAGTATATTTCATTTTCTAAAAAGATAAAAGTTGACAAGTACAAATCACGGAAAACTGGAGAGATGGTTTCTTTGAATTTTGAAATAAGATTCATCGATTCATTCAAGTTTCTCCAAACCAGTCTTGCGAATCTTGTTGGAAACTTGCAACCGGATGATTTTCATAGTACAAAAGAAATAATGAAAGATAATATCAATCTACTTACTCGAAAAGGTGTTTATCCATATGACTATGTTTCATCTCTTGAAAAGCTGGCTGAAACACAACTTCCTCCCAAAGAGCAATTCTATTCAAAATTGAATGACGAAGATATTTCAGATGAAGATTACAGTCACGCAATCAATATTTGGAATATATTCAAATGCCAAACAATCAGAGATTATCACGATCTTTATCTAAAATCAGATGTTCTTTTGTTAGCTGATGTATTTGAAAATTTCAGGAAAACTTGCTTGAAACATTACAGTCTAGATCCAGCGCATTACTATACATCACCTGGTCTGGCTTGGGATGCTTGTCTCAAAGAAACTGGCCAACAACTTGAATTGCTTCATGATTATGATATGCTGATGATGTTTGAAAGAGGCATCAGAGGTGGGATGACGCATATTTCCAAACGATATTCAGAAGCGAATAACAAATATATGAAAAATTACAATCCTGATAAACCTTCTAAATACATTCAATATTTGGATGCTAATAATCTATATGGCTGGGCAATGTCTCAATCACTTCCTACGGGAGGGTTTAAATGGATGACTAATCTCACAAAAGAAAAGGTAATAAAAATTCTTGAGAAAACAAATAGCAGCATGAATAATATGGGAAAGAGAGGATATATATTTGAAGTGGATTTAGAATATCCCAAAGAACTTTGGAAATCGCACAACGATTATCCTCTTGCCCCGGAAAAGATTAAAGTAGGAGGAGTAGAGAAACTTATTAGTCATTTTAAAACTCATAAAAAATATGTCATTCATTATCGAAATCTGAGGCAATGTCTTGAACTGGGTTTGAGAATTACAACTGTTCATCGAGGAATTTCTTTTAATCAGAGTCCTTGGATGGAGCCTTACATAAGAAAGAATACCGAACTCAGAAAAACAGCGGCAAACAGCTTTGAGAAAGACTTTTTTAAACTGATGAATAATTCTGTGTTTGGAAAAACGATTGAAAACATCCGGAAAAGACAGAATGTGTTACTGGTTGATAATCGAGCAAAAGCTGTTAAATTAACATGTCGACCAAACTTCGATAGAGCGACTATATTTGATCGAAATTTAGTTGCGATTCACTTAAAAAAGACTGAGGTATATTTCAATAAACCTGTTTATGTTGGCGAGGCGATATTGGATTTGTCAAAGTTGTTAATGTTCGATTTTCATTATAATTACATACGAAATAAATATTCTTACAAAAAAGCTAAGTTGCTGTTTACGGATACAGACTCTTTAATGTATCAGATAAACACTGACGATTTTTATAAAGATATATCAGAAGATATTAGGGACAAGTTTGATACTTCAGACTATCCTCAGAATCACAAATCTGGAATACTGACAGGAGTAAATAAAAAAGTGATTGGATTGTTTAAGGATGAAACAGCTGGTAAGCAGATAACACATTTTGTCGGACTTAGACCGAAATTATACAGCTTCAAAGTTGAAGAATCAAGTATAAATAAAAAATGCAAAGGAGTTAAAAAGGCAGTTGTTAAAAAACAGATAGAGTTTGAGGATTACGTTGATTGTTTGAAAACAGGTAAAAAACAAATGAGAACGATGAATATCATTCGAAGCGAGAATCACGAAATTTATTCAAAAGAAGTTAATAAGTTAGCTTTGAGCGGAGATGATGATAAAAGGATTTTATGCAAAGACAAAGTGAATACTTTGGCAATTAGATAAAAAGGATTAAAGATTCTAGAATTAAAAATTATAGAATCATGGAAAATCGAGAATTTATTGAATTTCAAAATATTAAATTTTACAAACATCCTTATCATAAAGAATATTTAGCGAGTAAATGCGGCCAAATTCTTAGTTTAAAATGGAATAAAACAAAATTATTGAAATTACAAGTTAGTAATAGTGGTTACTTTATGTTTAGTTTATATAAAAATGGTAATAAAAGTTATTATGTTCATCGTTTTGTTTTCGAGACTTTTAAAGGAGAAATTCCAAAGGGGAAGGAAATCGATCATGTAGACAGAGACAAAAAAAACAACAACATCATCAACCTTCAATTATTAAGTCATTTGGAAAATATTAGAAAAGCTCGTTGCAAAAAAATCATTTCTTTAAACATTGAAACTAAAGAAGAAAAAATTTTTGAAAGTATTATAGAAGCGAGTGAATTTCATAAAATTATTGATTCATCAATTACTTTAAACTGTCAGAAAATATACAAAACTTGCAAATCAAAGAAAGATGGCAAGCGATATCAATTCTTTTATTTATAAAATTAATTGTTTAAATTAATAATAAAATGACTTATTCCGAAACTGAAATTCAAAAATATTTTGATATAATTCAAAAATACACAAAATCTCCAAAAAAGGAAACCGATCGAAAGACCCGTTGTTGGAGTTGCCAAGAAACTGATTTTGAAATTGCATCAGGTTTCAAAATTTGCGAAAATTGTGGATCTCAAAATGAAGCTGTTCTTGGTTATTTAGATAAAAGAGACCAAGATAGATTGGTATTTCGAAAGAAAAGTGTTTATCAGAGGAAGTATCATTTTGAAAAGAAAGTCAAACAAGTCTCCAAAAGACTAAAATTGACTGAAGATGAGAAGTATGATTTGTATACAAAATTGTTAGAAATAGACAATAAAATCATGGAAGAATTAAACAAACAATTCAATCGAAAAAGAACTATTAGTATCGTGTTTTTAATAAAAAAAATGTTAGAAGAAATGGGTATTGAGAAGCATAAACTAGTTGAACTGAATATTGGAGACCAAACTCTGGAGAATTATGAAAATTGGTGGCAAAGTTACAAATCACTCAAATAACGCCTCTGTGAAAAAACCAGTAAATAATCCCAGTCAAATAACCAAGTACTTCAGATTTGAACGGAGAATTGACAGTATAAACACAACCTCGGCCAAGATTGAAATGTTTTCGAAATTCTCGAAAAGCCAGAATGAATATAAGATGATTGGATAGTATTGACGAGTTTGATCTGCAACTGTGTCTGAAGTCAGATAGTTTGTAAAGGATTTGATTAAAGTCTAATCTTTGAGTAAAATATTTTATATACAAATACTGATAAACCAAACATGCTTTAATAAAGTTATCATCGTAAAATTTTGTTTTGTGAGACGGAAAGTAAAAGTTAACATAAGCCACTATTGAGTCTAACATCTTTTATCTATCTTTAGATAAAAGATGAAAAATAATATTACAAATTATTTAAAATAAAATCTTTTTATAATATAAAAAAACTTTTTATAAATTATAATTTGTACAAACCTTTATCAATATTATCTTTTATTTTATCTTTGATTATTTTTACAACATTTAAATCATTTGGATTGGAATATTTAAATGTGTATTTATTCCCATCTAATTTCGACGTTGCTGTTTTTCTCTTTCCTTCCGCGATCAGTTTAATCGAGCCACTATTGATTTGAAGTGATTTGGATGCCTGATATATCGAGTTAAAAAATTTATTATCACCAGTTGCCAGATTAGTTGCTATTATTTTTCTGGATTGTCCTTCTGGATTGGAGGATTCATTAATAACTCTTTTTAAGTTATCTGGTCTGTTATTTAGCTTATCTCCGTCAATGTGAATTATTTTAAAGTATTTATTTGTTTCCTCACCGTTGAAGGCTTCCCAAATAAACTCATGTTTTAGCAAGCTAATCGGATTTTCTCCTCGAGGTCTAATAGAGATTCTAATATAACCATTTTTAGATGGTTTATTACCAAGTTCTTTTCCTGTTTTTGAGTTATAAACACCACCGTTATCAGTTGTGTAAAAATTAGAATAAGAAGGATGAGAATATCTGGTCATTGAAAAAGATTATTACAATTTATATTTAATCAATTTTATTTTTAAGTAAAAAATAAAATTTTTTATTTATATTATGTAATAATCTTTTACAAATATTTTTTGTTGTATCTTTTTGAAAATCTATCTGCAACAGGGGATTGATCAATTATCATTTCATCTATCAATTTCATTCGATCAATAAACTCTTGTTTATTGAATTCATCACCTCTCAAAGCTGATCGCAGTTCAACCAATACTTTCTCATAAGTTGTAAATGCTATTTGTGACATTTCAATCTTTTTCTTGTAATTCTTCATTTTTGAAATGGAACTTACTAAAACTCCAAGACCATTGATAACACCCAGGATTATTGGATTGAGTGTTATTCCTCCGGCAATAGTTCCTATCGCAACTAATCCTCCTCCGGATAGAGTAAGTGTTTCATCAAGAATTTTGTATCGTTTAAAAGATTTCTTAAAACACCAGAATTTCTTGTGATAATGTTTATAGAAATCTTTGAGAGTTTTGATCTCTGATTCTGATAGTGAGTTATCAATGTGATTAAATTCAAACAAGTCCTTCATTTATTTATTTAGAGTATATAACTACCATTTATTTTCTCTTGTATCATTATCTTTTTAAATGCCTCAGAATCAAAGTCATAAAAATTTGGAGAAAACATAATTTTATTCATAATTCCATCTTCAGTTGTAAAGTCAAAAATTTGGTTAGGTTGGTAATTGGCGCTATCTATAGTTAATGTTGAGCTGTAGTTACTCAAGTTAGCTTTTGTAACTATTGAATCAACACTATGCGTCAACCATAAAACAATTTTTTTTCCATTTAAAATATTTGGTAATCTAAAAAATTCTCTTTTACTAGAGGTAATTAAAGTTAAATAACCAGCAGCTTTAGTATAAGTTAAACTCAATAAATAATTGCTACTTTGTGGAATTTTCTTAACTAAAGCAAAATCTCTATTTTTCCAATAATAAAAAACCAGGCATAAGGTGTAATTTCTAAAATTAGCGGAGGGATTTAAACTAATAGTGTAATTATTAATATTTAATCCTTCCTTATTGATATTACTTATGTCTTTATTTGGTATAGTAATACCATTTAAACTATGAAAGTGATTTAAGCCACTAATTATAATACCAGATGCACCTCTTTTTAATTCGTAATTATTTGCATCAGTAAAATCATAAATTTGTTCAAAGTAACGACTATAAACATGGTTTACCGTAAAAGGAATTAATTCTTTTACCATTCCTACTGTTGCAGCACTACTATTCAGATTTCTATTGAGAGCAATGTTCAATATACTTTTATTATTTGCGTTAATGTCAACATTGTACTTTACTTGTGTTCTATAAATTTCAAATGATTTATGATAATCATAAATTTTATCTGGGTCGATATTGCTAACTTTGCTCATAATACCATAAGCAATCATGTAAACTCCAGAAAACTGTAATGGATACACAGCCAGATCATTTCCATTATTTGGAATATTAACCAAAATGTGAATAAAGAACCTGCTTCCAGTTGTTAACTTCTTGAAATTAATTATGACTCTATGGTAATACATAAATTGTGTTTGGTTTTTTGAATCGGTGAAACTATGTTGAAGTTTTTTTACACTAACATTTCCAAGTTGCAATCCTTGTGACGTGTTGTCATCAACACTTATCTGGGTTTTATGCCATAGTTGATAATCAGTGTTAAGTTTTTCTAAACAAAGGGTATAGTCAGCACCTCCAACTAATCTGTAAAAATTAAGTCCCATCTTATACTTATAGCCACCTTGAAAATTCTTTAGTATATTTACATAAAGAACTCTTGTATTATATTCGTGAAAGTTTCCTTTTAAAGTTGGTAAGTATGTTATCTTTTTTGGAATAAAACTAGTTCTATTATCTATTTCATCTGTCCATTGAGTTGGACTTGACATCAAAAAAGCAAACTCATCTTTGTAATGACTTGGTTGAACTTGAGTTTGGTGTAAATGACCGTCAACATACTTTTTGGTGACTGCATCCGAATCTGAAGTTGGATCTTCAAGATTAATTATTTTATGTCCACCGATATTAAGATCTGAAGTCATGGTGACACTTCCATCTTTTTTAAAAAAAGAACTGAAATCTTGGTTAGATATGCTATCATCCACGTACTTTTTGGTAGTAGCATCTGAGTTATTTGTTGGTGTAACAAGATTAATTATTTTTTTATTATTCATATTCAAATCATTTGACATTGAATTTGATCCGTCAACTTTGAGATAAGCTAAATCACCGTAAGCCAATGGTATTGGTTGTTTGCTACCAGTTGGATTTGGAATATTAAAAATTCTTTTGTTATTCATATCCAAATTTCCAGTCATTGATCTTGTTCCATCCAATTTCAAAAAGACGCTGCCATCAACTTTGGAGTCGTCTACATATTTCTTTGTCGCAGCATCATCATTGTTTGACGGTGTTTTGATATTTGTAATTAAGAATTGACTTTTCATATCAATATTGGAATCCACTGTCAAAAGTGATGTTTTTCCACCTCCAGAATTGGTATCAACATATTTCTTGGTTGCTGAATCTGAGTCAGATGTTGGTGTTCCAACATTTGACAATTTTTTTCCAACCATATCATAATTTCCATCTGCAGTGAGATTAAACCCAACACCTGGAGCTCCTTGAACTCCTTTTGCAAATTGAAAGTGATTAGAAGAGTGTTCGTTAAATATTCCCATCTTATTTATTGTTTATACAATCCCAGTAAAGTTTTTTGATATGGTTTTCTTTGGTTTATTTACATAAAGAAATGAGAATGGTTTTTTAGTTGCCTCCCTGTAAACATTTTTATCAACTCCCATTTCAGAAGATATTCTGTTTGCTTCTCTGGAAGAAGGAAATTCATACAAACAGTAGTGAGAACAATTCAATCGAATATCTTTCGGTGTTTTGTAAAATGATTGACTTAGATAAATAACCGAACAATTTTTATGTCGACCTTGAATAAAATAATCAACGATTTGTCTCTGATTTTTATCACATACATAATCATCAAATATCACAAGTTTTTGATTATCTTCATAACCCATTTCTGTTACAGGAGTTATTTCATCATTACTCACAGATAGTATTTCATAACCGAGTTTATGCGATAATTCTCTCATTTTTTGCATCAATCTCTTATATTTATCCTGCTCTAAATTTCGAGCGTAAAGATAAATCTCGTCGTAATACAACAGAGGTTTCATTAACATGTGATAAAGCAAATTAGTTTTACCACTTCCACTATTTCCACAAATCAGCATTCGAAATGTATCCGATGGCATGAAAGGAAACAACTGCTTGAATTTTTTATCTCTGTTATCATTACTATCATAATTTGGTATCTCCATTTTATATAATAAATATATAAATGGATATTGAAGAAATAAAAAAATATTCTAAAAATAAGATTGAAGCCGATGATCTTATTAAACAGGTGAGACAGCGAATAAAAGAAACTACTTGGGAAAAACAGAATCTGAGAGAAGGATTTACTGAAACATTCCGGCCTCTGATTTCTCAGTTTGAAGATCCTGGTGAGGACTCCAAAAAACAAAATATATTCACTCAAAACCAAAAAATGTTGCAAAATCAACTAGCACTTACAGAAGGACTCAGAGCTAATCAAAAAGCCATTACTGATGGATTTAGTCAGTTTGAGAGATTGGCTGATATTCAAGAGTTGACTGGAATAACAGCTAAAGATGATAAAAAAGATGGTGAAGATGATAAAGACGATCAAGCTCGAGCTCCAACACCAACTCCTCCTAAATCTCCAACTCCAACTCCTCAAGCTGAAAAAAAACCTCTTACAGAATTTAGTCTTGATATATTTGATAAAAATCTAAATAACAAAAAAACCTTAGACATATTAAGTAGTTACGGCTACTCATTTCTTCCTTCTTCTTATTTTGGTAATAGTATCGAAGATATTACTTCATTAATAGATAGTGTTAGAACAGACTTAGAAGATACACAAAAAGAACTTTCTAAAAATATAGAATTTGTAGAAGAAGGGGTATATCATTTAGCCGTTCCTAAAGCAGAAAATCCTCGAATAAAAACAAGACAAGGCATTGATAATTATAATGTGTTAAGTATATTTCATACTAATTTAAATATACTTCACGAAGTCAAAAAAAATGAAAAATCTGGTTCTGGATTATTCAACACTCCCCAAGAACTGATTCGTAGATTAGAATTACTCAATGGATCTCTTGTTGCAGGAAACAACGGCGTTTTACCTGAATTCATTCAAATATCTCATCGATTGCGAGATCTCGGAATTTTGACTAATAAACAACTTAATACACTACTTAGAAAAGTTATCTAATCACTTTATAAATGAATGAAAGCGCTATTCATATTTCATCTGTTAAAAGAGAAAAAATAGGAGTTAACAAATCACATGATTTCTTGGTTAAATTTAATCCTCCTTTGAAACTCGATTCACAATTCAAGCATTATCTCGCTTTGGACAGGTTATCAATGACTTTCTCCTGGTATAACATCCGAAATAGTTATAAAAATAATACAATCAAATATACTCATGACGGATCTACATGGCAGACTATTACCTTCACAGATGGAATGTATTCTTACTCAGATATAAATGATTACATTCATCAGTACATGGAACAAAAAAATCATCACACAACTGATGCCAAGGGTGAAAAAAAATACTCAATAAATCTGAATTTCATTCTTTCCACTTATCGTGTTTTGATAACACTTGAGGGAAGTTTTCAACTCGATCTGAGAGGAACAGATTTCGGAGAACTCATTGGATTTGAGAAGAAACTCGTGACTAAAACTGAATATGGAACCAAGCTTCCAAATATCACAAAATCTATTGATTCTCTTAACATTAATGTTAGTGCTATAAAAGATTCTGTTGTGAATGGAGTTAATACAAACACGATAGCAGTTATTCCAACTGATAATTTAACAAGATCTTGGCCTTTTACGTTTGAACCATTTAGACCTCTTTACTGCCCTGTAAGTTCTAATTATATTTCTGAAATGAGAATAACTGTAACTGATTCTGTCAGTCAACCTATTGATTTGAACGGAATTGATTGGTTTATGACACTATTGCTTCGTCATACTGAAGATAGCAATGTTGTATAACTCTATAATAAATGATGCGTCAGTCAGAGTTTAAAAGAAAATATGACCCTGATACAGGAAAATATGTAAAAAAACATATTTATGGAGAAGGAATAATGGATTCAGTAAAATCCTTTTTTAAAAAGCCAACTCCCAAAAAACCACCCCCAAAACCAAAGAAAGTATCTTTCGACCCAAATCCAAAAGAAAAAAAAGCAGGTGATAAAATCGTTAGATTACTTTCTCGTGAAAACCCCCCCACCACCAAAACAAAACGTAAAATGACAGAGAAGGAATATAATCAGTATTTGGAAAACCTGAGAAAATTATATAATTATTAATATAAATGAAATCCTTTAGAAACCCAAAATATCTTGAAAGATATGAAGATGTTATATTTGATCTAGAACAACCATTAAATACAGCAGACCCAGGAAATAACGAAGCCCAAGTTAGAGCGCCAAACCTTAAATTTATTGCTGATAACACAGGTGAGGCCACTCCTTTTGATTGGTATAACGCGCGTTTTTCGATGGATTTTAAAGTAACTTTGTTAGCTGGGGGAAATATAGCAGGCAATGATCACAACGGAATTGTAAATAGTTCCAACTCTTTTATAAAAAAATTAACTATCCTGGCAAATGGAAGAGAAGTTTATAGTTGTAACGAAGCAAATCATGTTGCAAATATTAAAAACCTTCTTGAATATAATTCCTCTTACGCAAAAAGTATTGGAACCAAAGAATTTTACTATCCCGACACAAGTAGATCTGCGGAGGAACGTGCTGCTCAAGCAGAATATAATGTTGGCTTTGCCCTGAGAAAAAAAGTATTGGGAACTTCAGATGAAGTAAATTGTGAAGTACCTCTTAATAGATATTCTTTCTTTGAGGCACTTGAAGACAAACTACTTCCTAATACAAAAATTGAAATAAATTTTGAAATCGAAAGCGATGCAAATTTGGTGTTTCAAGCTGGAGCTAATTGCAGAGTTATTGTAAAAAGACTTCAGTTATACATTCCAAAGTTAACTTTTAACTCTGAAGGACAGAAGTTATACATGGAAAATTATCTTAAACCTCATAAATGGACTTATCTTAATGAAGTCATTCATACATCAAATAATTTACAGCAACAAACAGGCCATTACAGAATAACAACCGCAATTTCAAAACCACGCCATGTATTTGTTTGGGCCATCAACACAGCAAGAATTAATGCACAAACGGCAAATCCATTTATATATGATACTTTTGGTAATTTACCAGCCAATGCCGACGTATCACGATGTTATCTTGAAGTTGGAAATGGTAATGAATACCCTGATTTTGCCTATAAACCATCCACAGATCTTACAAGAGTTTTTAGAGGTTTGATGGAGTATGTTCACGCAAACAACGATTTTCAAGGTGGAACAATCCTTGATATGACAAGTTATAAAAAGGTTTATCCAATCATTTACTTTGATTTAACAAAACAAAAAATGGACATTAAGGACGGAGTAACAAAGTTGGCATTTCATTTCCAACTATCAGCCAATCCAAACGCCGATTACAACTTTTACGCTCTTGTCCTTCACGAACGAGAAGCAGAAATAGAACAGCAAAGTGGAAAACTATTGCTTCGAGCTTAGATTTTTATATAATCTTTACATAAAATGAGTGAAGATATTGTTTTTGAACTCGAACAGCCCCTGATAATCCCGGCCGACAACAATTATCAAAACAGAGGTAATTTGAAATTCGTCGTTGATGGTAAATCATTTGATTGGTACAATGCTAGGCTTTCAATGGATTTTAAATTAACAAAACTAACTGGCCGTAATGTAATCGTCAATGACAAAAATGGTATTGTTAACGGAGCAAGTTCATTTGTAAAAAAAATTAGTTTTAGTATTAATGGACGAGAGGTTTATCAATGTAATTCTGCCAATCATGTTTTAAATATCAAAAATTTGCTTGAGTTTGACACTTCCTTTGCAGAGAGTGTTGCATCTAATGAATTTTACTATCTTGACACAACTAATTCCCCAAACAGAAATAAATATTTAACAAGACAAGTCCAACACGGAAGAAATAATGACAACACTGGTTGGTCACCAAGAATTTTTATTGAAAATGAAAATACTACTTACAATGCGGGGTTTGACAAAAGAAAGAAGCAATTAGAAAATTCAAGAATTTTTAATTGTGAAATTCCTCTTAATCGATATTCACTTTTTGAGGCTCTCAAGGATAAGATGTTGCCAGATTCTAGATTTGAATTAAACATGGAATTTGAAAGTGATAACAACCTTATTTGGAGAAGCGGTAATGATGTTTGTAGAGTAATAATTTCAAAACTTCAACTTTTCATTCCTCAAAATACAATGATTACAAAAATGTCTCCAAAATCTTTTCTTAATGAGTTTGTGACGAATTCTACAGATTTAAGACAAAAAGAAGGAAACTTTATAATAACAAATGAGATATCAAAACCACATCATGTTTTTATTTTTATTGTAAACAGTGCAAATTTTAATTCACAAACATCAAACCCATTTCTTTACCAAACTTTTAATGTTGCAAATGACAGAAAATTAACAAGATGTTACCTTAAAGCAAATGAAAATGAGTATCCCAATCTTCATTACAAACCATCCACAGAGCCTTCAAGAGTATTCAGAGATGTTATATCTTACAGTAATGGAACACTTCTTAATAGAGATAATTTTGAGACTTTATTTCCATTTATTTATTTTAAACTTCCAAATCTGGAAGATAAAGTAAAACTATCATTTCATTATGAATTGAGTGGAGAAACCAATGCTGATTACACTATTTTTGCAATTGTTCTTCATGAAAAAAATTTAATATAACTTAATATATAAAATGACAACTTACATCGAATACGGAGTAAAACTTTCAGATGGTCAAAAATCAAAACTGTTAAAAGCAATTGAAAAAAGATCATCACTAACACTTCGATTAAAACATTCTCATCTTAAAGGACCTGATGAGTTAATGTTGACCCAAAGACAGATTGAAAAGATAAAAAAATCACTTGCAAATGGAACAGGATCTGACTTGAAAATAAGCCAAACACAGATTAGAAGTTTAGTAAAACAAGGAGGAAACTTATTCACAAGTCTGGCAAGACTTGGTTCAAAACTTTTTCCACTTGCAGTAAAAGGAGTTTCAAAAGTTGCTCCTGCACTTGCTACTGGAGCTGCAAATGCACTTGGAGAAATAGGATTAAAAAAACTGTTTGGACGAGGTATTTCAATTCCAAAAAAGTTTTTCCCATTTTTACCTCCTTTTGCTAATGAGTTTACCAAAGCACAAATAGATCAAATTAACAAAGTTTTCAAGACAGGAGGACGATTGGTTATCAAACCAACTAAAAAACAAATAGAAGGTGGATTACTGGGAACACTTGCATCTATTGGAATTCCAATGGCAATTAGTCTGCTTCCAAAGTTGTTTGGATCTGGTTTACAGGTTGATAGGGGATCATCTAGTAACACAAGAAGTGTTTATGTTCCACCCACACAAGGAGAGGGTTACTATCCACCTCCCTTTAATGGTACTTGGGAAAATCCAATAGGAATGGGGGTAAAAAAAAAGGCAAAAAAAAAGACCAAAGGCAAAGGTTAGCTACTGGAAAAAAACAGCCCATTCAACTCAATTCCCATCATAGGAGACATTTTGTGATTAAACCCCTTTCAAACTTTGATTTGATGGATTGGGTAAAAAAACTTGGCCTGAAACATTTCAGAGGAATTTACAGTCGAGACCAACTGCCACAAAAAATACAAAAAGAGATTGGAATAATTAATCTTGATGATATGCAAGGACCTGGCACGCACTGGGTTTGCTACAGAAACCTGGATTCAGTTGTTGAGTATTTCGATCCGTTTGGTCTCATAATGCCGAGTGAGGCTTTGAAGTATTTCAGGTCTTCTGGAAAACATATTGTTTATTCAATAGATGAAATACAAAATCGAAACACTGTTCTATGCGGTTACTGGTGTCTTTACTATTTGTTTGAGAGGCAAAATGGAAAAAGTATTTTGGATGTTATTCATAATCCTCATTTTGACAATGATAACAGTGATTTTATAAAAGAATACTTTGGAGGATAAAGATTATTACAAAATATAAATTAAATAAAAGATTCCTTGAATAATATTTTTCAAGATAAAGATTATTACAAAATATAAATTAAATAAAAGTTTTTTATATATAAAAAAGATTCCTTGAATAATAATTTGTAATATTATTTTTCAAGATTAAATATAAAATTTATATTTAATCTGAATCCACTGGTGAATCCTTCAACTTTTTAACCTTCTCAACTTTTCTTTCCAATTCTTTAACAGTATCAACTATGGAATCAAATTTTGTGTAAATATCAATAAGTTTGAAAAGTTTCTTCTTTTTATCGGATTTGATTTTTAACCAAGAATATTCTCCTTTTCTTATTTTCTCCCACATCTCACATTCACCAGCCATTAAAACTCGTGAAAGATCTGGATTTTTACTCCGGAGAGACTCAAACTCATCATTTATTTTTGTCCTTATTTCTTTCTCAAAATCTTTGATAGTTTCAACATCCATATTTTTTTCTATCTCTGAAAAGAATTTAGCTTCCATTTATCTTTAGTTTATACTAAATCTTCATCATCTTCATCTTCATCTTCACTATCTTCAGTTATTTCTTTTTTTAAATTTATTAATTTTTCTTCTATTTCACATAACTGTTCAACTGCATAATAATTATCATGTTCTAACTTTTTGATTATTTTATTTTCAATTAAATCCAATCTTTTATTAATTTTTTCATGAATACTATCTAAATTTGAACAAATATCATTTAACTTTTCATCAATTGCTCTTAACTTTCCTTTAATTGTTTAAATAACTTGCCTTCTTTTTTATTGAAAATTAAACCACGTTGTTTTACAAAATTACTAAATCCTTCTAAGCCTAATTCGCTTAATTTGCCTAAAGGAGGTATACCTAATCTTTTTCTTCCTTCCATTTTATTACAAAATATATTTTTTTAAATAAAAAATAATTTTCATTTTACTAACCTGTTTAATAAAACAGAATGTCCTTTGATTTCCATAATTATGTCAAATATTTTCTTAAAACGATTATCACTCTTTAATACTGCGATATTAAGATATTCAAAACTATCATTAAGCAAATTATATATCTCATTAAGTTCACTTTTTACTAAATCAACCCTAGCCGTCATTTTAATCTAAACATTATACTAAATGAAAGAATCATATTGCATTAAAGATAAAAGAGTAACACCTTGCACCGAGCCAAGTGGTTACCAAACTGATAAAAGAGGAAAAAAACAATTCTTTTGTCATTGCGCGGTTTGCGGAATTAAAAAGGTAAGATATGTAAAGTCAAAAAACTAGTCAGCCCGTCTGAGAAGGCGGGCAAGCAATCCGGAGGAGATGTCTTTGACACTGTTGTTGGGACAGCTGCAGATGCTTTTGTTGAACATGCTCTTCCTTGGATGGCAAAAAAAACAGTCGAAATGGGTCGGTATGGAGCAAGTGAATTAATGAGAAATAAAAATTTGCAAAAGAAAGCTGTAAATTATGGGATCAATAGATTGACTCCTTTTATTCAAGATAGTGTTGGATCAGCATTGGATCAACTTTCTACCAAAGTCAGACCCAAAAAGAGATATAAAACCAATAGACGCGATTTGGATGGATCTGGAATTGATCCGGTGACTGTTGTAAAAAAAGCACCAGAAATTGCAATGTCCACTACTCAAGAATTAATACCATCTTTGAAACCAGTTTATGATCGATATAAATCTGGTGATATCATGAAATCAGCTTTTGGATCGGATCATGGTATTACATCTGGTAAATTCTGGAGACGACCCACAGCCGCTGAAGAAGCCAAGATGGGAATAATAAAAAAAGGTTCTAATCCTGAATTATTTTTTAAATTTGAAAAACCTTCAAGAAGAATGAAAAAGTCAAGATTTTTTGAGAACAATCCAGAAGCTCTGGCAGATATGAATAATATCATTACATCTAATCCTGATACATGGCCCCAGATATTAAAAACTAAATATCAGATTATTATTGATGAACACTTCTGGGAAAATAATCCTCTGACAAGTTTTGGAAGTGGAGTTGATATTCATAAAGTCATTCTTAAAGTCGCTCCACGTAAAGGATTTACGCTTCCTGGGCATAATTATACAGGTCCCGGTAATCCATTGGAATCTCAATTGAGATATGATCCTCAAACTGGTAAGATATTGGAAATTTTTGAACAACCAACTGGACGAACAGATGCTCTAAGTATGCAACACGATGTTGATTACTCTGTCTGTGGTAACAAACCATCCAATGAACAAGTAAAATGTAAAAATGAAGCAGATAGAAAAATGATAAAAGCATTAGATGCAATTCCTTGGAAACAGAGACAATGGGGGCATTCTTTAGCCAGAACAATGATTAATACAAAACAAAAACTTGGACTTGGGCTTCAAAAAAACGCGCGTCGGCGTTGAGTAGTGATTGGTCTCAACAACTGGCCGATGAACTTCACAAACCAATCACAAGAAACTTTCAAAAGAGATCAGTAATCTCAAACGCCCGTGATGATATCTGGGCTGCTGATTTGGTTGAAATGCAAAAGTTCAGCAAGTGGAACAGGGGGATTAAATATTTGCTGATGGTTATTGATGTGTTTAGCAAGTATGGTTGGATAAGAGGTCTGAAAGACAAAAAAACTGAGACTGTAAGTAAAGCATTGGATGATATTTTTGAAAGAGGGCGTAAACCAAAGATGTTGTGGACTGATAAAGGTTCTGAGTTTATCAGCAAACATTTCAAAGATTTTCTGAAAAGCAAAGGTATTAAACTTTATCACACTGAAAATGAAGAGAAATCTAGTGTTGTTGAGAGATGGAATAAAACAATGAAAAACAAGATGTGGAAAATGTTTACTGTGAATAACAACACTGTTTACGCGGATAAGATAGATAAACTGGTTAATGATTACAATAATACGAGACATTCTAGTATTAATATGACTCCTGTTGAAGCGAGTAAAAAGAAGAATGAGAAAAAAGTTTGGAATAATTTGTATGGCGAATCTATTTACTTGAAACCGGGTAAACCAAAGTTTAAGATTGGAGATCATGTTAGAATTTCAAAGTATAAAAAAAAGGTATTTGATAAAGGTTACACACCAAACTGGACAGAGGAAATATTTGTGATTGATAAAATTATTCCAACAAAACCTGTTACGTATTCAATTGTTGATCTGATGTCGGAATCGATAAAAGGATCTTTTTACGAACAAGAATTACAAAAAGCAAAACAGCAGACTTTTAGAATAGAAAAAATTATTAGGAGAGATAACAAGAAAAAGATGGCATTAGTAAAATGGAGTGGTTACCCTGATAAATTTAACTCATGGGTGAGTTTCAAGGATTTGGTTAATTTTTAATACAAATTTTGTATTAAAAATCTTAATCAGTTTATTCCTCAATGTCGGAAATAATTAAATCTTCAATATCACCAACCTCAACAGTCACATCATCATCACTTTCACTATCAACTTCTTCCTCAGTTATTGTTAGTAAAGATTCTCGAGGTTTCAATGGTTTAACATAGCACTCATGAACTTTTATTTGAAGAGATGTAACAGTCTTGCTTATGAATATTCCTTCAATTATCAATGCCATTTTGACATTACAATACTGATCAATATATTTAAAAGGATTCAAATCTTTCTTCGCCTTGGTCTTGAATAGAGAAAGTATTTTCTTTGACTTCTCAGAGTAAATAAGTTTTGCGTAAAGAACTGGAGCAGCTGACTCATCTTTTCGTGTTTTCTTCTCTCCTTTTTTATCTGTATACTCAACCTGTTTGTAATAAAGAGGGGAAGATAGACTTGATGCCATATCAGATCCGTATTCAGTTTCAAGATGTTTACAACATATTTCCACGATATTATTCAAGGTATCAAAAAATTCTTTTTCCTCTGTATTTGGTTCACTATCTTTTCCCCAGAGACAAACTGGAATACTGTAGCCAACAAGTTTGTTATTTTCTTGGTTTTTCTTTTCATTTACTCCAAAAGAGAAAAGAAACGGAGTTTCAATTACGAGAGCACCTTTCTTTCCATTTGGGTATTTGACTTCAATTGGGATACGTTTGTATTTGATTTTGCTATCCTTTACTTTGAATTCTTTGGCTTCATTGAAAACAATATTTTCTGGTGTGAGACGATCGTAACTTGACAACTGCATTTTTATTATTAGAAAATATTATTTTTTAAATCAAAATTATTATAATCCATCATCCCACCCACCCCCCAAAACCAATTTGATAAAGGTTTCTACAATATAAATAAATTAAACTTTTTTTTATTTATATAATTAATCTTAACTAAATATAATTTGTAATAATATTTTTCGCGATTGAATTCTTCTATAGTAGTTACTAGAGGATGATTTACCATTCAATTTCGCCCCTGATTAATTTCTGTCATTTCCGCGAGCCCGCAGGGCGAGCCATTATTTCTGTCATTTTCCCCAAATTTTACAAAGATTACAAAATTAATCGGATTTTTTAATTTTTTTGAGTCAGAATATTTGGGAAAAAATGAAAAAAACTCTGATTAATTTCTGTCATTTTTGTACTAAGTGGGTAGGGGACAGGGTTAATCAGGAAATGACAGAAAATAATCAGGGGTGAAATTGAATGGTAAAGCATCCTCTAGTAACTACTGTCTCACACCAGAAAATATTATTTTCAATGAAGCCAAAGAATTCAAAGTAAAGGATAGCAAAATCAAATACAAACGGATACCAATTGAAGTCAAATACCCAAATGGAAAGAAAGGTGCTCTCGTAATTGAAACTCTATTTCTTTTCTCTTTTGGAGTAAGTGAAAAGAAAAACCAAGAAAATAACAAACTTGTTGGCTAGAGTATTCCAGTTTGTCTCTGGGGAAAAGATAGTGAACCAAATACAGAGGAAAAAGCATTTTTTGATACCTTGAATAATATCGGGGAAATATGCTGCAATCATCTAGAAAGTGAATATGGATCTGACATGGCATCAAGTCTATCTTCCCCCCTTTATTACAAACAGGTTGAATATACTGATAAAAAAGGTAAAAAGAAAACACGAAAAGATGAGACAGCTGCTCCAGTTTTATATGCAAAACTTATTTACTCTGAGAAGTCAAAGAAAATACTTTCTCTATTCAAGACCAAGGGGAAAAAAGATTTGAATCCTTTTAAATATATTGATCAGTATTGCAATGTCAAAATGGCATTGATAGTTGAAGGAATATTCATAAGCAAGACTGTTACATCTCTTCAGATAAAAGTTCATGAGTGCTATGTTAAACCACTGAAACCTCGAGAATCTTTACTAACAATAACTGAGGAAGAAGGTGATAGTGAAAGTGATAGTGATGATGAGACTGTTGAGGTTGGCGATATTGAAGATTTAATTATTTCTGATAAGGAGGAAGAAACTGATTAAGATTTTTAATACAAATTTTGTATTAAAAATTAACCAAATCCTTGAAACTCACCCATGAGTTAAATTTATCAGGGTATCCACTCCATTTTACTAATGCCATCTTTTTCTTGTTATCTCTCCTAATAATTTTTTCTATTCTAAAAGTCTGCTGTTTTGCTTTCTGTAATTCTTGTTCGTAAAAAGATCCTTTTATTGATTCCGACATCAGATCAACAATTGAATACGTAACAGGTTTTGTTGGAATAATTTTATCAATCACAAATGTTTCCTCTGTCCAGTTTGGTGTGTAACCTTTATCAAATACCTTTCTCTTATACTTTGAAATTCTAACATGATCTCCAATCTTAAACTTTGCTTTGCCAGGTTTTAAGTAAATAGAATCACCATACAAATTATTCCAAACTTTTTTCTCATTATTCTTTTTACTCGCTTCAACAGGAGTCATATTAATACTAGAATGTCTCGTATTATTGTAATCATTAACCAGTTTATCTATCTTATCCGCGTAAACAGTGTTGTTATTCACAGTAAACATTTTCCACATCCTGTTTTTCATTGTTTTATTCCATCTCTCAACAACACTAGATTTCTCTTCATTTTCAGTGTGATAAAGCCGGATTCCTTTTTTCTTCAAAAAATCTTTGAAATGTTTACTGATAAACTCAGAACCTTTATCAGTCCACAACATCTTTGGTTTACGTCTACTTAATATATCATCAAATGCTTTACTCACAGTTTCAGTTTTTTTGTCTTTCAGACCTCTTATCCAGCCATACTTGCTAAACACATCAATAACCATCAGCAAATATTTAATCCCCTTGTTCCACTTAGCAAACTTTTGCATTTCAACCAAATCAGCAGCCCAGATTTCATCAATCCCGTTTGAGATGACTGATCTCTTTTGAAAGTTTCTTGTGATTGGTTTGTGAAGTTCGTCGGCTAATTGTTGAGTCCAATCACTACTCAACGCCGACGCGCGTTTTTTTGAAGCCCAAGTCCAAGTTTTTGTTTTGTATTAATCATTGTTCTAGCCAAAGTATGTCCCCATTGTCTCTGGTTTCGAGGAATTGCATCTAATGCTTTTATCATTTTTCTATCAGCTTCATTTTTACATTTTATTTGTTCACTGGTTGGTTTGTTACCACAGACAGAGTAATCAACATCGTGTTGCATACTTACAGCATCTGTTCGTCCAGTTGGTTGTTCATAGATTTCTAGTATCTCTCCAGTCTGAGGATCATATCTCAATTGAGATTCAAGTGGATTACCGGGGCCAGTATACTTATGACCAGGAAGTGTAAATCCTTTACGTGGTGCGACTTTAAGAATGGCTTTATGAATATCAACTCCACTTCCAAAACTTGTCAGAGGATTATTTTCCCAGAAGTGATCATCAATAATAATCTGATATTTGGTTCTTAATATCTGAGGCCATGTATCAGGATTAGATGAAATGATATTATTCATATCTGCCAGAGCTTCTGGATTATTTTCAAAAAATCTTGACTTTTTCATTCTTCTAGAAGGTTTTTCAAATTTAAAAAATAATTCAGGATTAGAACCTTTTTTTATTATTCCCATTTTGGCTTCTTCAGTTGCTGTGGGTCTTCTCCAGAATTTACCAGAAGTCATACCATGATCCGATCCAAAAGCTGATTTCATGATATCACCAGATTTATATCGATCATAAACTGGTTTCAATGATGGAATCAATTCTTGAGTTGTTTTCATAGCAATATCTGGTGCTTTTTTTACAACAGTCATTGGATCAATTCCTGATCCATCCAAATCCGGGTTATTAGTTTTATATCTCTTTTTGGGTCTAACTTTGGTTGATAGTTGATCCATTGCCGATCCAACACTATCCTGAATAAAAGGAGACAATTTATTAATCCCATAATTTACAGCTTTCTTTTGTAGCTTTTTATTTCTCATTAATTCACTTGCTCCATACCGACCCATTTCGACTGCCTTTTGCCCCATCCAAGGAAGAGCATGTTCAGTAAATGCTTCTGCAGCTGTCCCAACAACAGTGTCAAAGACATCTCCAGTTTGCTTGCCCGCCTTCTCAGACGGGCTTATTAGTTTTTTGTCTTCTTCTTAGTTTTTTTTTTCTTTCCCCCAGCTCCAGTTTGGGTGGTTGTTCCCATTTTAACATATCTTACTTTTTTAATTCCACAAAGCGCACAATGACAAAAAAATTGCGTTCTTCCTCTTTTATCAGTTTGGTAACCACTTGGCTCAGTGCAAGGAGTTACTCTTTTATCTTTAATGCAATATGATTCTTTCATTTAGTATAATGTTTAGATAAAATGTCAGTAAGGGCTAATTTTGTAAAAAGTGAACTTGAGAAGATTTATAATAAGTTAAATGAGAGTTATGAATATGTTAATATATCAAGATTGGAGAATGATAATCGATTCTTTAAAATATTTGAGTTGATTGTGGAGTTATCTGAGAAATCAAATAATCTCAAACAAGTTGTAAGGGGAAGTTTAGTATAAACTAAAGATAAATGGAAGCTAAATTCTTTTCAGAGATAGAAAAAAATATGGATGTTGAAACAATTAAAGATTTTGAGAAAGAAGTAAGGACAAAAATAATTGATGAGTTTGAGGCTCTCCGGAATAAAAATGTAGATCTTTCTAGAGTTTTAATGGCTGGTGAATGTGAGATGTGGGAAAAAATAAGAAGAGGAGATTATTCTTGGTTGAAAATAAAATCTGATAAAAAGAAGAAACTTTTTAGACTTATTGATATTTACACAAAATTTGATTCCATAGTTGATACTGTTAAAGAATTGGAAAAAAAAGTTGAGAAGGTTAAAAAGCTAAAGGATTCACCAGTGGATTCAGATTAAATATAAAATTATATTTAATCTTGAAAAATATTATTACAAATAATTAAATATTAAATCTTTTTTTATATATAAAAAACTTTTATTTATTTTATTTTTGTAATAATCTTTATCTATCTTTTATATTTAATCTTAGATGAAAAATATTATTACAAATAATTATTTATAGAATCTTTTTTAATATAAAAAACTTTTATTTAATTTATATTTTGTAATAATCTTTATCTATCTTTTATATTTAATCTTAGATGAAAAATATTATTACAAATAATTATTTATAGAATCTTTTTTAATATATAAAACTTTTATTTAATTTATATTTTGTAATAATCTTTATCTATCCTCCAAAGTATTCTTTTATAAAATCACTATTATCATTATCAAAATGAGGATTATGAATTACATCTAAAATACTTTTTCCATTCTGTCTCTCAAACAAATAGTAAAGGCACCAATAACCACAGAGAACAGTGTTGCGATTTCGTATTTCATCTATCGAATAAATAATTTGTTTTCCAGAGGTATTAAAATACTTCAAAGCCTCACTCGGCATTATAAGACCAAATGGATCAAAATACTCGACTACTGAATCCAGGTTTCTACAGCAAACCCAGTGCGTGCCAGGTCCTTGCATATCATCAAGATTAATTATTCCACATTCTTTTTTTATCTTTTGTGGTAGTTGGTCTCGACTGTAAATTCCTCTGAGATGTCTTATACCAAGTTTTTTCACCCATTCTATGAGGTCAAAGTTTGAAAGGGGTTTAATTACAAACCCCTTGTTTTTGGACTTTTTTTTCCCCCCATTCCTATTATATTTTCCCAACTTCCATTAAAGGGTGGAGGGTAATAACCCTCTCCTTGTGTGGGTGGAACATAAACATTTCTCGTATTACTAGATGAACCCCTATCAACCTGTATACCAGATCCAAACAACTTTGAAGCCAGACTAATTGCCATTGGAATTCCAATAGATGCAAGTGATCCCAGGAATCCTCCTTCTATTTGAGCCTGGGTTGGTTTAATAACCAATCGACCTCCTGTTTTAAAAACTTTGTTAATCTGATCTATTTGTGCTTTGGTAAACTCATTAGCAATAGGAGGTAAAAATGGGAAAAACTTTTTGGGGATTGTAATACCTTTTCCAAAAAGTTTTTTTAATCCTATTTCCCCAAGTGCAGTTGCAGCTCCAGTAGCAATAGCAGGAGCAACTTTTGAAACTCCCTTTACTGCAAAAGGAAGAAGTTTTGAAGCAAGACTTGCCAGACTTGTGAATAAGTTTCCTCCATGTTTTACTGAACGTGTAATCTGTGTTTTACTTATTTTCAAGTCTGATCCTGTTCCATTTGCAAGTGATTTTTTTATTTTTGCTAACTGTCTTTGGGTCAACATTAACTCATCTGATCCTTTAAGATGAGAATGTTTTAATCGAAGTGTTAGTGGTGATTTATTTTGAATTGCACTCAATAGTTTTGACTTTTGGCCATCTGAAAGTTTTACCCCATATTCGATATAAGTTGTCATTTTATATATTAAGTTATATTAAATTCTTTTCATGTAAGACAATTGCAAAAATAGTATAATCAGCATTGGTTTCCCCACTCAATTCATAATGAAATGATAGTTTTACTTTATCTTCCAGATTTGGTAGTTTAAAATAAATAAATGGAAAAAGAGACTCAAAATTATTTCTATTAAGAAGTGATCCATTACCATACGACATAGCATCTCTGTATACTCTTGAAGGCTCTGTTGATGGTTTGTAATGAATATTGGGATACTCATTTTCATTTGCTTTAAGGTAACATCGTGTTAGTTTTCTGTTATTTGCAACATTAAAAGTTTGGTAAAGAAATGGGTTTGATGTTTGTGAATTAAAATTTGCACTGTTTACAATAAAAATAAAAACATGACGAGGTTTTGATATCTCATTTGTTATTATAAAATTTCCTTCTTTTTGTCTTAAATCTGAGGAGTTAGTCACAAACTCATTAAGAAAAGATTTTGGAGACATTTTTGTAATCATTGTACTTTGGGGAATGAAAAGTTGAAGTTTTGTAATTATTACTCTACAAACATCATTGCCGCTTCTCCATATAAGGTTGTTATCACTTTCAAATTCGATGTTTAATTCAAATCTGGAATCTGGCAACATCTTATCCTTGAGAGCCTCAAAAAGTGAATATCGATTAAGAGGAATTTCACAATTAAAAATTCTTGAATTTTCTAATTGCTTCTTTCTTTTGTCAAACCCAACATTGTAAGTAGTATTTTCATTTTCAATAAAAATTCTTGGTGTCCAACCAGTGTTATCATTATTTCTTCCGTGTTGGACTTGCCTTGTTAAATATTTATTTCTGTTTGGGGAATTTGTTGTATCAAGATAGTAAAATTCATTGGATGCAACACTCTCTGCAAAGGAAGTATCAAACTCAAGCAAATTTTTGATATTTACAACATGATTGGCAGAATTACATTGATAAACCTCTCGTCCATTAATACTAAAACTAATTTTTTTTACAAATGAACTTGCACCATTAACAATTCCATTTTTGTCATTGATGATTACATTACGGCCAGTTAGTTTTGTTAATTTAAAATACAATGATAGCCTAGCATTGTACCAATCAAGTGATTTACCGTCAACGACAAATTTAAAATTACCTCTGTTTTGATAATTATTATCAGAAGGGATTATTAAAGGTTGTTCGAGATCAAAAACTAAATCCTCATTCATTTTATATAATACTTATATAACAATCTAAGCACGAAGCAATAGTTTTCCACTTTGCTGTTCTATTTCTGCCTCTCGCTCGTGAAGGACAAGAGCATAAAAGTTGTAATTAGCGTTTGGATTGGCTGATAGTTCGAAATGAAAGGCCAACTTTGTTACTCCATCTTTGATGTCCATTTTTTGTTTTGTCAAATCAAAGTAAATAATTGGATAAACCTTTTTATAGATTGTCATATCAAGTATTGTCCCACCCTGAAAATCGTTGTTTGCGTGAACATACTCCATCAAACCTCTAAAAACTCTTGTAAGATCTGTGGATGGTTTATAGTGAAAATCAGGATATTCATTACCATTTCCAACCTCAAGATAACATCGTGATACGTCGGCATTGGCTGGTAAATTACCAAAAGTATCATATATAAATGGATTTGCTGTTTGTGCATTAATTCTTGCTGTGTTGATGGCCCAAACAAATACATGACGTGGTTTTGAAATTGCGGTTGTTATTCTGTAATGGCCTGTTTGTTGCTGTAAATTATTTGACGTATGAATGACTTCATTAAGATAAGTCCATTTATGAGGTTTAAGATAATTTTCCATATATAACTTCTGTCCTTCAGAGTTAAAAGTTAACTTTGGAATATATAATTGAAGTCTTTTTATAATAACTCTTCCATTTTCTGCAGCTGCTGTTTTAAAAAGTAAATTTGCATCACTTTCTATTTCAAAATTTATTTCAATTTTTGTATTTGGGAGTAATTTGTCTTCAAGTGCTTCAAAGAAAGAATATCTATTAAGAGGTATTTCACAATTTACTTCAACTGAAGCACCCAATACTTTTTTTCTTTGTGTAAAACCAACATTATATTCTGCTTGAGCAGCACGATTTTCTGCAGATCTACTTGTATCGGGATAGTAAAATTCTTTGGTTCCGGTACTTTTTGCGTAAGATGAATTATACTCAAGTAAGTTTTTAATATTTGCAACATGATTTGCTTCATTACAACTATAAACTTCTCTTCCATTTGCCAGGATAGTTAATTTTTTTATAAAAGAGTTGGAACCATTTACAATTCCAGTGAAGTCGTTAGCTGCTATATTTCCCCCATCTAACTGAGTTACTTTAAAATCCATCGAAAAACGAGAGTTATACCAATCAAATGGAGTGGCTTCACCCGTATTATCAGCGATAAATTTAAGGTTTGGTGCTCTAACTTGGGCGGCGTTATTTGCTGGGTCTGCTGTATTTATTGGTTGTTCGAGATCAAATATAACATCTTCATATCTTTCAAGATATTTTGGGTTTCTAAAAGATTTCATTTTATATTAATAATTATATAATTTTCTCAGGTTTTCCAAATATTGGTTATATTCCTTTTCAGTCATTTTACGTTTTGTTTTGGTGGTTGGAGTGGGGTTTTCACGAGAAAGTAATTTTACGATTTTATCACCCGCTTTTTTTTCTTTTGGATCAAAAGTTACTTTCTTTTGAACTGTTGGTTTTGGTGGTGGTTTTTTGGGAGTTGGTTTTTTAAAAAAGGATTTTACTGTATCCATTATTCCTTCTCCATAAATATGTTGTTTTACATATTTTCCTGTATCAGGATCATATTTTCTTTTAAACTCTGATTGCCGCATCATTTTAATTATAGAATTATACAACATTGTTATCTTCAGTATGACGAAGCAACAGTGTCATAAACCAATCAATACCATTCAAGTCAACAGGTTGACTGACAGAATCACTTACAGTTATTCTCATTTCAGAAATATAATTAGAACTTACAGGGCAGTAAAGAGGTCTAAATGGTTCAAAAGTGAATGGATATGATCTTGTCAAATTATCCGTTGGAATAACAGCAATTGTGTTTGTATTAACTCCATTTACAACAGAATCTTTTATAGCACTTATGTTTATGTTTAATGAATCAATTGATTTTGTAATATTTGGAAGTTTAGTTCCATACTCTGTTTTAGTCACAAGTTTTTTTTCAAATCCGATGAGTTCTCCAAAATCTGTTCCTCTCAAATCAAGTTGATAACTACCATCAAGTGTTACCAGTACTCGATAAGTAGAGAGAATGAAAGACAGATTTATTGAGTAATTCTTTACTCCTTTGGAGTCTGTTGTGTGATGTGACTTTTGTTCCATGTACTGATGAATGTAATCATTCAAATCTGAGTAAGAATACATTCCATCTGAAAAGGTGATAGTTTGCCATGTTGTTCCATCATGGGTGTATTTGATTTTATTGTTTCCATAACTACTTCTGATGTTGTACCAAGAATAAGTCATTGACAACCTATCCAAGGCGAGAAAATGCTTAAATTGTGGGTCAAGTTTCAAAGGAGGATTAAATTTAACCAAGAAATCATGAGGTTTGTTTACTCCTATTTTTTCTCTTTTAACAGATGAAATATGAATAGCACTTTCATTCATTTATCTTATAATTATACTAATGTGGCGAAGCCAGGGGAGGTATACTAATGCGGCGAAGCCAAGGGAGGGGGTTTTGGGGGAACCGTAGGTTCCCCCACTAGATAACTTTTCTAAGGAGTGTATTAAGTTGGTTATTAGTAATAATCCCGAGATCCCTAAGTCGATGAGCTATTTGAATGTATTCAGGCAGCACACCATTGTTTCCTGCAACAAGTGATCCATTGAGTAACTCAAATCTATGAAGTAGTTCTTGTGGGTTATTGTAAAACATACCAGAACCACTTTTTTCTTTGAACTTTAAAAGAAAGTTTAAATTTGTTGAATATATGCTTAATGTGTTGAAATTTTTTATATTTTCTATTGTTTTTGATCGAGGATTTTCACTTTTTGGTCTAGCTAAATGATAGCCGTCTTTATATTCAATTATTGCGGTATTATGAATATCTTTGGCAGTATTTTCTAAATCTGAATTAACACTATTGATTAATGAAGAAATTTCAGAAACATTTCTATCAAAATAATAAGAAGGAAGATATGGATAACCATTACTTTCTAGTATATCTTGTGATCCTTTATTATTTAGATTCCTATTAAATTCTTCAACATTAAATTTTGCTATAGGAGGTTTATCTACTACTAAAGGAGTTTTATCCTCTTTTGGTAGAGGAGCTTGAGCTTGATCGTCTTTATCATCTTCACTGTCTTTTTCATCATCTTCTCCATATTCAATAGCTCCTATTCCAGGTAATTCTCCCAAATCAGCCAAACGTTCAAACTGACTAAATCCGTCTGTAATGGCTTTTTGATTGGCTTTGAGACCTTTCGTAAGAGCTAACTGATTTTGCAACATTTTCTGGTTTTGAGTGAAGATATTTTCTCTTTTGGAGTCCTCACCAGGATCTTCAAACTGAGAAATCAGAGGCCGGAATGTTTCACTAAATCCTTCTCTCATATTCTGTTTTTCCCAAATAGTTTCTTTTATTTGTTGACGAACCTGTTTAATAAGATCATCGGCTTCAATCTTATTTTTAGAATATTTTTTTATTTCTTCAATATCCATTTATATAATAAATATATAAAATGGAGATACCAAATTATGATAGTAATGATAACAGAGATAAAAATTTCAAGCAGTTGTTTCCTTACATGCCATCGGATACATTTCGAATGCTGATTTGTGGAAATGGTGGAAGTGGTAAAACTAATTTGCTTTATCACATGTTAATGAAACCATTACTCTATTATGATGAGATTTATCTTTATGCTCGAAATTTGGAGCAGGATAAATATAAGAGGCTGATTCAAAAAATGAGAGAATTATCGCATAAACTCGGCTATGAAATACTATCTGCGAGCAATGATGAAATAACTCCAGTAAAAGAAATGAGTTATGAAGACAATCAAAAACTTGTGATATTTGATGATTATGTCTGTGATAAAAATCAGAGACAAATCGTTCATTATTTTATTCAAGGTCGACATAAGAATTGCTCAGTGATTTATCTGAGTCAATCATTTTACAAAACTCCAAAAGATATACGATTGAATTGTTCACACTACTGTTTATATGAATTTCCATCTTCCAGAGAAGCAAACAGAATATCATCTGAATTGGGAATTGATAAAAATGTGTATAAAGAGGCAACTAAAAAACCATTCTCATTTCTTTATATCAATAAACCAAAGAAAACCTTATCAAAAAACTTTACTGGGATTATATAAACAATAAATAAGATGGGAATATTTAACGAACACTCTTCTAATCATTATCAATTTGCCAAAGGAGTTCAAGGAGCTCCAGGTATTGGGTTTAATCTCACTGCAGATGGAAATTATGATATGGTTGGTAAAAAACTAACAAATGTTGGAACACCAACATCAGACACTGATTCAGCAACCAAGAAATATGTTGATACCCATTCTGGTGGTGGAAAAAACATCATTAATAACAGTAGATTCCAACATTGATATGAAAAGTCAATTCTCAATTACAAAACTCAAAACACCATCAAACAATGATGATGCTGCTACAAAGAAATATGTAGACGACTCCAAAGTTGATGGCAGTGTCTTTTTGAGACTGGATGGAACAAGATCAATGACTGGAAATTTGGATATGAATAACAAAAGAATATTTAATCTTCCAAATCCAACTGGTTCCAAACAACCAATACCATTGGCTTATGGTGATTTAGCTTATCTCCACGTTGATGGATCAAATATGATGACTAATCATATGAACATGAATAATAAAAAAATAACCCACTTACAAACACCAACAAATAACACAGATGCTACTACCAAAAAGTATGTGGATGATATCATATCTAACCAAGATTTCAGTTCTTTCTTTAAAAAAGATGGAAGTATCACCATGACTTCAGATCTTAATATCGGTGGACATAAAATAATTAATCTTGAAGATCCAACTTCAGATTCGGATGCAGTAAATAAAAAGTATGTTGACGGCCATTTACACCAAACTCAAGTTCAACCAAGTCATTACAAAGATGAGTTTGCTTTTCTGATGTTAAGTCCATCTCAATGGACAGATGAAATAGATAATAGAACTAGTTTTATTCCAAAAAAGATAACATACTTACCAACTTTAAAAGGAAACTTTCACGAATATAATACAAGAGTTCTTTATATTAATATATTAAAGAATTTTCAAGGTGGTTATAAGTATAAGATGGGACTTAATTTTTACAGATTAGTTGGAGGTGCTGATTATACCCTTTGTTTAGAAATACTTAACACTGATTATTTACTATGGCATAAAACCCAGGTAAGCGTTGACAACAACACATCACAAGGATTGCAGCTTGGAAATGTAAGTGTAAAAAAACTTCAACATAGTTTCACCGATTCAAAAAGCCAAACACAATTTATGTATTACCATAGAGTCATAATTAATTTTAAGAAGTTGACAACTGGTAATAGGTTTTTTATTCACATTTTGGTTAATATTCCAAATAATGGAAATGATTTGTCTGTGTATCCATTACAGTTTTCTGGAGTTTACATGATTGCTTATGGTATTATGAGCAAAGTTAGCAATATCGACCCAGATAAAGTTTATGATTATCATAAATCATTTGAAATTTATAGATCGCAAGTAAAGTACAATGTTGACATTAACGCAAATAATAAAAGTATATTGAACATTACTCTCAATAGAAATCTGAATAGTAGTGCTGCAACAGTTGGAATGGTAAAAGAGTTAATTCCTTTTACCACAAATCTTGTTTATAGGCAATATTTTAAAGAATTTTATGATTTTGCTGATGCAAATATTTATGGATTAATTAAGACATCATCTGGTATTGTTATAAACTCTTTACATCCAAATATTACTTTACCAAATAAAGACATAAGTAATATCAATAAAGAAGGATTAAATATTAATAACTACACTATTAGTTTAAATCCCTCTGGTAATTTTAGAAATTATACCTTGTGTATTGTTTTTTATCTTTGGACAAATAGAGATTTTGCTTTAGTTAAGAAAAATTCGCAAGATAATCATAATTTATTGAGTTTAACTTTTACTAAAGCTGCTGGTTATTTAACTTTACTTTCCAATAGCAGAAGAGTTTCTTTTCCTTTACCACATGGTTTTGATGGAAAAAAAATTATTTTATGGTTGACGCAGAGTGTTGATTCAATTGTTACAAAAGCTAACTTGAGTAACTACAGTTCAACATTAACTCTAGATTCTGCTGTTTACACAAATGATCAAGATTTTGACTTTATAACTGAAGATGGAGTTTTGAACAAAATTATGTTTTCTCCTAATTTTTACGACTTTGACTCTGAGCCATTTAAAAGGATAATGATACAAGAGAAACTAAATGGTAGTTATATACTCTAAATAGGGGAACCTACGGTTCCCCCTATGACCCCCTCCCTCAGCTACGCCGCATTAATATACCCAAATAAATAAAATGAAGGACTTGTTTGAATTTAATCACATTGATAACACACTATCAGAATCAGAGATCAAAACTCTCAAAGATTTCTATAAACATTATCACAAGAAATACTGGTGTTTTAAGAAATCTTTTAAACGATACAAAATTCTTGATGAAACACTTACTCTGTCTGGAGGAGGATTAGTTGTGATAGGAACTATTGCTGGAGGAATAACACTCAATCCAATAATCCTGGGTGTTATCAATGGTCTTGGAGTGATTGTGAGTAGTATTTCAAAAATGAAGAATTACAAGAAAAAGATTGAAATGTCACAAATAGCATTTACAACATATGAGAAAGTATTGGTTGAACTGCGATCAGCTTTGCGGGGTGATGAGTTAAACAAGCAAGAGTTTATTGATCGAATGAAATTGATAGATGAAATGATAATTGATCAGTCTCCTATTGCAGATAGATTTTCAAAGAAATACAATAAAAAATATTTGATAAAGATTATTACATAATATAAATAAAAAATTTTATTTTTTACTTAAAAATAAATTTGAATAAATATAAATTGTAATAATCTTTTTCAATGACCAGATATTCACATCCATCTTATTCTAATTTTTACACAACTGATAATGGTGGTGTTTATAACTCCAGAACAGGAAAAGAACTTGGTACACCATCCAAAAATGGTTACATTAGAATCTCAATCAGACCTCGAGGAGAAAACCCGATTAGCTTGCTAGCGCATGTATTTATCTGGGAAGCCTTCAATGGTGAGGAAACAGATAAATACTTTAAAATAATTCACATTGACGGAGATAAACAAAATAACAGACCAGATAACTTAAAAAGAATTATTAATGAATCCTCTAATCCAGAAGGTCAATCCAGAAAAATAATAGCAACTAATCTGACAACTGGTGATAATAAATTTTTTAACTCGATATATCAGGCATCCAAATCACTTCAGATCAATAGTGGCTCGATTAAACTGATCGCAGAAGAAAAGAGAAAAACAGCAACATCAAAATTAAACGGTAATAAATACTCTTTTAAATATTCTAATCCAAATGATTTAAATATAGTAAAAGTAATCAAAGATAAAATAAAAAATAATATAGAAAAAGGTATATACAAAATATAATTTATAAAAAGTTTTTTTATATATAAAAAAGAATTTATTTTAAATAATTTGTAATAATATTTTTCATCTTCTATCTATAACTTAGATAGAAGATGTTAGAATCAATAGTAATAAATATTCTAATCCAAATGATTTAAATATAGAAAAAGGTATATACAAAATATAATTTATAAAAAGTTTTTTTATATATAAAAAAGAATTTATTTTAAATAATTTGTAATAATATTTTTCATTTTCTATCTACTCTTAAGATAGAAAATGTTAAACTCAATTGTAGCATATGTGAATTTTTACTTTCCTTCATGTAAAACACAGTTTTACGATGATAACTTTATTAAATCTTGTCTTGTTTACCAGTATTTGTATATAAAGTATTTCACACAAAGATTAGACTTAAACCAAATTATTTATAAACTATCAGATTTTAAACATAATTGCAAATCAAACTCGTCAATACTATCCAATCATCTTATATTTAATCTTGCTTTTCGCGAATTTTGGAAACATTACCATCTTGGCCGAGGTTGTTTTTATACTGTCAATTCTCCGTTTAAATCTGAAGTACTTGGTTATTTGACTGGAATCATTTACTGGTGTTTTCACAGAGGAGTTATTTGAGTGATTTATAACTTTGCCACCACTTTTCATAATTCTCCAGAGTTTGGTCTCCAATATTCAGATCAACTAATTTATGCTTGACATTTCCCATTTCTTCCAGTATTTTTTTTATTAAATATACAATACTAATCATTCTCTTTCGACAAAATTGTTTATTGAGACTTTCCATGATTTTGTTATCTATTGCCATTAGTTTATTATACAAATCATACTTTTCATCTTCTGTCAGCTTTATCATTTTACTTACTTGATCTACCTTTTTCTCATAATGATATTTTCTCTGATAAACACTTTTCTTTCGAAAAAGTAATCGATCGTAATCTTTTTTATCAAAATAGCCTAAAAAATGCTCGTTTTGGCACCCGCAATTCTCGCATAATTTGTAACCTGAAACCAAATCGAATTCAGTTTCTTGGCAGTTCCAACACGTGGTCTTTCGTCCCATTTCACTCAATTCCTCTTCTTGAGGTTTGGTGAAAGTATGAAGTATGACTAAATATTTTTTTATTTCTTCATCTGTATACGGCATCTTATTTATAACTTAAATATTTAATTTTTAAAATAAAAGAATTTGTATCGCATTCCGTCTTTCTTTGATTTGGAAGTTTTAGTTTTTTTACTACAGTTCATGCTTATAGTTTGGGGTTTAAGTTTATGGTATTCTGCAACTTCTTTGAGGCTTTTAAAAAACTTTTCCTCACACGTTTCAATATTGTAAGATATAACTTTTTTACAATTTGATTTTTCCGAGTTTTCCTTGGGAGAAAGTAGCTGGAGGTTGTTGATTGAATTATTTTCTTTGCAATTATCGATGTGATCAACCTGTTTATCAACTGGAATCTTTCCTTTGAAACATTCAAAAACATAGCGTGAAACTCTATAATATTTGCGAAAATTATTCTCATATAAATTAAAATAATAGTATCCTACACATTTTCCTGGTTTCAAAATTTTTTTTTCTTTTCCTTTTAAACTAAGAATTTTACCACATTTGCTTGCAAGATATTTTTTGTACTTTGGATGTTTATAGAACATAATATCTTGGAATTCAATAAAATCTTGATTGTCCATATTTTGATTTTATTTAAAATCAAAATAACTTTAAACCTTTTTTATCTTAGAGCTCTTGAATTTATTCTATTTTTCAAAACTTTTCTTTTGTCGTCTTCGTTACTTAAAGCCACTTTATTTACTTCTTTTGAATAAATTTCGTGATTTTCACTCCTTATTATATTCATACTTCGCATTTGTTTTTTGTCAGAAAACAAACACTTAACGTAATCCTCAAACTCAATCTGTTTTTTCACCACGTTTTTCTTGATCCCTTTGCATTTTTTGGTGGTACTAGATTCTTCAACTTTGAAAGAATACAATTTAGGTCTAAGACCTACGAAATGCGTTATCTGCTTACCAGCTACTTCATCTTTAAACATCCCAATTACTTTTTTATTTACTCCAGTTAATATACCAGACTCATGCCCCTGCGGGTAATCCGATGTGTCAAACCTGGTTATGATATCATCTCTTATATCATCATAAAAATCGTCAGTGTTTATCTCATACATTAGGGAATCAGTATCTGTAAACAGCAACTTAGCTTGTTTGTAAGAATATTTTCTTTGAATAAAGTTGTAGTGAAAGTCGAACATTAGCAACTTCGATAGATCCAATATTGCCTGACCGATATATACTGGTTTGTTAAAATACACCTCTGTCTTTTTCATATGTATAGCAATTAGATTTCGATCGAATATTGTCGCTCTATCAAAATTTGGCCGACATGTTAATTTTACAGCTTTTGCTCGATTATCAACCAGAAAAACATTCTGTCGTTTCCTTATGTTTTCTATCGTCTTTCCAAACACTGAATTATTCATTAACTTGAAAAAGTCTTTCTCAAAGCTGTTTGCTGCTGTTTTTCTGAGTTCAGTGTTTTTTCTTATATAAGGCTCCATCCAAGGACTCTGATTAAAAGATATTCCTCGATGAACAGCTGTCAACCTCAAACCCAGTTCAAGACACTGCCTTAGATTACGATAATGTATTACGTAATTTTTATGCGGTTTAAAATGTGAAATAAGTTTCTCTACTCCTCCTACTTTAATCTTCTCCGGTGCAAGTGGGTAATCGTTATGTGATTCCCAAAGTTCTTTGGAATATTTCAAATCAACCTCGAATATAAAACCTTTCTTGACTGTGTTATTCATGCTACTATTTGTTTTCTCAAGAATATCCAATACTTTTTCTTTTGTGAGATTAGGCATCCATTTGAAACCATGCGTTGGTAATGGTTGAGACATTCCCCAGCCATATAGATTATTAGCATCCAAATATTGAATAAATTTAGAAGGTTTTTCAGGATTGTAATCTTTCATGTATTTATTATTCGCTTCCGAGTATCTTTTTGCTATATGTGTCATTCCACATCTGATGCCTCTTTCAAACATCATCAACATATCGTAATCATGAAGCAATTCAAGTTGTTGACCCGTTTCTTTGAGACAAGCATCCCAAGCCAGACCAGGTGAAGTATAATAATGCGCTGGATCCAAATTGTAGTGTTTCAAGCATGTTTTACGAAAGTTTTCAAATACATCTGCCAACAGTAAAAACATCTGATTTGAGATAAAGATCGTGATAATCTCTGATTGTTTGGCATTTGAATGTATTCCATACATTTTGAGCATGTTGGTAATCTTCATCTGAAATGTCTTCATCGTTCAATTTTGAATAGAATTGCTCTTTGGGAGGAAGTTGTGTTTCAGATAGTTTTTCTATTGAGGAAACATAATCATAGGGATAAACACCTTTTCGAGTAAGAAGGTCAACATGGACTTTCATTATTTCTTTTGTATTATAAAAATCATCTGGTTGTAAGTTTCCAACAAGATTCGCAAGACTAGTTTGGAGAAACTTGAATGAATCAATAAATCTTATTTCAAAATTCAAAGAAACCATTTCTCCAGTTCGCTTGGATCTGTACTCATCAACTTTTATCTTTTTGGAAAATGAGATATACTTTTCCTCAGTTGATGGAATACAGTTTAACTCACCTTGGGTACCAGAAAGTTGTTTTATAAACAAATGCGCATCATATCCTTGAAGATTGTGAAATACTACCGGCAATATCAATGGTTTTCGACACTGTAGATTACAACTGTTATGTGCAGCTCCACGATATTTACCAGTGAAATGGCAATGATCACGAACTCTATCATCATCTAAAACACCTGAACAAATATGACAGATCTTAGCTTCTTTGAAAGATTTTTGTTCTTCTTCTGTTAATCTTAGAGGTTGTGGATGTCGATAAAAAACATCATAAAGATTTTGAGTTATTTTTGCAAGTTTTGAAACAAATATTTCAGCAACATTATCACTTTCTTTCTGTTTTGTAAAAGTGATTGGTTTAAAAATGTTAGGAACTATTCCTTTTATGTAAAAACAAAATCCTGACGGTTCATGTTTCTGGTAACCAAGTGTATATGAACCTGCTGGATTAGGTTTGCAATTTTCTATTGTCTGGGTAAAACATTCAAAATCAGCATAAACTACAAAAGGTATTGGAAGCTGTTTGAAGTAATTAATAAATCCTAATTTTGAATTTCTTGTTGGCATTTTTACAACAACTGATTCATTGGATGAACAATATTCAATATGACACTGAAATAATTCTTCCTTTGAAAAATGGGTAAAGCATCTCTTACAAATAAAGATTTTCCCATTCGTTCTAGAAGTTATTTGAGATCGAAATAATCTTGAAAAACTTTTGATAAGAGAATAATGGTATTTGCCATCTTCCTCATACAAAAACAAGTCTATTGTTTTTTGAGGATCTCTCTGTGCCATTCGAAGTGGGAAAAACTTGTTTCTCTCATTTACTGAAAACACGTTTATCCCTGGGAGATCTGGATTAAGTCTCTCGAATTTTGAAATATCTTTTACTCTGACTGGAAATTTTATTCCTTTTGTATTTAGGTTATTTTCATATTGTCTCAAATCTGTTAATAGTTCCGCATTTTTGCCCTTTGGATGAAGGTATCTCAGTACACACCATAGAAAGCATTTCTCATCTTTATTTTTGATATTTAATAAAGCTTTCTTTCGCATTATCCAATCTGGAAGTTGAATATAACTAGATCCTCTCATTGGATTGAAATCAGCAGTATGAATCTCAAGATGAACTATTTCTTTAAAATACCATCCACTACCATTTTGTTGATAAACGGCAATATTTTCAAGAATAAAATGAAAAACTTTAAAAAGTAATTCTTTAACACCTGTTGATTCAATATTAATATATGTTTCAGAATGAAAATATGCTTTATCTTCAATAGTAATACTTGTCTCTCTATCACCTAACTCCCCCATTTGTTCCATCACGCAAACTAATACAAATCTGACTTTAATATTTCGATGATTTTTTAGAAAATCTTTTAAATAAGCAACTTTGGATTTGAAAAACTCGAATGGTGTAATATCAGTTTTACCTTTTACTATGTACTTATTAGCAAAACCTTCAAGAGATGATTTCTCTTTTTCTATTCCCTGATCATATTCCTTAAGTGCTCTCTCAAGTGCTTTACGCAGATAAGATGGTGTATCAGGAGGAATTGTTTTATTTTTAATACAATCCTGGAAATACTCTTCAAATGTTTTGGGTTTGGGTTTGGGTTTAATTTTATCTCTTGCTTTTTGTAGTTTATTTATATCATCAATTAACTTTTTCTTATAATCAGCTTTGATTTCTTTTTTAATATCTTTTTTTATTTTCTTTAGCTCTGAAATAGAAAGTTTAGTTAGATCAGTTGTCATCTTTATTTAAAATTATTTAATTCTTTAATTTTCAATTTTATTTTTCTGGCTGATAGATAGTGAAGTCTTGAAACAAAATTGTTTTAAGACTTAAAACTCACCCGGACGAATACCACTATACCATAACTTATCTGCAATAAAAATAAATCTTTCTTTGATATACTCTGGAGTTTTCTTTGATAACTCATCTTCTTTTTTGCAATAAAAATCAGATGCTTCATTTAAAAAACTTACTATTCCAAAAAACTCTTGATTAAAAGCTGCATCATCTGTTTCTAAAATAGTGACTTCATCATATTCTTCATTAAATCTATCAATATAATTTTCAACCTTATCAAGAATAGCATTGAATTCTTCAACATCATCTCTCGCTGAAGAATAACTTATTGTCTGCCACAAACTTTCTGAAGGCGCTGGTGAATAAAGTAATTCTAATTTTCTATTAATTTGCTTAATAGTTAAATAAATTTGTTTTGAAGGAAATATTAAATTATTAAATCGATATCCTCTTCTTCCACTTTGCGTTGCTGACTTGAAACCCATTTTTATTACTATTTTAAAATCTTTAAACCAGTAATTCAATTTTATTTTTCTGGCTAAAAACTCTATTTCCCAGACCAAAGCAGATTAACACTCCAAAAATTAGCCGATTCAGGATTTTCATAAGTCAACTCACCTTTCTTATTCTTTATCTTCTTTGCCCTAGAAAGATATTTTTCTTTTCGCTCGTTATCCCTGTGTATTAAAAAATCTGGATGTTGAGACGAACCAAAATGCAAATTCTTTCCACTTGGCAGCTTGACTACGTATTTGTTATTTTTCCGCTTTGAATAATCAAGAGATTCGGCGCCGAGTTTTTTAGCCTTTTTGCTTAATTTCTGAAAATCTTTTCCTTTTACAACATATTTATCATCATCAGATGATTCCTCTTTCTCAGGAACATAATCAGGATCTTCATCATGTTTATAGCCATCATCAACTATAAAATCTTTGTCCTCAGGGCTTTGATATTCCATTTTAGTATTTGTTTAGATTATTTTGAAGGGAAATACCCTGATTACTTATTCAGATTATGTTCTCATCAAAAATAACTTCACGTTTACATGGAAAACAATAGATTGCATTCCAGAGTTCCCTAACAACCAGCAAATCTGAAAATAGATTTTGTGTTTACTTTTAGCGATTGAAATTGCTAGGGAACTCTGGAATGTATTGACGACATAGAATAGTATAATAAGAGATTAAAACTTGCAGAACTTTCAAGAATCTATAATCGACCCACCCACCCTCCCAAAACCTATAAAAAGATGAATTACCTGTAAATCCCAATCTTGGCTATCTCAGAGTCTCTAAAGAGTCTACAATGAGTAGTTATAATAGGATGATTTACGCCTAACTTTTACCCCTGTTTATTTTCTGTCATTTCCGCGAGCCACGCAGTGGCGAGCCATTAATTTCTGTACTATCCACAATTTCCAAGATCTACAAATTCAATCGGATTTTTTTAATTTTTTTAGGCAGAAATTTTTGGAAAAATGGAAAAAAACCCTGATTAATTTCTGTCATTTTTGTACTAGATGGGTAGGGGACAGAGTTAATCAGGAAATGACAGAAAATAAACAGGGGTAAAAGTTAGGCGTAAAGCATCCTACTATAACTACTAACAAACACACATACATACATACATACACGCTTTTTATTTGGAGTCTTATACAATAAATAGTATATCCACTATTTCCAAATAACTAAAATAACAAACAACAAAAATTCCTAATCATATATGGCTAATAAGTTATTAAGTAATTCAGTCTTAGAGTATTTACTTTTTGCCGTCTTCCCCATTCCTTTTTTCAAAGCATTCGAATACTTGTTCCCTAGCATTTCCGCTGGGGGGGGGGGGGGGGGGGTTTATTACTAGAAAAATGAATATTTTGTTAGGTGTCATACTGTTTATTTTTATTCTATATTCTTTTCCCAAATAATCTAGTAACGAACATCTTTTTTCCTCGTAAGCAGGGCAAGTATTTAGAAAATGGTATTCGTCCTCCATTTCTATTTTACAAATTGGGCAAATTCTTCAGGTTTCTTAAAGGGTCTCGAATAACGTCCTGTCTCTATGGCTAATTTGTGGTTGCTTAGTCGTAGTTTTGTTAGAGCTGTTCTATGTCGCGTATTGGTGACCTGATGTAGGTAATCTTCACGTTTGTAATTGTCTATCGTTTTAAATAACCGGTAGGCTCTCATTTTGTTGATTTGGTTAGCATCTTTTCCGGTGTCGTTATTTATTTCACTAAGCCATCTTTGTGGTTCGATATCCTTAAGTTGTTGGCTGATTATGTTTACCATTCCTGTGTCCTCATAGTGTGCTTTCATCCAAATGTTTATACACATTATTAATTTTATACATTTTTCAGGGGTTAGAGATGTAATTAGTTATCTGCAATATAACACCAAATGTCTTACGGGAGCCCGAGAAATAATTGTCAAATTTCACAAAATGACATCTTACACATAACATTTTCAGAAGTTTAACTGTTTTTCAAACTTAGCCAAAAGCAAATTTTAACCAAATGTCCAAATTTCATATTTTAAGAACAGGCAGAGAGCTTTCATTTGAATGGTCACATCATAGGATTTCGTCCACAGACTCAAAAGTTAGAAACACCTTACAAAACTCCATTAAGCACTCTGGCAGTGAAAGAGATGAAAGTGGTATTTTTTTTCTTTCCAGCTTAGCTATGCAGACATTTCTTTCTTTCACTTTATGAACAGCTGGGTTGCAAAAGACAAGATCAACGGTTACCCAACCGAATTGGAAGATTTTCCTTTGCTACGAGGGCTTTACGAACGCGTCCGAGACATACCAGCCGTTAAGCAACGTCTAGAGACCAGGCCAGATACAGCTGTGTAAAAGAGTGGAATACTACCGTATTTTTCCGAATAAGTGCCCAACCTCAAATTGGGGCCCACCTCGAATAAGCGCCCATCCTAAAGGCAGAAAAAGTTAATAAGCACCCAGCCTCGAATAAGCGCCCACCACCACCCCCAACCCCTCCTCCTCCCACTCAAACTCAAATAAGCGCCCACCCCACCTACTTGAGTGACAATGAGATTGAAATTGAAATTGAATAAGTACTAATAAGAGACTTCCCCGAGGAGGGAGTTTTCTTCAGAGTTTTTTACAGAAACCTTGATTTGTTACTTCTTCGCGTTTTGTTATTAGCTTTTATTCTTTTGTTGCAAAATAAACATACTACACTTGCTGAAAATGGTGAAAATTTAATAAGCGCCCCAGGCGGTTAATCGAATAAATACGGTACTCCCTATCATGGCCTATACGGGGAGGTTTCACCCCGGGTACGTTTTTCAGGCCTCAGGTAGTTATGAAAGCGGTAGGCAATTTACGAGTTGAAGTATATGAAAGGAACGGAAAGGGAAATCTGTCCGTGATAAGAGTATTAAAAAGGACTTTTAATTAAAAAGTTCCGAAAAGACGTGCCTTATGGTTATCATTCTAATTTTTATAAACGTTAAGTTACACGAAGACTTCCCGTTTAACAACGTTTATTCTTATTAATTATTATTCCACTATTATGTCATTTTACCAACTAAGGTCAAGAGAATGCGCAAAATACGAGGCCGTAATACACTGTAGTGTCCTAGTTTAACCGAATGCCAGCGGATGCAAAAGGAGCAACTATGGCTGACAGAATCAGGTGTTTTGGTTACTCTTATACTAGAAAATAGAAGCCAGCATAACATTTTTCTTTTACATTGAAATAATTAGCCTCTCATTTAATGGTTTGGCATATAATATGCGCCAACATTTTGCTCATTGTTAACGTCATTCTCACAAACGGAATCAGGATGTTTCTGAATACTCTTACCAAAAAATAGAAACCAATTGTAAAATAACAATTTCTTTTTGTAATTTTTTTCATTGCTCGCAAAATATCCGCACGTATTATATGCCAAACCATCGAATAAGGTGTATGTATATATGGAATGTATACAAAGGGGGTCCTTTTCCTGTCAAGAAATGGTATAAAAAGGGCGGCGCCCATAACCTGGAGCGAGTAACTCCAATACTAGGCGTATGTCACGGCGTTTTTACGGAACAGTTTTTTAGACACCTTTTAGGGTACTTTTTTCCGCGAAAATAGAATCTCCGCCATGTCTATGAGCGCATTCGAAGTATAGATAAAAAAGGAAAACTAAACGTTATTAAATGGCAAAATAATACCATTTTTTAATTAGGTCTGTAGGTTTTGCTGACTGGTTTGTGGAATTTAAAAGATTTTCAAAATTCGCGCCAAAACCGTTCTAAAAATTAACTAGTCCGTAAAAGAGGCCGTGACACGAGCGCATGGAACTTGGTCGTTCCGGGTTATGGGCTCCTGGGACTCAGCTCCTTTAACCTAGTTCTAGCCTGTTCCAGGCGTTCAGATAGTAGAACGCGGGAGTAAAAATCACAAAGAAAAAAAAAACGAGAGAAGACTCTTTCGTCCCATCCCCTTCCGTTTTCCCGGTGTACAGTTTAACTCGCTCCCCAATGACCGCCGCGCTCTACATCTGAACGTCTAGAACAGGCTACCCTGGTCCAAACCTACCGCCTTCCGTACCTTGCATTCCCCACCAGCTTTAATGATTGCGAAATTTTTAGCATTGTTGTGTAATCTGTTCACAGATCCTCTATTTTCTCGTTAAAGTCCGTCATGCGCGCGTGAAAAAAATAAAAACCGTGGGAGATATATCGATGGCCAGAGTAAGGGGTTAGGGCTGGGGGAAGAAGTTCTTTCTTTTTCGTTCTCGCGCTCGCGAAAAGAAAAAGAAAACAACGTCTGTGTACAGGCTATTGTTACGTGGCTTCCCACTTTTCATCCCGCTTCCCATCTCTTAGAACTCCTACCTCTTCTCAAGTTATACCGCAAAATTTTTCATCTGTTAGGATTTCCTTGCTGAAAGTCTAGTGATCCAAAAATTATAGGGATCAAACCTCACCTTTTCGAAAATTTCAGCCGGAGAAAAGGCTCCCGAAAATTCTAGGTGACCTTTTTAGGGTATAAATCCGTTAAAAATGGGCAATTATAACATTTTTAGATGTTCGGAAATCCTAGGAGAGACAGGCAAGCAAGAAATTTTACAACAAATGTTCGGAAAATTCTAGTTCTCAAATCGTCTTCCGAACAGATATTTTCCGAAAATTGACGTTGGGCGCCCCTGAACGAATGGTCCCGAAGTCTTTTTATTTAAGTCTATATTATAATGGCATTGAAACTGTCTCCTGTCATTTGTTGCTACGGATGGCGAGGATTGACATGGATTAAAACTTGAAAAAACTGGGCCAATTTGTTATGCTATGCCTGCAAAAATCGCCAAACATTATTATGGACAGTGCTTCCTGATCAAATTCGTTCCAACCGATATCGTCATAAAGGCATTTTGTCATGGGGCACTCAACGATCTCAGTTGCGCAACTATTAAATATGATGCAGAAATTCAGTTAGGTTTTGTACTTTCTACAAGCTATTATCCTAAAAAATGCTTTACGATAAAATCTGCTCATTAAACCATAACAGACAGGATGCAGGGCGCTTGGCAAACAAGTCAGGGTAAAAACAAGCCTCCTAAAAATGTGACGAGGAGGCCAGTACACAAAGACCTTAACTCGAAATTCTAACAAAAGAAACTGAACCTGATAAGGAATATAACAAATTACAAAGACTAACACCAAAGCATAAATCATTTTTAGGAGGTCGTTTTCGAGTTCAAATGTGTCTGGATATTTGTTGAGTTTATTCTTTCCTTGTTTTATATCCTGAAATACTTGGGTCTTCCGTTTACCTTCCTCGTCTCTGATTGCAATATACTCGAGCTGTATATCATCTTGGTTTTTGTCGCCCGTTTGGTATATCAGACCTCTTTGCCCTGATTGCAATTCCTGTATGCAAACTGAATTCTGTGTAACGCTTGACGATGCTCTTTCCTGCTCATCATGAACTCGTTCTATAACAAAGATGTGTTCTCTAATCTTCTTGTTGACCAGAGCGTAGGAAATTATCATTATGACAAGTGGCAAGGCAAAGTTGATCACGAATAAAACCACCGAGTAAATATCCTGATAGTGTTCCAGTCCTTGAGGGAATTGTTCCGCGCAGAAGTGCAACTCGCAATTGTCACCCCATAAGGTCAGCACTCGAAAGTGCCCTGAGGGAAATGACAAACCAATAGATCCCATCCAAATGAGAAGAATAACAAGGCAAACGTTTCTTCCAGTTGATTTTGTTATCGCGGGTTTAATGAGCAGAGCACATCGGTAGACAGCAAGAATGGCCAGTGACGCTGTGATAACTAGAGTACTCGTTACCTGTAGAGAGGGGAGAATCTTGCACATGACAGTACCAAGCTCCCAAGACCAGGGCGGTTCATGTGCGTGGAACATGAATACTACACAAACCATGTTGATAACTTCGGCAAAAGCCAAGTTGCTGACTAAGTAATGTGCGATCGGTTTGGTTCCGGTGTGTCTCCAAACTGCTCGACACACCACATAATTTCCAACTAAGGCGAGAGCTGCTATCAGACTGAACAAGACCGTACGGGTTATTCGTAATGCTTCGGGTTCAGGAGTGAAAGAAAATGAGCTGTTTGAGGCGTTGGATGCTGAAATGGAACACATCTTTAGAAACGTCCTAGAACATATGTCGATTTCCTAGCTGTTACAGGTGTTGGATGTTGAAATGGAACACATGCCAAGAAATTTTCTTGAACATACGCTGGTTTCTTTGCCTTCAACAGCTGCAGTGTGTCTCCAAGCTTAATTCCTCGGATCAGCACTCTTCTCCAACCAGGGCGGGTGTTGCCAAGCTGAAAAAGACAAAAAATCACTGTAGGAGCCAACGAAAACTGCCCTTGTCGTTTGTGACTGGCGGTGACAATGTCGAATTTATATATATACTTAAAATAATCACCGTTTTTTTTTCTCTAAAAAATACTGCCGTTGTTTTAGAAAACAGGCGATAAATCTTGGATTGGGTGTTCGTCAAATTTGTTCATTCGCTTGAAACTGATCCGGCGTGAACGTTCCTGCGTTCGTGGCGATCCGCACTATCATTTGTTTTCGAGAAGATAAATAAATTTAGATTAATGAAAGCAAATATCAGCTCTTGGAATTCTGAATTCGCGTAACTGTCTGCTCCTTTTTAAAAATTGCTGGAGAAGCAAAAATGTTTTGAAAACACCCAATAAAATCTCGTAACTGCTGGTCATAATAAGCTTTCATAGTCTGAAAAAAGGAGTGAAGCTTTGACAACAGTTTTAAATCAGTTTGTCGAACACGTTTTGAAGTAAATTTTCAGCGTGTTTGAGCAATTAATTAAAAAATCAGTATGGATCAAAATTTCGGCATTTCCGAATAATAATCGATAGCCAATGCCAAAAGACACCACGAGTTGTCAGTCAAATGTCATACAATAATTCGCATTTATTGTAAAGGATATCGGCCTGAAGCGAAGGGGTTATATGATATACACCTTAATTGCAATAAAGTTGTCTTAGGAGAATAAAAAAAGAAAGAAAAAAGACAAAATGTAAATTGTAAAAATCCAAACAGGAATAATTAGCCTTATTAATAAATTACTTTGGGGAGCAGTCATTTGCAACATACGCGAACAGCCATCGTATTTTCATTTTTTTCGCGCCCTAAAAATGCCTATATGTGGGAAGGAGCGCAATAGTTTACCAAGATATAACAACGACGCTCAGGTTTAGAATTCTTAAAACCGCTTCGGGCAATTTGAATACGCCCTGAGGCTAAGCAAATTTGTGTGCGAAGTCGGGTTCTCACGCATATATGGCAACTTAAATTTTGTTCACGGTTTTCCACCACAAATAGTGTTCCAGGTGCATTGTGTGTATTTACTATACCCCGAAGAATACCGTGGCCCAAACGTGTCACTCACGGCAGGAGCCAGTATGGGCTTCTGCTCATGGCCATTTAAATTTATTCACAGTGCTGTCAATTTTCTCACAGCAATTCGCCACCTTAGAAACAAGAAGGAATAATTTCCTTGTCCCTATAGTAACGTGGCTAGAGTCCCAGAGGTCTTTGCGAAAGTTTACTCAGTCAGCCCAGTTTCCTTCACGGTAATTTTCGCCATCTTTAAACGATACGCGAAAGACCTACTGGGATTTATTTGTAATTCCGCTGAAAAATAGCCTAATTAATCGGTGAAATTGCCTTGAACAAAAAATAAAAATTGCTTTGAGCAAATTGAAATTGCCGCGACATGGCCGACGAAGAGTGCAAATAATTCTAATAGTCTCACATTTGTATTTTGCACTTATGCACTTTACACACAACCGCATTTTAATTATTGATTGATCACTTTTTGTTTTATTTTGTTCATTCATTCATTCACTTATTTATACATCATGTGGAATAAATCATCGCCGCATCCAAGTTATTGACGTAGAGCTTAAGGGCCTGTTTACAAGGCCGGAGAGAGGGTTACCGTTTTGCTAGGGTTACCCTAGCAAGCGGGTTAAAGTTAGCTCTGGTTTACAAGCAAATTTCACAGGTAGGGTTACTCTACCACCCGGGTCAACTTTACAAGCTTTGCTGACGTGTTTCGTCATGCGTGACATTCTTTGTAACGGTCCAAAATTTGAAATAATCTTGAAGTTCTCTATGAAAAACACACTAAATTCTAGGAAAAAACGGAAAATATTATCATGATAGACAGAACATACTTTCTATTTTTCAGATGTCTATAATTAAGCTCAGAAATTGGATAATACCCTTCAAATTGGCACGATTAATGGTCAGGCATGACGGCGGAAAGTTCACCCGGGTAGGCGAGTTATCCCTAGCTGCGCGTTTACAAGGCAGGTAGGGTAACCCTCTTGCTAGGGTAACCCTAACAGTCAGGTAGGGTTACCTTAGCGCTATGGTAACCCTACCTGCCTTGTGAACACGTCGCGTGAAAAAAGGAGAAATATGCGAGTGCTGGGGTAACCATCTTACTAGGGTAACCCTAGCACCAGGGTTACCCTCTCTCCTTGTAAACAGGGCGTAATACGGTGTGGGGGGATTCAACGAAGTTTTAAAGGGGGAGACTCTGCCACAAAGTCTAATTCCTCACTCTTTAATATACCATTTTGTTTTTACAGAAAAGGTGCTCCTTTCGTAAACCTTCTATTGACAGGTGGTACTTGTTTCAGAGTAAAACTTATTTCAAAACACTCATCTCTTTTAACAGCTGTAGATGCACCGTTTTTAAATATCAAAAAGCACTAGACCAGAAAGTTTTCTTGTCTCTTTCACATCCACAAAATGTGTCTGCTAGCCCTTTTAGGTTGTTTTACAGATCAAAATGACATATTCGTTTTCTTAGACTTTAACTTTCTTATATCTGAAGCCTGAAAAAGATATCCCTTTAATTTGGGGCGTAGTCTCCCCGTATGGATAAGCTCCCCCCCCCCGGGGCCCAATGAAAGTTAATTGGGAGTTTAATCAGCGACGTTTTTGAGCGACGCACGTCGATCAGAAGTGGACTTTTTGCACTCTTGAGCCACGATTTTGAATAAATTTATGGCAGATCGTCTGTGTTAGAGTTAAGACACTTAGCAATACAGATTTGGTCGCGTCAAGGCATCCATGCCGCCATGATTCGAAAACAGATTGAATTTGTGCGCGCGTTGGTTTATGGGATACGGCATTAAAATTTCTTTCCCCAGGCTCATGCAATGACGTCACAGATCACCTGGATATTATAAGAGAAAAAGGCTCACTTCCGGTTGATGTATGTCGCTTAAAGTCGCTGCTTAAACTCCCTGATAAACCACTACAGTCAGGGTCAAGCTACAGAAATAATTGTACAATAAAAACAGAAAAAAGGTAACTCTTGATACGTATCTGTTCGTGGTCACCCTTACCAAGATCCATACTGAATAAATGGCACATCAGTTCAGTTAGGATTTTCGGCATACAGAACTACCACTACCACTACTACTACTACTACCACTAACACTACCACCACCACTACCACTACCACCACCACTTCCACCACCACTGCCACTACCACCACCACTACCACTACCACTACTTTACCCACTACTACCACCACTACCTCAGTGAGTGAATATTTCAGCCAATTAAAAGTGTCTTTAGTTTCAATGGATGAGAAAGTAACGAGTGTTTTCTCGAAAGGGTAGTCATGTTAAATTTGAGAAAACGTGACTGATGTTCTATTACTTAGAGTCAACGCCTACACATTACAATTCTGGAAAATGCTCTTGCAAAGAATCTGTTCATGGTGCCATAACAGAGAGGATGAATTGCACCTGGCAAGCAGGTTAGAGTATAAAAATACTTGCGCAAAACTTCATGAAAAGGAAAGAGCCAACCGCCAGTTCCTGTTGTGTATTCCCACAGAAAAAGGGCTTGGTATGGAGCATAGCATACTACAAATGAAATGATAATCACATATATCATTCTCAATAAGTCGAACTCCAGTTCCGCGCCTGTTGTGCTTCCTCTTGGCTGCTTGTTGTATTCCGGTTGTACCTGCTTATCAGATCTGCTCGATCGACCATCGTGTGTGTCTCGGCTTTCATCGGAGTACAGCGAAAGCCGTGTGCGTTCAATGACGTTGTTTCGGATATGGCGCTTGATTTTTAGTGCGACAGCGCCATAAGACCACGACATGACCAAGTAAGGAAATAGAAACGTCAGTGCAAATCTGATTATGTTGTATATCTTGTCACCAGAAATATTTGACAGACACACTTTTTGACCAGACGGGTGTTCGATTAGAATCCTTGTAACAAACAAAGGAAGCGAAATTGACAGTGCTAGCACCCATATTACTCCAATAACCGTTGCCAAGGCTACTGGTGTCATTTTCTTTCCAACTGAAATTATGGTAAGAGCACGATAGCGATACACTGCAATAGCCGCCAGGTTGAAGGTGACTGCAATGGTTGCTAAGACTTGGAGCGGGATCAGTAGCTTACAGGCGAAATCGCCGAAGATCCAGGTGTACTTTTCTTGATACGTCATCACAAATGGCTGGCATATCGAGCTGATTATTTCTGCAACAGCCAAGGTTGCTACCAAATAATAGGCGAACGGTTTGCAACGGAGATGCAGTCCGATCACGGCTTTCAAGACGAGCGCGTTACCAACCAAGCTTGCCAAGATGATGAAGGAAAAGAGCACCAGTCTAAATACTCGCAATCCATGCGGTTCTATATAGTGGTGCAATGGTAAACTGAGGGCCTCCGCAGAGCGATTGGTCTGATTTCTTATGTCCATTTCATTGCTCTCTTTCAATTAGTTACTCGGGTAGAGTTGGTATTTTCTCCTACAATAAGAAAAAAAAGAAAGAAAGAAAGAAATATGTTAATTTGCCGAGTGTTTTAATTTCTTCTTTTTTAGGTCTTTAACGTGACTACACCTTTTAATAATGTGCATGTTTTGTTGCCCTCGATTTGCCTGCAGTTACCTTGGCAATAAAAGTGCTTAAAAAGCCCGCTCCAAACGTATTCGTTCTTACAAAGGATCTGCGCATGAAAAGATTCTCCGTTAATTGAATCGTTTCCGATAGTAACTGAGGTTTGAAGAGTATTAAGGTAAAACTTGCGTCAGCAAGGCACTTTCAAGTGCAATTAGTATCGAGGCAGCTATGTCAAGAAAAGATAGCCTTATATAAACAGCGTTCGAAAAAGGATATGATTTTCTTGTCAAAAATGATATTTTCTGTCAAGGCTTTTTATGAAGAGGTTAAACATGCAAAAACTTGCTGAAACGAATTAAAAAGCAAGTACTTGACAGCAAAAGCTGCAAAAACTCCGCCAAAGAAATGACGAAATAACAAAAAAAAAAAAAACCTAAAAAAACATTGCTCGATGTAGTTTTTAGACGCTTTCCTTACACGACTCGTTTATAGTAATGAGTTTTATATACAGATTGTTAACACAACACAATACAGTCAAACTTGTGTTAATTAAGCAGAGCTGTGTTTAGCGGTCACCCACTATCAACTCGTTATTCAACAGCCATTTGATAAATTACCGAAATATTACTGATTTCCTCAACTAAACTACTTGTCACAAGAGGCTGCTCCTGACATAACTGTTAACCACTGACCCCCACTCTGCGAAGGAGTCGCGGTTGCCTCCTAAACTCTAGACCACTTCTAATACAATATGGCCTACTGCAATTTGCAGACGTACGTGTGAGCAACGGGACATCGTTAAGGAAATGATGAACAGAAACTGTCCCAAAATAGACCCTTGTGGAACTTCCATATCGTTGGAATCGAATTAGAAAACAAGCCGCTGCCGCTGCGAGCAGCCTCAGTTGAGCGGGTTTGGAGAGAAACTTGGCGGCTCCGCCGCCAAAATTTTCCCCGAACTCGCACAAATGAATAGCAACGTAGACACCACAAACAGAATACTGATAGATAGGTCAGTAGTTGCCAAACGTTTTGATGATCACCTGCCTTGAACACTGAAGTCGCTTCTGCTAGGACTCTCTTTGAAAGGCATAGATTGATAATTTTCGCCAGTGGCTTTGTTATAGCCGGCCGGCACAGAGCTCTGCCTGTGAGAGACGCGGATTTATCCTATCCAGTCTGAGAGCTTTGGTAACATGAATGAAACTGAGAAGGGCGTAAAATTCTTGTTCACACAAACTCTTTGAGAGCTTTTAGTTCTAACCAGGTTCTCCTGGTTCTAACACTGCATATCTTAATGATCGATATTCCGATACAACAGAAACAATGAACTCGTTGTAGGTTAGAAGCACCACTTAATTGTCTAAGTACACCCGCCCCCACTCCCCCCCCCCCCCAGCACCTCTCTGGCATCTTACCGGTGTGCTAGAAACAGGTATTGAATGATAATTTGAGAATATTTACGAAAAAAAGGAAATAATCCTCATTAACACTGCCACGTTAATCATTACGTCAGCGGTGCTTAATGTTGAGGAAATTTTACCTATAAAAAAAATGCCCCTCAACTTAATGAGGTTACCATCCAATATTGACTACAATGACTTGGCGGCGGGGGGGGGGGGGGGGGGGGTGAAAATTATTTTTTACGTTTCGGTTAAATATTAAATTGCCACTCAGTTGTTTGAAATTGGCACATTCAGGTTGAGATGATCGGTTGGGCAGAAAGAACTTATGACGTTTTAAGAGATTTACTATTCCCCCTATATTTCTTCGATTTAACGCTTCAGGCGCCGGTTTCATTTAAACTCAGCTGCCTTAAAGAGACTTTAACCCCGAAACCTACTTTAGTGACAAAATTAAACAGGCTCATATTTAACATTTGGCTTAAAAACAACATAGTGATTTCATAAGATGACTTTTTAAAGCAAACCTTCTTCAGTTAATTAATGTGAAAGGCAAACCGTGTCGCCACTTTTTTTCCACACAATTCACTCTTACTGACTCCTAGTTTCCGATAAGTATGCCGCTTCAATTCTTTAAAATTAAAGCGCAAACTTCTCAATTTTTCAGGGGCGCCCAACGACAATTTTTGGAAAATATCTGTTCAGAAAACGATTTGAGATCTAGAATTTTCGGAACAGTTTTTGTTAAATTTCTTGCTTGCCTGCCTCTCCTAGGATTTTCGAACATCTAAAAAAATGGTAGAATTGCTCATTTTTAACGGATTTTTACCCTAAAAAGGCCACCTAGAATTTACGGGAGCCTTTTTTCGGCTGAAATTTTCGAAAAGGTAAGTTTTGATCCCTATAATTTTCGAATCACTAGACTTTCAACTAAGAAATACGAACAGATGAAAAATTTTAAAGGTATAATAATACGCTCACTCGTGAAATATTTTTCAACACTCGAAGAGAAATTTCGTATCTCCGCGCGGCCATGTAACATCCTCTATATATCTACCGTTTAAATACTAAAATACGTTCAACAACGCTATGTTTAAATGGTTTCGAACTGTATTCTCGTTGGGTGCCCCTGATTTTTGTTCTCTTTACTTTCTTTCTTGGAGAAAGAAGTTGCGAGTGATTTGAAAATGTGCCGCTAACCTGTTCTGCACACTCAAACCGCATTTCGTTCAAGCCCTTTGGTCTCAAACAGTCTCATCTCTCAAGCATTGTTAAAATGATTTTAAACACTCGACGTACCTTTTATCTGAGTCAAGAAATCATGACATGTTTCCCGGCTGGGCTTGTTATTTGACCTGGGCAGCCCGGCAAACAAAGTGTTCGTGAAACGAGATAGTGTACTTGAAAATGCATGATTGAAATTAGCGTGAACGATTTTTTGTAGTTTTGAAATTGGCCACCCGCCCCTAGAATATTAACTGAGGACACAGAGTACGCAAACAAACGAGACATCGCGTCTCTATCTATACACAATTAACATTTTAGGCTTGACGGCGGTATATTCCATGTAAATAAGAGAAATTAAAGCGTTAATATCGCAATGCAAAGGAAATGCGACCTTTAGGGTCTACTTAGGGAATATTAGATAAGTTTTATTGGCTATTCTCGGTAGCCATTACAATCTCAAAACCCAGGAATTTTTTCTCTTTTTTGACGGCCGATAGCAAAGAAACTCCGTGTTTCAAGCACAGAATATCATTGTTTAGTCATAGTTGAAACAGTCGCTCGACAAATTAGAAGCGAGCTGATTTTCCCCTTTTCAGCAGTAAGCTTGAAAGGTTTATTCAGGTGGTGCATGTTTAATATTGCGCAGGCTTTCGTTTATTCTAATTTCTAATTATTCTAAATTTATCAGTCTGGCCGTTATTTGATTCTTGACTTTACTAAACGAAATGTTTTCCCAAAAGCAGGAAAAATAGGTCCGAAAAAACTTACATCATAAGTGAAAAATTCAACTGCAATGATCTCTATACGTGTGCAGTATTGTGGAAAACAGTGTTAGGTTAACGTACTTCGGCCTTAGCTCTAGTCTGTTAGTATTGAGAAGTGCTTGCAACGTAAAGTAATTAATAATGCGCAATATGAATCATTTCACCGCACGTATCATCTGACAAAGTCTGGTATTTTCTGGCGAAAACAGGTTAAGTTATTTTAGGCTCCCTTGAATACATTCAAAAGGAAACGACAAAAAAATTATTGTTTCATTTTTATAATACACTAACCATTACAACACTGACAACCTGTTACTTCAAAAAAATCAGTAACGGGAAAAAAAAAAAAAAGAACAGTGAATGACCCTTGGTGCGGTAGGCTTCGCCATTTTGCTGTTTTTATAAAAATAGTTTGATCTCACATATTTTTTTTTTGTGAAGCACACGTAAAAGTAATGACTAAATTAGTTTGAAAGCACCTGCGCTTAGATATTCCTGCCCCATGGGGGAGGGGTGGGGCTCGGTTAGAGGCTGAGTTGAGTAAAACAGGATCCTGAATACAACTCTTTTCTGGACAATATTTCATTGACTTCATTGCGACCTCTTTCCAATTCCCTTTTCCCTGATTTTTTTTTTCTTTTAGATATCACCTAAATTCTCGCATTTTCTTCAGACTCCAAACAACCTACATTCACTGGCAAACTCCGTTAATATGGACGCGGCGGAAAGTGTTCGTGTTATTAATGGGGTGTCCGAATAAAGCGGGTCGAATTTAAAGAAAATACAAGGGCAAGGGACAAGAGGAGCTCTTCGTTATAACAAGGGGTCCGTGTTAAGCGGGTGTCCGTAAAATGTGGTTCGACTTAATGTTGATCTGCGATACTTTTAAGCAGAAATCTTGGTTCCATTACCATACACCAGACCTGTTTAAGGCTTTCCGAGTAATGAAGTGGATGAAAGACCGTCGCATCGCAAGGGGGGAGGGGAAGGGGGCGCTGACAGCCTAGCCTTGCGCATAGAAAAGCTAACAGACACCCACTTACACCAGAAGAATATTGCTTGTTTTATCAGCTTAATCAGTAAGAAACATTATATGTTGAAATTCATATCGCGCTCACCAAGAAGGCTTTTAGAGAAACCACTTTCCACTTTCCTATCATCATACTGTTTATAAGCTGACTCCACTTGAAAACTAAATAAATACCGTTTGGTCTGACTGTTTTCTAGTTATACAGAAGTTAGGTTTGTAGATAAATTTAAGGTGAGCGGAGTTAATGTCCTTTTAAAAAAGAGAGGTAAAAGCTGGCGTTTAATTTAAGCAACTTTTCTTGTGTCGGCTTCAGTTTTAGTATTCAAAACTTTCCGGTGAGAACTCTAACCATATATAGATTAACAGATTAGCATGGTCACGAACCAAGTAAGAAAAAAAGGTGAGTCATTCCAGAGAAATTAAATAAAAACTGGCCGGGGTTTCCTAGATTTTTTTATAGCTGGGGTTCACGATTTTAAATAGCCATGACCGTTTATTAGGAGCCTAACTCTTCAGCCGTGCTGTTGAGCATCGGGCACAGATGGAAAAATATTATTATTATTTTTTTATCGGTTGTGATGTGAGAAACGTAACCTAAATCTGAAATATATATATTGCTTGAAGGGTTTAGTCCCTCTGGGCTTAAATCACCTTTTATGATCTAAAAATAACATAAACCTACTAGCTTAAGTGCGTAATGTACATGTAACTAACAAGGCCACAAGGAAGGCACTGACCAAAAGAAAGCGATGCGCCTGCTCTCCGGCATTCACGTCTAAACAAACCTCGAGCTAGTTTCCCAGGCTTTTCCCCTCCGTACGGCCGGCTCTTTCAACTTTAATACAAAGGAAAAATAAGAGGTTCCAGTTTTTGTCCGCTCGCATATAACGAAGTCAGTTATCGCGGAGGCAATGCAGTTCTCCCTTCTGTTCAATAATATTTCCTAGTTTCGTGTGCAACTACTTTATTGGTACTCAGTACTTGTCAAATCTGTCAAAGTTCCGTATCACAAGTCAACAAAGAAAAGACATTTCAGTCTGTGATCATTGTTTTCTGTCTCAACTCATTGACGGTTAAGCTTTTGATGAATCGTTATGTTTTTACGATAAAACATTCAAGTATTGAAACGTCAGGTTTTAAATAACGCAAAGACAAATTTGTTTGTCATTCTTCTTAAACCGTTGTCAAACCTTTTAACTTTTGTCAGCTGCAGCTTTTTTTCTTCCTGTTTAAAACACTAACATTTACTTTTTCAGCTATTTGCAGCACAATATTCCAAACCGTAATTAATAGAGAAAAACGCTAGGATCAGAATTTCGAATAAATATCATCCTCAGTAACATCAATATCATGCATTTCATGATTTGACCGTCTTTCCTCAGCGAGTGAAATCAATTAACGTGTACATATAACGTGAATCCTAAACTTGCTATGTTAAGCCATATCACCTGTTTCACCTGTTCCGGGTCTAGTTGTGTCTAAGTCAAGCTGTCGAGTAATCTTTGTACCCGGAAATTTAGTCTTCCACTATTGTACCTAGTGCATACTGTATTGTAGTTCAGCTTTTCTCACGAAAATATTTTCCCTGCTAGCAGAGACGGTCTCTCCCGACGAGGCTTTCTCTCATTTTGCCTCGTCGTGAGAGACCTCTGCTAGTCTGCTATCAGGGAAGAAAATAATATAATCGGCGAATTTTGAATGGTGTAACCCTGGGTGGTATTCCTGAGAATTTTCGGTGGGGCTGCATGTGCCACCCGGTTCTGCAAATCCTGACCCCATTTCAGAACAAAAAATTGTCATTCTTCACACCCGTTTTCAGACCTGGAGGTGGTCACATAACGCAACATTACATGTTTACGTAAAACATATTAATTGAATTGGGTGTCTTGATTGTCAGTGCTTTACACTTACAGTTTACAGTATCAAATGAATAAAAATAATGTTTTTTACGTGCAGCATTGAATTTTTGGTAATTGTTATTAATTAAATTACCCCGCTATAACGAATATTTTTGCTGTTGACCAGATAATTCGTTGTATATAACAGGGTCTTCGCTATAACGAAGACCCCGCTGCAGCGAACAATATTTTCGCTACCGTGGCCACTTAGTAATGCGGGGTTCCAACACTGGCCCTCTTTGTAGCTCAAAGATAAGCCCCCCTCCTCTGAATTCGTCACGACGCGTTGGAGATTAATTCAAACCAGAAAATGCAAAACGTATTTTGATCAACACTGATATAGCTTGTTGAGAGGCGCTGTTTCTATTCCACGTTCAGTTAAGACCGGACTAGGATATGAGCCCCTCCTCCTCCCAGGATAAGCGGCAGTTTACGGTACTTTAATTTCAGGATTGTTGCTGTTTAGTATAATTACATCGATGACTATCGAAAAGAGAGCGCTGTGATTGGCTAGGAGCTTCGCACTATCCCGCTATAATCACCGCGCGGTGATTATAGCATTGAAGGCTAGCAGTTTTCAAAATGGCAGCCAGATTTTTTGATGTTTCGGGGTCGGAAATTGATCAATAATTTTATTTTCTCGAATAATCATCAATGTAATTATACTAAAACAATTAGTCGCCTCAGGCGACGTGAATATTGGCGAATAGTCACCTCGACTTCGTCGCGGTGACTATTCGCCGATATTCACGTCGCCTTCGGCGACTAATTGTTAAATAACGTACAGGATGATATAAGAATCGTTATTTTCAACTCTACCATACTATGGCTGGTAATAAAATAATCTTTATACAAAGCCTTAACCAGAGACAGTTAATATTTTGCTGTCTAACGACTGAGATTAGGACCTTTATTTAAGATCAAAAACAGTGAATTAGTTCATTCTTTATACTCACAAAATCACTAAAGGTGTTGTTTGTGTGTAGTTGTGCCTTTTCAATTTCTTCCCTAGCATTAGACCCAGGTGCTTATAAAGACGATTACCTTTTGTTAGATCTTAACAAATAAGTTCAGCGTTTAAAATCCACAATGGCACCTAACTGTATGATTTTTGAGGAAGCAAAACCTTAGACCAGTTCTACTCAGCTGATATATAATCAGCGAACAAAGGCGTCTTTGATCGCTCTATTTGATTCTTTTTTGCGCTTCTCGTGAATAAATCATTTATAATATAAACAGGGGTCACTGATAAAAGACTTAAAGTTATGGTGATAAAAAAGATAAATCGCCGAATTGTGAATAATGAAACACGTACGCATTCATCGCATCATCATTGTTAATACCGTTGTTGTAGCATATTATTTCTTTAAAATCTAGAAAATCAGCCAAGTTTTAGTTCAAGGTCTCTAGTTGTAACACAGCCTTTTGGGTTACCATAACTACAGCTATGATCAGCGTCTCAGATTGATACAGGACAGAGGCAGACCCAGGCCTTCAGATAATTAAGGTGGCGGACCCGGCCTCAAAATAAATCTCACTTGCGTAAGCAGCGAGACTCATAATCTGCAATCCGTTTATGTTGGTGTATGTCACCTTGTTTAATTGATAGATTTCGCAGTTTTCAAGATATGAAGTCGCGTTGCACTTTATAAATACTTAAGATATCAATGATTTTAAACCTTCAACTACTAGAAGCAACTTCAACTACTCGTCTGACGCTATGTGTGTCATAGATGTGTTCATAAGTGTAGAATCGTACTTGTCTGTCACGCAATCTACTTGAGCACTTCATCGGCCAATGGAAACTACTAGTTTACTTATAGAGTGTAATAACGATTGAATTATTTTCTTTTTTCCAGTTTAAGTTTAGTCTGACTATTCTATATACCATAAGGCAGTCAGTAGTTACTGTGTGACCTATGCCTAGCTGCACAATGGCTCTTTAAGAAGTTATCTCTTTCTCATTTGTTATCTAATCTACAAGTAAGCGAGACTTAATGCTTTTTAGAGCGTTCTTGTTCGATCAAGCGCCCAATTCCTGATGAACAGTTAGATTCTGTTCGGTACATCTTCAAGTTCAGTGTTATTATTCACTGTCGCCCCCCCCCCCCCCCTACCCCCCTTATCTCAGAGTGTGGATTACCGGGCCCGCCCCCTTAATTATCTGAAGGTCTGGATCCACCTCTGTCCTGTATCAATTTGAGACGCTGATGATAGCTGTAGTTATGGTAACCCAAAAGGCTTTGTTACAACTAGAGAACTTGAACTAAAACTTGGCTGATTTTCTAGATTTTAAAGAAATAATATGCTGCAACAAGGGTGTTAATAATGACTGACTGATCCGATAAATGCGTACGTGTTTCATTATTCACTGATTCGGTGATTTATCTTTTTTATTACTTTAACTTTAAGTCTTTTATCAGTGACCCTTTTTGTTTATATTATAAATGATTTATTCACGAGATGCACAAAAAAGAATCGAATAGAGCGATCAAAGACGCCTTTGTTCGCTGATTATTAATTGCTTAAATTGGTGAAATTATAATGAGCGCCCAGCCTCAAATAAGCACCCACTCTCAAGGTCCGAAAATTTAAAAAGCGCCCATGGTTCTTAATCGGATAAGAACGTTAAGCCTTATTGTGCGGTTCAGAAGCAGCCTTCTCCTGGGGGTTCCTGTTGTAATTCGATTCATTCATTCATTAGCCTGTTCCAGGCCTTCGGATAGTAGAGCGCGGGAGAAAAATTCACGAAGAAAAAAAAAGAAGGGAAGACTAGAGGTGTACCGTGATTTAACTCTCTCCCCACTGATCATGACCGCCACGCTCTACTTTCTCAACGCCTAGAACAGGCTATTCATTCATTAATTTTGACATTAACCAAGTAAGAATACATCAGCAATATACAAGAAATTTTTAATATATTAAAGAAAATAGACAGTATTCTATTTGTTGCTAAAAGAAATAAAAGAAAAGAAAAAAATCCAAGGAGGAGTAATCTCGGCTCGTACCCTGCTAGCAACCTGTATGAATATTCCTCCCCCCTTTTTTTCGGGCTTGTACTCTGGCGGGGTGGGAAGGTTATCCAGAAAAGTGAGTAGAGCCCCGGGGGGTACTCAAGGGACGTTTAGGTAGAGGTGTGCCTTCGAGGCCTTCATACCCTCCTTAAGACAAAAGACGTTTATTTCGCTACCCTGTTTAAGACAAGAGACCTATTTCCATGCAGGAGCCGACACTGATTTATTTCGTTTTGTTCGCTTATTACCATCCTTAGCCAGCGTAGCAGGTGTCGAAAGGGGCAGGGGATAGGGAGGAAGCGAAATAGGGATGGGGATTCCCCTTTTTCGCCCTCCCCCTCCGCTCCCCTCTTTGCGCATACCACGCAGGCCATGCCAACCCCCTTTAGTTTTAAAGACTTCCGGTCCAAAAAGACACCCTATTTAATACTGAAATTGTATATGTACCCTGTTTATGACTCAAGAGCCCCTCGTCATTCAAGACCTTGAAAACCATACCCTGTTCAGCGGCACATACCCGTCTAGGCCTTTTCAGGGAGTGCCCTTTCCCCGGTGGGAGTGTGAGAGTTGGCTTGTAGACTACAGGTCCAGGAACTTCCTTCTCCTGGATCTCTTTTGGTACAAAATGTTTGTAGAAATGCGCATTCCAGACGAGAACAAGGTTAGCACTAAGGAAAAAAGTTAATTAAGATATCATAAATATTAAAATTAAAATTTACCTAAACTATTCTGAAAGCTGGTTTTCTCTAGCTACAGAGTAGGAGTCGGAATCGTAAGTGGAGTATGACCTTGTGAAAATCAAAACGGAGTCATAAGCGCGACCAAATCGGAGTCGGAAGAATCAGAACGTTGCTATTTTCTTCCGGCTCCGTCGTTTTACGATCTAGTTAGGGGCACCAAATGGATCTGTTCCTCAAATTATCTGTTTTGGAGGCAAATTTATGCTGGCTGGGAGATTTGGAAAAAAATATGTCCTTGGAAGGAATATGTTGGTGGGAAATGGACGATTCAGGGTGTCTGAGGGGCAATCAAAATGCACGAGGCCACGAGTTTGTGATTCAAAGTTCTTCTCGGCTTCTGCTTGCTACGCCGAGTCTTCCGACAACCTTGTTTTCACTTGATCGTAAACCACGGGGCCGTAAGCAGAAATCAGAACGCTGTTTCCACCAGGGCCCAGTTGTTCGAAGGCCGATTAGCGCGTAACCCGGGATTAAATTTAACCTGGGTTTCTATTTCTTTTGTTCAAAAGCATTTTCTCGGATAATTTTCTCGTTTTTTTAAAGAGCATCCAATCATCAACTTTTTGACGAAAAGAATCAAACTGAAATTACTTTCTAAGCTTTCATTTCTGAATTCAAATTTCGCACTAACCCTGGGTTATCTTAACCCAGCTTTGAACAACTCGGCCCAGATCGCAAAGTTCTACACAGTCGACAGTAGACTGGTAACCAGAGTCTGCCCAGCTCCCTATCTAATAAGTCGGCCATTTTTGATATCTTGTCTGTCTGGACGCTTCTTTCCTCGTGTTTGTTTCTTGTTATCGTTTCAAAGCCGTTTTTGTCATCTCCCTTCTCCGTCATGTCAAATTTTGGCGACAGTGAAGCGGAGGAAGATTCTCTGGATGAAAGTCTGTCGAACAAAAGCGACGATGAAGAAGAGGAAGACGAAGAAGGAGAAGAAGAAGATGGACAAGAGATTATAAACGACGATGCGAACGATATTATAAATGACGAAGAAGAAGAAGAAGAAGAAGAAGAAGAGGCTCATCATCATCATAGAAAAAGAAGAAAAGGTACAATAAATCCGTTAAGTTGTCCTCAAAGTTTCCTGGAAAGTATTCTTTATTGTGTCTAAGCGTATTTAGCTGTGCTGCTAAGCTTACATTGTGATTGTTACAGGTGAACATGAAGACGACTTGGACGAAGAAGATTTGTCTTTGATCGAAGAAAACCTAGGCATTAGTATAAAGCGGGTAAGAAAATTAAGTATCGTAAATTTATGTTGAAAGTGTCTGATCGAGTCGAGAAACTGTATTTTTCTTGAATAAACTACACAGTAGCTATCATGGATTATCAACAATGTTATTCATCAACAATTATGTCACTCGATCCTTGAAACACGATGACTCCAGTCCAAGGAACCGTCATCGCTGGTATAATGATATTTGTGCTATACAGCAAATCTCTGTTCTGTGATTTTAGAAAAAACCTAAGTTGAAGAAAGTGAAATTGCTTGACTCAGATGACGAAGAGGAGGACCAGTCTGGAAATTCTGCTTTGAATGACAGAGAGGCAATTGCAAATGAACTTTTTGAGGGGGACGAGGATACACCTGAGGTAATTTGATTAGTTGTTGTTCATGTTGAGTTGGATACAAATAGTTAACAGTCGGTTTGATACAAAGTCGTTTTGATACAAGTTTATTCAATCGAGGTGTAAATAGTTTCACTTCCTTGGCTTAAAGAAATAAGAATATTCACCAAACAATGTTTTTCTTGTTCATGTGCAAACTACATGTATACTTGAAGTGAACAAAATTTTTGTGCAATTTAACTGCTTGAGTTTGCACCGAAACCACTTGTATTGAAATGACTTGTGTCAAAATGACTGGTTTCCATACAAACTATCCATTGTATCAGAGAATTCACCTGTCTGATATATTACGGGTTAAGTCTGGTCTCAGGTTCAGTGACTAAAATTTGTCTTCTTTACCCCTATTATATTATACAGTAGGACCTCGATATAACAAACCTCTACATATTGAAGTCCTCAATATAACAAACCATATTCCCTGCCCCAGTAATACAGTGTAGCTCAGAGATAAGCGTCCAAAGATTTGCACGCGAAACGTGTGTGTGCAATTTGCGTATATGCGTCGGCGTCTGAATGTGCGTGCATTTCCAACGCGTCTGATTAGTATGTATGAGTTAGCTTATTGTCTGCTTTGTAACTTTTATTTGGTTATTCCATAGACGCTTGTTTGTGAAACCTGTAGCCAACACTGACAGCGCTAAATTAATTTTATGCGAAGTGAAAAAAAATCTCACAAAGCCCCCAAACACTACAAACTTTGCTTTGCTGCGCCACCAATGTAACGTGATTTAAACTTGCCAATCTCTCGTGCCGTTTTCTTTGGCCCTATTTATCCTGGTACATGTCCAGTGTTCTCAATGAAACTCAATGCTTAGAACGTGATCTACAACACAGGACAGTGTAGAAAGTTCTAAAGGCCATAAGATCAAAATTTGCAATAATTACGGTTGTGGTCATCAGAATATCCAAATTCCATGGGACTTCAGGACTTTGCAGTTATTAGGGAGCTTTAAGCAACTGAGGCAAATACTAAACTTTGATAAATTTGAGCCGCCACTGTGCGGATTTCAATTTTTTTTATTTAAAACTAATAGCAAAAAACTACTGTGACTTATTTCAGAAATATGTTAACTCAAATACTGCATAGATGGGTGATTCTCAGCCAAGATTCAAGAATCGAGTCCAGATTGCAGTGAATTTCATTTGCTGTGAGCTTCATTGGTCTGTCCGAAACTCAAGGCATGTGTACATTCTGGCAGAGAAACAGATATTCGTTTCGGTTAGAAAAGAGTAGTGGTTTGTTCAGCCAAACAACGACACAAAGAAAATTAATGGCTATGAATAACAAAGGTAAACACACGCATGTCGCATGCGTGGGTGCCTGATGCGTATACGCAGGACTTGTGCGTGCGTGTGCGTCGGTCGCTTATCTCTGAGCTGCACTGTGGTAAAGTACCGTATTTATTCACTTATAAGGCGCACCATTTTTTACGAGAAAATATACTTGTTCGATCGAAATCTGCTCAAAACTCGGGGTGCGTCTTATAACCGAGTATTTTCGCTCAACAAAATATAACTTTCCAAATTTCCCGATTTATTATTGCTAATTATGGGCACGGAAGGAATCCCAAACAAGAAGTCCTCGATGCTCATGTGTAAAATGAAGATTCTTCCGAATCCACTCCTTGGTTCCTATAAGTTAGAAGAAAAAAAACTCTCATTAGACTTCAGTCGAAGACATTGCTTCTAATGAGTGTTACAAATAGTGAGTATTAAGAGCCAGTCTCTGTAAGATCCTCATATCGAGTTTTGCCCACGAAATAGATTTCGCTCATAATTTTTCTGTAGACTTCTTTTAATAAGTATATAACAAGTATGACACTAGATTGAAGAAATTCACTTCTGTACATTTTTTTTAACGAATTTTCTTTCGGCACCAGATGAGGACCTGAGATGCTTGTGAAATATGCAAATTTTGTCAAAATTCAACCGATTGTTCCGGATAAAAGAGTGCGACCCAAAGCTTCCAATTTACTAGTTACTTTAATTGAGCCTTTATCTTTAAAATAATACAGGTCAGAATCATCGACACCTTTTCGTTTAGAAAATCTGAGGAAACACACTTAGCCCCTTTGACCCATTTAGCGAAACATGCGATTTTAGCCAAATTCAGTGGATTAAATCTCAAAAGTGGCTCACACTTACTGGCTCTCCTGCATATCACTGTGTAGTTCAATCCTTTAGCTACTGAATCGCGTTAAAAGTTTTGGCGGCCATTCAGTTTCGGTCGAGGGGTAAGTGACGAAACTTGCCTTACTTGGCCATTTCGCGGACGTTTTGCCATCGCGAAGTTCAGAAGGATTGTCAGAATAGAAAGCGAGAATTTCGGTTATATGCCACTCGAAAATTGTCCATTCCTAACGAGTGCATACTTTAAATCACTGTTTTCCATGTGGCTATGGTTCTAACCCAACGAAGAAGGGGGAGAAGGCGGTGAACGTGAGCTTTGTAATTGCTGTCCGCCATGTTTTTGTAGTGTTTGGGAATGTAAGGAATCCGGAATCCGGAATCCGGAATGCGGAATTCGCAACCCTTTTCCTTTCGTTATTTGTGGAAAATCATTTCCCATTTACAATATTTTTTGTATCTCTTTTTTTTAATCATCAAATATTAAGCAGGAAGTCTCAGAAGTCTCCTTAGCCTGCTCTAGGCACTAGGGGAATTCCCTATCCAAACTGTCGCTGCTGTTGAAAGATGTCTCAATTTAAATATTTTACTTCTCATTAAAGAACAGCTGAACAGTGCAGATGTGAAGTGTCAATATGTCATTTTAAACTTATATTATTTTCCTCGCTCTCGCTATTTTTCCTCGTCTTTTCCTTTCTAAGTGCGTGATTTTCGGGATCAGTGAGAAACGAATCATCTTGGCCTAATGATAATATTACCAGTAAGTTGTTATTTCTTTGCACTCCAAGAAATGTGAATGTTTTTGAATAGCCTGAGAATGACTTTTCTGGAGTTTAGAACAAATCGCTGTTGAGATTAATTCAGGCTCACAAAGTTAACGGGGATGACTGTAAACAAGCTGTAGCTTGTGATAGGGAACGCCCTCTTTCCCTCGTGCCGCTGCGCCCTTACTCCCGCTGATGTCTCAGCTCTTATATACCGTGGGTTTTTAGCAAACTTTCTTTGCTGTGGAAAACATTTCAACAAACTGAATTGAAACATTAAGCCTCTCGCATGAGGTCGCCTTCAAAAAGCAATTAGGTGATTAGGCAAACAGCTTTTTTTCACGTCATGCAAAAATCTTAAACTTGCTTAGTGGCCTGACCATTCTCGCATGAAGTTCATTCGATGATACAACTCAGAAATCTTCAATGTTCGAACACTGGAAAATTTTGCAAGAGGGCTGGGTAAATGGCCTTGACACCCTTTATGACTTATTCTTGATACTTAATAATCTTCTTTGTAAGGGTGACAGCATAAACAAATACAACACGTTTTCACAGCTACGATAAATAGAATCTACCACATGGTTCAAATAAAGAGGGTTTCTTTAACTGAGCAGTTTATGATGTGCTTAATAAATAAGTGCAGATGTCTATTTCTCACACAAAGCAAATAAAACGGAATTTTCACAATTGCAATGAAATAAAATACAATTTAGATGTTCTAACATAATATAAAATGTTATGTTATGTCATGTTAGAACATTAAGCCTGGCAGATAGTCAGGCTCTTCATTTGCTTTTAATGCATTCACAGGATGTTAATTGAATTACTACAGCACAAATAAACCTTAGACATGAAAAAATGCAAATAAGCTTTTAAATCAACCAGTTCCATTTATGAAATAATTCTATGTTCTTAGAAACAGTCTGTTTTTTTTTATTATGCACACTTTTCTTCACTTGGTTTCTTTTATTTGTATATATTTATTTTAGGAATGTCAAGTAAATTGTTTTAAAGCCTGTAGAATAGTCACTTTGTAGTAAACATCGGGTGACACGCGACTCCTCTGGGTACTTTATGTAGAAAACGAAGCAAAATTTGAATCTTCCTTACACTTAATTTATCCTTTTTCCCCATTTATTTATGCCCAACGACTTCTTTAATAAAAAAAAGGACAGGGGTAAAAACAGAACAACTGAAGATACTTACGTGACTTCACATGAACAAGGGTAACAAAAATCTCGCGGATTTCTTGAATGCGCTATTTGCCAGTTAATTGGTTTTTTACAGTGAGGAGCAGTCTTTTTTCCTTCATGGCCAGGATAAGGATACGGACAGTTTTACCTTGCCGCCAGTATAACTATACCGAGACTGTGCTTACAGACAAGGCAAACCACCATCTTTTCTACTTATTCATGCGAACGATTAAACTTTCCCGCCCTTGCCAAAATTAGGTCATATTCGGTGATCTTCGTAGGTGAAAGGTTACAGATTCTTAGAGGGTTCTTTACTTGGACAACGCACTTATTTAGAGGGAAAAAAAATTCTCTTAACCGCGCGAGGAAGCACAAGCAATATTTGCCATTCCGGCAAAGGAACACTTCGCAGGTGCATGTGCGATTTTGGTTGTTTGCCAGTAGCGTAAACTGCGATTTAGGTGGTCAGTGGGCTATGGACCGCTTTGAAGAAGTTTAAGTCTAAGTCTAAGTATAGCAACTTTCAACCCTCGGTTTCAGACGAAACTGTCGAAACTGGATGACCGCTAATAGTAAATGTCTGAGAATGATTCAGGAGCTGAAGAATGGAACTATACATAGTCGTTTGCTGTTTTGACAACTTATTTTCTATAATTATTATTTTATGTAACAGCTGAGGACAAGTTTGAATACATGTAGCAGCAAAAAGCTAAGCTCGATAGGGGTTCCTTAATACCTTGATCAGCCAAGGTTTCTGAGACATTATGTTCAATATCCTTTTAAGTTAAAGATGAAATAATTATTGTAATGCGAATTGAGCTTCTGCTAACGAAAAAAAAAACTATAAAACTGTGCAATACTGCTCCAACAGGTGACATTTGAAAGGGTTGCGAATTCCGCATTCCGGATTCCTGATTCCAGATTCGGCAGCACTAAAACATGGAATCCGGAATCCGGAAACGGAAATGGAATCATGGAAACGGAAATGGAATGTGGAATACGGTATACGGAATACGGAATCAAATATCACAGATAGAAAATTAAAGAATTTCACATTGCATAATTTAGTACAATCCAAGGAGAATTTGTTTTGGTATATATTCTTGTTAATGTGTCTTGATAAGGTTTGCCGTAGTGTGGGTTATTGCACTGCAAGGCTGATGAAAGTAATTTTTACGATTAATTTTTATTCACGAGTCTATCGGTTCGATAATACAGTTAAATATTGCCTTTGTAGCTAAATGTCAAGAATAGTAGTAGTTGGCCTCAGACCACACCACGTGATTGTCCCCAACTGAATGCTCAACACATGACCGACCCGTGACATGACCACAGTTCTGGTGTTTTAGCAATAAGTTCAACTTTTTCGCCAAGCTGAATACTGATGGATTCTGGTGTACCAGTAATTGAGTTTACGTTGACGTCCGTATTTTTGTTGAAGAGGCTTATTAAACATGGTGCATTATTTTGATGTAATCAGTTGCGGAATCAAGCAAATGCATGCACAATTCTCTCGTCTCTTTTGACTCCACAATGCCATGGTTCTCTTGACTAATAAAGCTGAACGCTGTTGAAGACAACCCAGAAAAGACACTCAGGAAAACTTGACGGCGACGCCTTTCAGTTATATAAACGACACCTCTGTCAGTTTAAACGAAGTCTGTCTCCATATAACTTACCTTTTTCTTAAGGAACTAGTTTTTGCCATTGCCGTTTTTCTCCTCGTTT